>ML681971.1:19700100-19793833 GCA_007922195.1 Podocnemis expansa | reverse complement strand
TAAATCTGTTAGTCTTAAAGTGCCACACAACTGCTTGTTGTTTTTTTTCCATGAAATGTGTGTTTAGTTATGCTAAACCATCTGGCCACCTTACATTTAGCTGTGACACTCTGAGTACCTTTCCCAGATGGGAAGAAGAGCTCTGTGTAAGCTTGCATCTGGTCCAATACCTCACCCACTTTGTCACCCAGAAATTAAGGCACACAGAATTAGTGGACACTTTTGGTCACAACCCCTCTGCTGGCCAGATTATGATTTCACACCATTTTTACTCTAGCATAATTCTACTGACGTCATTGAAGTTACTGCTGAAATCAGAATCCAACCAGGTCTCATTTTCCCCATCTGTAATAATATCTCCTCGCCTGTCTCCTATGGGTATTGTGATGTTTCATCAATGAACAGTTGTACAGTGTTTAGAAGAGGTAAAGAGTTGTGCAAGTGTGAAGCATAATTACTCATGTAGAATATGTAAGTAAAAAAAAAGCACAGCAAACCTGGCATCTTGCTATCTGCCTCCATCAGCTTGTAATTGTTAGATACACTCTCCAAACCAAAACTAGCAATACTTTACTGCAGACGCACTAAATGTTATTTAGAATAGCGTTAACATCTCACATTCCTTAGACACATTTCTTTCAAGAGCTACTGAGATATTCATGTTGCTTGATATTTTTGCCTATAAGAAAGTGGACTTTATTGCTCTTTTGGCATTTCAGGGTCTCCCAGTGCATGCCATGAATTCAGCTGCCAGAGTAATTTTGCGTTTGCCTTGTTACCTTTGGACAGCACTGCTGATCTGCCTGATAGCTTATTTCCTTCCCAGTGTGTTTCCAGTGTAACTATAAAATGCAAGGAGAAATGGTAAATAAAGTGGTTGTGGGGGGAAGAGGGGAGGATGGAAAGAAATTGTACATGTTCATTTCCATTTGCCTGCTGTATCAGGCCTGTTCTCTTAGCGCCCAACAGATGCTGCAGTTGCCTCAGCCAGATGGCTTTAGTGATTTGGTGTCTGGGTCCTTTTAGCCCCTGACCACAAAGCCAAAATGCTCTCCTTCCCAGATAAAACAAGCAGGCCCATTTCCCTCTCTCCAGATGCCAAGATCTTGGCTCAGGTAGTGTAGCTGAGGTATAAAGGAGCTTGGACCTAAAGCCCTCGAAATCCATGGGAGTTAGGTTCAATCAGTTGATTTCAGTGGGAGTTGGGCATCTCAGTGCCTTTACAGATCTAAGTCTTGGTGCCTTCCTCTTCCTCAGGCTTCGGGTCTGTGTAGAGAAGCGGCCACCCACTACCCCATTAGTTCAAACCCACCAGGAGCTACTACCTACCCTGGGTCACCTGCTTTTCCTGGCCCTTCCGCAGGCTCCTTTCCTGGATTCCTCACAGCTGCAAACGCAGCATAGGTCCTTTCCAGATGCTGCACATCTTCTCACCCTGGAATCCACCAGCAAGCTGCTGTCCTGCCCAGCTCTGAGACTTCACATCAGCCTTGTCCAGTAGACCCTGTGGTGGGGTCAGGAGTGGCAGAGAAGCCAAGCACAGAGCAGTGCTGAGATTTAACCCTGCTTGAAGACTCAGCTTACCATGGGACACCTTCCATTTCAGTACAAACTGTCTAACATGAGTGCAAGGTTGAACACTGCGGATCTGTCCTCTTAGACTTAAAGTCACACAAGTGAAAGTTCCACCAGGCAGAGTTCAGAAAGTATAACTTGTTTATTTCTAGGAAATATGGATATAAATATTCATTGTAGCTGAGATAAAGGGGACCCATTTTTCAGCCTGATGCACAGAGAATTAGGTCTGATGATCCACCACCAGTTCAGAGGAGGATAGGTCCTGTTAACAGGTATTTTTCTAGCCCCAGCCTGGAGAGTATTAATCACGCGCTTAACTTTATGTGAAGTCCCACAGAAGTTAGTGGGGTTACTCATAGAGTGCACAGGTAAGCCCAGGTGTGCATAAGTCTTTGCAAGGTCCAAGCCATGATATTTCTCATCCATAAATCAATGCCAGGAAAAATTGCTAATGTTTTATTGGCAGAAGCTGAGTGACCCAGTACAAGCTGTGAGGTGAAAAAGCACTTTATCTGAAGGTGCAATACATGAGTAGATAAGGGTACCAGGCAGTTATCATACGGAATTGTATTTTTAAGAATTTTTAATCTATAGATGCAGCAATCATAAGAAACCAAACATTATTTTGTCTTGATTTATTTTGATTGAAGGAAGGGGAACTGGGTTAAATTGTCTTGCGGGATGCATCACAGTCGTTTCCTTGGTCTGAGCTGACACCTACTGGTTTGAAAAACAGTAACAGCCAGCTTAAAAAAAAGCAAGGAGTCTTGTGGCACTTAAAAACTAACAGATTTATTTATTGCATGAGCTTTCATGGGAGAAAATCTCACTTCATCAGGCGCTTTGAAGAAGGGAAACTTACAGAATTGGATGAGATTAAATGCAAGGGAGTGTAAGACATGGGATCAGGTCATACTACAACAGCAAATCAGAGCATTTGTAAGGATTCAAACTCTAGGACACAGCACACAGTGGGAGAGTGAAGTCAAATTACATGTTTAATGTGAAAAGAATCCATAGTCATGATTCAGCCTTGTTTTCACACAATCTAATCTGCCTAGTATTTGAATGGCAGCTGTTTCTCTTTGAAGTCTTGATGTCCCATTGATTTTCTTGAGGACCATCGTTAAGAAATCATCAATGGAGTGATTAGGAAATGGAAGTGCTCAGCAGCTGTTTTTTTTTTTTTTTTTTTTTTGGTGGTGTGATTTCTGATGTCAGTTTTGTGTGCATTTATCCTTCTGCAGAGGGATTGTCCTGCTTGTCCAGTCTGTAAGGCGTGGGGGCATTTAGTAATCTAGCAAAAAAAGCAAGGAGTCTTGTGGCACTTAAAGACTAACAGATTTATTTATCACATGAGCTTTCGTGGACCCCTTTGAAATTTAGTAATCTAGCAGTAGCACTTGTGACTGGACACAAAGCATCCTCTGGTTATAGCATTTCTAGATCGAAGTAATCAACAGAGATTGGCACTTATAGTCATATTTCTTTTTCTCTGAGGCCCAAAGACTGTTTTTTTTAATGGTATTTAAACTGTTAAAGAGGCAGGTAGGCACCTAGTGGGATTTTCAAAGGTAACTCAGTGCCCAGTTTCTGGTGCAGACTCTCAGGTGGGAGTGTGGTCTAATGGCTAGACAAGGGCTTTGGAAGTTGGATTTCTAATTTCTAGGATTTCTTGGGAAGTAGCATTTCTAGGTCCTTTCTCTGCCAGGATGCTGACAACCCTGACTCTCAGGTTTTACCCCTAGCTCTCTCACCCCAGATTTATCTGTCAGAGACTCATGATCGACAACGGTATGTTCTCAGTCCATAAACTGTGTGCATAAAACTCAAAAGACACAAGGAGAAAAACGTATCACATTTGTTCACTGGTTTGCTGTGAAGGTAGCCTTTAGGATAGCACTTTGCATATTTGTGTACCATGTGACATGACAGTGCCATTGGTGTGTGGACTTTCGGCTGTATTGCTGTTTTAGCCGTGGATCCTCAGGCGCATGAGAAGCATGCTTGGCTCACTCGAGACACCAAAATGAGATGCCCTGCACAGTAGATTGTGCATATGCTCAAACTCTGCAGGTCTGTTTCCTGCTTGCTAGGGTGTGGGTGCACTGCTTGGCCACTGCTGGAGTGAGCTGCAGTTCTCTGCCTCCTTCTGAACTGGTTAAAAAAAATAATATCGCCTCCACATACTTGCCTGCTACCTCATAATGAGCAGTTGCTCAAAGCAGAGCATATATCTTCATAGACCCAATCCTTTCTTGGATGATCAGTGAAATTGTTGATGATGTTGACATTTAAAGTGATTTGTGTCTTTGAGAAGGATGGAGCAGTTGGCCCCACAGAGTTATTATTTCAGTCTCTTTGCAAACTCTGGCAGGCATCACTGCATCTGTTGCACTTGAGTCACGTTTGCAATTCCAGAGAGGCTCATGTTCTGTTTTAAGTTGAAAACTGTGATTCTGGAGACCAAGCTAGTGGTTGTTGAACATGGCATTTTCCCATTGCTGATTTAGGCCAATCTAAATTCTTATTTAGTCCACTGATTTTCTACTGACTCCTTGTTACATAAGCATCTGCAGAGCCACTAAAATCAAGGAATGGGCCACCAGTATTCAGTGCTTAAATACAATTATTTGTAACAGTCTTGATCCTGGGTGGTGCTGGGCAGATGCAGCTCTCACATACAGCAGTGTGATTTGCAGTTAGTCAGTACTTCCCAGGATCAGAACATATCTGAATATATTCTTTCCTAGTCCAGATTTTTTTTTTTTTTTTTTTTTTTTGGTAAATGCAACCTTCATTTAAAACAAACTGTCGTGTGGCTTCTCCTCACCTCTCAAAGCATTTTACAGTAGATAGTAACTTGTATCTCAGCCAGCTGTGTACTAAACAGCATCTCAGGTGTGCTTGGCAAACAGGCATTAATCTTTCCAGATGATTTGGTTACATGACTAATGATGAACGCTTGAATGTTTAACACTATTTCTATTAATTTTGCTACTTTACTTACATTACATACCTTGATAGGGAGTGGTTTTTTGGTCTAGATCCTGAAGGTATTTGAACTCCTCATTCTCATTTAAATCAATAGGTGTTAAGTACCTAAATACTTTGAAGATCTAAGCTTTGTCCTTTGAGGATCCATGGCTAACTGTGAGGCAATGTATATTGGTATTTTCAATCTTTTCAGGTCTGCAACGCCTTATTCCAAGTTTCTGCCACCCTCTGACATTTATTATAAAAGTCAGAGTAAAAAAGTGTATCATTGTTCACCCTATGTAATTTGGTGTGTGTGTTCTGAGAGGTTGACAGAGAATATGTGACCTTTAAAGGGAAGGCCAGCGTGGGGACTGAAGGAGGTTTTCTTCACTGCAGAGTGTAATAACATGTTCAATGACTCGCAAGTCTCCCCAATGGTCTTTTGTAACTCACTGGTTGAAAAACACAGACATATATAATAAAAGAATATTTAATGAATTTGCTTGTCCTTTTTCTCATTGTTTAGTAGAACTTGGCTTGTGGGTGAAAGAGACAGTCATGTGTCATCTCGGGAAGAATTCCTTGGGTTGGTTGTGGATGCAGAAACTTTTATGCCATTTTGGATGATTCATGAGAGCTGCAGGCCTGTGATCCACCCAAGTTCTGTTTTGAGGACTTGGTGCAGAGACTGTGAATTTAACCCTTTGTCAGCATGTACTCTTGCATGTACTCTGCCAGCAACATTCAAGATATGTTGGTCAGTTTAACTGCACGTGGAAGTTAACAGGGTGGTTTTGCTCCTTCACCCTGGGTAACAGTCATATTGCTGGGGTGGATATTCATGTTTACAGATTCAACCCTGGGTTTCAGTAGCAACTGGCTGTGATTCTTTTAAATGTAACAACATACCAGGAACATGCAATAGGGTAGTTAGTGCAAGGAAATGGTATTCTGGGCTAATAACAATGGGTTGGTACCTGTTTCTGTTAATTTGTCTGCAGAGAGCCATTCGAGTTCGCAGTCATTCAATGGAAACCATGGTGGGGAGTCAGAAGAAACATCACAGTGGAGGGATCCCAGGGAGCCTGAGTGGAGGCATCACACACAACAGTGGTGAAATAACAAAGACGACCTTCTCGGTGAGTACAGCACATATGCTGTGGTACAGTTGCCCTTGAGAGCTCTGACAAACGCACGGTCTGATAAGCTGTATGAGGCTGTCTGGTCTGTCCATCCTTTCCCTAACAGTTCTGGTCCCTACGATTTTTGGGACTGTGTGGCTCACGCACTGGACTGGAAGTCAAGAGGCCCCATGGCTATCCTTAGCTCTACCACTAACCTGCTATGGAACTTGGACAAGTCACTTCACTGCTCTGCGCCTTTGTTTATCCTCCTACCCTTTGTCCACCTTGTGTAAATTTGATTGTAACCTCTCTGGAGCAGTGCCTATTTCTTACTGTATGCTTGTGTAGTGCAATGGGATCCTGGTATCAGTTGGGGCTTGGAATTGATGCTGGACTCATCATTGCATGTATATCTCCCAGTGATGTATTCGGTTCAGGTTTAAATATCTCAAGTGACTGGACTCCACCACTCTTGTGGTGGTACTGTTACAAAAATCTTATAGATGTTGGTTCAGTTAGTTGCCTTACACCCATTGATAGCATCATGATAGTCAATGAGGGCTTGGTTCCTAACTCACATAGGTGCTTTTGGCACCTGAATACCTCATTAGGATCTCTTTTCCTTATTCAGACATACTTTTCCATTTCTAAATGTCACCTGCTTAGTCTGTATTATACGTCCTTGAACCATCCTAAGCAATTCCCTTCACTATATACCTCAAATCCCTTTATCGGTGGGTTACTCACCAGTAACTGTCCTTCTTCGAGATGGGCTGCTTGGATCCATTCAGTAATAGGTGTCTCCGTGCCGGAGCACCGGATTGGTTGGAAAACTTTTGTCCTAGCCTGTCAGAAGAGGGCAGGCGGCCACCGCCCCCCACGCCACCTAGAGGCTACATATATGACCGCCTCCCGACCCCTCCCCAGTTCCTAGGAATGGCCAACTCCAGATGCGGGGATGGAAGGGAGCAGGGACATCGCTGGCGCTGGGCGCTCCGGGGCACATGCCCCGAACCCCAGTGCCAGTGCCCCGGATCTCCAGCCCAATTGAGCTGGAGATCTGGGGCCCAGCCGCTGGAGGGCACGGTGGCCCCGCCCCGGCAAGGGATCTGGGGCCTGGCTGCCCGCGGCCATGGTGGCTCTGTCCCCTGCCAGAGATGCAGGCCCGGCTTCCTACGGCCACTTCTGGCCCCGTCCCTGCCTGGGGATGCGGGGCCTAGCTGCCCGGGGCGGTGCAGCAGCGCCTGGCCCTGTCCCTGGCCAGGGGGTGGGGCCTGTGGGCCAGGGGTGAGGCCTGGGCCTGTGCCCTGGGTCCCTCCCCTAGCCAGCGATGCCCCTGGAAGGGAGGGACCTGAATGGATCTGAGCAGCTCATCTCAAAGAAGGACGGTTACTGGTGAGTAACCCACCATTCTTCTTTGAGCGCTGCTCGGATGCATTCAGTAATAGGTGACTACTACCCTTGCTGACAGATGGCGGGTCGAATTGGCTCTTCCGCGTACTGCACAGCAAACCACCCCAGAAGGAAAGAAGCCCAGTGAACGAGGTTCTAACAGGAGCCAAGAGGCCAACTAGGCTCTTGGCCTGGCGAAGGAGAACCAACAACTGCGGGGCCAACCCAAAGCAGGGGGTAGCTCCAATTCAGCCAAGGCAAGTGTGCATGGGCTGAACGGACTAACGTCACCTTAAAGAAAAGTTGAATCAACGCAACACGAGTAACGTGGAGGAGATGCATTAATTGCTTTACCTAGGGGTATAGCATAAGGTAAAGACTGAAGGAACTAGGCTTATTTAGCCTGCAGAAGAGAAGACTGAGGGGGGATTTGATAGCAACCTTCAACTACTTGAAGGGTTGCTCCAAGGAGGGAGCTCGACTGTTCTCGGTAGTAACAGAGGGCAGAACGAGAAGCAATGGTTTCAAGTTACAGCTGGGGCGGTCCAGGCTGGATATTAGGAAAAACTTCCTTACTAGGCGAGTGGTGAAGCAGTGGAATAAGTTGCCTAGGGAGGTGGTGGAATCTCCATCTCTGGAGGTGTTCAAGTCCCAGCTGGACAAAACACTGACTGGGATGATCTAATGGGAGTGGTCCTGCTTTTTTTGGCAGGGGGTTGGACTAGATGACCTTGTGGGGTCCCTTCCAACCCTATGATTCTATGATTCTATGTATGAAGGCCAGAGGGTAAAAGACTGGCCATAAGGGACCTCCAGCATGGACTTACAAGAGAAGTGCCAGAAGCCAAGGGGTTATGGGCCTAGCCATGACGGCTGTGGCCTACGCAGATAACCATAGAGGGGATGAACATTATCCCTTGAACTGGCCACGGATGGGACCTTAAGGTACATGGCCGAAGGGTGTAAGAATTAAAGTACGTAGGAGCACGAGGGAGTAAGGACTACTGAGTTCAATCAAGAAGGGTCTAGAAGAAGACACTTCATGCTAGTAAGATGAAGGCAGAAAGCCAAAGGTGGTGCGATGAGTAGCACCTGGCATGCTGGGCCAAAGGTCCTTAGGTTAAGCACGCGAAGCGCAAACTTCCAGCCGTGTATAGTGTAAGAACCTGGAGGATTACTGCTGGAAGGACACTTCAGATCACTAGCACCTATAAGGCAGCCTAGTGACCTTAGGTGGTGCTGTTGTCTTGGTACTATAAGTACCTTGGTAAGTGTGAGGGCTCACGGAGAGAGCTGGCCTATTGGGTCTTACATTCTCTTCAGGATTCCAGCACCTGGAAGACTGCCCGGAGGACAAGGGATGTGTGACGGATGGGAGAAGGGAAGGCGGGAAACAAATGCAATGCCATCCCTTGGCCACTTAGTCGAGGTGGCCAGAGGGCTCATGGAGTTTGAATATCAGGAATAAGTTCTCTGTTCCCCCCGACGGAAGGGGGAAAGGGGTATCAGCTGCCCACTCTGATGGTGCACTGAAGTCATGTCGTGTCCTGGATGTTATGGGAATGAGGTGGCAGCCAATTCGGGCAGGCACCTTCCTTGCAGGTGAGACGGGGAGAAGGAGGCTCCAAAACACCCTAGAGATGGGCTGAAGGTGGTAGGGAGGGGGGGAATTAAGTTTCTGTTCCCGGGGTCATGTAAGAAAGTGGGGGAAAGAAGGACGGCTCATCTCCCTAAAAAGTTTATGAAGGGGAAAAAGGCCCCGATGGGAGGAGGCTGAGGTATTTGACCTCTCCCTTAGGGTCCAGCGCGGTGCCCACAACGGTTAGGGTCTCGGGAGGAAACAAGACATCCCCCCCAAAAAGGCAGGTCAAGCACCGCCTGCTGTTCAGTGGGGGGCATCCTTGCTTCCCTAAGCCAGGCCACTCAGCGTATAGTCACAGCTGAGGCCATAGTGCGGGCAGCTGTATCCACCATGTCTCAGGCTGAGAGGAGGAGGTCCTGAGAGATTATTCTACCCTCCTCTAGAAATGTGTTGTACTCCTCTTTGGCCTCTGGTGGGAGCAAGTGTCGGAATTTTGTGATTGACTCCCACACGTCCAGCAAATACCTGCTGGTTAGGGCCTGATTATTCACCACCCGAAGTTGGAAGGCTGAGGAGAAGTAGACCTTACGGCCCAGGAGGTCCAGTGCCCTGGCTTCCCTAGAAGCCAGGAGGGGGTTGCTAGAAGGCTCACCCAGGCCTAGTGCCATTTGCACCACATCCCTAGGAGGGACTGGGTGATAGGCAAAGGAAGGGAAGTCTGACTCGGGAACCCGATACTTAAAGCTCGCTGTGCCCAAGACCGGGGCACTAGAGCTTGGACTCTGCCATCGGAAGATGTTAGGTCTCAAACGCTTGGGTGGAACGGGACTGTCAGCGGCTCTGCTGAGGCAAAGGCCGGCCTGAACAGGGTGTCTGGAGGGGGACTGGAGGGCTGGACCTCCATCCCTAGATGGACCGTAGCATGGCGCAACAAATCAAAGTGCGCCGACAGGTTGCCGGTATAGGAGCCCAGTGCCGGGGACAGGGCGGTACCAGGTGTTTGCCGCGGAGGAGGAGGGGTTTCCCAGGGGTACCATTCTTGGAGACGAAAGCGGAAGGGCGACGGCGCCGAGGTGTGGCGCTGAGGTTGCTTGGAGCCCCTCGATGGGCCTTCTTCAGGGCTTGAGGCGGGAGAAGGACTTTGTGATTCCAGGGATGGTACCGGTGACGGCAAAGTAATATGTTGCTGGGGGATGGCCCTAAGGTACCAGGACCTAGTGGAATGGAAGATGGGGGACTTTGTGGTGAGGGGGAGTGATGGCGCCCACGATGGACCCAGGCGTTGGAAATAAAGGCCAGCTTGCCCCTTCTAACCGGGGGTGGGGAAGGTGGTGTAGGTCCCAGTAGGAGTGCCTGAGTGGCCTCCACTGCCTCTAGAGTTGTCGGCACCAGGAGCGATTCTGAGGGGGCCTGAGGTAAGTCCTTACCCAGGGAAGGGGGGCTGCCTGGCTGAGAAAGTTCTTGCCCCGTCAGTACCGGGCTGTACCGAGCCTGCGGTGCCGAAGGTGACTGTGGCCGGTGCTGGGGTGAACCCTGCACCAACAGCACCGGGCTGTGGTGGGTCTATGGTGCCGGAGGTGAAAGTGATTGGTGCTGAGGTGAGCCTTGTACCAGCGGTACCAGACTGTGCCGGTGTTGCAGTGCTGGGGGCAACCTTGAGCGGTGCCAAGGCGCCGGGGCGCTGGGTTGGCACCGGTTGCTGGGGTCAGCACCGAGGTTGTCCTGCGATGGCCACCGGTGGCATGGTGCCATGTCGGCTCCGGTGCCAAGCTAGGTCTCAGCGCCGGGCGGGAACCCGAAGCCTCGGGTAGAGAGTGCCAAGCCTGTTCAGAGGCTAGGGCATGGCCCCTTTGTTCGCTCTCCTTGATTGTCTGAGGTTTGAAGGGCAGACACAGGGAACAGGCTAAGACCAAGTGGTCTTTGCCTAGGCACCTGAGGCACTTCCTGTGGGGATCATCCCTAGGGAAGGCCTTGCCGCACTTGGAGCAGGGTTTGAACCCTGGCATATTAGTCGGTGCTCTGCAATGTTCTGGCCCGACGGTGGAAGACTCCTGTGTTGGAACTATGTCCATGGAAAGGTTCTCCCAGCTGGGCAAAAAGCCCATAGAAGGAGGACAGGCTGCTTGCGCTCACAAGGAGCGGACGTTCCAGATCCGACACACAAGGCAGAAGAAATGAAACTGGGGAGGGGCTGGGAGGCGGCCGTATATATAGCCACTGGGTGGCGTGGGGGGTGGTGGCCGCCTGCCCTCTCCTGACAGGCTAGGACAAAAGTTTTCCGACCAATCCGGCGCTCCGGCATGGAGATACCTATTACTGAATGCATCCGAGCAGCACTCGAAGAAGAACATAGGGTTATCCTGTCCTTTTTAAATCTTTGGCTATCTAAACAGTACATCTGCCAAGCATTGTATAGGTAGAAGTATTCACAAAAAAGATGCATAATGAACCTGAACTTTGATTGCAAGGGTGGTGTAAGACATTATTTGCTAATAATGTTCTAGACAGTTGTATGTACTAGAGACAAGGACTAGACCTGAGTGGCAGACTGAGATGCTTTGCTTGTTTTGGACCAAATTTTATTCCAGTGCTTTGGGGGGGAATTATATTATCTTCCAGATTTTTATGGGTAGCATTAAATATTTTGTGGAGGGGGAAAAACACACAGTTGGAATAAGCGTCTGGAGTGAGTTCCATCTTGGGGTACAGGAGGACTAAGATCCTGGAGAGGATTATTTTTGGTTTATTTTTTTAAATTGGAACATTTTGTTTCTCAGCCTCCTGTAGCAGCTGCAACAGCCAAGAACCAGTCAAGGAGTCCTGTTAAGCGCCGCTCAGGGTTGTTCCCCCGCCTGCACACGGGATCAGAAAGCCAATCTGAAAGCAGGACAAGATGGTAAATGCTATCAAGAATCGTTAGTAATTTCTTTGTCTGAGACTTTTTCTTGCCTAGGAAAAGAGAACATGCTTGTCACCAAGTAACCACACCATGACTTTGAACTTAGCATAGACACTTTTGAACTCATGTTAGGAAATCAGAGCAGACCCAAGACTACCCTGTCAGTTGACCACATTCAGCTAAATGTGTATTAAGAAATGTTAACCTCTAGCCACAAAGCCATGGATGAGGTTATGGTAGCTGAGATATGTTGGCTAACACAGTTTCATGCATTAACTTTTTTCCTAGTTTAAGATAATGTCTCCCCACCTACCTCCATAACCTTGCTAGCCCTCAAAGGAATGTTTCTGTTCTTCACCTTGTTAATGCGGAGCAAACAAACAACCCCCCCAACCCCCACAATTTTCCAAAAAAACCAAACCCACTCACGTAAGAGAGATTCCAAAACAGAGGGAAGTAATATGAGTACTATTGCTTAAAAAGGTGCTTAAGCTGGAAATCTAAACTGATTCCTGTCCCAGGGTGAGTGATACAGCCAGCAGTGTACCCAGATGGGTTTAGAATATACTGAATCCATGCACAGGGCTGGCCTAATTAAAGCTAGTGTCAATTTTTAAATATGATTCTTTTAAAATATGATTCTTCACTTCTCAAAGAAGTGACTTCTACTGCAGACGTTCCCACTTATTTATTTTATAGAACACAAGAGACTAAGACAGGACACAGTTTGATCAGAACCCATGCAAAGCTCATGGGTGTTTGGGTTCTTAGATGATGGTCCAGCCTAGTCTAGAAAGAAGGTCCAGGCCCAAAGTTTAGGTTAGGATCCGCACTTCCCCAAAGTATTTTAGAGGTTGAAACCTGGGGCCTCTACCAGCAGACGTCTCCTTCCAAGAAGAGACACCTTCCTTCCTTCGTCCATCTAAACTATGCAAGAGTTTGACCAACACTATGTAAACCACTGTTGGAGACTAGAGACTTTGCATGCTATTGTCCTTTTCTAAGTCAGCCAGCAAACAGTCTCCTCAGACACTTGTCAGGTGCCAGCATACAGCATCCTGCTTACTTGGTTTCTTGCCAGGCTTTGGTCCTGACTCAGCAGTTGCTGCTCTGATGGATTTATATTTGCATAACAGGGAATAGAGTTTGGCCAACTTTTTCTTGTCTCTTGCTTAATCTGCCCAATCTTTTTTTTGTCCCTCAGTGACAGTGTCTCAGGAACACAGAAGATACCAGATGGTGGACATTCTTCTCAAGATGTGAAATCTGAAACTTCATCAAATCCTAGCTCTCCTGAAATATGCCCCAACAAAGAACGGTAAATAGAAAAGGCTGGAGTCGTTGAAGCACAGTCATCCTTTGTGCTGGAGCTCATATCACTGCACTTCAGTAAGGTGTCTACAGATTACTAAATGGGAGAGGAAAGCCAAGTTATTATATGACTTGCTTGCACCAAATCTGTGACTGTATTTTTCTTTTAATAAGATTTGGTATTAAGGGGAAAAAACAACCATGCAGGCATTCTCATAACTTGTGTGAAAATATTTACAGTTCTCTCACAAACCCATTTATTAATCCCTGCCCAGTATTTTGCACAAATTGTCCACAACACCACAGCGTGAATTTAGAATAAAACCATTGGACAAGGCTGTAACTGCAGAATATGGAATAGTTAGAACTAATAGGAACCTGTAGAAAATGAAGGGAAATTAACAGAAGTATTTTTCTCTTTAGCATTTCGGGTATTGCCTTGGGCCATTTGTTTCTTTTAGTCTTAGACTCCAGTCACAATGCTTCACGTTGGTGTTTTTTAAATGATTATGCATTGATTTGAAAACAGTAGGCCAAACTCATCCCTGATGCGCTTCTGTTGAAGTCAATGAATTGCATCAAGGATGAATGTCTCTTGGTAGCCTTAATATAAAAGGATGAAGCTGTCTGTGCTATAATTATCTGGTTTTTTTTCTTGTTTGCTTGCTAGGCCATTTATTAAATTGAAAGAGAATGGAAGATCAAACATCTCACGCTCCTCCTCAAGTACCAGCAGTTTCAGCAGCACAGCAGGGGAGAGCGAAACATTGGAAGAGTATGATAGTGTGGTAGGCATTAAATTTATCACCCCACTTATGTACAGTGGAGCCTGCTTCTGATCTTGCTTATACTTAATTTACGCTGATGCAAGTTCAGAATTAGGCCCATAATATCTTTAGCTATTGGATGTTTATCTAAACATTGATCTTGTATCACTGAGACTTTTATTTATCTTTAGCCATCATCACTATTTTTTTTTGAATTTCTATTGCCTCATTGAACTAAAAATTCTATAGTAGTTCTCGCCCTAACACCAGGACCGAGCCCACTGCTCCCCCTGCAGTAAAATGATGAGTCACATCTAAGGATATATTTACACTACTGTCATGGTGTGAATGCAGCTAGTGTAGCCACACCTGCCGTAAACTAAATACAGCTGGTTTGGATACTGAGACTAATGAAGTCATAGGAGTGTGCACTTTAGGGCAGGCTAGCCACGTGACTAATTACCAAGGATTCCAGGTGGTCTGTACAGCCACATCATGGGATTGCCATATAGACATACTTGGAGATGGTGTAAAATAAGTGAATCAATACAGTGCACAAATTCTGATTTTTCAGGTCTGGTGCCTTATGTGTGGTTGCAAGTTGCAGCTAGAACAAGAAATCCTGCCTGTAATGGCATTTACAGCAGAAATCTTATCAAGCTTTTCGCTTTTGCTGTATTTACATTGTACGCATCACTATTAGTAACCAAATGTCTAGAACAGTGGTTCTCAGCCTTTTGCAAGTCACAACACACTTTGTGGCCTACTGCAACCCTACAAGACACACTTGCATTGGCTTATCCTCTCCCCCAGCCTCCCTGGTCTCAGGTGACTTGACATGATCTACAGCTGTGTACAAAAGTGCCTATTGCAGACTGGGGGACAGCTGTGCAGGCCTTAGCACCAGCAGGCAGCCAAGAGAGTTTGCTCCTTCAATATAACCTTTTCTAAGGACCTTGCCATTTCCACCTTGGCATACGGCTAGGGCCTCTGCCAAGCATGGATGCATTGTGGTATAAATAGAATGCCTCTGACAAACGCTCTCCATAAAAGGTCTCTGCTCACTCTCTCTCTGTAGGGCAGCCAGCCATCAACAGCCTCGCCCTTCAAACAGGATGTTTTCATCTATAGCTCTTCTCCTGGCAGTGAGAATCCAAGCATGGCAGCAGCTGCTACGCCAGTGATCATGAGCCGGAGTCCCACAGGTTTGTAGGATGTGGTAGTATTGCACAAGGGGGTGGATGCTGGTATTTGCTAGGAAAAACGAGCCAGTGTTTCTAGAAAGGCCAGCTGACTAAGCCTCTCCCGTGGAAAGAAACGCCAAGTGTCTGGCTGTAGTTTAGTCTTTTTCTATAAACATTCTTACGCTTCCCTTTCATCATAGTGCCTGAGCACTAATAGTGCCCTCTGTGACTACACACCTGTCATGTGGTGTGTCAGTGTGTAATCTCTCATCCAATCCTCTAGCCCAAGCTGCAACATCCATATTGCTGTTTTGAGCACACTAGCTCAAGCCTTGTGTGTCCAGCAGGCGCACTCCCACCTGGAACACAGATGTACCCCTATTGGGCTATGCAAATGAAGCCTTGGAAATTTTAGTGGTGATGTTGCCAAAACTGTAGGAAAAAAACAAGAATGAAATGATTGATCAAACTAACTGGCTTGTTGGGCTGGCCTAGGTACAGTCAAGATTACAGCTTAAACAAATATTGTTTGGTTTTGTTCCCCTGACAGATATAAAAAGCAGAAACTCACCACGGTCAAATCTAAAGTTTCGTTTTGATAAGCTCAGCCATTCCAGTCCCAGCACGGTATGTATATGTTATTTTAACCATACAGTGGACTATGCTTACTGTGTTACATTTCCAATTCCCCGCTACGTCTCAGCTGTGTTTGGATAGAAAATAGCCACTACTATGAGCCAGCTGCAGCTTCCTTGTTCTTAGCCACCTGGCTCTGTCAGCCATTAGGCCCAGTAGGGGTCCTACTCTAACTTCTGCCACTGTCATAAACTCCATAAACATCTTGATACCAGTGGAGACAAGCACACAGAGGGAAATCTCACGCTTGAACACTGGGGTGAAGTGTTCCAGTCTGAGGCTTAGGAATGAGTATGGTTCTTTGTATAATAATCCTAACAAAAGATATGGCCTCTCATCTGCACACAACTCCCCCCCCCCACTAAATTATATCTGCCCATATATATTTACACTCTCTTCCCATGCGTTCTTACAGTCAACATCATAAATGCCCATTTTAATTGAGACACACTGGCATGGGAAACGTTGGCAGGGATACAGTATTCCCAAGTAGACAATTCAATTCTTTCTGGTGTTAAATGGCTCTGTTGTGCAAAATGGAAATGCTGTTTCTTTTATGGAGAAAAAGGTGGAGGGCAGAAAAAGGGATTGGCAGGGGGTTTGTTGATAAGCAATGGCTACTCCCTGGGCTACCTCAGTTGGATGCCTGTTAGAGCTGGTCCCAGTGCTTCAAAACTGTGATGATGAAGTTGTCATTGGAAAAATATAATCAATATTTTGCTGGTTTTTGTTCCCCCATTCCAATTCTAGCAATGTGAATCTAATTTCTGTCTATCCTTCCAGCCTCTGCTGGAGTCTGGTTGTAAAGAAATATAGGATTAAAAAAAGTGTTTACAGAGTTGTCCCTTTCTTTGTATGAAAAAAAAAATCTGTTCTGCCTTTTTCTTTTAATACAGAGTCACTAGCAGACAAAAGCCATCATGAACTTGTAAAAGGTACATGTTTTCTAATATGATCTAATTTGGTTGTTCCATTCCCTTGCCACTGGTATTCCAATGTATTTACTTGGTAGTGTTAAAAGTCCCAAGGGAGCTTCCATCCCATTCCCTTTTGGAGAAAGTCTGTGTCAATGACTGCTGTTTTAGCTGGTGCAGTCTTTGTTTTTTAAATGAGTGGATCGAATTTTTACTGTGAAAATAAGGGTGCATTTTGCATTTTATTTTGTTCACACACATAACTAAAGAGAAGAAACCCAAATAACCCAGCCTGAATAACTGTTAACATTCAGCTTGTAAGTAGAGCCCTGCAAATCCGTGGATGTCCATGGATATCTGTATTATATCTGCATCTGCGGATACAACACGGATATCCGTGGACCATTTCTTGTGGATGCAGGTCAGATACGGATCCACGTATTTGTATCCGTGCAGGGCTCTACTTGTAATGTGTATCTTCTATGGGAACTGTTGTGCAAACCCAAGCAGTTTTACAACTAATCACTTTAACAACACAGGGGTCCTGGTTCCGTTCTGGGTAGACACATGTCCAGAGACTAAAAATTCTCTGTGAAAATGGAGTCTGAATTTTCTTCTGGCTTAATTGCAGCCCCTCCAAGCCCAGGCTGAAGCACATGGATGCCCCCATCCAGTGTTGTAAATTCTAGTGGTTTTCTTGCAAGACTTGTGTGATGTGTGGTTTTTGTTCAATTTCCAGCTCTTGGATTCATGTCAGTTCATGAAAAGCTCAGCATACATTCAATCCTAGCCCTCTCAGTTGTGTAGAAGGGTAAAAAACTATGAAACCTTAAAGGCTCAAATCTGAGAACCATTCCAAAATGTGTTTATCTATATCTATTTCTATATATGTTTGAAATCTTCCCCTTTCTAAGCCAAATCTTCTGAGGTGTATGTGCTGACAATTTATAATACTTAGCAGTGCTGTGAGCTGTAGGGCTTCTGGGACTTGAGTGGCAGATGGAGATGCTCAGCACCTGTGAAAAATCTGACCTTCCTTTGTTAGAACTCTCTCTGCCTTGGGCCATGGGCAATAAGGGCCTGATCTAACGCCTGGGGAACTTGATTCTAGCTGGCTTTCAATCTGACCATGCCTCCACTTTTGTGTGAAAGATTTTACAGCCTCATAGTATTTGGCAGAACTCTGAAAGTGGCATGTTCTTATTCATACTTTTATGGATCCTTTCTCTGTTGGAGTAAGTGTTTTCTTCTTTACCAAGCTGTTAAGTGTTTTTCATCTATTTTTTCCTTTGTTTTGCAGTGAATTTCTGCTCTAATGAAGGGAAAATTCTTCTCTTCCAACATCAAATGGGAAACCATATTAGCTACACTAACAGCAACTGCCACAATGCATTGTGAGATCATCACCGACGCAGCTGTACCTTTAAGTCAAGAAGAAATTGCCATCCGGCAGCAATTTCTGTATTCAAAGAAGAACCTATCTTTTCAGAATGGTAGAGAAGTCACTTGACTTCCATTCTGTCTGATAGACACATTCTTGTACTACAGTGGGAGATGCATTTTCTACCAGGTAGTGCATACACCGTACTTGAAGCAACTTCACCCTCTCGCTCGGTACTCTAAAATGTGTTAACCTCGTGTGCTCCGTGTATGTACCGTAGCTATTTGTCTTAAGATAATGCAGTTCATCTCCTATATCTTTGACTGGGAAAAGATATTTCGATAACAAATTCTGTTTCCTATAGGCTTCTTCATCTTGCACCTTTGTCTAATTAATTTGAGCTAGCATATGATTGTCTCTGTCCAGAAAGCAAGCAGGACAGACATCCTCTGTTTTTTTTCAGGATGTCTCTGTGCTTTATTTTTAGTTACCTAATGAAAAATAATTTGTTGGGTTTCTTTTATTTTTTTTTTTTAAGGGAGGAGGGAGCTCTTTCATTTATACTTGACTCTCAGCTTTGCCAGGAGGACTTCCCCTCCCTCCTCATTTTGCTCTGCTCCGTTCAATGATAAGGAATTTTGGAGATAATCAAGGCCAAAATTCTGTGCTGCTGTAAATCAGATCACTGTTGAGTTCAGGGAAGTACTATGGGCAAGTTGGCAAGATCCTTGGTGAACTTGGGCCAGTAACTTGTGTGTAGTGCCTCATGTAATGGGACCTCCAGGCAGTACCATAATAATGGAGGCTCCACCATTTTACTTTAGAAAATTTGGGCTTCCTGCTTTAGGAGGCCATATAGGCTGGACACTATCCCCTTGGTGGGAATCTATTTCCAGCAAGCCAATTACAAGCTGGCTGCTGCTACCTGTGCACAACTGCCTAGCAGGACTGTATAACTCCCCTACTGAGAGGAAGTTCATCCTCTTTTGCTGAGTGATGCACAGCTGGGCTCTGGGGAGTGGCTATGCCCAAACCCCAAAGAATAGAGTGATGAATGAGCAAATGCTGTGTCCGTAATCACACGGGGCACTGGGTAAGGCTGATTTCAGCAAAGAAAGCTCTTTCTTGGGCAACACTGGCATGGTTCGTATTTTTGTACATGCCATGTTGGCATAAGGAGACTGCAGACTAGCCAGTACAGCTCTTCGTGAAGTAGCACTGGAGTTAGTGTATGACACTGTTAAAAAAGGGCCTAGAACCATTTTTAGACAAACTACATAAATAAACCTCTGGAGCCCAATCACTCATTTAAAAGCAGAGAGGATCTAGTTCTTTGTCTTCTTCAGACAGGGTTGAGTCTGCACCCAGCCCCGTTTGCTTTCACAAATTTACAATACTGAGACACAAAAGTCAGGTTCCCCATATTTTAACTTCCACTTTAATTATTATGCTTCATGGTAAGAGATTCACATTCCCTCACAGGGCAGTTAATCAGCATTGCTGTTACAGGATGACAGGGCATTAGTAAGGCCCAACATCTAGTTCATCTGTCATCTTTCACAGCTTCACTGTCACAGAGAATCTGCTAGGATCTGAGGAATCCCACAAAAGAACTAATGCAGTTTAATCAAATACCAGGGGCTTGAGGGTCCATTGCCCTACACCTTAAGAGAAAAACAGCATTAGTCTGATTGGTTACTTTGCACTGACTGAACGAGGTAAATTTTCCAGCAGTAAATACGCCAGCAGCCTGTGACAGGCGGGTTCTGAGCTGGTGCAGAGAATTCTCTTTTGCGGATCTAGCTGATGATTCTTCCCACCTGAATAGTTGATCACCATATTTGGGATCAGGAGAAATTTCCTCTTTCCAGGGCAGATTGGCTGGGGTTTTTCTACCTTCTCCATAAGCATTCAGCATGGTTTATTTGCTGGTGGTTTCTCTGTACCTTAAGACCTTAAACCATGATTTAGGGACTTCACAGGTTTCATGTCTATTGCAGGGGGTTCTGTGGCCTGCCTTGGACTTCAATAATGCAGTCAGAGGTTAGAAGTTTATTACAGGAGTGGGAGACAGCTTTTGTGGCCTGTGTTGTGCAGGAGGTCAGACTAGACAATCACATTGGTTCCTTCTGCCCTTAAAAGTCTAAGTATCTTGGTGCACTGCGAGGCAATAGTGACTCAGAGCCCTGCTGTTTAATTAAATGTCTGCATTAGTATTACAGGAACCATGTGAAGAGGAGCTTTCATTTTAGCAGCAATCTAACTTCAGGAAGAGGGGAAATAATTTACATAAATTAAGTACCTTTTCCCCTGCCCCAAAGGCTGACAGCAGCCCCACAAAGACTGAGGACATCAGCTAAAACTGGGAGTGCTGATGCTGTACCATAAGTAGCTTTCAAAACCACCTGATGCATTTTATGGGCCAGATCGTCAGCTGGGGGCAGTAGCAGGATCATTATTGCCCTGGGCTCTGCCCCCTGCTCCTGCCAGCCCGATCCTTGATCCCAGCAGGGGACTGGGCTGGGCAATCTGGCGCTGCTGCCAGCCCAGACCTGGATACCTGACAGGGGACAGGGCCAGGCAAGGCAGGGGGTGCGCCAGTTGTTCAGGGCACCAGCACTGGGACTTGGGGCATGTGCCCTGTGTGCCAGGCCCCAGCAACACCCTGGGCAGTAGGTGCGTCAGCTGGGGCAGCAGGTCATGGCTCAGTCACATCAATGGTGCCATGCTGATTTACACCATCTGAGAATCTAGCCTTCCTTTTTATGTCAAGTGAAAGATTGCTATCACTAAAAACTATTAACTTACTTGGTGCTCTGGGAAAGGGCAATGCAAATTCTAGGATAGATGGCAAAGGATTAGTAAAGGAATTTTCCATGTGAAAACCTTCCAAAAGATTGTGTCCTTTCACATGGACATGCTGGTGAAGCCACTGCACTTTATGGCCCTTCTTCCATCCCCTGCATGACTGTGTAATGTCATTTCAGGTAGGAGGGAACAGAAGTAATTGCTGTGATTTTGATGCTGGGAACTGTAAACCCCTCTCTCTGTTATCATAAACTGTTGTCAGGTTCCTTTTTTTGTTCTTCAGGGGGCTCCAGCCAAAGCCCAGGGAGAGCATCTGCTCACTCATGGAACTGTTTGGTTAGCTCTTTGAAAAGAAGGTTGTCATTTTGCACTTGAGACAGCCTGAAGACCATTCTTCCATTAAATTAATCCAGCTGATTCACTAAAAACTTCATTAGAGGGGGTTCCACATTGTAATAAAAGAAAATTTTCATATCTGGGTGCCAAACTTGTAGAGCATTTGAAGCTCAACTAGGCTCTGAAGATGTCTCTGGTGCCTATTATGTGGACAAGTGCAGAAGTGGGCACCCTCAAATAAGCATGCTACTATTAAAACTGTGCACCCCTCCATTCCCGATCATTTGAAAATACAGGTGTTTATGAGAAATGACAATATGCGTTTGGTACTGTATTTTCAGGCAGACCATTGCTGGGGTCTACATGTGTGCTTCTCATAGGTCTATTGTATACAGGTGGTGATTGCAAGTTTAAGAGGACTGCAATGGGCCACAGTCTCAGCTAGAACACTTCGCTGTTGCTCCTTTGACTTAATGGACCTGTACTAGATCTAACTGAGTGAAGGTGCCAAGTTCCTGCTTCCAAAATGGTAAGCACAACCAAATGTTCGTGTTCAGTCAGTAATGCTCCATGTGTTTAAGAACCCAGAGACTTAAAGTTGCACTGGAGCTGCCACTGCCTACATACGTTTGCCCATTTAAAAGAGAATTAAAGGCCATATCAGGGTTTGTAATAGGAAGTAAGGAGCAATAGACAGTTTATTAATAGCTCTGTGTAAGAACAAAGTTTCTCCGTTCCTATATGTATGCATTTCCCTACAGAATTAACTCATTAGCAACTAAAAGGCAAAATGTTTTCCTCCTTCCTTTCTCTGAATTGAATTTAAATACTGAAAATCAGGATTCTGGTTGTGCTTTTTCCTTATGTCCTGTTTTGCAGAAGTAGGTATAAATAGCAACAGCGGTCTCAGGTTAAAACATTTTAAAGGTCAGAGGTCACACTTCTGCACAACAGGTCAGTACCTTTACATGTATTCTTTACACTTTCCTTTAGATATAATTTGATCAATTTCCTTATTGCATGCACTCAAATGTCACTTGGTGGTAGCATCTTTTCTCCTTTTGCTTTGAGGTTTTGTGGTATTCAGTGGGCTGCTTTGAGTGTACAAAAGTCATTTTTAGCTTAAGTGTTGATCTCTGTGAGATCTATAAGCTTAAGATGTGGTGTCTTGGAGGAGTATTTCATTAGAGACTGCGGCCTGCAGTAAGATTTGGAAACGTCAGTTGAATGTAATTCAGTTATGCAAATGAGAAAATTTAAATATAACAGTGAAATGCAGCCAAGTGGCTGTTTCTTCAAAATGACACCTTCACAGAATTCAGAGATGGAGAATTAAGTTCTTCAGGTAAAGCTTTCACAAATATGCCACTATTTCAGGAGCTTCAGTTTGATGAGTCTTAGATACTTTATACCTCTCCGTGGTTGCGATCATTAAAGCTCATGTGGAACATCATCTAAGATTAGGGGCTTTAATGCAGCTGACCTAGCCCAATTTCAGTCTAATTACTTTGTTTCCCTTTGACATTTATATGGAAATGGTATGCCTCACTTACCATATGTTATGCTAACTCTTAGATGCACCTGCACAGCAGCAGTGAGTGAAGAGTTTCCTATATATATTGCAAAGTGCATTGGGATGACAAGAACTACAAAAGACACGAGAGGAAACAGTCGTTCTAGTTAATACACTAAATTCTAGGGCAGAGCATTTTGTGTGAAAAATGAGATTCATAAAACAGCAACAAGATATTTTTGTCAACAAAATATGGGGATTTCTATAGGACCTAATCTCCAATTGTAGACATGAGACTAGCGTTCTGCTGTTTGTCTTACCTTCTTGCACTGGTCTTTTACCATGGGCATGGTGGAAGTGCAAACACTGTCTATTTATTTTTCACTTCATAGTAAGACATTCATTGCTAGGTTCTCAGCTGGCATAAACTGAAACAGCTCCATAGCCACACGGCCTAGCCCTCAGTTGGGAATGTTCTGCTTTCACTTTTCCACCAGTTAGCTGAGCAATAAGGGGGAGCAGTTGTCTCTAACCTGCAGCACACAGACTGCACTGATTCCTTGCACAGCCATCACTGGGGCTCTCCATCTAGAGTCAGTGGGATTTTTCAAGAGCTCTCAAGGGACTTAGGAGCACAAGCTCCAATTTGCTGTGCACTAAATCACTAGGGCTCTTAAAACCCCACCTCAGCTATATACACTAGGCAATCCTCCATTGCAGCTAGGAAAACGCATGTGCTGAATAAAATTGAGAATTTTGTTCTGTGGTTCACTGTGCTGCCAGTTCAGTCATAGAAAGTGGATTGGTTTACAGCTGTGTAAACAAAATTATATCTATTTAAGTACTCTTCTGCCTAAGTCTTACAGAATGCACAGGCCTTAAAAGTGCTTGGCTGAAAAGGGATGGCCAGACATCCATCTTGAACTGTTTTTGTGAACTGGGGCCTGGGTTAATGCAGTCATGAAGGATCAAACCAAAAGAAGCTAGTTGGTGTAAATGGACAAATTAACATCTCATGAGGGTTTGTGCCAAAGATTTCTCAGCTTTCTAAGCCTGACTCAAAGAGGCACTTAGCCCCACCACTGATCAGACTTTTAACTCCTGGGGCTTTTCTTAAGTTCAAAAAGTCTGTTTCATTTTTAAATGGCAAAGGTTTTTCCTCCCCTTATCTTAAAGCATGCTTTCATTTTTCCCTCCCCCCAGTCATGAATGTAGCACTGTGTAGAATTCTACAAGTTTTCTAAAATTTAGAATGTGAAGAGAGGTAACAAGAGTGCAGGAAGACAAATTCTTAATGAAATTTATCTGACAAAAATATTTTCTTGTAGAGAGGCAATGCTTTGTAGAGTTTCTGGTTGCCTATGTTTGTGTAAATAATGTACATTTAATTTATTGCAATGGTAGCATATTGTATTTGGTATGTATAAAATTAATTCAAAAGGTTCAAAAATGTATATTTTGTTGCTTAAATGTGTCTTTGCCAAGTTCACAATAAATAACATATTTTGTGCCTGTAGCACACTAGGATTTCTGTGCATGGCTAAAGCATTTGGCTTCCACTGAGTCCTGCAAAGGCTACTGGGATCCTCCCTTACAATGCATGAGAGCGGAATCCCCTCTAACAGGGAAAGGTAAGATGAAAAGTCATGTAAATGCATGGCTAAACCAATAAGCCAGCTCCTTATGTGGTATAAACAAAATACTTCTACTGCTTGCAGTGACTAATTTTCCTCAGTTGAAGCTCTTAACCTAGTAGTCACCACCTTGTAAAGGACATCCAATCTTTAAAAGTGCCACCAAACACCTTGGTGGTTTAGCTGAACTAGACGAATGTGGTTACCCCTCTGGAACTTGTCACGCACTTAATCTCAAAATGTCAATTTCCAGTGCTATGCCATATGAACTGCTAGTCCCTTTGGAGTTCAAAATTCAAACAGTGACTGAGTGCCCCCGCTTTTCATGAAAGCAATAGCCCTCCAGTAGATTTGCCAAACCAGCCACCTCAAAATGTGATATTTTTCCTTTTAATGTTGGGACATATCTCCTTTTTAAAAAATGCACAAATGAATGTAATTAGTGAAACACAGAGCTGTTGCCAGGTGTTACATCTCTTTACAATATTAAGCACCAGAAAACTGTTTCTTTGAAAAAAAATAATCCAAAGGGAAGACTTCCCCTCATTTCCTGTAACAAGTTTATGACCATTAGAGCCCTGTAGATTCTCCAAAACTACTAATATCAGTATGGTACATGCCTCTCATGTGGACAGTTTTATCACTTTATCCAATATGGGTGGCCTATGCCTGAGTCAACATGAAAGGTATATCTTCAGCTGGTGGAGGTCACTGATGTCCATTTGATGTTTTGCTGATTTATAGCCATTGTGAAAATGGCTCTTACCCTATATCCCCCTGCCCCAGAGAAGTGAGTTTAGAAGGGTTTTTTTTTTTGAAGCACAGCACCCTACACTCAATGTTCATCATAAGTAATTTAGGATGATACCTTTAAACAACATTGAGCCTTACTTCTAGTCAAACCACATGTAAGGGAAGCAAGCAGTAATTTATCATTAGTCTAACATAAGCATAACAGTGTAGCTTACCAGGATGCTGCCAAACTTGGAGCCACTAAGAACTTTTTCTATGTGCAGAGTATGAAATTTACCAGAATCTAACCTTTTAAATGCCTGTTGTTTAGCTGTTCACTAGCAAGTTCCCAGATCGCCTCCTCCTAGAGCTCTGAGGATAATAGCTGATTAGAGCCTTGCCCCAATACAAATAGGGAGATCTGTATCCATTCTGCATCTGCAAGAAATTGTTCGCAGATATCCACCTATTTGTGGGGCTCTAGCTCTGTGCAGATAAAAATATGTGGACCTGCAGCTGATCTGCATCCACAAGAAGTGGGCTGTGGCTATCTGCATTGTATCTGTGGATCTGCAGGGCTTTGCTGTTGTGGCTTGGAGACCACATGACTAGTAAACCTGTTCTTCCACGTTGAATGGAATAAACAAAACAATTAGCCAGTGTTCAGGTTTTAGATGAGATCATGCTAATTTCACTTTAAAAAAAAAAATTATAAACGGCTTCAATGCTAGGGAGGGAGAAAGAAGAAAACCCATAACACTTCCTTGATTTACACCTCAGAGATACCATGGGGTAAGTTTCACGGGGAGTAATTACCCTGCAGAGTCTTTGCAGCAGGGATGCACCAGCGGATCCTGAAGCTGGGGTTTGTTCTGAAGGCCAACAAACAGAAATCGGGGTGTCGCTCCCTTCCGCCGTCCTGGCTGAGCTGATGCCGGCTAACCGCTGCCGTGGAGCAGACGCTGGAGGAGAGGCTTGCTGCAGTGCACTGCCCCAGCTGGGGGCTTTAGGCGTCACAGAGGAGACCGTGCGGAGGGCCTGGGGCGACGTGCCCCCTAAAAAGGCTCCAGCAGCAGCGTGGTAAGGGCCAGGCGCGCTCGGTGCGCGGCCGGGCCCTGTGGAAGCAGCAGGTCGAACCCACTCCGGTTGCCATGGAGCGGGCGAAGCTCCGGCGCTTTCCCCTCCGGCAGCCCAGTGCAGGGCTCTGCAGCGCGCATGCGCACAGTAGGGGGAGCGGGCGGGGAGCCCAGCGCGCGCTGCTCGGCGGTAGCCGCGGGTCGCTGGCTCGCGCGGCCGACGGCGGGCCGCGAAGCAGCCCAAGCGCGCGCGGACTCTCGCGGGGAAGTCGGGACGCTTTTTCCGGCTGCGAGGCCTCCCCGCCTGGCGCTGTAGTTCCTTCCGCTTCCGGCTCCAGATCCGTGAGCCGCCGCGTTTCCAGCGCCTCGGGCCAAAGAAGGCAGCGGCGCGCGCGATTGGTCGCCTCCCGGCCAATCGGGCCCCGCCGGAGCTTACAAAGGCGGGAGCGGCGGGCCGGCCGAGCCAAAGCGCGGTCTGCAGGCAGCTGGGCTAGGCCGCGCGGTTAAATCCCCGCCTGGTTCGGAGGCAGCGGCGGAAGCAGGAGGAAGCCCAGCGCCAACAAGGAACGGGTGGGAAAGCGCCCAGTCCGGGGCAGGGCTTTCCTAACACCCCGCCCGCTGCCAGCTGGTAACTGGTGTAACCAAGTTAGTGAGCACCCCCTCCAACCCCCAGTTTTAAGTCCTGTGGAAGAGCCCCGCTCTGGGGCTGCAGGCAGCGCCTTTGGGAGAACAGCCACACAGCACTCTTTGTACCTTTCAGGCGGAGGAAGGCGTGTGTGATGGGCTACTGCAAAAGAAGCCAGGCCAACCTTTTTCTAAGCACCAGCCTCACCCCAAGGGGCCTTCTCTGTAAGGTGCTCAGTGCACAGCCACTGGTGCTCAGGATTAGCTCAGACTGTAGGCGCAGAAGAGAATTAAAAAAAAAACCAACAAGGAGGCATGTGGCACTTTGAGACACACGACTCCTTATTGGTTTTTTGCTGGACTAGACTAACACCGCTATCCCGTTGGAAATTGCAGAAGAGCGTGACACTCAGGCAGCGCTGTGTCTGCTGGTACCATCCCCTGAGCTGAACTACTTGAGGACTTCAACAATTAGTCTGTTAGAGCAAAAGATGGCTAGGAGTTAGTCCTAACGTTTGGGGGGACACCCTTTAAACTGCCACAAAGTGTGGTTTAATGGCTGTTATCTGAGGTTCTTTTCCACTGATGAAATTTTATTACTAATAAGATCCATGTTTTCTTCATTAGTGAGAAAAGAATTGCAATATGGCCCCCTTACCCAAAAAGGTTCAGAAACCTTGTTTTAGGGGGGAGGAGGGGCAGAGGAAGAGATGTGCAGCAGCCTGTGAAGTTTTTCAGCCTAGGGTGGTAAGCTAATACAGCCAGTACTGGGGTCCCTGCTAATCCTAACTGCTGCTGCCTAACTCAAGCACAGATCAGATATTCTCTGCTTACCTAGCAAACTTCTGCATTTTTCTCAACAGCTTCAACTTCTAGATGATTTTTCAGGTCTAAAACTGAATTTTTGGATGTACACTTCTGTATCTGAAAGGACTACTTCTGTTAATGGAGCTATTACAGCTTGGGGAGGTGGTGGTCTTACCATGCTTGGCCAAAGTACTAAATCAGACTGGTAAGATTTCACATCCAGTTTGCTTTTTGGCAACAAAACATCTAGCCCTTGAATTTCTTCTCCTATCAGTAGTATATTTTCACGGGTGTAAAGGACACTGTGTCTTTCCATGCTGCAGTAATTCAGTTCTTAGATGTGGCACTGCATGTCCTAGAAGCACAGGAGAGAAATGCATAGATAATAAACTACTTTTGGTCAAAACCAGTAGAATGTTCCCAACTGGTGACAGGGCAAGCGTGACAGACTATATACTAACACTATATACAATTTATGGTATTTTACCACACACTTTAACTAAATCAAAGAAAAATTAAAGGTAGATAAAGCAAAATATATCATGCAACAGCTTTCAGGAAAAAAATGTCCTAGTTAGATTTTGCCAAGAAATGAACTCTTTACACTGCTTACCCCTGAGATTGTATTTCACTTCTCACTACAGTACAATATATTGGGGAAAAACAAAATGTTTGTTCTGTAATTTATGTGGGAATAAATGGAAACAACTATAAAACATCAGTAAATCAAGTCAGTGTTATCTTGACTTTTGAGTGACAGTTGCACCAGCCCAGCTTACCTGACTTGAACTGAAAGGTCTTGCACTCTAGTAAGGTTTAGGCTGAAATTTAAAAAAAGAAGAAAAAAACATTAGGGAACAGCACAATAGGAAGAATGGAGAGGTAATTTGCATTGCATTGTACAGAGAAAATAAGCAACACAAGCCTACCTTCCTGGAGTTCGTCACTAGGATGGAAAAGAGGTAGATTGGTAAGTAAATAGTAGACATCATGCTACACTTGTAACAAAAACTAAGACAGCTACCCCTCTGGAAGTTTGGCTCCTGATGCTGATCAATATGGCCTCATTGATAGGTTGTAAAACCTGGGGGGCAGGAACTCTCTTTTTATAGTGCTAAGGGGGGAGGGTCCAAATTAATGACACTAAATTCCTTTCTGCCCCAAAGTCAGATTTTCACACACATTTTTACCTTTGTGAAGATAATATGACAACATCACAACAAGAAATGCAGCAAGAAGGACAAGTATGATGATAAGGAGCCAACTCATTGAGGTAGATTCTAGCAAAAAAAACATGAGAGAGAGAACAATTATATAAAAACAATCAAAAGTCTCAGGAAATGCCCTGAACAAAGTTTAATATTAGCTGAACAAGAGTGTGGGAGATAACCCATAGAAACAAACATTTAGGGGTGGTTAAATTCTCCAACCAAAAGGAAGAAAGGAGTTCAAAACAACATGGAGACACAGGCATCCACTGAGGTCCTCTGACCTCTTTTCGAAGTAGGGCCTGCCTTTGTCCCCATGTTTTCTGCCACACTGGGCATCCTCTTTCAATTTAACAAATGTTGTATAATTTAAGTTAGTTTTACATTCCCCCTCCCCCCCACTTATTTGTCTAAAAAAACAAAAAAACCCAAATCTTTGGTTTTTGACAGAAATGGAAATTCGAGAAAGGCAAATTCCTGACTGGATTTGCCATGCAAACAGTGTACCTGTCACTTTTACTGTCAGGCTTCTCTTGATTGGCTTCGCCAGGCTTTGGTGTTCCACTCGGCAGGTATACCTACATCCATCGTCCCTGAGGGAGGCCTTAAGTAGAAAGTAACTGGAGAAGCTATAGGTCCCATCACTGTTCTGCCTGTGACTGCTGTAGACAACATGGTTCACCACATGGGGGAGCAGTCCCTGCTCTTTGGGTTCCTGAAGCCACTGAGCCTCTGCATTATGAGGGTAAAAGTGACTGATATCACAGATCAGCTTCTGTTCATCTCCTTCCACCAGAGACAGGACATCAGCACTGAGGGTCACTTTGGGCTTTTCTGGTGAATAAAAACAGCATTACAGTCTTACATCTCTTCACTCAAAAATTCTACTCATATCATTTTGAAATAAACTTAATAGGGCACCATTTAACAGCCCTCATTTCAAAATATCTCAGTCTTTCTAGCCTCAGAATTACAGTTCACAGAGAGTTGCTTTTTCTCACTTATATGACCAAAAACTGCAACAGAAATGCCGAATCATAAGACAAAGATTCCCTT
This sequence comes from Podocnemis expansa, assembly GCA_007922195.1. Classification (NCBI taxonomy): domain Eukaryota; kingdom Metazoa; phylum Chordata; order Testudines; family Podocnemididae; genus Podocnemis; species Podocnemis expansa. The sequence goes on along the minus strand of ML681971.1, from coordinate 19,764,292 downwards.
CAAAGGAAGAATTCCCATACCATAAAGCTTCCTACCTGAATACATTTGTGTCAACCTCCCCTTGGTCGTTTTGGAAGTCTTTGACCTATAGTTGAGCACTGCCATTTAAGTTCACCACACTACATAGGCATTTCTACTCCTTGGTGGAATTAGCCATAACAGTCGTTTATCCCACAGAGACCCAAACAAAGGGCAGTAAGTAAAAGCCCTGCAGTAGGACATGATGTCACTCCATGTCAAGGCAATTATTCTCTTACCTGCTAGATGACAACAACCATGTTCCCCCCATGGGTGGACAAAATAGGATCACAGCTAGGCACCAGCAATTCTGCAGTAGAGCCAGGTGAGGGCTATGAAAACTGGTCACCATGATAACCAGTAACAGATTTGTCAAAGCCTGCCATAACCAACTGAGTTTAACGTCTCATCCTTCTAACGCAACATTGAGTGTTGCCCAGTATATTTAAAAATAATAGGTCAATTACCTACTATTTCCAGCTGCATAGTCTGGGTCCCAAGAAGTGAAGACACAAATATTGAGCAAGAATAGGTTCCTTCATCTCTGATTTCCACTGCTCTTAGTAAGAGAGAAGCATTTCCCTTTGGGATCTCTGCTAGGAACATCTCAGCCCGTTTATCCTTGTGTTCCACCTGCCTGGTAGATCCATTATAGGCAAACACCACCTTTTGTGCCCCTTTCCGCTGAAGTACCCATTTGATAGTGACATCTGTGTGGTGATCAACTGAAAAAGCACAGCTGAGAAGCACATCCTTATTCAAGCCAGACTGGACTAGGGAGGGTCCTGTGCGTACCAAAAATACACCTGTAATACAAATGATAAAGCATCAGAATAAAAAGGTTTTCATATTACAAGTTGCCATCTAGAGCAGTGGTTCCCAACCTTTTCTCTGCCATGGCACGCCTTGAGACCTTCAAATTTTTCGAGGCACACCACCATTTAAAAATGCAAATTAACTTATGAATATTTATGAACCATGGCACAGCGTTTCAGAAATGCTGCTATATGGGGTAGCAGAGCAGGGGTGGCAAAACATGGGAGGTCAGGAGTTGTGTGCAGTGGCAGGAGTTGAGCGTGGGGAGCAGGGCAGGGGTGGCAAAAGAGGACAAGGGCAGCCATGTGGGGAACAGCAGAACGGTGGCAAGAGCGAAGCAAGGAAGGGTGCACAAGAGTGGCTTGGGGGGGGCAGAGGGGAACGTGGGGAGTGGGACGGTAGGGCAGGGCAGCATGGTGCAGCACCCACTTCCCCCTTCTCCACAGTGGCTCCCTGCCACCCAGGGAAAATCTTCACCCCACTGCTGCCTGGGATGGACCCTCCCATCACTGCAGGGGCCAGAACTAGGCCTCCAGCCCCCAGCTACAACCCCCCACCCCCGCACAGCCACACACGCTCTGCCACACACACACACACCAAGCCACCCACACAGCTGCCCCACACAACCCCTAGCAGCCCTCCCCACAAAGCCCTTACCTGGGGTCTTTGCAGGCTGCCTGACACAAGCTGCTCCACCCTGCCAGGGGAGACTGCTGGCTGGGCTTAAGGTGGAGCCACCAGAACTCTCCGTTCTGGCTGCTCCTGCTATTTTTACTGGGGCCAGAACGCTGCCAGCTCAAAAACAGGGGGACCCAGAACTGTGTTCCATTGCCTTCTCCCTTGCTTCAACCCCTTTCTTTTCCCAGCCCTGCACAGCCCACGTGGCTGGGCTGAGCAGGGAGGGAACTTTAACTGCTGCTCTCGGGGATGCTCACAGCACACTGTGGTTGTTGCCGCAGCACACTGGTTGGGAACCACTGATCTAGAGACACACAAACACATGCTACAGCACAAAGCTTATATATGGTCAGACCACGGAATGGATACACATCCGTCTTTTGCCACTGACTTCTTTGATGAGTTTCTGTATCTGAATAATCAATACAATTATCCTTCAGGCATTCAGATCTGTACTATAAATTTCATGCAATGTAGTTGTGTTGGTCCAAGGATATTACAAGCAAATTGGAGGCAAGATTGGACTAAATTGGGGGGTGAGGGGAAAGCGAAACAAGCTTTTAGAGTTCTTCAGGTCTGGGAAACTAACCCCAAGCATCAAATCTGCCTTGTATTCAGAAAAGACATTTTGAGTCAGTTTCCCACACCTGAAGAAGACTCTGTGTAAGCTCAAAGGCTTGTAACGGTGCATGCCTCCAAGCACACCTGCCGCCCACCATTCAAAAGCCATCAATGGTACTTCCCACAATCATGAAATTGACATGGAAATGACAAGATTTTTAAAAAATAGCTACAGGAGCTGGGGCATTAAGGAGAACACCAGATACCAGAAATCTATTACTTATTTGTTTTGCTGAACTGGATTAACATGGCTACTTCTCTGGAACTAACCAAGTATCAGGACACCCAAAATAAAACAGCAAGACTCAGCAATACTGCCCTAGTGTATATTTTAAACTCAGTGGGCTATTTATCGCTGCTAGTTATTACATTGATTCACTCACATTGTGGTTACAATGTCACACTGCTTTTGCAAAACGTAAAGTCCTCCCTTAGAAGGCGCTGTAAACCCACAAATTAGAATTATCCTTGCTATTATTCATTGCTTCTCTGATAGCTTCATTGTTACCTGAAAGATAAAATCTCTCTGCATTGCCTTGAGAAACATCTCTGGGGATTTGGTTCGATGCCTCTTTTCTCCCACTTGGTTGTACCAAAAACACTGTAACAGTGAATTTGTCAGCCAGGTGCTTTAGGGTGCTGGTGAACCATGAATCTAGTTGATCCACTCGCGTCTCTATGCCAGGCCAAAGGATCTGGGTGTTAGCTGTAAAATATCTGCTAATCTTACATTCAAGCTTGTCTTCATCCTCATCCACATATTGGAAAATATCCAGTGAAGGCTCTGCGTGAAAAAATACACATGTGCCTGTTAGAATCCCCAGTTCATCTTAATAAACATTATAGAGAGGGTTCTGTGAAAGCAGGACTTAATCGAGACTATGGGTTCTTTTCCCATTACAAAAGGTCATTTGACTTCAGGCTTCCCATGGTTTGAACCTAACAACTGCTCTGATTTGCTGTTACTGGATGACCTGATCCTATGTTTTACACCCCCTTGCATTTATTTTCATTCCATTCTGTAAATTCACCCATCTTTGAAGCATCTGATGAAGTGGGATTTTCTCCCATGAAAGCTCATGCGAAAAATAAATCTGTAAGTCTTAAAGTGCCACACAACTCCTTGGTGGTGTTGGGTTTTTTTTTTTTTTTCTTCTTTTTGCGCTGAACTATCTGCGCACACCAGCTGAAAATGACAAATAGCACACAATCTCAGTTGTAACCCACTCTCAGCACTGTTACACAAACAAATAACATGGAAATCTTCTCCCCAAGCCCCCTAGTCTTACAACAGGCTATTTAGAGGCTCAAATATCTGTGTTTATTGACCCATTTGGAGTGTTGTGGCCCTGATTTGGTTGCATCTTTTTCTCCCCACTAGGACAAATATGTTTATTAATGAATAGTACTTGCACCTCTCCTTCACTGCTAATTACCCTTGCTTTAAGACACTAATGACATTACAGAGCCCAATTTTCCTCAGTTAGTGTGGTGCAAATCTGGAGGAAACTATGCAGAACTCAACGGAGTTACACCAGAGCAATAAGATGTAAGTGAATAATAATGAGATCTACTATTTTCAGCATATTTAAAAGGAACATCATGAGCTGGCACACTGTCAGATATTATCAATGTACTGGAAAGAGTCTTTGGTAGCTGGCTCTGAATATTAACTGCTTTTCCTTTTTCCATCCAAGGACTTAAAGGGTGAAGCTCATCCCTATACAGAGTCTTAAGAAGCACTTAAGCAGTTCACAAACCTTGTACTACCTGAAAGACCAGCCAAAGACACAGTCACATCAGACCAAGATGACAGATTGGATGTCCTGATTTTTAGAGGTTTTGCTATCTATGACAGCTGCACGGCTCATCTTGCCATGATTTATTTTACTAGTCCTTAGAAGAGAGTGGAGATATTCTCCACAAATTTGATGGCACTCACCTGGGTGTATGTAGCAAAGCATAGAATTCAGCAGACTGAATAAGGGGATATTTTGGGGCCCACATTTTAATAAGATATGTTTTACAAACATAGGGGTATTTCTGCAGCTTGAGTCTCTTTTTTAATGCCGTATATTGTTACTACTCTTCACCATCCACTATAACACAAGCAAAAAAACACTTCATCATAATCACACAAAGTTACTTCTAAAGCTAAACCCAAAGCGAACCCCCAAACATGTGGGGCAAATTTGAAACCTGGATCTAGATCAGAATTTTGCTGCTCAGATTCCTCTCCCATCATACACAGCACTGCATGAAATGGCTCCAAGAGGCAAATCTTTACTCTGAATCCTCCTACACTGTTGTGACTAGTTTGAAGAAAATTTACTCTGCGTTTCCCCCTACGTTGTGATTAACTTGATCTGGTGATGATATAACAGTGCAAACTAACAACATTCCCAACAGGATTAATGCTGGCAGATGTCTTCCCACTCCTGCAAAAATGATTAAATATTCATCTGCTAACTGAATGTAATGCTGCTGAAGATTGAGGACTTGCCTACACAGGGAAGTTAGTGTGCAGTAAGCTGGGACATAGATTTAAAATGTACTAGCTACTCCACACAGCCCATCTCCAAGTGGATGTGCCTACTGCTGTTTAGCTTAGCATACTTCCAATGCATATTAAGCTACTGCGCACAAACAAACAATGAGAGTCCCATGGTACCTTAAAGATTAATAAATTTCTTTGAGCATAAGCTTTCATGGGCTCCAACCCATTTCATCAGATGCAGCAGGTGAAGCCCACAAAAGCCTATGCCCAAAGAAACTTGTTACTCTTTAAGGTGCCACAGGACTCTCATTTTTGCTATACATAGACTAGCACACCTACCCCCCTGGGAATAGTGCACAAAGGCACTCTTAGGTTTCAGTACAGTGTGACTGTGTGCCTTTTCCATGTTGACAAGTCTTGAAGTCTTATGTTGAGCCATGTAACACATCACAAGCTACAGACACTTATTAAATTTGTCTGTTCCCAGTGCCAAAACAGGGCTTACAGCACCCCCCACCCTACTACATACCAAGTATACTTAAGAACAATGCAGGCTCCGGTTCTCAATGTCCATGCTCCCTCACTGGCCAGACTTGTGAAGGCTGCTCATGGACATGGGCATTTGTCCACTAGGAGCAGGGCTGAGAACTGCCCACTCATTTCAAGTTGGCCATTAACCCCCTCAGAATTTTTAGGGCAGATCAAACTCCACAATCGACTGTGGGTCTACTCACTCAGTTGATTGTGATGTTGGTCAAGTAATTCTAGCCCCTCAACTGGACTAATGCTAAGTCAATGGGAGGCCATTTCCTCTCCACTCAGCGCACTGAAGACACTTCGGTAAGTAGGCATTAGGCAGTCGGAACGCAGATATGCAAGTTATTTTAAGTAACTTGCATACCTCCTTTTGACTGGCACCGAAATCCCACTGCAGCATAGACCAGCTTAGTCTCTGTGACACTAGGCACCCGCACAGTCCTATCCTATACATTACTGCATGGATTCTTCTACCAAACATGCCTTGGGAAGCTTCATTTGAAAACTAACAACTTGCTGGTTAATAACATCCTTGTAAACTATATGTAACAAAGCTGGCTGTGATATTATGAACGCTCACAGATATGAGCCTTAGAAGTCTGTGACTGAAAGGCATTTAAACCTGGTATTGCAGAGGAAGTTGATAAATTCATTTTTTTCCAAACAAAGGAAAAAGGCTGACATCTTAGAACAGGTGAGGCCCAAATTCAATGGACTATTGATTTGTACCAGAGATTACAACAGAAAGAGATAACTAGCATGAACTAATGAAGTTTTTAAGAGGACTCAATTAAAAAGGTATCTTGAACTATAAAGAGAAAGGGAGAATAAGCCCTAAATCATCCTCCAACTCAATGAGACAAAGAAAAGAAGCGATTTGATCTCTGTGATAAGTCCTGGTCAGGCCAGCTAGTAAAAAGCTGGAAAGAAGACTGGGAGGAGGAAAGTTGGGAAAGAAACCACCTTGAGCAAAGAGTGTACTTTGTTTCATTAAGTTATAGTCTTTAAAAGTGAAAACTCACATTTAATTTGCATATAGCTGTCTCTACCTTTATGCCTTTTTCTTGCTTTCACTTAATCCATGCTCTTTTTGGGAATAAACTTGTTTCAATTTCCTTATAAATCAGGAGTGCTGGGTAAATTGAGTAAAGAGAGCTTCTAGTAAGCTGGTCCATTGGAGTGTTTTGCTGTTCCTGTGGAAGCAGTGAACCAAATCTTTTTTTCTGTGAAGGTCCAGTGAGAGGACCAGTCCCTTCAAAAGGATGATTTTGGGGTGAATTCGGGGCTACAAGGGTCCTAAGGTCAGCCTGCAAGGAGTAGACAAGTTGGGCATGGGCAAGCAAGGCTGGTTCAGAGCTTTAAACTAAAGCCGCATGGCTAGTAACAAGACAGAACTCTGAGCTCCAAGCCAGACATTGAGGCTATGTCCACACCCAAGCCATAAAATTGATTTAACTGAAATTGATTTAAGTTAACTTGATACAACAATAATTAAATCAATTTAACAAATTGATTTAACAGGTCCAAACCAAAAAGCCGAAATCACACTAGCATGCCCAGGACAGGAAATGCTAGTTCGATTCAGGAAAGGGGCAACATGTTGCCACCCAATCCCCTGCCTGGCTCTCCCCAGAACAGCCAATAGCAGGGGGAAAAAAGCCCCCACTGGCTCTGGGCTCCCAGAGCCCAGCAGGGGAACAGACATCTCAGAGTGGCTGAAGCCTTGCAGCTCAGCCAGCCATAGGGGAGATGGGACCCTGCACGCCAGGCTTCCCCCCACGCTAGCTCCCTTCCCCCACAGCTTGGCTAGTGTGAGGGGAAGCCCAGTGTGGGGGGGCTTCCTTCCCCTGCCACTCGGCTAGCTGTGGGGAAGCCCGTGCAGGGGGTCCCTTTCACCACTGCACTCCTGGCCAGGGTGATAGGGTTAAATCGAAACAACAGGTCCGTACACTGTTACTTCAATATAAGCATTTCGATCTAACCCTTGTTTCATTTTCAGCTGAGGTTTTATTAAATTGCTCTAACTTTTCTTGTTTCGAGATGATGGAAGTTGTCATTTCAAAACAAGAAAACATTGTGTAGCCCTAACAATTTTTAAATCGAAATAACCAGCGTTATATAGGCAACATTATATAGGCCATGCCCAACTTGCCTATATAATGCTTGTTATTTCTATTTATAACCCCAACCCACCACAGTCACTATCAGCTGGCCTGGGTTTGGACCTGTGGGCTAAAGACAAAAGGTTTCCATGTCCCTCTGCCAGTCCTCCCATCTGGAGTCCTCTTGACCCCCATGAAAGGGAGGTCAATTAATAACACTTCAAACATCCGAACAGTTTAAACAGACATGTAGATCTGTGCTGAACTGTGAAAATTGTGCAACACAGCCACCCTACTCTATTTGCAGTTTGAGTCAGATCAGCTGGCTGAAGTGACAAAATAGGGTCATTAAGTACTGCAAAATAACATGTCTAAAAATTATGCATTTGGTAACTCTTTTCCTTAGATCTATCTTCCTACATACTGCTGTATCTACAGACCCATGCACCTCATCACCACGGTAATCTGACCACCTTCTTCATTCCTTTTGCTACATTTTCAAAATACTGCACTTGATATTCTGAGACTAGGTTATGGAATTTATGGGTGACTTTTCAGTGAAATGCACTAAAAACGGACCCTCTCATGTCAAACACAAAGTTTAGATCTTCACTCCTTCTGTTTCATTTCTCTCCTGTAAAGACACCTTCAGGGTGTCTTTGGCACACAGAAAACCGTCTGACAGATCAACACTCCCTTGTTGGTAAGCAAACATAGTACAGCATGCTTAGTTGGGTAGGATGTTATGCTGACATCTACTGGCCAATTTGGAACACAGCACAGAGTCTATTCATTTAACGAACTACCAAGGGCCCAATTTTCCTCTCAGCAGAACACAAGCAAGAACTCCTACTTTGTATATTGCAGTGGGGAACCCAACTCCTAAAGGTGGACGCTGCTACTCACAGATAACATGTTTAATGTATATAAAATATTATATGTAAAAATAGCCACATAGTAGGGGTCACTTGTCACACACAATGGCTAGCATCAAATGATTCAGAGAAAGGGTCAAAAAACCCTGCACTAAGCTGTTATGGGATAACCTATCCCTCAGGGAAGGCTATTCTTGACCCCTAACAGTAAAAGGCCATGTTATGCCCTGAAGCATGAGGGCTTTTTTTATACAGCATTTATTGTGACAACTTTGGATATTTGGTCAATCCATTTTGAAGCACTTTAACCTTTGGATCTCATCTTGTGGCAATGAGTTCCACAGGCCAAGCAACCATTGTGCGTGCACACAGCCAGATATGGTAGCTGGAGTGTGCAGTAACAAACATTGAAGTTGACCTTGCATTTCCATTCTGAAGGGGTTTATTTCAGTGGCTTGTAACTTCCAGCTCTGGTCTCTGCCCAAGAGTGAATTTTAGGTTTGAACAATAATAGCTCAGCCATATTTGATTATGAGGGGAGTGAAAACATACCCTCTACTATGAAATTGGTTTGGTGTGTCTTTTTTAAACTTTTCTAATACCTTGCTGGGAAAAGCTTGAGACTGGGACACATGCCTGTTGATTGTCTATTGCAAACGCCTTCTTTGGCCTCCAACCAAGAGCAAGCAGTAACACATGCCTTGGCAAATTGCTTTCAGATCTCTCAAAGATCTGCTTACTGACAACGGGGGATTAACATCGACCACTCCAGACCCCACTGTCTGAGATCCCCCCAGGTCTCATGAAGGTTCTGGCATGCAGGAGCCACGGATGACCTATGTGCAGCACACCAACACTTACTCGAACAACCTGACAGACACCCCCGGGAGAGACTTGTCTGCCTCAAGCCTTCGTCTGCACCTACTTTATGACCCCACGTGTGAGAGCCAAATTTACCCATACGCCTTGAGCATCTAAATTGTTAACTTACTCTGTATGATAAATGTGGTGGTATCACCATCAGGAAGATTTTCTGTGTGAGGTCTTTCAGTGTCCTGTGAGTCACTTCCACTCACCAGAAGCCAGGCATTCTGTCTGATGTACTTGTCTTCACTTGACAACAAGACTGTTTCGCTTGTCTCAAACAAGCAGGAAAGCTGCCTACTTTGTCTAAAGGTAGAACTTGCTGTTGCAATTCCATTATGGTGCTTTAGGATTCCTGAAAGGCAGTACATGCACAAGTGCATTTAAAAAAATACCATTGATAATTTAACAATGAGAGAAAACTTCCTCAATTAAACTTTGTTTTCTCATGTGAAAAAACTTAATGCATTTAGCAAACACCCATTCCATGCAGTGTTAATAGATGCATTAGGTCCATAACATCTGTAATATTACTTTTTGGGGGGTGAAGAGGCATTCTTCTGATTCACAGGAATACAAGAAATGTCTAAAATCTTCAGATTCTGAAATTCCATTGAGTCCAAAGGAATTTTGGGCTCTTTATGCAGGAGGGAGGGAATAACAGGAGATACAACATCTTCCATGAGCAAATACATTTTGCTTTTGGTCACAGGTCTTTGTGTTATTAAGAACATCACTGATCAAAATTTTTATAAGAAGTAGAATAGAAGGAGCAAAAAACCAACCAACCAACCAACCAACCAACCAACCAACCAACCAAACAAAAATGCCCAAAAAACAATCCCACCCCTGCAAACAAAACAAAACAAGAAAAGAAAGGAAGAAACCAACTCATCGGCATGCAGGGCATGATACGGAGCAGAAAAAGCAGTTCTGAAAATGAACATAGGTAACTACTTCGAGGCCTGGAGAGCCACTACCTGAGAAGTGCAAACAACAACATGCTGGAAGACTGCTAATAAAATATTGATAATCATTTGCACCCCCTTACACCTGAGGCTTTGTATAGAGAGTAGAGGCTCACAAAAGCCCTGTCACTTAAGCATTATCTTAGTTTGAGAGAGTAGTATGCTGAGGCCCAGAAAGGTTAAGTGACTTGCCTTGCTCACCACTGTATCAATGGCAATGGGCTGTAAAGCTGAGGGGCCAGCTTCACTAACATATTTAGGTACTTTGAGCTGCAGACAGCGGCTTAATAGCATTCAATGAAGTGCACAAGCAGATTAAGAGACTAACTCCTTCCAGAAATGCCAATGGGAGTTGGGTGCTTAAATCCTTTTGTTAATCTGATTCTAAGCGTCCTGACTCCCAGTTTAAAACTACAGGTGTGATGTAAGGCTTGATGAATCTGTATTGCTTTAACAACAAGAGTCCTGTGGCATTTTAAAGACTAACACATTTCTTCTGGCATAAGCTTTCATGGGCTCCAACCCAATTTGTCAGGTGCATTGTACTTATGCCCAAAGAAACGTTAGTCTTTAAGTTGCCACAGGACATTCACTGGTTTTGCTGTACACAGACTAACATGGTATACCTCTGGAACTAAAGTGCTTTGTTAGTACATTGTTGTTTTCTCTCTTTTGAAAGAAACAGTAAAAAATGGCTGATGTCAAACAGCCAGATTTTTCAAAAAATTAGTAAAAGTATTTCTGGGAATGCCTTCCTGTTGTAAATTGTTGCTACCATTGTGCTGCATGGACTCTTTCACTTCTTGCACCCCCATGCTAGCCTGGAGATGATGACCTTTCACACTCCGTCTTGGCCTGCCAGCAACGTCACATAAAAGTTCAATGCTCTTCCAGAGCAATGGCAGTTCCAACTCTATTTTCAGGCTAATAACTCCTGGAGCGTGCTAAAGTCTGCTTTGTCCCGCTCATGGGATTTCCTGAGTATTCCTCTGCTTTGTCTTGTCCAGCAAGATCCCCCACTGCTACAGTTTTTAGCATTTTACTTCAGTCATCTCCATGCCCCTTACAAGCCCCCACAGGAGCCCACCCTAATTCCCCAGGCTGTTCCCAAAAATCACTAGTCACTTTTGAAAATCTTAGCCTAGATTTCTGTGACATAAAAGCACAGACATTTAGATCAGCAGTGTTCTGCAGTTAATGTTAAAATCACCCTTTGCTTAACAAGGATAATTACAGCTTTATAGAAAGATTGAAATCATCTCAGCATAGGGTTACCAGACACCAAAGCATGGAAAGGAGGACAGTACAAAAAGGAGGGCATCAGAGGACACATGGAGAAAATATAGTATTATTGTAACTGTTATTACCATATTATGTCATGGGAAATGAGTAATGATTAATGAATGTAGCATTAAAACTGTGCAAAGTCGTGTGTTTTTAAAATTATTTTTAAAAAAAATTACCAAAATGTTTTCCTTTACTGAAAACTGGATTTTGTCAGTAAATGAAAGTTTTTCATGACCCTTTCAATAACGTTCATGAGACTAAAAAAAGTTAAAAAACTAAATTTGCAAATATAAACTTGAAAAACACCTTAAAAAGTAAGAAAACAAAACAAAAATAACAGTTAACTTGCCTCCGTTTTTCATTTTCCACAGCAGCCCATTTTACAATTTTAAAAAAATTGTCCTAAATTGTTTCTAGCCAGTTCAAATATGCCCCTTTGTTTGTTTCACTTAACTGGTTCATGTTAGTAATTTTATTCATGGTATAATTTATTTTCCCTCATTTTATTAGTGTTTGCTCTATCCCCCCCAAATTTAGCCCTTTTGTAAGGAGCGACAGGCCAAAAAATCAAAGCCCCCAATACAGGGCTCAAACCCATGAGTGACCCTGGCCATGTCTTACACTCCCTTGCTTTTATTCCCCTCCCATTCTGTAAGTTCCCCCATCTTGCAAGTGTCTGACGAAGTGGGATTTTCTCCCACAAAAGCTCATGTGATAAATAAATTTGTTAGTCTTTAAGTGCCACTGGACTCCTTGGTTCTTTTGCCATAGCCCAGGACATGTTTGCACTGCAATCTCAGGATGTATGTGGATGCAGCCTGGGTACCTCATTAGCGCTCAGGATACAGACAGGTCACAGGTGTACAGTACTTACCACAGAGACAGCAAGGAAGCCAGAGCAGCTAGCCAAACAAGCTCATAAACAGGCTGCTCAGGGACAGGGGCAGGAGGGGACCACCAGCAGGAACTCACAGCCAGGGAGCCTGCCTGGGGTTGGAGGCTGAATGGCACCAGCCCCAGCAAGAAGGGACAGGCCCTGCATACATGTCTGGAGCCGGTAGGGGTGGGACTTCCCCAGGCCAGGTGCTGTGAAGGGAAGGGAAAGGAGAAGAGGAGAGGGATTGCTGGGCTCCCTTCTGGCCACTGCAGCCCCCTGAGCTGGCAGGGGAACGCGTTCGGCTCAGCAGACACCTGCCTGCCTCTATTTTGAGACTGCTGCGCTGGTGTCCAACAAAAAGTGGGACAAAACCGGGTTTTTTTTTAAATGCCTGGAGGACAGAGGACAGCAAGGCAAAAAGGGAGGCCATGGCCTCCTTTAGCCGGATGTCTGGTAACCCTATCTCAGCAACCAACAGGCTCTGGAGTCAAGGGAGGCAGAAGTTAACACATAAAATGATTGTCTCATTTTACATAGCATGCAAAAATATCAGTTATACATACCAGTGCATACGAAGCAACAAATTGCCATATGAATCCTAAAATTCATAGTAGAGTTGTTTTGTTAGACAGTCTCCCTCTGCAGACTCACTTCTTGCTTCATGGCTTCCCGACGTCTTCGTTTCACTTTCATTTCTCTCAGAGGCTGTTGCAATGACTGAATCTGCCAGGCATAGTGTTACCAGATACCAAAGCATGGAAAGGAGGACAGGGCAGTACAGCAAGGAGGACATTGGAGAACACATTGAGAAAATGTAGTATTAATGTCATATTCTTCTGTTTTTAGGGGGCCCTGGAACACTTCCCTCTAAAAATAGGGTGGTCCAGGGCATTCCAGCATACTTTAACCCCTGTTAGTAAAAGCCAGAAAAAAACCATGTATTTTTAAAATGCCTGCTGGATGGAGGACATGAAGGTAAAAAGGACATGTCCTCCTTTTGCCTGACATTTGGTAACTCTAGCCAGGCAGGATTTTCCAATCAAACAAACTTGGTAACAGCTGGCCAAATTCTCTTTTTGGCATTCACCCTGGTGCAGCCATTTCAGTTACACCAGCAGAGAACTTGGTCCACTCAGAGGCAGAGGTTAAAAAGAGTGCGTGTAGCTGCCAAAAAGCAGCTAAGATTTATGTCTCTGTTGGAACCTGTAGGCAGCACGCTTACAGCAAGGTGCTAGAGTCAGGCAGGGGATAAGAGCTTCGGGATTCCTCCATATTGACAGCACCTTAGTACTGCTGTGCTAAATACTGTCCCAAAACACAGAGCAGGGGCAGCACTAAGCAAAGTCATTATGGTAGACTGTTCCTCTCTTCTGTGTTATAATGCCACTGATGAGAACACACCAGTGCTGAGGAGCCAACCTCAAGTGCTCAAAAATCAGAAGATTGATTTAACAATTATGGATTTTGTTTGCTTTGGCTTGGTTCTTTTTATTTGTGGTGTTGCAGCATGTAAGCTCAGGGTTTTAGGTTAGCTCAACTGAGCAGAACATAATTGAAAAGGCCTGTTATGCTGTGTTACCTGCTTCTAACCAGGGTTTTCTAACTGCATTAAGAAAACTGCAAAAATAATCAGAAACAGGAAACAGTCCCATATAATAGGATGTTTTAGCCCCCCCCCCAATCTGTTCTCAGGCCAAAACTATTCACTATCTTTAAATTGTCTTGGTGGAAACTGGCCCTCTAAAGGTTCGTTGCCTAGCGGAGATCCAATTAACCAGGCAAAGGTAGCAAAGCAAAGATCTTTTATTCTTGATCAAGAAGGTGCCTCTCTCTGAAAACGTGACAGAGGCGAAGGAGCCTGTACAAGGCTTTTCTTCTGTTTTTTATAGGTAGATACAAACAACTTAAAACACATCAAAATCCCTAGGGTGATTGGTTTATTGGTCACATTGTTTCTTCATTGCAGTTTCCAAACCACTTAATGTACATTTTAAAGCTCCCCATCCCACTCTAATTATGTCTTAGTCTACTTTCTCATGGGACTAGCAAATACATTCCAGTTCACATTTCCGTAGGTTATCACCCTTAAGTCATGCTTGCAGACCCTGATATTAGTTACGTTCTCAGTTTCTCTTTTATACTCCCTAACTCTATTTTATTTAGACCAACTCCATTTTGTTCAACTTGCTATTTTCTTCACATTATCAATTAGCTGGAAAAAAAAATCATTCTAGGTAAAATGCACAGATTACACAAAATTGTGGCATGGTAAACAACAGGTCAACCATACATACTGATCCAAATTTTAACATGCCAGTAGGTAAATGCAAACTCACACATAAAGAATACAAGTGAAACTTATAAGATGGGGGATTGTATCCTGGAAAGTTAAAACTCTGAGGATCTTGGGGTCATGGCACACATGAAATTAAACATGTGGTCCCAGTGAAATTCTATAACAAAGAGCGAATGTGATCCTTGGACGTATAAACCAAGGGAATGTTAAGGTCCAGTCTACACTGTCAGGAAAATACGGCAGCAGCTGACAAGAGTTAAACAGTCGCTTGCATTAACTGTTGTCAACTTCCTAATTTGCTTTCAATGCGTCATCTTCACTGCACTGCACCACTTGAGGGGGTGGTTTTACAACGTCAAATTCTGTATAAACTTAGCAGGTCATATCTAACTAAATTGATCCGAAAATATTGATCTGATGGTGGTGACTCTGCCACCCTTCGTGTAGACGTGGCCTAAGACAAAGTGAGAAAGAAGGTGATGGTGATAGTGAAGACAAGAGCGAGCAAAATACTACCTTTCTTGAAGTGGTTAAAGTATAATTTGGTGGACCCCAGCACCCTCCTAATTGGTGAGCCCCATTCCCATATTGCCCGGGCCTCCTTTATGCAGTACCACTTGCATCAGTTATCAGTCTGCTCCACACACTCCCGTCTACACATGCACACACCCTGCTACACATACACACACTGACACCCCGCTACACATGCACACCCTGCCCCGCACAACTCCCAGCAGCATGCCCTGCCCCTCAGCAGCTCTGTGTCCCCCTCTCAATCCCAGAGGCCAGCACTCCATCCCCCCGAAAGCCCTTCCTCTCACCCCACCATGGGGCTCCCCCCGGCTGAGCCGAGGCCTTACCTCAGCTTTTTCTCCTTGTTCCTGTTGAGTCTGGTCCCAGCTCAGTGCCAGGAAGCAGCAGTGCCGGGACATGCTGGCCAGAGAAGTTTTGGCTGGGGACTGGGACCGAGATCCAAAACATTGTGTTTTGCTGCCTGGGGCACTTTTTAATCAGAACATGCTGCTTCCCATTAGTGGTGCTAGGAGCCAGCGCCGCAAAGCCGCCCCTTTAATAACTATGCCCCATCGGCACCACCTTAGTTATGGCCCTGCTGGGAGCTGCTCTCTGACCACAGGCTGCTCCTGCCCTAAGCATGCTCAGGTCAGGAGAGTCAAAAATCCCAGCCTGGCTCAGCTGAGTCAGCTCGCTGCCAGCCAGAGACTGTGTCTTCCAGCCTAGTAGGGGCTGTGGCCAGGGGTTAAACTAAAGCAGGGGTCGGCAACCCCGGAGGAGAGAAGAACCATTCTCTCCTCCTACCCCCCGCAACCACATGAGACTGAGCTGCGGCTCCCTAGCACTGGTGTGTGTGTGTGTGTGGGGGGGGGGGGGTTGCGGACGGTGCATGGTTTATTGCAGTGCTACTACGCCTACCAGCCGGCCCTCCCTCCCAAAAGCGGCTGGTGCGGAGCTCGGCCTTGTGGAGGTGGGGCCCTGGAGTGGCCCCTCTGTAGAGTTCAGGCCGCTTCTATCTGGCCACCTCACAGCCGAATGGGTCCAATCCAGTGCCTGGGGTGGCCGTATAGAAGTGGCCTGAACTCTGCAGAGGGGCCGTTCCAGGGCCCCACCTCTGCAAGGCCCAGCTGCCTGCTGGCTGCTTTTGGGAGGGAAGGCTGGCTAGTAGGCAGAGCAGCGCTGCTCTGCCCACCGGTGGTGGGATGGGGTGAGTGCTGCCTGCACCTCACCCCACCCTCACCAGTGCTAGGGAGCCACGGCACAACTGCTGAGCCGACTCCGGCTCATGCGGTTGTGCTGGGTGGGGGGGGGAAGCCGGGAGTCCCCGGGCACACCTGGCTCCCTGGAAGAGACTTCCAGGGAGCCAGAAGGGGACATTTAGTCAGCCACAGGTGGCTCACTGAGCCTGCCTTGCCGATCCCTGAAGTAAAGTAAGGGAGAACGCATGGAATGCTGCATTCTGGTGCATCCCTCTATTTTTAGGGAGTCCTGGAATGCTGCCCCCTAAAAATAGGGAGCCCCAGAATGGTGTACCAGTGCATTCTCCTTACTTTAAAGCCTGCTTGCTTGTTGGAATGAACAAAAGGAGGGACGAGAGGTGGAAATTGAGGAAGCATGGAAATGCTACACATGTGGCTACTTGGAGATCTGTGAGCGGTGAAAGAATAGGACTGAAAAGCTCATATACAGAAGGAGACCGAAGAGGAGCGGGTAGCTTGCATAACTTGCATTGACTTCCTAAATGTTCTTCTGCACACTCTCTCCACTATGTTGTGTTGACAGGAATGCTATACTCTTTTTGGAGATGGTTTTATTAAAATGACTTCTGGATCAATTGAACAGGTCTTCACTTCCGCACAATCAATCCAAACAAATCAATTTGCCAGTGAAGATGTACCCATTGGTGCATTTTAGGCTGCGCGTTTAGGAGAACATGTGCATGCCTCCCAAGGCATTTCAGTTCTAATCTAAGGTGGCCATAAGAAATTCAGGGAAGTGAGCTTAAAATAAGTATTTTCGTCTCAGTAATCTCTAACTGTTTATCATTCTTGTAAACTACTGCAAAGATCACAAAAACAAATCTGACATATAAAACGCACACAGAGAGTATAACAAAGGTGTGTGTGTGTGTGTGTGAGAGAGAGAGAGAGAGAGAGAGAGAGAGAGAGACTAATGCCTTTTAACTGTCTACATGCCTGCAGGACTGGAATCACAGAAGACAGATTCAGCATTCTTATCTCCCAAAATCTTCCTTGCTGGCTGTAGCTACTTTTATGACATGACGGACTCCTAGTTCTGATTTCAAAAAGAGAGAAAATGATTATTAATTTTTATCACAGTCCGATTTTGATGCCACAGCCAAGTTCTGACTGCTATTGTGCTAGGCCCCATGAAGCATGATATAATGGCAGCAATCTAAATCAGTGGTTCTCAGCCTGTAGCCTGTGGGGGCCAAACGCGGATCCTGGGGGCAGGTCCCTCCTGCTGGTTGCAGAAGTGAGCTGCCAGCTAAGGACCCAGGCAGAGAGTCTATCTGTGGGGCTAAAAGACCAGTAAAGGCTCCTTGCTACAGCCAAGGGGATGGGAGATCAGAGCTCCTTTCCCCTTAGTTGTAGCAGGGAGCACAGCAAAGTGTTGCACCTAGGTCCATAGGCACTGGGGTCTGTCCTGGAGCCAAGGGGATAGGAGATCATCACTCCCCTTTCCCAGCTCTAGTAGAGAGCAAAGTGTTCTGCCTGGGTGCCTAAGGTGCTGGGGTCCCTTGCTGGACCCAGAGGGAGGGAAGCACCAATCTCCCATCCCCCTAGCAGCAGAATGGGGCCACTGTCTAGGGACTCAAGTATAGCACTCAGGACTAGCATTGTTTCCCTGTGGCAGTCTGGATGATGGAAGATCAATAAGGAAACAGCCTCCTTGGGGAGCTCCTACCGCTGGACCGTAGTGGGGGAGGAGAAGCTGCTGGTGGAGACTGATGGCCCTTCAGGGTTGAGAAGATGACATCTGTGGCCCTTAAGCCACAAAGGTTAGGAACCACTAGTCTAATAGACAATGTGTGGGAGGGAGTTGGGCCCAGAGATATGAAATGATTTGGCTGCTCTAGGGTTACTCAATAGATCAGTTGGAGGGGCAGAAATAGAACCCATGTCTTCCCACCCCCCAAGTCTGGTGCCTTCTCTGTGAAACTAATCACCTGTGTTAGGAAATGATACACAATTAGCCCTTCTTCCTTGACCCTATCAGACTACATCAATCCAATATGTGTTAAAAGGAACATTTTCTTTTTTTCCAGGTTACCCACAACTTAATATAGATGAGAGGGTTTAAGATAATTAATGCAGTGTCTGTTATGTTGCCTATATAGCAAGTATATACTTTTGGAAGCCTCTTAAGAGACTGACAATTTATACATGTGCAACTGTGTTGACAGCAACAAATTAAAGCTTTCCAAAATCTTTGCAGAAAGCATGCCAAACCAAAACAAACAAGGAGTCCTGTGTCACTTTCAAAGACTAACAAATTTATTTATGAGATGAGCTTTTGTGGGAGAAATCCCAGGAAAATAAATAAATAAAAATGATAAAATAAATGTATTAGTCTTTAAAAGTGCCACAGAATTCCTAGTTTGTTTTGCTGAATGAGACTAACATGGCTGCCCCTCTGGAACTTGGCAATATACCAAAATAACTTAACAGTGAAGAAAAGAAAAGAAAACAAAATTTTTTTACTGCAACATCCTAGCAATGTTACCTCTCACCAGGTGTTAAATAAGATGACAATCTCCAGCGCGGTAGCTCCCTCACACACATCATTTATTGTTCTCTGCGTGGACAGTGCGGTGTTTTGGACTACCTAGGGTCATTGGGGTTGTCATGGTGATAAATGGGAGAGTCGTTTAGGTGCTAGGAAAACCTGTCTGTCTTCTCTCTCTCTCTCAATTCTCTTTCAATAAAGACTTCTTATACAGCTCTGAATATGCTGTCCTCCTTATTGGATTATAAGTTCCCTTAAAACTCAACATCTGGCGACAGAGGATGGGATTTGTGATGGAGTGGCTATTCTCAACAATCCTGGCAACTTTGGAAAACCAGAATTCAATGTAAGAAGCAAAACTTTATTTTACAGCTTGCGTGAGGGTTGGGTTGTAGCTGTGAAAGCTGATCTGTTTGCCTAAGGGCTAGCTGGCTATTCTGAAAGCTGATTTGCCTGTTGTTAAGCGCAAGGAAGAGATAAGGCTGGCTGACTGTTCTGAAAGCTGACATGCCTGCTCTTGGAGAAGAGACAAACAATAACCACGAGAGGGCACCATGGCTTTACTTACTACAACCTTTGAAGCATATGATCATTCGGCAGATTCCTGACAGACATATACTGCCCGATTTCAAAATTTTGTAATAGCAAACGACATAACTGATGAAAAGAAGGTACCAGTTTTTCTAACGGTCATTGGAGTTAAGACTTATACTTTGCTATGTGATTTGCTTTATCCGGAGAAGCCAGAGCAGAAACGTTACAGGGACCTAGTGGAAGTTCTGGGGGCACATTTTTCCCTAAAGCCACTATTCAGACCCTGCATGGGTTTTTTAGTCGTTATGGTCTTCCAGAACAGCTAGTGAGTGACAATGGACCACAATTCGTTTCTCAGGATTTTGAAACTTTTATGAAGGCCAATGGAATACATCACATCAGGTCAGCACTGTATCATCCTTCCACCAATGGACTTGCTGAAAGGTTTGTACAGACTATGAAGCAAGCTCTAAAATCTGCAAAGGGACGTTCACCTCTTCATAAGCGTCTGGACAACTTCTTGTTGTCCTACAGAAACACTCCACAGGCTACAACTAAGGCATCTCCAGCTTTTCTTATGATGGGAAGGCAGTTGCTCTCTTGCTTTGATTTGTTGAAATGACGAGACACACGGCAAGTGGTCCAACGCCAACAGCAGGACCAGGTCAGCAGACATTCACCAAGAACAAGGGGCTGCACCTTCAGTATTGGACAGCCAGTTCTTGCTCGAAACTACGCTTCAGGAGCTAAATGGGTCCCAGCAACGGTCATTGCCCAGACAGGACCTGTTTCCTACTCTGTCCAGACAGCGAGTGGCCTAGTTTGGTGACGGCATGTAGATCAGCTGCTTCTCCGTCATATCCACCCAGAAGATGCAGCTCCAGCAGACATATCTGACTTCACCCTTACTGATGACACAACATCAGAGCATGAAACTACTATTTCTGTCTCTCCTGCTCCAGCCACCCCTTCAATGCCTTCAGCCTTCCTGGACCAACCGGACACAACATCCTCTCCGGTTCCAGCTACTTCCCCAGTACCTGTGACCCCCACCACCACCAATACCGCCTTGTGGGGTGGGCACACCAGAAGTTCGCCATAATCCACCTCACGACAGAAGGCCTCCTAATTGGCTGGATCTTTAGCTAGTGGTGACCCCCTCTTCATGGGGTAGAATAATTCCCCTGGGGTTCGCCGGGGATGTGGCAGTCTACCCTCATCTCCTAGTTTAGTTCTTATTCTTTTGGGGGGGGGGCTTTATTCTGGGGGGGTGTTCATTAGAGGGGGAGGAATATGTGGTGTTTTGGACTACCTAGGGTCATTGGGGTTGTCATAGTGATAAATGGGAGAGTCGTTTAGGTGCTAGGAAAACCTGTCTGTCTTCTTGCTCTCTCTCAATTCTCTTTCAATACAGACTTCTTATACAGCTCTGAATATGCTGTCCTCCTTATTGGATTATAAGTTCCCTTAAAACTCAACAGACAGATCAGTCATGTAAAAGTATGGCAGGTAATATTATTGCAGGGGAGTCTGTGTGCTCTCTTTCCTTTCACCTTCTCAGCTGCACAGTATTCCACCAACACCATATTAAAGGATTTCAGAACCTGGTCACTTGAGGAGCTTGGCTTTCCAGTGTCAATATAATTAATTAAATAAAACAACAGGTTGTCCCCCCCCCACATCCCCTAAAATATTTTAAAAATACAATGGATTTTTTTGCAGTTTACAAACAAATAAGTTAATCTGGCAAAATCACCAGCACAAAGATTAAATAGTGAACTTATTACCACTAGCCATCTCCCTTTAAAGTCTATGTCAAGTTAGGAATACAGAGGTATGGTGAGGGCCCTACTATCCACTCTGAAAGCCCCAGAAAAGACCAGTCCCTCAGTTTCAGGGGTTAAAAGTTGCCGAAATGTGGGGGAATGCCATTCTGGGGCCCACTATTTTTAGAGGCTCAGTGTTCTGGGCCCCCTAAAAATAGAAAATGGAGCCAGAACGCTGTGTTCTGGGGCTCACCACTTAAAAATAGCAGGTTCCTGGAATGCTGCATTCTGGCTCCCTCCAGAATGCTGAGCCCCTAAAAATAGCAGGCCCCGGAATGGAGTTCTGTAATGTTCCAGCAGGGCAGTGAGTTCTAAAATCTCCAGCCCCAGCCTGGTCTCAGTGAGCATGCTCAGAGCTTCTGAGCATGCTTAGTGAGACCAGGCTCTAGGCTGAAGCCTCATCCCGGGCTGGGGCCCCTCCCCATGGCGGCCAGGTAAGGGTGAGGTAGGTGGGGGAGAGGAGTTGAGGTGGGGAGTATGTGTGTGGGGGATGAGGGGGGTGGGGGCAGTTGTTTGAGGGTCAGGAGCTGGGGTGCATGAGGGGACCCACACCGGCATGAGAGGAGCCTGCACAGTGTGAGGGGGCCCACACTGGCATGAGGGGGGCCTGGACTGGTGTGAGGGGGGGCCCACCAATTTAGGAGGGTTCCAGGGCTCAGCAAATTATACTTTACTTTAGCCCCTCCTCAGTCTTTACTTCCAAAGAGCCATGCCTGGGCAAGCCAAGCCAAGTCTCTCACTTTCCCCATGCCAATACCCTGCCCAGCCCAGAGCAAAAGAAAAGTCCTCCCTGACTGAGGAACTGGTGTAAGAAGGGAACAGAGTCCAATTGCTAGGGTGGGGATTTGAGCTTCAGAACTCCTTGAGTGCCCCTACAGTGGGAAATAAGAGGGGACAATTACAGGACCCCTGGTGCACCCCAAATCTGGGGCTGCCTCCCAGAGTCCAGGAGAGGTGCAGCCAAAGACCACTCCCATCTCTCCACCCTTACCTCAGCCACACCCAGAGCTTGAGGGGAGCAGCCTTATCTGGGGCTCAGGGTAGAAGTGCCCCATGGAGACTTTTGGGGGAAAGCCAGCATGGGAGGACAAGCTCTCAGGCCACCCGTCCAGGTGTTGGAGGATTTGTGGTAACCCCCAAAGCTGATGAGGGCAGTGCTTACCCTGGCTCCTGCAGCAGCAGCAGCTCCTTCTTCCTCCCCTTCCAGTCCCAGCCCATGCTTCCTCTTCCTCCTGCCCAGCAGCTCTCTGCTCTCATCCATTAGGACTCACTCAGCGCTACAGAAATGGGAATTAAGAGCCAGTGGACATAGGGGGTCCAAATCCAAGCCACTGAGAAACCCAACTCCCCCGAATCTTGTATTGTAACCCCCTCTGCCCACCCCACGCAGAGGTCAGAGTTTTCTGGCTTTTTCCCCTTTCCCCAGGTTGTTAAGCCATTATCAGTTAAAGGCAAGGTGGGCTCATATCCCTGCATGCAAGACTATATTATTATTAAACTGAGAACCATCTTTCAGCAAATACTGATTCTGCCTTTCCCTTAATCACAGGGATTTACTGTGATTCGTGCTGTGTTTGAGGTCTTTGCATAAAGCCCTAGCTCTTGGGTTCATATGAATCCATCAGTGCCCCCTGTCTCATTAAAAAAAAAAAATCTAGCAGAGAAACGCTTAAAAATGAGATCTGAATGTGTCCTAAAGACTCAGAAAGCAGAAGTCAAATAAAATGAACCCAGAATAGATGATTGTTTCATTTTTCTGTAAGCCGATCTCATAGTATTTTGCAGCCTGACTCATTGATTCCTCTTCGAGCACTGCTCGGATGCATTCAGTAATAGGTGTCTCTGTGCCGGAATGCCGGATTGGTCGGAAAAATATCTGTCCTAGCCTGTCAGAAGATGGGAGGCAGCCTCCGCCCCTCACGCCACCTGTGGCTACATATACAGCCACTTCTCCGCCCCCTCCTCAGTTTCATTTCTTCTGCCTTGCGCGTCGGATCTGGAATGTCCGCTCCTTGCTATCGCAAGCAGCCTGTCCGTCGTGAATGAGCTTTACGCCCAACTGGGAGAATCTCTTCAAGGATTTAATTCCACCACGAGAGCCTTCCGTCGCGGGACCGAAACAGCCTATGATCATGCCAGGGTTTAAACCCTGTGCCGAGTGTGGCAAGGCCTTCCCCAGGGACAATCCCCATGGGAAGTGCCTAAGGTGCCTGGGCAAAGACCACATGGTCTCGGCGTGTTCCATCTGTCTCTCCTTTAAACCTCAGACCATCAAGGTGTGGGAATAGCGACGCCATGCCCTAGCCACCGAGGAGGCTCAGCACCACTCACCCGAGGCCTCAGGTTTAAGCCCAGCACTGAGACCCAGCTCGGCGCCAGCGCCTACATGGCACCGTGCCACCGGTGACCGTTGCCACCTCACCACCTTGGTGCCAACTCTGGCACCACCTCGACACCAACTGAGGTCACCCTCAACCAGCCCGGCACCATCGGCACCAAGCTCACCTCAGCACCGATCGAGGGTGCCATCAATCAGCCTGGCACTGGGCTCGCCTCGGCACCGTGCCATATCATCACTGGTGCTGACAACTAAGTACAGCCTGGACTCACCAGTGCTGACCCCACCTCGGCACTGGCTGACTTCCCCTTCGGCACTGCTGAATCTGGTGCTGAAGGAGTGGGGGCGCTTCTCATTCCGTCCACCCCGCAAGTGCTGGAGGCAGCGCGAACCCTGCTGCTCCTCCTGACCCCACCTGCCCCACCTCCAATCCGAAGGGGCAAGCTGGCCTTCACCTCAAAGGCATGGGCTCAACCAAGATGCTCCCCTTCACCCTCCACAGCGGAGGCCAGCACCACTCCGTCGCCAGCACCGAGCTCTCCCCCTGCTTCCAGCCCGGAGGAGGGACCTTCTAGGGGCTCTAAACAGCCCCAGCGCCAAACATTGTCACCCTTTTGGTTTCAGCCGCATGAATGGTCCCCTGAGGGAACTCCCTCCCAGCCTCAGCGGATTCCCGGTGCCGTGCTGTCCCTGGCACTGGAGTCCTTTATGGGTAACCTCCCGGTGCACTTTGTTTTGTTGCGCCAGGCCACAGCCCATTTAGGTATGGAGGTGGAGCCCTTGAGCCCCCCCTCCTGATACTCTAGTCAGACCGGCATTCGCCTCCGCTGTACCCTTGGCAGTCCCACCCCACCCAAGTATATGGGACCTCGCACACTCCCGGTGGCAGAGTCCAGGCTCAGTTCCCCCGGTTTTGGATACGGCATGCATGAAGTATCGGGCACCCGAATCTGACTACCCCTCGCTTGCCAGCCACCCAGTCCCTCCTAGGGACATGGTCCAGATGGCGCTGGGGGTTGGAGAACCCCCGAGGGACCCCTTTCCCCCCTCCAGGGAAACTAGGGAACTAGATCTGTTAGGCCCCTAAGGTGCACGCCTCATCAGCCTTTCAATTGTGGGTGGCAAACAACCAGGCCATAACCAGCAGATACTTGCTGGATGTCTGGGAGTCACTTGCAAAATTTAGAAATATGCTTCCATCCGAGGCCAAGGACAAGTGTAGTCCGTTGGTCATTTGTTCACTCTTCCTCCTATGCAGAGTTCCTATGCAACCTGTGTTAGTAAGTTGTGTCCCCTGTTTTCTCTAGCTGGTGACCTCGCTGATCTGCTCTTGTGCTCGGCCTTGGTGGTTCGGCCTTGGTCCTGTTCTGGTTGACCTGCAGCTCGCGTTGTCTTCTGGAGCCCTCTAGGCCCGCTCGCCTTCATTTCGGCAAGCATCTGGCTGTGGGCCTCTACCGTATGGGGCTTCTTGCTGTGCTGAAGGCGGAAGTACCAACTCCACCCACCGTCCATTCAGCATGGCTAGTAGTCACCTATTACTGAATGCATCCGAGCAGCGCTCGAAGAACGGTGGGTTACCTACAGTAACAGTTCTTCTTTGAGATGGGCTGCTCGGATCCATTCAGGTCCTTCCCCTCCATCCCTGCTTCTGGAGTTGGCGACTCCAAGGACCTGAGGAGGGGGCGGGGAGGCGGCCGTATATGTAGCCACGGGTGGCGTGAGGGGCGGAGGCTGCCTCCCCTCTTCTGACAGGCTAGGACAAATTTTTTTCCAACCAATCCGGCGCTCCAGCATGGAGACACCTATTACTGAATGGATCCGAGCAGCCCATCTCGAAGAAGGACGGTTACTGTAAGTAACCCACCATTTTTGAATGCATAGATTTTGCAGTATTCTGATACTATGTGATTTTTGTGGGCACACATGCGTTTCCTGCACTTTGTTCCAGCCCTTTGATTGTAAATCAACATTTTCTTGGCCCATCTCTGAGAACAGGAATTGTTACCTTCTGCGTTCTCCCCTCGTCACTATGGCTATGCGATGGCTGTCAGGTTAACGCTGGTGCTTGAGTTGCCTTGAATCATAAGGGAAATAGAGTGGTAGCAGATTATAAAAGTGTCATGACACAGCACAACCAGATAAAGCTGTTGTGTCAGATGGAAGATTTGTCTGAAGGGAGGCTGTGTCTGGGGAATTAGTGGGTGAGTCAGTCATATTCAGGTGTCTCTGGCTCAATGCTGGAAGCTTGATGGAGCTGACACATTGAATATATTTGTTCAAAGTCCCTCTGGAAAGAATATGATTAGGCTAAGCATTTCAAAGCCAGGAGCCCCAGCTCATGTAAACCCAGCAGCAGAGAGTGCTAAGACTAGTTTCGCACCTCCCTTCATGTCCTGCTGCCTTCTTTGCCTCTAATGCTAAGTAATGGTGTTTCTTTGCATGACAGAGTCTTACTTATGACTCCTTTAAACTTCATTTCTCTTTCTAAGCTCCTCCTGCATGGATGTTATAACCTATTTTGCGTCTGCTGTTGAGGACTGAAGCTGGGTTATTAAAAATAGATTTAAGTGTATTTCCTCCCATAATTTTCCATGTCTGGTAGAGTGATACAGAGACCATCTTCAAAGGCAAAGGAGGAACATGGCAGCTGTACAAACATAGCCAGGAACACCTAATAGTACTTTTACCCTAGACGTTGTCTAATAAAGGTTCTTTAATCTTGCCCAAGTGTTGTACTCTTCTGCCTACCGAACATTCATATGAGAAACTTACCGTATATCATCGCATATAAGCTGAGAATTTTGTGCCTGAAAATTGTCTTCAAAACAGGCACTCGGCATATACTCAGGAGAATATGGTAGACAGCCCCAGACAGCCCTTTCCCTGACCATGCGGCAGGCTGGAGCCCCAGTGTTGCCGGGCGGCCATCTTGGGCAGTCGGCCAGGGCTGGGGCTAGAGGAAGGACGGGACCCCGGTGTCTGAAGCGGCCAAGTAAGGGGGTCCTGGGGGTGGGGGTTTGCCTGGACATTGAGGGGGGGATTCAGGGAGGTCAGGGAAGAGGCGGCAGGGACCGGGGGTTGGGGAGGGGTACTGGGAGTTGGGGAAAGGGATGGGACAGCCGGTGGGGGGGTTCAGAGAGGCCAGGGAAGGGGTGGCAGGGCTCGGGCATTTGGGGGGGGGTTGGGGAGTCCGGGGAGTGGCAGGAGGACCCAGGGTTTTTGGGGAGCCCAGGAAAGCAGTGACAGGGACCGGGGATTTGGGGGGGGTGCCTGGCAGGCTGGGAAGAGCGGCAGCAGGGGTTGGGGGGATGAGGGGGAAAGGGGTGGAAAGGATATTGGGGAACAGGGGAGCAACAGCAGGGAACTGAGAAGGGAGTTGGGGGGGCGGCAGTGATGAGCTGGGGGGCAGAAGTGAGGAAAGGGCAGAGCAGGGGGCAGCAGGAGTAGCAGGGGGCAGCAGTGGGGAAGAGGCAGAGAAGGGGGCAGCAGTGAGGGAAGGTCAGAGCAGGGGGCAGCAGGAGGAGCAGGGGGGCAGCAGCAGGAAACTGAGAAGTGAGCAGGGGGGTAGCAGTGAGGAAAGGGCAGAGTAGGGGGCAGCAGAGGTGACAGCAGTGAGGAAAGGGCAGAGCAGGTGGGAGCAAGGGGGCAACAGTGAGGAAAGGGCAGAACAGGGGGGCAACAGCAGGAAACTGAGAAGTGAGCAGGGGGGGCAGGAGTGAGGAAAGGGCGGAGCAGGTGGGAGCAGGAGGTGAACAGTGAGGAAAGGGTGGTGCAGGGGGGCAACAGCAGGAAACTGAGACATGAGCAGGGGGCAGCAGTGAGGAAAGGGCAGAGCTGGGGGCAACAGTAAGGAAAGGGTGGAGCAGGGGGCAACAGCAGGAAACTGAGAAGTGAGGAAAGGGCAGAGCAGGGGTGATGGCAGTGAGGAAAGGGCAGAGCAGGAGGGCAGGAGTGAAGAATGGACAGTGGGGTGGGGCAAGGGAAAAGCAGCAGTAGAGATTTTGGGGTAGGGAAACTGTCAGAAACTCCAGAGGAAGCCAGCAGCAGTGGGGGGGGGGGGTAGGGGCCAAGGCCAAAAGGGGACCTCGGCTTATACCCGGGTCGCCAATTTTAGCTTCAGAATTGCGGAGTTGGTTTATGCCCGGATTGGCTTATACCCGAGTATATACGGTATGTCTCCCTGAATTAAGTTAGATTGCCTTAGATATGCTGGTGGTGAAAGCATATCTTCTATCTACTCATTCTAACAATTAAAGAACTTCCTGGCAGAAGGTTACAAGATACAATGTGTAGCTGGCCGAATTTGTTGGCTATGCTGCAATAGACCATGTGCTTACTCTAAATAAGTTTCATGAATAAATAACTCCAAACAAGCTAGGTAATGACTGCTGACCACATCTTGCTCTGACACTCTTAACTGCCTAAATGAACAATACAGAAGGAGCAAAGCATGATAATCACAAACTGCTAAGCACTATTCTAAATATTTAGTTAAACATTCAGGTAATTGGCTCTTTAAAGCAAGCATCAGAACAGGGCAGTTGAAAATAAAGTTAGTTCAACAAAATCACAGATTTTTCAGGCCAGAAGGGATTGCGGTGATCACTGAGTTTGACCTCCAATATAACACTGGTTACAAAACCTCACCCACTAATTTCTGCATCAAGTCATAACTTCTGTTTGAGATGGAACATCTGTTTTAGAAAGGCATCCAGGCCAGGTCTGCCCTACAAACTTACATCAGTATAACTACGTTTCTCAGGGGTGTGCAAAACTGACTTAACCCCCAGGAGACGGTCTCTCATTGACATAGCTGCCATGTCTCACAGAGGTGGATTAACTGAGCCAATGGAGAAGCTCGCCTGGTGGCATACTGGCATCATCATTAAAGTGCTGCATGCTGCCACAACAGCTTCACAAGTAAGTCTGCTTTGTCTTGATTGAAAGACTGAGTGATGAAGAAGCTACCACCACCCTGTGCAAGTTGTTACAATTGTTACTTCCCTTTACTATTGAAAAAACTGCACCTTATAGCTTATTGGAAGTTCTACCACTGGACCTCATGATACTTGTTTTGGTTGGATCAAAGAGCTATTACTATCAAAAAATCTCTTCTTCAGATACGTATTGGGACATTGTGATCAAATCGCCTCTTAACCACTCTCTTGCATAAACTAAAGACTGAGCCTCGTAGGTCTCCAACAGCAGTGCCCACCATGACAGATAACAGAAAGTTTGAGGCAATGGTATGTAATAAAACAGGGGTGTCGAACATGCAGCCCGCAGGCTGAACACAAAACACAAACTTCTTCCATCTGGCCTGTGACTGTGCTTTGTGAGACCACACTCTCTCCCTAACAGAGAGTGGTACCATGGAGCGCAGTTTCGCATGCACAGCAGTCTGCAATGCCATGTGAGTGTCGTAGTGTTTCAATTTATAGTATGTTTGGCCCACTTGAAATACATTTAAGTCAAATCTGGCCCATCATAGCAAATGAGTTGGACACTCTGTAATAAAGTATCCCACTTCTGTCAGAGAAGAGTTAATGTTGGCAGAGCAAACAAGGACACATGATTTTATGCAGCCTCTCCAATGTAAGCACCATACCAGCCTCTGTTCATGAAAACCTCACTTTGCTAGGAGCCTGTTTGGTTATTTAAATCCACTTCCCTGGGGAGAACTCCACAAAGGAACTCATCTCAAGGTTATACAAAACAAAGTGAGAGGGTTCAGAGAAAAGCACTTAGAAATAGCTCTGTCTGGCAGAGACATGGATGTTTTCCCCTACCCATGACTATGAATAGTGTTGCAGTAAATGTTTAATGCTCTTAAACTTGGCAAGGGACATTCTGATTAATGCTACCTGGTACCTGGATATAACACAAGGTAGAATGTATTTTCTCTCTCTAGATACCTCTCCTTTTTTTTTTTATTGGAAAGAGTACAGAGGATTAAGCTATACATCATGCATATGGCAAAATACTCCCTTGACCAGGGACTTTTTACAGCTTGGCTTGGACGCTAATATCTGCTTTCTGTGGGCATCTCCTGGATCAGCTGCTACTGAGATTTGAGCATTAGCCCACTGCTGCAAATGACCCTATTAATATCACTCTAGGCCAGAAAGCATTCAGCGTCACATATGTATCATTCATTATAAACAGATGGCACCTTTATGAAAACATGAAATTCCCTGAAAATATTTTCTTTTTTTCTTTGTAACAAGAATAACACATGAGCAAACTGGAGGGCTGTTACACAAAGAAAATAATACCAAAACCTTATAATACTTGCCCATTGCAATGCTAATCCAGAGGCAATAAATAATGTCACAGAGCCAGTTAGCTTTGGATCTTCTGTCCACAGTTTTATATCCCATGGCCCTGTATTTCCTGAAAACGGAGGACATGCTGTTCTTTTTTGAGCTATGAATTCACTTAATCTATTTCGTCTCTTACAGCACTAAACTGCAGAAATCCACGTAAAACTATTGGTTGAAATTCTTGTCAGATGTACTGCAACTACATGTACTGGGGATATAGCAGCACCTCTGACCTGAAGTGGTTTCCATCATATACAGGGCTTATGATTTTGTTCAGTGGATTTCAGCCCCTGGAATCAAAGCCCAATTCCTATTCATTTCAGTAAGTATTATGTGTCCAAATCTCCTAGCCAGCTTTGAAAATCCCAACTCTATTGGGCATTTTAAGACACTTAAAGTAGATCAGTTAGCTGATTTAGTTGCAGTTGGTCCTGCTTGGAGCAGCAGGTTGGACTAGATGACCTCCTGAGGTCCCTTCCAACCCTACTGGTCTATGACCAGTTATTTGGGCACAGGACTGTAACCAAGATCACCCAATAATGTCTATGAAACTGGTATAATTTTATCTTAGTACACATTGCACCCCCTATTCTTGCTGGCACCTTGAAGAGTGACATAAAAGCACCAACAAATGATTTTCAGTGGAGTAGACTCAGAGACGTTACCATTATGATCATCTTGTCTGACCTGCACAACATTAGCCAAAAAACCTTATCCATCCACTTTTGTAATAGACTCCTGGCCTATGACTGAGTTACTGAATGTCCTCAAATAATGATTAAAAGACTTCAGGGTACAGAAAATCCACTGGCAAGTGACCCTTGCCCCATGCTGCAGAGGAACACTCCCCCTTTCACAGTGCTATGCCAATCTGCCCTGGGGGAAAATCCCTCGCCCTCCCAACACCAAATGTGGGGATCAGCTAAACCGTGAGCATGTGGGCAAGACTTACCATCTGGACACCCAGAAAGAATACTGTGTGGTAATGCGGAGCCCATCCCATTTAACATCCCACCTGAGGCCATTAGACATTTACCACTAGTACTCAAAGATCAGTTATTTGCTAAATTAGTCCGTCCCGTCATACCATCCCCTCCAGAAAGTAAATCCAAAACAATAATGTTGCAGTGAAAGTTAGTTTTCGATCTTTAATACCATTCCTATTAGTAATACTCCTGGAAAGGGCTGAAGAACAAGGTGATATTTTCAGGGGTCGCTAATGGCCCATGCATCAAAATATCTGACTTTTCCAAGGATTTTTGGGTAATCCTTATGATTAAAATCCTTCATGGTAGACATAATTAATATGACATGGATGGCTGGTCTTTACTGAACCAAGGTGGCATCAGAAATTTTCCAGTGCCTTGAATTTGTATTAGAAGGAGCATATTGTATTTTTCTCTTTTGTAAGTAAGAAAGTACATCTAGAAGGCCAAGAGGTCCTAGTATAGAATCACAGAAGATTAGAGTTGGAAGGGACCTCAGGAGGTTGCTATCCAACCTCTGCTCAAAACAGCACCAACGCCAACTAACTCATCCCAGCCAGGGCTTTGTCAAACCGAGTCTTAAAAACCTCTAAGGATCAAGATTCCACAACCTCCTTAGGTAACCCAAGGGCACTTCACCATCCTTCTAGTGAAAAAGATGTTCCTAATATCCAACCTAGACCTCCCACATTGCAACTTGAGACCATTGCTCTTTGTTCTATGATCTGTCAACTGTCATGTGCTCCCGCCACCTAAAATTTTTCATTGCCCTCTGCTGGATTCTATCCAATTTGATCACCTACTTTCTGTAGCGGAGGAGCAGTTCTGCAGGCAGGGGTTGCCTCTCAGTAATAAAGACAAGGACATACATGGATCCAACTGTGCAACATTTATATGCTATGTCTACACTGTGCTTTGACAACTATTCTAGGACAACCTCCAGCGTCCAGGAAAACAGCAGCCAGAGTGAATACAGGCATACAAAGTTTCAGATCAACAAAAAGGAAAAACAAATCCTTCTAAAGCAAAAGCAGTTTCTCAAGGTACTCATCTTCCCAGCAGGAGGAAAAGACCTGAAGTGTCAACACCTCAATTATAGAAAGTATTAAAACATTTATCTCTGTAAACCTCCTGAAAAGTATAAATTGGCCACCTGTCTTCACCGTTATTTAAGAAACTACCTGACAGAAAGAAATATAAAGAGGAAGCAGAGCTGTCTCACATATGCATATGAATATGCAAATACAAAGTCCCAGGGAGTCAGTTTTTGTCAGGAGGGAAAGTATTGAGTACTTCCATTAACTAGAGAAGCAGCCAGCTCAAAATCAAACATTTTCAGTTCCCAGAAACATCTAAGCCCAGACCCTCAAAGGTCTTTAAGTGCCTAAATACCTTTGAAGCATCAAGGCCCAAAGATGACAAAATGATTATCACCTAGACTGTGAGCTCCCTTGGGCAGGAACTGTCTTATTATTTGCATAGCACAGTGAGGCCCTGTCCTCTTTCTGGGATTCCTAAATGCTGCCCTAACAATAATAAATAATTCTTTCCACAACACCTGTCATCTCACATGTTTTCTTTTTTGGAATGGGAACCTGCCAGCTGCATTCCTTTACCAGAACTTGAACAATTCAATTCTATGAAGAAATTTTAAATCCCAGGACTTTCAAGTTTCAAAACACTCAGAAATGTGCTGCTCTTGTGCCTGATCAACCTGCCGGGTCTTAGGCTAGATCTACACTGCCAGAAAAATCTGGTGGTGGTCAATGGGAGCTATGTCAGCTACTCAGGGTACATCTAGAGTGATGGTAGTAAATTCACTACTGTCAGCTCAGCATTCTGGGAGCAGTTTATGGTGAGTCTGAACTTGCTACCTCACTCCTGGAAGTCAGCCCTGGAGACCATGGGGTGTATTGAATCAAATTGAATCATGGGGTTGGAAGGGACCTCATGAGATCATCAAGTCTAACCCCCCCGCCCCAGGCTTGAACCCAGGTCCTTCTGCACATTAAGCAGAGGCAGGTGAAAGCTGACTGCAAGGGACTTGTACTCAGTTTTTCCCAGATGTGTATTGGTGGCTTTTTTACCTTCCTTGCATAACTGGCAGTCAGCTGCCTCCGAAAAGCCCTCAAGCATAGACTAGGGCTCAGAGTAGCTGGCATAAGTCCCTTGGACTTCATATCTTCAATTCTACATGCTGTCTTCATTGTACTGCACCGATGGGAAATTTTTTCCTGTTAATGGAACTCTACATAGCCTGAGGAGGTGATTTTACTAGATCAACTTCCAGATCGATTGAGCATGTCTTTACTGCCTCTCAATTGAACTGGATAAATCAACCCGACGGTGATGAATTTGCTGCTGTCAGTGTTGACATAGCCTTACTTTGGAGTGCAACAAAAGCTTTAGTGACTTGGTTCCATCAGCTAACACTTGGTCCTAGTTTTGGAAAGCAAATACCTCTCCTTTTCTAATTTACCCTGTGATTGTCCTCTAACTGAACACTGTTGTCTACATTAGTCTGACTTGCACAGTCAGCATTTCCATTTGATGTGATTTATAACCTAGCGTATGTTGGTTACTGATGCCCTAATTCTTGCCATCGTCAACATGTGAATCAGTTTCACACTAATTAAATAGGGTTGGGTATTTTAAAACAGTTTAATATTGTCTTCAGAGCTTATCAGACTTGGCAACACAATATGGTACATCGATTAGGGAATTAGATAGAACAAACTCTTTCTTTTTAATGAGAATTATTATGTGCCAGATAATAGTTTTGGGTTCTCATGATTAAAAATCTCTGAAATATAATTTATCAAGTAATTTGCTGGCTACCACTGGAAAATAGAATGAACAATAAAATCCAAGCACCTCTTCTTAGTCACTGGTACAAATCCAAGCCTGATGGATGATTTTGTTTGTGTTAAGAAGTAATCAAGAAAGCTACTAATAAAACTCAGGTTTGTCTGAATATTTAAATTTGGAGGTTAGGACAGAAAAATCCAATTTTTTGTTTCTTATATAAAGGTAATATAAAAACCTTGTTTATGACAGATCTTGACTATTGTAATTTGTATGCACTTTTAGATAAAGTGGCAAGTTTCAGGAATTGGGCAACATATAATGCCTAATGCACTATAGACACAAACTATTTTAGCACACTGCTATGCTGTTAGTTTAATAAAAACACTCAGGATATTTTTCTTGGAACAGACTTCATAGCACACATAAGAAAAATAAGTATCCATATCCACTTACTTTAATTAGAATCCTGTAATTTCAGTTAATAGAAGGGTTAGAAGTTTATAGCTAGATTTATACTTCTGTTAGGCTTTTAATAAATAATGGCTGTGCCTTCTCTCATCCATTAACTGTCATTTCAAAAGCTGTTAGAATTTATGGAAAACAGCGAATGAGGGTTTTTTTATTTTTTTCCAGCGTGGAGGGTTAGTGGTTGGAATGAGAACTGTTGGGCACATATGGTTATCTTAAACACACAACTGTAAACACTGGAGAGCTACTGAAAATAGTGTGGTGCCTTAAAAACTGGTTTCCAGTTTTATCATCCCTAGCTTCTCTTCAAACACATGGCAAAGTGGGTTGGAGCTCATGAAAGCTTATGCCTGAAGAAATTTGTTAGTCTTTAAGGTGCCACAAGACGCCCATTGTTTTTGCTGAATACTGACTAACACTGGAACTCTTCAAACACAGACACTTCCTCTTCAGTGCACCAGATGGCACTGATGAAAAAGAAATAAAAGTAAAGTACCATCCTCTCAGATCTTGTTCACCGAACAGGACACTTGTTTGATTTTTGAAAACATTCTGGAGTTTATCCTCACCTTGAAAAATGGCCAGAATTCCCAAAGATAGTAACATTTTGTCACATTTAACCACACTGAGGCATAATTTGCTCACCAAGCAGTTTCTTTCAGTGGAGCTACACTATGGCTATGTCTACACACAGTTTTGTTATTTCGAAACAAGCTATTTCAAAATAACTTATTTCGAAAGAACCTGTTATTTCGAAATAACTTGTTTCGAAATAACAAAACTGTGTCTGCGAAATAAGCCAAAAACGGGAATCGAAATAGCGTTTCCACAGTGTGGACTTGCTATTTCGACCCAGGGGCAGTGCAGCATGGGAGGTGTGGCAACATGGCCGCCTCCCTGGGCCACATCGGTGGCCATGTTGGTAGCCAATCACATAAAAGCTGGCCCTGACCTCACTTCGCTGTCCACCAACGCTAGCAGCATGCTGCAAGCCATGGACAGTGCTCGGCTGCCTAGACAGCGCCGTCCAGCACCCGACCCCTCGGCGCACATCGAGGGGCTCCAGCACCTGTGGGAGATGCTGTTCGTAGCCCCCGAGGAGGACTGGCCTCTACCTGAGGACTACATCCACCTCATCCTCAGGCCTCAGCTACTGCCTCTGCCCCTCCCTGTGCCCCGCCGCATGTGGGCGCGTGAGACCAGCGTCGACTGGTGGGACAGGGTCGTCCTGCGCACCTGGGGCAACGACCTCTGGCGCCAGAACTTCAGAATGAGCAGGGCCAGCTTCACCCGCCTGGTGACCGAACTCGCCCCACACCTGTGCCACAGGGACACCCCCATGAGGCCTGCCGTCCCGGTGGACAAACAAGTGGCCATCGCCCTGTGGAAGCTGGCCACCCCGGAGTCCCACAGGGCAGTGGCGCACCTGTTCGGCGTCGGGAGGTCCACCACCGGCGCCATCGTCCTCGAGGTCACCAGGGCCATCAATCGGGTCCTCCTACGGCGCCTGGTGAGGCGCGGGGACCTGCAGGGCACCATGCCTGGGATGGCCACCCTTGGCTTTCCGAACTGTGCCGGCATCTTGGATACCACCCATATTCCTGTGCGTGCCCCGGAGCACAGGGCTGCGGTGTACCGCAACCGAAAGGGGTACCATTCAGTCATTATGCAGGCCCTTGTGGACCACCAGGGCCGGTTCCAGGACTGCTATGTGGGATGGCCAGGCAGGGCCCATGACGCCAGGGTCCTCCGCAACTCTGCCCTGTATCGGGGCATGGAGGCGGGCACCTACTTCCCCCCTCACACCATCCACCTTGGGGGCATAGAGGTGCCCGTTTTTATAGTGGCCGACGCGGCCTACCCCCTGCGGCCCTGGCTAATGAGACCCTACGCCGGGCCACTTGACCCCAGTCGGCAGCTGTTCAATCGCCGCCTCGCCCACTATCGACAGGTGGTCGAGCGGGCCTTCGGACGCCTCAAGGCCCGGTGGAGGTGCCTGCTCACCCGCCTCCACCTCGCTGAACGCAGCCTGCCACAAGCCATCGCGGCATGTGCAGTGCTGCACAACTTTTGTGAACAGCAAGGGGAACCCATCCCACTCGCATGGGAGGCTGAGGTCCAGGCCTTTGCCAGGGAGTATGAACAGCCAAGGTCCCGCCCAACTCAGGAGCAGCCATCGGCACAAGCCCTTGCCATCCGCGATGCCCTCCGGTGCAGCTTCGCCGCGGAGGAAGACTGAGGACCAGCCCTGCCCTGCACCAAACCACCATCTCCCCCCGTCCACCCACAGCCAGCCTGCACCCATCCACCCACACTGTCAACCCCCCCCCCCCAATAAAAACACAGACAACCATGAATAACTGTCCAGGGGTTTATGTAGAGTTTTAAGGGGAATTATAATCCAATAAGGAGGACAACATATTCACAGCTGTATCAGAAGTCTTTATTGAAGAGAACTGAGAGAGAAGGAGAAGACAGACAGGTTTTCCTAGCACCTAAACGACTCTCCCATTTATCACTATGACAACCCCAATGATCCTAGATAGTCCAAACCCACCGAATAAAACCCTCCCCCCCCAGAAAGAATAAGAACTAAACTAGGAGATGAGGGTAGACTGCCCCACCTCCGGCGAACCCCCGGGGAATTATTCTGCCCCATGATGAGGGGGTCACCACTAGCTAAAGATCCAGCCGATTAGGAGGCCTTCTGTCACGAGGTGGATTACGGCGAACTTCTGGTATGCCCACCCCACAAGGTGGTATTGGTGGTGGTGGGATCACAGGTACTGAGGAAGTCGCCGGAACCGGAGAGGATGTTGTGTCCGGTTGGTTCAGGGAGGCTGAAGGCGTTGAAGGGGTGGCTGGAGCAGGAGAGACAGAAACAGTCGTTTCATGCTCTGATGTTGTATCATCAGAAAGGGTGAAGTCAGATATGTCTGCTGGAGATGCATCTTCTGGGTGGATATGATGGAGAAGCAGCTGATCTACATGCCGTCGCCAAACTAGGCCACTCGCTGTCTGGACAGAGTAGGAAACAGGTCCTGTCTGGGCAATGACCGTTGCTGGGACCCATTTAGCTCCTGAAGCGTAGTTTCGAGCAAGAAATGGCTGTCCAATACTGAAGGTCCGGCCCTTTGTTCTTGGTGAACGTCTGCTGACCTGGTCCTGCTGTTGGCGTTGAACCACTTGCCGTGTGTCTCGTGGTTTCAACAAATCAAAGCAAGAGCGCAACTGCCGTCCCATCATAAGAAAAGCTGGAGATGCCTTAGTTGTAGCCTGTGGAGTATTTCTGTAGGACAACAAGAAGTTGTCCAGACGCTTATGAAGAGGAGAACGTCCCTTTGCGGATTTTAGAGCTTGCTTCATAGTCTGTACAAATCTTTCAGCAAGTCCATTGGTGGAAGGATGATACGGTGCTGACCTGATATGATGTATTCCATTGGCCTTCAAACATTTTGGTCGGCAATCAGGCTTTAGATTTAAGTTCACAGTGATTCCCTTCATACTGCCTAAGTCTTCACCAAAAACAGCAGCATGTTTCGTTAGTATTGCTGCTAGAGTCATTTCTTCTTTAGTCAATTGATGCACTTGTGACCAATCGAGTTGGATTTTCCTGATCCAAGATCTTCCCATTAGGGCTGGGTAATTCCCCTTTACCACAAACAGTGGTAGCTTTGTGGTCTGTCCATTGAGTTCTACTTTCACATCAATAGTACCCAACAGGGGAAC
This sequence comes from Podocnemis expansa, assembly GCA_007922195.1. NCBI lineage: Eukaryota > Metazoa > Chordata > Testudines > Podocnemididae > Podocnemis > Podocnemis expansa. The sequence continues at coordinate 19,726,581 of ML681971.1, read as the reverse complement.
AGTCTCTCCAGTATATGTGTTCAAAACGACTACTGTCGGCTTAAGTGGCAGATGTCTAAAGTCCTTCTCATACACAAGATTAGAAACTAATGAAACTGCTGCACCAGTGTCCAGTTCCATGCATGTAGGTTTGCCTTCTAACACAGGTGTTACCCAGAATTTACGTGGGCCAGCTGTTATAGACAAAGCATGGAGGGAATCTTCATCTTCCAATTGAGTGTCACTATGATCACCTGTATTCTGCTCTACTGCATGCAGAATTTCCCTCTTAGTCCGCCAAACCAACGGCCCATTTTTCTCAGGTCTGCCTCTTCTGTTTGGCTCACCCTTCCTTTGTTTGCAGGCACGTTCAATGTGCCCTCTCGTACCATACTGTAGACACAGTAGTTCTTTAAACCGGCCCTCTGATGCAAGGTGGTCCTGCTTCCCACACTGGTAACATTCTTGTCTCCCCGGAGCCCTGGGGGCAGGTTGTAGGGATACTTTACGGACACTGACCCCGATCTGTTGCTTGTCTTGGGTGACGTGTTCCATGGAGACTGCAATTTCCACAGCCTTCTGCAAGGTGAGTTGACCTTCAGTCAATAGGCGTTTTCATGTTGATTCACTGTGCAGGCCACACACCAGCCTGTCACGCAGCATTTCCTCTAACATGTTCTTGAAGTCACAGTGTGCTGCCAGCTTCCGCAGAGCTGCTACAAATTGTACAACTGATTCACCTTCCTCTTGGTTCCTTTGGTAGAACCTATACCTCTCTGCGATTACTAGTGGCTTTGGGGAAAAATGTGCTCCCAGAACTTCCACTAGGTCCCCGTAAGGTTTCTGCTCTGGCTTCTCCGGATAAAGCAAATCACATCGCAAATTATAAGTCTTAACTCCAATGACTGTTAGAAAAACTGGTACCTTCTTCTCATCAGTTATGTCGTTTGCTATTACAAAATTTTGAAATCGGGTTGTATATGTCTGCCACGAATCTGCCGAACAATCATATGCTTCAAAGGGGGTAGTAAGTAAAGCCATGATGCCCTCTTGTGGTTATTGTTTGTCTCTTCCCTTAACAGCAGGCAGATCAGCTTTCAGAATAGCCAGCCAGCCTTATCTCTTCCTTGTACTTAACAACAGGCAAATCAGCTTTCAGAATAGCCAGCTAGCCCTTAGGCAAACAAATCAGCTTTCACAGCTACCACCCAACCCCCATGCAAGCAGTAAAATAAAGTTTTGCTTCTTACATTGTATTCTGGTTTTCCAAAGTTGCCAGGATTGTTAAGGATAGCTACTCCATCACATATCCCATCCTCTGTCGCCAGATGTAGAGTTTTAAGGGGAATTATAATCCAATAAGGAGGACAACATATTCACAGCTGTATCAGAAGTCTTTATTGAAGAGAACTGAGAGAGAAGGAGACGACAGACAGGTTTTCCTAGCACCTAAACGACTCTCCCATTTATCACTATGACAACCCCAATGATCCTAGATAGTCCAAAACACCACAGTTTATTTACATTCACAATCAGGGAAGGGATGGGGGTGATATGGGACAGGGCAATCTGGGGGGGTCTGGGGGAGGGAACATGAACTTGGAAGGGGACTTGGGAGGGGAGTTGGGGAGGGAACATGAACTTGGAAGGGGACTTGGGAGGGGACTTGGGGAGGGAACATGAACTTGGAAGGGGACTTGGGAGGGGACTTGGGGAGGGAACATGAACTTGGAAGAGGGAGTGGGCTGAAGAGGTCCTGGGGCGGGGGGGGGGTTAGGCAGCGCCTGTGGGAGGGTCCGGGGGGGGTGGCATGCCCCGCCTGCGGCCACGGCTGCCGTCTGCCCGCTGTCCCTGCTGGGGCGGGGAGGTGTCCCGGCGCCGTCGGGGAGCCAGGCTCTCCGCCAGCTGGCGGATGGCTGCAGCCTGTTCCCGGATGGCAGCTGGGAGCTCCACGGCCAGGCCCTCCAATGCCCTCGCTGCCCTGTCCTCCGTGCCTGCGAGGCGCTCGAGGGCACGGAGCCCAGCTGCCTGCCGCTGAGCCTGCTCACGCCGCCAGGCCTGGGTGGCGGCATGCATGTCCCGCCCGAGCTCCTCCAGGCTCTCCAGGAGCTCACTGCGGGTCCTGGGGGCCCTCCGCTGTCGCCGCGGTGTCCTGGGGCTTCGGCGGTGGGGTCCGGGCGTGGGTGCCGGCCCTCGGGGAGGGGCTCTGCGACGTGCTGCAGGGACGCAAAAAACACAGTTAGCCCCTGCCGCCTGCTGGTCCCATCTGTGTGCACCTGTCTGCAGCACACACCTCTGCCCTGACTGTCAGGGTCCCAAGATCCCGTGGGACATTGCCCTGGGGTAGGACTCCTGGCCCCCAAAGCCTCGGACGGAGGCCGGGATGGTACCCGACAGAGGACATTGGAGGACCCTGGGCAAGACGGTTGTCTGGCCGAGGTAGTCATCAGGGTTTACGGCGCCCTGGGACAGTTACCCAAATAAATCGGTATACTCTGGCAGTCCAGGATCCGTCAGCCCCTCTGGGAGAAAGCCTGACAAACCCCCCTATTGTGACCTGCCTGCCAGACAGAGAATGGGAGGATAACAAGAAGAACAGAGCACAGGAAAGGAGACCATGGTCTCCTTTTGCCAGACATCTGGGACCCGTACTCTGGAGGCACACATGCTTGTGGTGCCCACAAGGGTGAACTGGACCCAGCCACGCCTTGCACTTGAGGTCTCCCGAGGCCACTTGCCAGTGGTGTGCCCTGCCTGCTGTCCACCCCACGGAAGATGCTGCTGCATCTTTCCCAGCCAGTCCCTGGTCACCACCCTCCGGCACACAAGGGCCTTTTTCCCCAGTGACACCTGTGTCTGTGGGCCCCGTGGCCAGGGGGCCCCTCTGTGCCCACGAACCCTGGGCCCTACCCGCCCCGGTGCCTGGCCCTAGCCTCCACCCGTCCCGGGACCTGCTGGACAGGCCCAGCCCTGTGTGCCCCCGTGTGGGGGGGTGTACTTACCCATGGGGGCTCCAGAGGTCCGCCGAGCTGTCCCGGGGTCTGACTCGGAGCCTGGGGCGGTGGTGGGCCCCTGCTCCTCAGTGCTGCTGTCTGCCTCCATGGGTCTGAACAGCTCCGGGGTCGTGGGGCTCGCCTCCGCCGCTGTTGGTGGTGCGGCTGGTGGTCCCCTGACGGAGACGTCAGAGGAGGCTGCCTCCAGGCCTGATGGTGGGCTCTGATGCCCCCCAGAGGTGTCAATGGATGCAGTGGGGGCACCGCTGGGCTGTGTGCCCAGGAATTCATCCAGGGCCTCGTAAAATGGGCACGTGGCCTGGCTGCCAGGCCCCTCCAGTGCCCGGGCATCCCGGGTGCGGGCATACTCCTGGCGGAGTGATTTTATTTTGCTCCGCACCTGTTCTGTGGTCCTGGGGTGCCCGGCCTGGGACATCGCGGACGCGACGTCCTCATAAATGTCACGGTTCCGGTGGCTGGCCCGGAACCGCTCCACTATGTCTGGCTGCCGCCAGATGCCCAGGAGGCAGGACACGTCCTCCCAGGTCCACACGGGCACCCTCCGGCGGCCTGCGGCTGAGGGAGCTGCCTGCTGGGCCATGGCTGCCTGCTAGCTGCCTCCCTGCCATGCAGCCTAACAGGCACGCTGTAGCAGGAAGTTCCCCCAGGGTGCTGTGCACCCTGGGAGGAAGGTCAGCCAGTTATTTCGAAACAACGGTTGTTTCGAAATAACACGGCCACTACAACGGTTGTTTTGAAACAACTCGTTTTGAAACAACCGTTGTTTCGAAATGGCATGTCCCATTGGCGTTGTTTCGAAACAACCGTTTCGAAACAACGCCGTTTCGAAAGGTAACGAGGTTTAAGTTATTTCGAAAAGCGCACGGCTATTTCGAAAGAAGCGGTTTGCTTCTTTCAAAATGGCCGTGCGTCGTGTGGCCATGCCATTCCTTATTTCGAAACAACCTCTGTTGTTTCGAAATAAGGAGTGTGTGTGGACATACCCTTAGTGAAATTAAATATGACAGGATATGACCCAACTGCAGGCTGTATTTCGAGACCTCCATGGTCCACAGTTTGCATACTCTTGTTGTAGGAAGCGAATTATAGAATGAGATTTACTGAGTCAAGCATCATTACATTTAACTGCACAGCTAAGATTCATAAAAACTCTTAAACTACATAACCCACCTGGTGAATTGAGGAAACTGACTGACAGAGCCAGATAAGTACCAAGAAGTCAACTTCTCCAGGACAAGCCCAAGAAGGAAAACAACAGAACACCACTGGTCATCACCTACAGACGCCAATTTAAACATCTGCAATGCATCATGAAGGATCTACAGCCTATCCTACAAGATCACGCCTCACTTTCTCAAGCCTTAAGAGGCAGAACTCTCCTTGTTTACAGATAGCCCCCAATCTTAAACAAACAAGGAGTCCTGTGGCACTTAAAGACTAACAAATGTATTTATTGCATGAGCTGTCATGGGAGAAAATCTTCAAAAGCTTCAAAGCATCTGACAAAGTGAGATTTTCGCTCATGACAGCTCATGCAGTAAATAAATTTGTTAGTCTTTAAGTGCCACAGGACTCCTTGTTTGTCTTACTGAACTACACTAACACAGCCGCCCCTTTGTAACAATCTTAAACAGCTGCTCAACAGCAACTACAGACCAAACAACAGAAACATTAAAGCAGGCACATATCTCTGCAACAAACCCTGCTGCCAGCTCTGCCCACATATCAACACTAATGACATCATCATAGGACCTAGTCAAACCAGCTACTTCATGGGGGCTCACTCACCTGCTCATCCACCAATTTGATTTATGCCATCATATGCCAACAATGCCCTTCTGCCTTATACATTGGACAAACTGAACTGTCTCTACACAAAAGAACAAATGGACACAAATCTGACATCAGAAATGACAATATTCAAAAACCAACAGGGGATCATTTTAATCTCCCTGGTCACTCAATCAAAGACATGTCTGTTGCAGTTCTTAAACAGGATAATTCAAAATCAAAGCTTCAAAGAGAAACCACAGCGTTAGAATTCATATGCAAATTTACACCATTAACTTGGGTTTGAACAGACACATGAGCTGGCTTTCTCATTACAAAAAGTGATTTTCACCTCTTTTAACCTCACCAATTTCTGATATGTTGTTCCACACTGTCTGATTCTATTCATTCAACTTGTTTGATTTGCTGAAATAATCTGTCCTGATGGAATGAAGTCTAATCACAGGATTTATCTCTCCTTCCCATACTGTAAGTTCTCCATTTTCTAGCATCTGACAAAGTAGGATTACCCCCACAGAAGCTCATGTGAAAAATAAATTTGATAGTCTTTAAAAGTGCCACAGGACTCCTAGCTGAATGAGACTAAGATGGCTACCCCTCTGGAATTTATAAAAAATTGGATATTTCAATCCATGTCCACAGAGTTTTAGATCAAAACTGAAGACACTACTGGAAATTCTCCTATTCTTCCTTTAAAAAAAAATGTCTGGACTTCAGGGGGGAGATCCTCAACTGGTATAAATTACCACAGCTCCATAAATTCCAGATTATAGGACACAAGCCAACATGATTGCACTTCATTGTTACTTCCTGTCCCATCAGTAGAAGACTGCGTAGTAATTTGATGCCCCCCACCACCAAGTATCAGTTATATTATATTTGGGTAGCGTTCTTTGTGTGCACGACACATTCTATATATATAGACAAGACAAGATCAGTGCCTCAGAAGCTTATATTAATTAGACCAATAATGCAATGAACATTTCAACCAACAATAGCTTCAAGGAACTCATGGGAGAGATCATAAGAAACAATGATTTTTTTAGTTATTGCAATACTGTTAGGCACCAGAGTGAAAATGGATAATGATATGGGTATAGGAGTAGATTCATCTAATAGTAGAATATCTTTGCTTTAGTAGCATGGTGGAGGTTTCCTCTACTGTAATGCTATGTCTTTAGATGTGCTAAGTTAGGTTGTCTTATAGTTATTGATGAACTATTATGGAGTTTGGTGATACCTGATGCAGAAGAAGCAGTCTTTATACCAATTACACCCCTTTATTAGTTTAATAAATTTGGTTCTCTTTCTAGAAATTATGCTGCCTTTTTCTTCTGTCTTTGCTGCTCAGAACTTTGTTAAAATGGGAATCTGTAGAAAAAGACAGCCTCAGTAAATGGGCCTAAGAAATTGCATGCACTCTGAGAAATAACCACACTTTCTGCTGAAGTAATCAGCACAAGGCAGTTACTGTGATTGAATCAGAATTTGTCAGAAAGAATCCCAGTCTTTCTATCCCACGACCAATGCCTTGGATATAACTTCTCATTCAAGGTTTCCAACTGAGGAGGTCAGCTAATAGTCAAGAGTTTGGACTATTTGTTCAAATGAGCTCTAGGAGACATAAACGAAATGAAAATTTTTTTAAAATATTGTCTTTTGTCACATTGGCTGTGTCCACACGAGCTTATTTATTTATTTTTAAGGTGAGCCCCTGGAGTGGTACAACCACCAATTTAGCAACAGGTCCTCCTGCCCCATTCTCTTACAGAAGGGAGTAAAAAGTGAGGGGTTCCTGCTCTCCTTCCTTCTTTAGAAGATGAAGTAAATTTAAAAAAAACAACACCTAAATTACTTAGGAGTCACAAAAGTGACTTAGATGCCTTTGAGGAAATGGAAAAAGTCAGTGGAACTCTGAGTTCTAAGTCACTTTTGAAAATGAGACTTAGGACGTAAGTCACATCAAGCAGACTTTTAAAGGCATTTAATCACTCAATCTGCCTAGGAGCTTTTGAAAATCCTAAATAGTAGATGCCTATTCTTAAAAAGTAGGTGCCTAACTACCCTTGAAAATTTGGCTTTTAGACTCTTGTGAAAATTGTGCTAATAAAGTGAATGATGTGCTAGGGGTGTAGAAACCTTACTCTTTTACTCCCCCTGTACGAATGAATTTGGGGTATTGTGACAGCTGCTGTCTTGGCCCCAACAGACAGGACTATGAATCTCCAGAGCTAAAAAGTTGAAGTACACAGCCATGTTTCTGTGACTGGGAGTTCTCTTAATGACAACAGTTCAGGAATTTTTCTACAAATTTTATTTATAGCCCCGTAAAAAAATGCTGATTCTTCAAAACCAAAATGGTTTGAAAAATGGCAGTCAACAAAACAGCTGTCTCAAAAATGTGTTTGTAAAATAGTTTTGTGACCATTCAAATGTTCCTCTGTTGAACAGGAGTTTTGGATTTTTGAGTCAAAACAACATTTTTGTTTTGAATTTACACATGCTCAGAAGTTGTAAAAGTAGGAAATCAAAGAGAAATGTTTCACAATTATCAAAACATTTTGGTTGACCCAAAGTCAAAATTTATTTTGAGTTTTGGCTTACAAAAGTTTAAAGAGATTTCAACTTTTTGTCACAATTTGGGATGGGAAACTTTTTGTTAGAAATGTGACTTCTAATGGAATGAGGGAACCCTTTCTCAGCCAGCCCCAGGAACAACTCAGATCTAGTGATCCACATTGTAGGTCTTCTCAGACCTAATTTTAAAGCCTGCTTCAGGCCTGACCCTGAGCCAAGCTCATCCAATCCAAACCCCATCTAAGTGTGTTGAGTCATTTTCAAAACCAATCTGCCTGTGAACCCAACACTATCCTTTGAACCTGTTGGTGCCTGTGTCTTGTTCTTCTGGCTCAGCTTTATGGGGGCTTCCCACTCCACATGCCCCATGCTCATGAGGGTCTCTGACCACCTATTGCCTGTGTGGGTGGCAAAACAGTGGCTTTGTGCTCTGCATCTGCTGGTTGCCATATGCACAGCCCAGCATGTATGCTCTGGCATGAGAGGCTCTGTGACTGGCACACATTTTTCAGATTCAGCATAGTGAGATGGCAGGGACAAGGCATACCGTCACCATCATGCTGACTCCACAGGTAGAAGGACGTCACTGGAGACTAGCCAACCCAGCTCTGAGAAGATCAAATTAATTTTAGACCCAATACCTGTAGTTGGGTCCCATTAGGTTTAGGCTGGGTTGCTAGGACCTACACAGTGTTCTTCATTTCAATTTTATGTGCAGTTTCCTGATGGCTATCGCTTCACAACATGCGGTGGGGATAGCAGGTACAGCCAGCAGCTCTTCAGAACCTCCTGTATCCCCTGACCCACCCCCCATTGTGAAGGGCCAGCCTGATGTCCCCTGCCCTCAAGCTGGGGTTGAAGCCACCCCATTTGAGCTGGCGTAGAGCTGTGGGGCTGGAGTGGCAGAGGCAGGTGCCACATGATGGGCAAATGTGTGAGAGTGGTGGGTGTTGGCCCACAGGAGGCGTTGAATAGCTCTCACATTTAAGTTTTTTTTTTGCCTAAGTGCCCCCTGCTTGAGATATAGTGAAGATCACTTGTCTACAGCATCAGAGAGGATGTGTAACACACACTCACCTCTGGGTTAAACTGTGACAATCTAGCCCTTAAAAATGTGCTACATTTTTCTTCAAAAATAGTATTTAAAACTACTTGGAGGGCCTTTAAAGCTTGTATTGGATGGTGAAAGAGGCTCTAACTGGGAAAGACCTCTCTCCAACATGTTCCTGCTACTTGCATAGGCGCTGGAACTAGGAGGTGCTATCACCCCCTCGGTTCGAAGTGGTTTCCATGGTTTATAGGGCTTAGAGTTCAGGGTTCAGCGGCTCTCAGCACCCACCCTATACAAATTGTTCCAGCACCCTTGGCTACTTGTGTCCCTGAGGATGAGAGGAGGGGTTGGTGATCAGAAAAGAAACACTGTCAAAACATACTAAAGCTTGTGTTTTGTGTCTCAAATATTTTTTGGCATGTGATACTTCTCTGGCTACATCCAAGCTGGATATTATGCATCCTTTTTTATACACTATTGTAACCCTGGGAGAATAGCACAAACCAGCACTGGCTGTCTGGTGCTATCAATCTTCTCTCTGCGCACTGGACAGGGAGCTTTTCCTATTTCATGTTGCCTGAAGGGAATCTCCAAAGTTAGTACGTATCTTCCTTAACCAGAAATGATGAAAGCAAAATATTTGTTTTGTTGTAACTGTTGTTAAGGTTAGGTGCACGGGTCACAGACGTTACAGAGGACACACCTGTACACTACAGCTTAAATTGATTTGATGGCAAAGTTATGTATTGTGAACAAAAAGGAAACAAGAACGAATAATTGCTTTAGTGAAAATGCCTGCTCTGTCTCTGGATGCTCTGAGCATAGATATGTTCTGGCCAAAGTCACATAACTTTTCCCAGCTTTCTGGATTTTTAAAGAACAAAAGAGACCATTTCAACCATCTAGTTTGATCAGCTGCCCAACACAGATGTAAAACTTTACCCTGTGATTCCTGCTTTAAGCTCCAAAACTTGTGGCTGAACTTGATGATCTGCTTTAGAAAGACATCACATCTTAATTTAAAGACACCAAATGATGGAAAGTTTACCACATCCCTTAGTATCCCAATGGTTAATTACCCGCAATATTAACAATTTGCGTCTTATTTAATTTCTTTGTAGAACAAATACAAAGTTTGCTTTTCCACAGACCTGCTGCTTAGGAAATTGGATACCTTGACTGAATATTCTGATGGGAGCCTTCTGCGGAGCTGACAAATGTACTAATTTCTGTGGTACTCTCCAGAGAACCTCTTTGTCGCACCACATTTTCATTTCACTATCATGCTACCAAAATTGCATATCACACTAAAACAAAAGGCCTGATTCTAATTTGAACTAAGAACAGTGTTAAGGGGTTTTGAAGTAGGCATACATTATACTGACACCTATGTTAAGGCCTTTTTATGCTTCCAGAGTGGTGGGGTATGTATGTAAATGAGAAGCAGTTACATTCTATATAGCAATGCTCAGTGCCAGTTCTGGAAGTTTTTATTAGGAACCACACAGTGGCAGTATTGTCTTGGCTAGAGAAAACATCTTATTCCTTCAAGATTAAAAATAAAATAATCCACTGGGTATGAAGGAATGTAGATGGGGCTGCAGAAATTAAAAACAGAATATTTTTATATAAGGACCTGAGAGCTGGTAGATTGGAATGACAAATCTTTTGGAAGGGTAAAGTCTCGACTTAGAAATTTACGGATAGTAAAAGCCAGAAGTTCTGGGCAAAAACAGTGTGCCCTTGAAAAGCCAACCAGCCAACTGGATTGCCAGAATGATTTTTTGAGTTTCTGTCAAGATATACTAAAAATAAACAACATGGAATCTTTGTTTTCCTGGTATTAGTAAAGTTCCCTTTGTAAGTGATTACGTTTATATACTACACTGTAACAAAATGTAATGTTTCAAAGAAATTTTGCTCTTATCAGAGAAAGCAAATGTGTGAATTCTACTTGAAATCTTTCCAGGTTTATGTTGTTTGTGAGACTGGGATCACATGTGGCAGCATAACAGCCAACTTGGGTTAATTGAATTCCAGAGTTTTTTGAGGAATAAAAGGCTAGTGGACTTACTTTTTGCTCAGTTAAAAGACTTTGAAATCACTGTATCTGCTCTCTCTTCAATGTTACTTCTGATTTACATTGGTGCAAGTGAGTGGGATTCAGGTACTAAACCTTGCCATAGTTCTAGGCTTCTTGCTGGACTGCCAAAATGTAGGTCCAGATCCTAAACTGGGCTGAAGTGGATCTATGCTAATTTACAGCAGCTGAAGATCTGGCTCATCAAGGGTGAAATTTATATTAAGCAATTTCCCCCCCTTGATCTCTAAATCTCTTTCCCAGTATACTGTTTGTAAGAAAGTCAAATCAGAGAGCCAACGAGTCAGCTAGTAGCCTAGCTCCATTGATTTAGGTGGAGCCAGTGGAACTTTTCTGATTGATACCATCTGTTTGAGAGTTCAAGATTTTACGAGAATTGACAGGATGGGGAAAATTGCTCATGGCCAACACTTTCAAAAGTGACCTCTAAATTTAGGTGCTTCCATTTCTTGGTGCCCACTGCAAGAATTGATTCTAAGGTTTGATTATCAGAGCTGCTGAGCATCTTCAACATCAACTGAAGTCAACAAGAGTTGTGAGTTCATAAAACTTTTGAAAACCAGTAGTAAGGTCCTTGTCACAGTAGCACAAAGTGATTTCACTCCTTCTATGAGAAGAACTTCCAGGAGGAACAGAGCTGCTACATTGGATGGGCAGTTACTGGAGGAAAGAAGGTATGGCTACACCACCTCTGTGGGAGTATTCATACAGCTGCTAGAAAGGGATGTTAGGGCTGTCTCACTTACCTCGTGTGATAAATTTCTAGTTTTATTGGCTCGTTTCAAAACATCTTTTTTTTAAAAAAATCTCACTGTATGAAAAGAAAAGAAAATCCCATCCTTTAGTTCATAGCCATCTAAATGTACTGAATGGAACTGCATAACTGGAACCCTCTATACAAGAGACAGCTGGAGGTCGAAGCTGCTCATGCTAAGGTGATGGGGATCCATACAATCACTGGATATCTAAGTACCATGATATCAGGATAAATATCAGGATAACAGACTAGAAGACCTGCTGGCTTGTGTTCGCACACCACAATTTTTGTGTCACACCTAAAATGGCTTTTTAGTTATGACTGTAACACTGATAATGTCCTACGAATTAAGGCTGAATTCTTAAAGAAGCTTTCAGAATGTTGTGCTCTGCATTTGTTTTCATCAGCTGTGGTAACAAAAAGTATGTCATTTATCCAAGAGGAGTCCTTTGAAGTTTCAGGAAGCATCATCTATTTCCCCATGCAATTTGGGGGTAAAGGGAGAGGATGGAGAAAGATCTGTATGAACTTTGATTTTCTGAACAGTTTGATTTTGAGGTTAAACCTATAAGCATCTCAGCAAAAGTGAAGAGTGGCTGGGAAAAACACTCAGATAATAAGAACAGATTTAGGGAACACATCTCCTGGAGAAGAAGGGGACATCTTTGTGAACATAAGATTGGCCACATGGGGTCAGACAAACAGTTCATCTAGCCAACTATCCTGTTTCCAGCAGTGACCAATACCAGGCATGTTGGTGAGAATGAAGAGAACAGGTAATCATCAAGTGATCTGTCCTGTTAGACATTCCCAGCTTCTGGTAAACAGAAATCCCTACCCATCCTGATTGCTGCATAATTATTAGAGTTTAACTGCAAGAAGAAATGCTTTTCTAGTGATGAGAAGACCTTTTTGTGAACTTCATAGTCGTGTTTAGTCAATAAATGAGTGTTTGTGCTGCATGCTCAAGACAAATGGGTCTTTACTGAGAGATTTTTTTTTAAATGAAAGCTGAGATTCTGAAGAAAAACTAATGTCAGAGAGGGACAAGCGTGGCATAAGGGCATGTACTGGCTGTTCCTGAGCTTTGCCTAAGTCTGTGATCCATGTGTGACTCTGTTTAGGAAGTCTTGAGTACCTTATGTGTCTGCTGATAAAGATGGCACATATAAGGTGAATTGGCATCTCTGTCGTTCAAAAATGAGTCTGCTTGTATATTATAATATTAGAAACAAAACAAAAGCATTATGTTGAAACAGCATATTTACATAACTAAGGAAATTCTCATAGCAAAAATTTTGTCAAAGAACAGAAACATAGAAATATAAAACAAACAAGTCCTGTGGCACTTAAAGACTAACAAATTTATTTATGGCAATGTAGGGCTGGAAGGGAGATCAACTAAGGTAAGGCAGGGAATTTAAAGAAAATTCTTATTCTACTGAATTTCTTAACTCACCCATTGTAGGTAAATACAACAATAAGATCATTCATTACAGTACCATCAGACTTTTATGCAGCTAGCTTACTTGGTGGAAGTTTCTTCTTTCCTTTCTATAGAACAGCAGCTTTGGTGTCGAGCCAAAGATGTAGAAATGCATCTTAGTCTGTCTCCACAGATTGATTTTTTTCAGTTAGATTTAGTCACACTAAAGACATGCTCAATTGATCCAGCAGTAGATTTAATAAAACTACCTCAAAAAAAAAAAAAAAAGGGGCATAGCACTGCATCACTGGGAACGCATTGCCTGTTGGCACAGAGCAGTGGTGGAGACATTGGGCTACAACTTGGCCTGCTCCTGGGTTTTCCCAGGGAAACCTGAGGTTATACAACAGCATAAGGAAGCCATCAAAAACAAGGAATTTAGGGCTCCTATGCAGAAGTGTACTGGAAAAGTCCCAGAAGTTGTATCAGTGATACTAGTTCACTGCTCATAGAAGGGGAAGATGAGAAGGCCACTGATTAACCACGTACTGACAACAACAAAGATTTAGATTTGGTTTAAGAGCTGATTAATGGTTTTGCCAATTCTTTTAGTCTCAAAATCAGGGTTCTCTCCCCTAATGCGGCCCCTAATTGTAATTCGGATCTCCAGTGGGAGCAATGTTCCCTCTAAGGGGCCAATGCAGCTGAACAACATATGTTGCTTGCTGTGCATCCCCCCAGGCGGGCCCAATTCTGCCCCCACATGCCGGCTTGATCCTGCCCCCCCCGCTCAAGCTTCATTGCCCGCCTACCCCCAGCCATCTGCCCTCCCCGGGGGCTGGTGGGGACCAGCACTGAGCTCCGGCATGCGGGGTTGGGCGCTGGAGTGCCCGCCCTGCTCCCAAAGAGTTTCAGCTGCTCCACTGCTGGTTTCCCCCAAGGCCACGGAGCAGGCCCATTCAGGCCGAGCGGGGCGGGGGTGAAGCGGCCAAAACTCTTTGGGAGTGCAGTGGGCCGCTCCAGGCCCCTGACCCCACATGTCAGAGATCAGTGCCAGCCCCTCCGCCCCTCAGGGAGGTGCAGCCGGCTGGGGGGTAGGCTGGGCTGGCTCCTCTGCCCTGCTGTGGTGAGGCTGGCCAGGCAGGAGGGCAGAGCAGTCTCCGACCCCCGTTCCCAACCCCCTGGAGTTGGAAGGGGAGCAGTTTGGGCCCCTTTTCCCTGGCCAGGAGAGTCTGCGCAGGCTCAGTGAGAGCTGACTCTGAGTGGGAGTTTTAAAAAATCCCAGCTCAGAGTCTCTCTCCCTGCAGGGACTGCAGCTGCTGGCCGTGCGGGGCTGACAGCCTTCCCTGCACCAGGCAGCCACGCGGCCGCGCAGCTTAGAGGGAACATTGATTGTGGGAGAGTCAAGCTTGCAGAGGAATAGCACCACACCTATATTTCTATCCCACATACAGGGTAGTGATTGTAACTATGTGATAAATTGCTTGACGATGTGATAAATTGCACTGCCATGCTATATTCTGTCCGCTAATCCATCACCCCCTTTGACTTTTTTTTCCACATTCCAAAATCCCGCAGTAGCATCAAATAAAAATGTCCTGGGAGTACGCACGGGGGGGGGGGGGGGGAGAAGGGGAAGAAGAAGGGAATCACCTTAATTAACCTGCTAAACATATTTCTTTCTTTTTCTCAACTGTAGCACCAAAAATATGGTCATTCTGTATCGGACCAGTGGCCCGTCTTATCAGGCGTGCTATTCGTGACAGGGAAAATGCTTCAGATGTCTATTCAGTCCTGATAAAGTGACAGGTTTAAGATTTGCTATTTTGTGGCTCTGCTGAGCTAGAAATGGGAGCTGTTCATTGGAAGGAAAAGACTCCCATCTTCTCATCTGACCCAATGACACTTTCAGCTGCTCTTGGAAAGACCTAGAATACCAAAGACTAATTTTTATGACACCTTTACATTGCAAAAACTTATTTTGAGAGTTATTTCAAAGGCATTCATTTTAATTTATTGCTTCCCCTGAGGCCTGAATAGCGTACTTATGGCACAGAAGAACTTGGTGGAGAGATACAAAGGATAATGTTAAAATGCTTAAAATACAGTAAACTTTTCTAAAATATGAATGTTACCACTCAAGCCTCCCTCTTAATTCTCCTGCTCTGTGCACCTGTATACAGGTCCTCTAAGGGATAGGCCTAATTAACAAACTTCAGTGTCAGATTTGGGCCTGAATCTCAATATTCCTTGCTCCTTGAAATTTTAAACAACTTTTGATGACATTTAAATTTTTGAAAAATATGTAGAATAATATTTATATTTTTGTGGACATTTTTCTTCTGACAACCTACGCTGTTAATTCTCTTTTTATTTTAATTAAAAATTCTGAATGTCCATTTTCTGGGGAAATATTTTTATTTTTATTGTTTTCTGTAAATACTTTCCACTGCTCTTTTTTCTTCTTCTCCCAACTCTGCTTAACTTCTACAGAGTTTGGAGTGGCAGATGGTCTCGGATCAGGGTGTCTCCTTCTTTCTCACTTTAACTGAAGGTCTCCTAATGGGTTTTTTTAACCATAAGAGCTAAATGTGACAGGACTAAGACACACAGTCACTACAAATTAATATCTGAGGGGCCTGATTCTGTAGAACTGTAGTCAATGGGGGTTTTGGCAATCCACAGAGATGAGGCTTTCACGTGCCATCTTGCTTCTGAAGAAAGGCATCCAATGGCCAACCCTGCTGACAGACAGAATTAATGTTTTTTTCTTGCAGGAGTAAAATCTAGCTTGTTTTCCATTTCTACACACTGCAAAGAAGTGCATTGATTTTTCTTCACTTCTGATTGTTCACATTACTGGTTTGCTTCTAAATAATTGACACAGAGATCATTCATTTTACTGCACCAACATATTTTATGGCTCTTTTTGTTTTATTTTGTTTTCACAGCTATATATCATATCGATCACGTTTTACAAACTGCCGTCTCTGTGTGGGAAAAATTATTCTTCCACATTCTCTCCTCCCTCCCAACTGCTTTAAGGTTTGCCTTTCAGCTTCTTCACTGGGAAATGTGAGACAAGTTTCACACAAATCTCCAAGTGAAGACCAGAAAATGTCAATGAGAAGAAACCAATACTGATAAATCTACAGAAATGAAAGCACGTGTTCAGCGGCTAGAGGTGCTAACATTTCTTAATTTGGTTTTGCCACATTCAAGTCAGTAAATAAGGGACAATTAGGTCATAAATATAGATAGGAGGCATAGGCTCATAGACTCTAAGGTCAGAAAGGACCAGTATGCTTATCTAGTCTGACCTCCTGCATAATGCAGGCCAGAAAACCTCACCCACCCACTCCATCAATAAGCCTCTAACTAACCTATGACTGAGTTATCAAAGTCTTCAAATCATGATTTAGGGGATGTCTTCACCAATGGTGGCAAAATTGCCACCATCAGCCTGATGTTCCAGGTGTGATTAGTAGCAAGTATGTACTCACTGCTGTGCTCTGGAAGGTTGGTGCCTGAAGTCCTGCCCCATTGAAGGTGTAGAGGAAAGCCAACCACAAGCCATTTGTGGTAGGCTTTCAGCAGTGTATCCTGGTGGCTTAAAAAGTTGCCAGCAGATATGCAAGGCATTTTACATGCCTTGCATATCTGCTGATTGACTGCTGCCGAAAAGCATGCAAGTGTAGACTAGGGCTTAAAGACTTTGACATACAGAGAATTCACCAGCAGGTGAGCCATACCCCATGCTACAGAGGAAGGATAAAAACCCCCAGAGCCCTTGCCAAACTGCTGTGTGGGAAAATTCCTTCCCAACCCCAAATATGGTGATCAGTTAAACCCTGAGCATGTGGGCAAGTCTCTCTAGCTGGTCACTCAAGAAAGAACGCTCTGTAACAACTCAGAATCCAACCTATCTACCCTGTCCTGATGGACAGTTTGTATCTATTCATTCTTGTATCCATATTACTGTGGTACTCAAACAATTCTTCTCTCTCCCTGGCGTTTATCCCTCTTATGTATTCATAGAGAGTGATCATATCACCCCTCAACCTTCTTTTGGTTAGGCTAAACAAGCCAAGCTCCTTAAGTCTCCTCTCTTACAGACAGGTTTTCCATTCCATTCCATGGACCATCCTTGCAGCCCTTCTCTACACCTGTTTCAATTTAAATTTATCTTTTTTAAACATGGGGAACCAGAACTGCATGCAGTATTCCAGATGGGGGTCTCACCAGTGCCTTGTATAACGGCACTAACACCTCCCTATCTCTGCTTGAAATACCTCTTCTGATGCATCGTAGGGCTGCATTAGCCCCCCCCCCACATGGCCACATCACATTCTCATCCTGCAATCAACCAGTACCCCCAGGTCCTTCTTCTCCTCTGTTCCTTCCAACTGATGCGTCCCCAACTTAAAGGAAAAATTCTTGCTATTTGTCCCTAAATGCATGACCTTGCACTTCCCATTATAAAATTTCATCCTATTCCTAATACCCCAGTTTACAACGTTATCCAGATCTTTCTATATGATATACCGATCCTTCTCTGTACTGCCAATACCTCCCAACATCATGCCATGTGCTAACTTAATTAGCATATTCCCACTTTTTGTGCTAAGGTCACTAACAAAGATGTTAAATAGGATCAGTCCCAAGACCGATCCCTGAGGGAGTCCACTAGTAACCTCCCTCCAGGCTGACAGGTCGCCCTTCAGTATGACCCATTGTAGCCTCCCCTTTAACCAGTTCCTTATCCACCTTACCATATTTATGTTAATCCCCATCTTGGAATCCAAGTCAGACACAAGCTAAGAAAACTTCTAGGTATCAGAATGGGACTTAAACATAGCCTAAGCAGAGCTATCCCAAGTTTTAAATTACTACTGTGGGCTACCTGCAAACAGGTAGATTATCTCACCATCCCAAGACAGAACCAATGCCATGTGTGAGTCCATTTCATGCCCTTGGTCGCAACTTATAGGTACGTGCAGCATATAGCACAATGGGGCTCTGGCCTCTGAGTGCTGCTACTGCTTTTCCTGTTAATTAATAATGAAGTGTGGTAAGCGTAGCCTGCCCTTTTCCCATCCTTACTGGCTGAGGCTCGAAGGGGAGGAAACAAGATCCACAATCATATTTCCTCCATAGCAACTGGCATGAAGATGACATCTGCTGTAGCCATGCGTGTCCTATGGGAACCTGCCTCCACTTTTGCAGGGGAGTGTGCATCAGCTACACTTACGTTCTGTATTTAAATATCTGCAGATTAGCAGCAGTGATGACCGGGGAAAATAAACTGCGGCTGACTTATTGTGTTTTACAAAATTGATTCACGCCTTAGGCGTAGCTCTGGGCTACAAGATACTTTTACAAAGGTTTAAAATGTGAAAGTGTCAGCTTCCAAGGCAATTGTGAAAGGCATAAAAGGCAGAACAACTTTCTCCTCTGAGCTTGTTATAAATCTGGACTGAAAAGTATGTTAATCAATGGTAGTGAATCTAAATTGAAGTGGAAGGCTCTGTCACTTGGCCATTTCTACACATTTATGCATTATTTTTTCCCCCAGGAGCTACTAATAGGCCCTTCCTAAGGAAACAGAAAATATGTTGTACAGTATGTGTTTCCTTTCCAGTGTCTGTCACTCAGAACTCCTCTTGTCAATCTTCATGAGGTATCTACAGTCATCTTGAAAATAGTTTTCTCTTGCTTAATATGTATTGAACTGATGAGCTGTCCTACAAGTTCCACCTGCCTGTTCCTACATTATATGACATTTGTAACTGGACAGTCATGTAGACACAGAGTATAACTTTCATTTAACAGCTTATTGTATAGTCCTCAAAAAGGAATATAAAGTTACGTGTGCAAATAACTTATGTACATCCTACTAAAATCATTAACAGGTCATTAATTATGAATAAGAACATTTCTTGTGTAAGCAGAAGAGTGAGATTATATCTGAACTCTCTGTGAGATGAAGGAACGGTTAGAGGGTCGATTGATGAAAGGGAAATCAAGTAGGGTTGAACACTTGCACTATGCTACAGATGGTTTCCTGCAGAATGTATCCAGTGTGTGGGTAAGAGTTGAGAAATGTCCTTGTTGTTCACTTGCCTAGTAGTCATAGGAGGCCTTTGAGAGGAAGAAGGACCTGACACTTAAGGCATTATGCTAGAACACAGAGGACAGCACTCTGCCATAGAGCTAGGTTGGACTTTTTCAACAAATAGCTTCTTCAGCCCCAAATACTGATTTGTCTAAACCAAAACTGTGAGCAAAACAAGATCAGGTCTGATAAATTTCCCAATTCAAAGTAAATAAAAGAAATTTTGAAATTTTCAAAAAAAAATTCTAAATGAAAAATTATAGTTTCCTGGTTCATGATGATTTTTCATTTCAAGATTAACTGAATTAGACTGAAGCAAAACTATCAAAAACTAACAGAAGAAGGGGAAGATCAATATTGAAATGAAATGTATCAAAATGATTGAAAATGGAAAAAATAGTTTTGATTCCTGAAAATTTTCAGTATTTCCACTTTTTGTCCCAGTTCATGCCCAGCTCTGTTCTTTTGTGACTTTAGGCCATGAGATGTGGAGGGATCTGAACTAGCTCTTGGCTGGCCCCAGACTCAGAAGGGCATAAATATAGCAGAGCATGGAGGAGAATAGTGGATCTGGTCCTTCAAATCCAAGCCTTCCAAAAGGTCAGGAACGTATGGGGAGCATGTATGGAAATAATCAGATGAAAAGCTCAAAATGGATACTGAAGAGAAGTAATATTGATTCAGAAGTACTGTACTGCACTGTAAAGATTGTACTATGAAAATCGAAGGACTGGATTTTCCACTGCCTCTTAGTTGATTATGTTTGTTTAAATTGAGCCATGTTGCAAACACTCACATATTTTTTTATCTTGAGTTCTGCAATATTTGGTGTCTTTCTTATTGTCCCACCTCCTCAAGTCCCATAAATATGTAAGAATATCAGTTTTCATTTCTAGAAAACGAAGGTCACTAGCCTTCATGACTACAGAGAAAGGCTTGAAAAGATATGCCAACTACACTGCAAAGGCTCAAAAATTAAAAGAAATCTCACGTGCTTTTGTTTTTAAATATGCTTTTGGGGAAGATAAGGGGGCTAGACTGATGCTTTTTTGAAAGCTTGAGATTGATATCTATCTGATCTGGTAGCATTTTATAGTCATGTTGCACAGCTGAATTTGCCTGCACAAAGTGCTAAGCTATGGAGAATCAGCTCCAAATGCTTCCTCAGCAAAGCACCAAAACATGCCATCAAAATAAACAAACATGCATTCATAACAAAGGAATTACTTACGGAATAGACCGTATAGCCTTGGAACAGTTAAGCTAACTATTGATGAAACTGAGAGCACAAAGTATATTAACATATGACTAACATCAGCAAAAGCACATCTTCCATCTAGGAAAACATGTCTTTGTCACAGGTCACAGACTGAACACAGACAGAACAAAACCAATTACAGGGCGAAAGGAAAGAAGAAGTGTCGATGGAAAATGAGAGCAGTTTTAAGTATAGGTCTTGTGTGAAATTCACCAGCAAATCTACATTTTGCAGTACAATCACAGCTTCCTTTCATTCGAAATGAAAGGGATGAAGCTCTTACTACTTGAAAACCCCAAAAACAAAACCTCAGAACAATAGCTCTTCTCATTGGTGTATATTTGTGGGGGATTTAAATTGTAATCATAATGAAAATAGTGAAAAATCTAACAAGAGTTGGCAACATTTTTCTTCTGTAATGGTCTTATTTTGTCTAGACTGTTTTTCACTGCATGCCAGATACAACACAGAATAGGACTTGTGATTCTTTATCCAACATTGGCCTATATTGACCCGTCTATATTCAACATGGATCTGATTAAAAAACCTTTGAAGTCAATGCGAGTCTTTCATTTGAAATCAATGGAAACGTTCCTACTGACTTCAAAGGACTTTGCATCCTGGCCTAAGATTTTCTATCAATATGCTAATATAAAACCTTCTTTTTCTGGAGGAATAACAATTGTTGAACACCCTTATTGGTGGTGGCTGAGCTAATCACACAGCTGACTTCAGCTAATTTACATAATGCAGTCCTATTGGCTGGAATGCCACAAACTATGAGGCTGTGTCTTCTTTGACATAACAGTGTATTTTAACAGTAAGATAATTATCACACAATAGCAATCTTGCTAGAAAATCCCTGGAGGAGACAAGACACTTGTAAAGTTTACAACACTGATGTCACCTCTATATTAGCCCACCAGCGTTGGGCGTGCCTAGTTACTTCATAGTAAATTTAAGGTGCTGTATCTCCACCAATTGATCAAAACATCCCTATTTTTTCCAGTGAAGACAGTCTGAATGATAATGCCACCTTCAATTTCTTTCCATTTGCTGAAAGTCTCCTTTCATTGCAATAATGGCACAGACATGAAAAAATATCTTTCTTACTCTGTCACAGTTTGCTGGCAGGAAGAATGGTGTGTTTATACACAAGACTGATCATATGCAGAAATATGTCTGTTATAAAACATTCCCAGTTCAATTTTTGTCTGCTAGGAATTGATGAGCATCAAAACTATATTAGTAGGAAGTGCACATGAAAACTCTCTTCTGCAAAAGTTCCATGGACCATACTGAGTGCATCAGAATTATGGAGTAGCATCATTTTGCTGCTTTGAACAAAATGCCTTACAGACAGACCATGTCCATTAACTATGAATTCCTTGTCTTAGAAAAGGATGGACTCTCTGTAGAAACCTGAAGGGAGCTCTTTCTAACTAACAGCAGACTTGCAGTGCCTATGCAAGGAATTTGCATTAGTGGCATAAAAGTACATTACAAAGTGCAACAAGAATGAGATGCAATGTGCCGGCCTAAACTGAGCACTGAGATAACTCTACTTAAGGCAACAGCATTATGATGGGGTTAAATGTGACCTGGTGTCAAAAATCACAACACTGGAATTGTGCGTTGTCTCTTGCTAATAGTCTCAGAAATATCTCAGTGACTCACAAGCATAAGTCCCACTATCTTTCAATAGGAGCTAGGCTCCTAAGCAACTTGGACACTTGAACATTATATATTCCGCCCTTAACACTGCTCCAAGTTTGTGCATGATCACAGTGAACAATTGTTTTTCTTCTTGAATGTCTCCCTGACAGGAGCTCGTTAGGAGGTTGTTCACCTTTCCCCTTGTCAAGCAAATTGCAAACTGCCAAGAACCCAGTAAAGGGTCAGAGTCACAGCTAGTGCAAATTAGCCTACCTTTACTGAGAGGTAGGCAGGCTAACATCAGCAGATCTGAGCCCCAGAGCCTTAGAAGAAGATTGTAGCTGTTCCTACACTGATGCACATTGGAGAGAAAAAAGCAAGAAGACTTCCCCCATTTTGTGCTCCCATGCAGAAGATAGCTATAATCCAACAGGATGCACAATGACTGTGTTTATCTAGCAAAAAATGCTGGCGTTAGACTATCCAAAGTTGGCAAAACAAAGGTAGATCCCTTGTTACCTCCCCTTCTGTATCAGGTGACAGAAAAGAGTGCAAGAGGAGCCCACAATGAAGGTACTAAAAAGCTGAGGTGAAACGTTCACTATCTTAGTAAATGGTTCTACTGTCAATGGTATTCTGGGTGAGTCAGGAACTTCTGGGTGTTCCCATCTGATGTACGTACCCATCTGCTCCTCCCAAACCACCTGCTGAAAACCACACTATAGTCCTTTAATAGTCAATCAATTAAAAATCAGTGTCGTTTAAAATGCTACTTTTTTTTAACGTTAAAATATCTGACTGCAGCATTTTGACTGGAACATTTTCCTATCAGAAAATGGGGTTTCATCAAAATAGATGTTTTCTTTATGAAAATTTTGATTTTTGATTAAATGCGTTGACTTTCTGTTGGGACATCCAAATGCAAAACAAAAACAATTGTTTTGGCAACATTTTGAAACAGAGAAGAGAGTTTAAAAATGTCTTCAAAACAAAATATTAAATATTTTTGCACAGATATTTCAAAATGAGAAATGTTTAAATGTGTAGTATTGATTGAAAATGTTGATATATTTTGACATTTTTAGAATCCTTCATTGCATTCATTTTTAAAAACATTTTAAATTTTCTTTCTGATTGGGGAGGCAAACAAATGCCAAAACATTGAAATGTTCCCGTGGGATGTAAACTGCCTTTTCCAACCCACTGGCAGATGGCACCAACCCGGATTCTAAACATCTTTTATTATTATTGGGGGAGATTTTCAAAGGCACAAAACGAACTCGGGCATCCAATTTCTATTGACTTCCAGGACCTGTCTACACACCAGTGTCAGTGGGCTAGTCTTCCTGGATGGCAGCAAATTCACTGCCGCTAGTTCGAACTTCCTGATCAGCTGATCAGGTCTCTGAACACCAACTCAACCGATCAGGAAGTCGATCCCTGAACATGAGGCGCCTGATTTTGACTGAGCACAATGGACATGCTGGGAGTAGGGAGATTAGAACACAGATACACTTAAGTAACTTGTGTATCTCAGTTCAACTGCCACCAAAATGTGCCCATAGCCTGGCTCAAAAGGCTTGGGCTCTCGGGACTTATGCTTTGTTGTTAAAAAGAGCCCAAGCCTGATTGTCTGAGCAGGTATTTTTAGTTCTACAGCAAGAGTCTGAATTTGTCGTTCCTGACTCTCAGACTTCCTGCTGTTTTCTGGGTAGAGGCACACTAAGGACTTCGGTTGCCTTTGTGCTCAGTTGTGCTAGGATTTGTATAAACAAGACCCAACAAAATCCTTGCATTACAGGAGACTAGATCCCAGCTGGGGGCTGAAAAAGACAAATTAGGGGGTAATTGGGAGGATACAGTAATAATAAAATGAACAAAATTAAGCAGAAGTTAAAATGAATTTTAAAAATTCTTTCAAACACAGATGATGAAGACTTGAGAAGAGGATTAAAAAAAGAAAAGAAAGAAACTAAATGAGAGAATAAGGGAAAAACTCATTTAGATAGAAAACTAAGATGAGTCGACTATTATAAAGGAAGGGGATTCTCTGACTCTGGAAAGGAAATGACTAACGCTAGAGTAGGCTAATCACTTAATGAAACTGTCAGTATGAAAATATATTCATCAGCCATTGACATAAAGCAGCAGAGAGATAAGATGCAAGTATAAAAATAAATAGAGATATTAAAAGAAATGAGATAATACCTTTGAATTCTGCAGCTTTCGCTCTTCTTTTGAAATGTCCCTTTCTTTTTCTTGTACAGTTACTACCAAACTCTCTGCAGATTAGTGACTAGACCTAGATTCTGCAAAGACTTACCCATGGTCCTGATTTTACATATTGCAAGCAGTCCAATTAAAGTCAATGGAACTACTGTCAGGGGTAGATTCTCTTCTGATGTCAATGATCCTATGACCCTTGTCTCAATGGAGCTACGATACTTTGCTCCAGCTGAAGCTGTGCAGTATGTAAAATTGAACACAGGCATTTGCAAGATGGGAGCCATAGGACCGCTGCCCTCAAAATGCCTAGATTAGCCCAGCAACAGTAAGGCTATCAGTCACTGGAAGAAATTACCAAGTGATATGGAAAATTCCTACACCCATTGGTGTCTTTAGATCCAGACTAGATGCCTTTCTGAAGGTGATGCACTATTTGCCCCACAAAATACTGAACTCAACGGAGCCATTCCTATGTGAAATTCCATGGTCTGTGTTGTGGCAGATATCTAGATAGGCAGCCAGATAGAAAATCTTCTTTTCTGTGTCAGCATTAATACACCCAGTCTCCCAAATTTAGTGGTTTGAATTCATGCTTAAGGTGATGTGTCATCAGTGAGCCAACTGCTGGGGTTCAGTAAAAAAGTAAAAAAGGTGCAGAATCCCTTTCTTTGATTATCCTGACTCTGCATTCGACAAATTGACACAGGAACAACCTATCCTAGTGCAGAAGAGGACAGAAAAATTATACAACTTCTCCATTGAGTGCACAGGTGCATGGAGGAGCAGGAGCCCAGGTGCCAATCCAGCAAGCCCTTTAGTAAGCTTAACACATGAGTAGTTGAACTGAAATCTATGTTAGGCTGTTGTGAGGCAACAATGTGTATCAGCTCCCTGCCTTCAAGAATGGCCTTTTGTGACTATTAATCCTGTCTTACTAAGTAAGTTACTGGAGACCTAGGAAAGAAAGAGGAATTGATAATTAGGACCCAGGACTCCCAGCTCAGCCACTCACTTGCTGTGAGACCTTGGGCAAGTCACTTTGCCAGACTGTGCCTGTGTTTCTCCACTCCCCCCCCCCCAGCAATTCTTTTCTCTCATTTATTTAAACTGTAAGGCCCAGATTCTCCAATGTATTTAGGCTCCTAACTTCCACTGATATTATTGGAATGATTGATTCCATGATTTCAGTGGAAACTTAACAAGAGCCAAAGGGGTAGCAATGTTAGTCTAGTTCAGCAAAAAAATAAGGAGTCCTGTGGCACTTTTAAAGATTAACACATTTATTTATGTGGAAAGTTAAGCGCCTACATACTTTTTAGGATCTATGCCTAACCTCTTTGGGGCCAAGAACTACCTTGTCCTATGTGTTTGTACAATGCCTACTGCAATGGGGCCCTGACCGCAGTTAGGAAGTCTAGGCACTTCAATAAATAAAGTAAGCAAATAAATAAAACAATTTTACCACTTTGGAACTGACTGTTTGAGAATGAACTGCAATATTCATGTGCAATTTGCTGTTTCAGCAAGTGCTCTGATATGAAACAGATTTACTAGACTATAGTCACAGAAAGTGAGCATAAAAGGAGTGGGAAGATGGTCAATGTGAATATATTAAAAAATTCAAAAGCATATTGTGCATAATTGTTTGCAGTATTTGCCCAGCTCCTGTAATGCCCTAGATAAACAAAGCATATGGGAGAGCAGATAAAAAAGAAAAGAGCCACTCAGTCGTTTACAAAGTCTTCATTAGTGAGCCCAAAATGCAAATATATTATCCCAACAAGGGGACTGTGTCCTCCACTTGAAGGCACATGGGCTTGATGAGATATGTCTTTTCCCTCTCTAACCTCATTACAGGGGAAGGGAATGCAATAAGAAAGAACTTGCTTTCCTTTAAAGCAATTATAGACAAATTAAATATGCACAGGGCCCAAATGATCATGTCATCCAGCTCACAGGTCAAATCCAAAACTGCACAGCAAATACAGAGAAAATTACCTTTTCACTTTGCACAACCTACAGCTTGTAATAAGCAAGAAGGAGTTTGCATATGACTTTTCATAACAGTCAAATTACATGTAAAATCGTTATGGATTTCTAAAAGGCAAGTGGGAAAAGCTCTTATAAACTCTGGTCATTTACTTTTCGTTTTCCTTTCCTATTATCAATAAGCCAGACGTGCAACAGCTAAGTACCTGGCTCCTAGGCTTGGTCTTCACATGCATTGTTCTGAAGGAAATAAAAGGATAACTAGCTGTCACTCACTTGTATCAGGCCACAACTGTATTATTGGAAACTATTAATAAATATTGTCTCTGTTACTGAATATAAATTCCTGTCACAAACAAGTTCCACTTGAAATATCTTGGTTTCTTTAGAGCAGTGTTTATAGTGCCTTCTTCCATTATTGTGTCACTGATGAATGGTACTGATGCATAAGTTAGATTTCAAGATGTGAAGAAAATTAGTGCTTCAGAAGAATTCCCCTCCACCATTATTGATGTTCTGTCAGCAACACTGTTCCTCCCAA
>ML681971.1:19596520-19700090 GCA_007922195.1 Podocnemis expansa | reverse complement strand
CCACAGGACTTGTTAGTTTTATACAATTGCACTGCTGCTTAATATGCAGAAGGTCCTGGGTTCAAGCCCCAGGGGGTTGGCCTCAATGATCTTATACGGTCCCTTCCAACCCTATTATTCTATTCTATTCTAATTTGTTCTCACTTTATCTGACTCCTTTTGCCTTTAGTGGGAATTGGATCCGGCCCACAAACCCCCCCATAAAAGCAGAATATGAAATTTAACTTTCTGTCAGAATATTCACTGATACTTCTTTCCTGCCTACTCCTGCAAAAAAGAGCCCAACAATAAAAAACCACCCTCTCCGAAATGCAACCCCCCCAACCGGTAACAAACAAGGAGTCTTGTGGCACTTTTAAAGACTACAAAATCCCACTTCATCAAACGCTTGAAGATGGAGAACTTACAGAAAGTACTTCCTCCCATTCTGTAAGTTCTTTGTCTTCAACCATCTGATGAAGTGGGATTTTGTCCCATGAAAGCTCATGCAATAAACAAATTTGATAGTTTTTAAATGTGCTGCAGGACTTTTTGTGTGATTTGCTGAACTAGACTGACATGGCTACCCCTTTGGAACTTGCCAACCGTTAATATCAAAGATGATAAATGGTTAGAGTGCTGAGAACACAGCCTGGCATAATGGACAAGTATTGTCATATTGTTTCCTTCTGCTTCCACGTAAGTCTGTCTATGCCCCTCTTTCATCTTAAATTTAGATTGAACTGTCCATTGGGCAGAGATTGTTGTTTTGTCCTGTGTTTGTTCAGTGCTTAGCACAAGTCCTGATCTGTGATTGGCCAGCAACTGCTGCAATGCAAATAAATAATAATCTGGTTGCGTA
Source organism: Podocnemis expansa (assembly GCA_007922195.1). NCBI lineage: Eukaryota > Metazoa > Chordata > Testudines > Podocnemididae > Podocnemis > Podocnemis expansa. The sequence continues at coordinate 19,699,249 of ML681971.1, read as the reverse complement.
TATGGATGAAAATTGTAAGCATCGGGGGTGCCCAATCTGCCGGGAGGGTGCCTCCTGCTGGGACTTCTGGGAACTTGGTCTGGTCTGGTTCCCCTCCAGGCAGTGGGTACTTTGTCTCTTCCACACTAGACTCCTCTCTGGGTGATACTTCAGGTCTTAGCCCTAGAGTCAATAGCTGGGGCCCCTAGGAGGGACGGGCAAGCACAGAGTCAATGGCCGCAGCCTGCACATAGTAGATGGCCCCAGCGGCGAGGACACTGCGGACGCCTTGCAACAGCTGAGGTGTGGTGGTTAATCACTCCGGATGGTTGGGTAAGGCAAGGGGTCAAGGAGGGGGACAAAGGCCCACTCATCTCCACTGTGTCCCAGCCCAGGGCCCCACCAGTGACTGCGAGTTCAGTCACTGGGCCAGCGTGACTCCTGCTGCAATGCACTGGCACAAGCAGTTGCACGGCAACACGCTTTCCCTGGGCTTCTCTCTCACACCCCAGGGCCCGGGTACCTGGTTCCACAAAGGGAAGCACATCTCCGTGTCCCCTGGGTAGATTGCCTGCGGGATCCCACTGAAACCCCCTACATCCATGGACAGCAGGTCCGGGAATTCCTCCAGCCTATCAGCTGGAGGCAACTCCTCCAAGTCCTGGGGGCTGTACGCTGCTGGCGGCTCCTCCTCAGTCAATGGATGCTCCTCTATGTCGCAGGGGCTGTAGGCCTTGACATCCTCCACTTCTCCTAGTGGGTTGGCCTCAGCCCAGGGCAGCTGCTGGTGGGGCTGGTGGACCTTGGAGTGTCTTCTAGCTAACACCTCTGCTTAATGTGTAGAAAGTCCTGGGTTCAATTCCCAGGAGGTTGGACTTGATGAGGTCCCTTCCAGCCCTATGATTTGATTTGATTCTCCAGTCCACAGCCTCAGGGTTACTCTCCCAGTTGTTAGGCCCAGGGAGGCTGGGTGGGCATAGAGCTGGCTGACCAGGGAGCATGGGGTCAGCCATTAGGTCCGGCCCCAGCCTCCTCTGGCTTGCTGCCCCCGGGCAGGCATGTCCTTCCCCTTTGGCAGCTCAACTCCTACTGATCTGCCAGCCCGGGCTTTTATACTTCCCTTTCCTGGCCAGGCCCTGCCCCTCTGCTTCCCCTGAAGTTCCCCAGTCTGACGGGAGGTGGAATTCAGGTCCTTCCTCCAGCCTGGGTTCTGAGGGAGGCCACAGCTCCTTTCTACAAAAATGATACCAGAACTTAATGTGTGGCTTGTTCAAACCATGTATGGAGATGCAGCATCAACGGTCATCACTTCTACTGGTGAAGCAAAGGTAGCAAATTCACTGCCATCAGGTCCATCTTCCAGATGGACTGATTGGATCTGTGAAGTTGATCCTTGAACACCTCCCCAGTAATTGGAGTAGCTCTGAGTCGAAGGGGGGGGGCATTTTCCTTCTACTCAGCACACTGAAGACATTACAGTAAGTAGCGGTAGGCAATCGAAGGGAGATATGCAAGGCATTTTAAGTACTTTGCATATCTCCCTTTGATTGCCACCAAAATCCTGCCACAGTGTTAAATTGCCGTGGCTACCTGACTATTTAGTGAACTAGCATGGCCAGAAGTTGTGTGGATAATGTTTCCTTATGCTAGATTACACCTCTAGCTCAAAGTGTGGACACACCCTGAGACTAATGGGTGTAATTAATGCCAGTTACAGTGGGAGTTTATCTGATATGGATTTTTTGTACATTACTAATGGAATTGTGAACACAGATCAATTTTAAACAATTCACACAACAGCTATCAGATGGACACAACTTTCTGCTGCTACTGGCTTGAGGTGCATTTGACTAGGAGAATTAGAGGCCAGTACCAATTCTCTCAACCACCCAACAGAGATTCTGAATGGCCTGTTTAAAAGAGATCTTTGCAGGCTGTGTATTTTTGCAGAAGCTCAAGTCTCTTGCCAAATACTGTATATCACAGACTTGACACTCAGTAACTTTTTAACAAGATCTTTTAAACAAATCCACCAAAATTAACATCTGCATGTTTGTAAAGTTACAAATAAAGTCTACTAGTGGAACAACATCTCAGTAGCTTTATTATGCATATAAAAATAGGAGTATAAACTCTAAGAGTTACTAGGCATTTAAATATTTAATGTCTCATTTGAAAGTAAAAGTTAAGAGGGTGGGAATTCATTTGTTCATTAAACCACCAAAAGCAAATCACAATGGGGACACAAGATACTTTCCCCAACTGACACTAACACTTGCCAGCACTAATCAAAATGGTGCATGCGTGGGAACACTGGTGTGCTAAGATTTGGCTGGGCAGCAGAGACAACTGCCAACTCAGCACATCAAAAAAGATTTACTGTGTCTGTCTGCTTCAGAGCTGATGAAGGGCCCGCATTAAAAATTGCAGCCCAAAGAAACAAGAGCACTACAAATTTACCTTTTCACTCTCCTCCGCTATAAGCAGATTGGCCCATTTATGAATACCTTGTATCAAAAGCAACAGCCTCTGGTTCCTGTGTCCCTCAGACCATCCATTTCTTATGTACTGGTGCCAAATAGTGTTTTAAAACTTATGACCTACTCCAAATTTAGCCCACTAAAGAGTCCTGTTGACTTAGTTCTTTCTTAGTCAATGGTAAAGCTCCCATATCTTACAGTGGTGCCATGTGGCTTTAACTGATGTCCATGAAGAACTGAAATTCTCAAATGACAAGCATGCTAAAATAATGCTAGACCCTGGGGAGATTTCCTCTCTGGCAGTGATTTTCTTGTTAGGCGAACAATGCTGTCTGAAGGCTACATAAGCAGTGATTATTTTGGAGGCCCAGCAGCAGCAATCTTACAGGGTGATGCTGAATTTTTAATAGACCCTTCAGTTTACTACTGAAATACAGCACTGAAGTGTACAATCACTTTAGTGCCACGGCAGAAAGGCTGACCCAAGACTCCAGAAACAATGTTGTGGTTTAAAGGGGGTAAAGGGGAGAACAAAAATCTTAATGCAAGAAAAGCAAGTTCAGAAGGTCCCAGACTTCTTAGTGAGCAAACATCCAGAGTCATGTAAATCTCTTCGCATTTAGGTGGGTGTACATTGTTTGCTTTATTTTATACATAGTTTGGACCTAGTAAGCTCCTTGTATGGACGCTGTTCCTGATGTCTTTGGCCAGTTTTATGATACAAATAACAACAATAATTATTGACAACCGAGAGTCCTGTGGCACCTTAGGCTATGTTCACACACAGGGGGTTATTTCGATACAAGTTGTTTCGATACAAGTTGTATCGAAATAATGCCTTATTTTGAAATAAGTTAATTCAAAGTAACAGTTTGTTAATTCGAATTAAGGAAAAAAGCAGGAATCAAAATAGTATGTTCAGACAACAGTTATTTCAAAACAAGTCACCGTTGTTTCAAAACAACATGTTCAGACAGCATTGTTGCAAAACAATCGTTTCGAAACAACATTGTTTCGTCCCCACATGGGGTTTAAGTTGTTTCGAAACAACGGTGCGTCGTGTGAACATGGCCTTTCTTATTTCGAAACAACAGAGGTTGTTTCGAGATAAGACTGCTCTGTGAACACATCCTTAAAGACTAACAAAATTCTTCAGAAATAAGCTTTTGAGGGCTCCAGCCCACGCACATCTGATAAAGTGGATTGGAGTCAATGAAAGCTTATGCCTGAAGAAATTTGTTAGTCTTTAAGGTGCCACAGGACTCTCAGTTGTTGTTGCTGTACACAGGCTAACACGACTACCCTTCTGGAAATAATTATTGAATTAATGCTTTTGATTTTACTACATATCTTTAAGCCAACTTCTTAAACTATTCATTCGTGCAACCTTGGCAAATAGGTTTTATGCAGAGTGTGCAAAGGCTGTACAATCAGGCCCCCTTTCTTTCTGGAACTGTTTTAAAGGTACAGCCATGCGTTCAGAGTCTCAGTCATCAACTTTCCTGAACAGTGACAGCAAACACAGCACCAAACTGTGCAGAAGCCAAATAACCCTCCAGTAATTCTTCCTATTAAAATAATTGCCAGGCCAAAGGAATACAGCAAACAGCTGTAGTTCATCCCATCAGCACATTTTCTCTCCTTTTGGAACCTCATTTTCTAATTCATGCCAGAGCCGCTGTTAGCTCAAGAAATAATACAGCTTATTTCCTTTGCAAAAATGGAACAATCACAGTGGAATAAACATGTTATGCAATGGTCTGAATGATGCAGTGAGCATTGCATGTTTGTTTAAGAATTAAAAAGACAATAATGTTTTGCAGGGAAAGAAGCTGAAAGTTCACCTGCTTTGTACAATGACAACCGAGCTGCAATTAGGCAAAAAGCTCAGCTCTGAACCTGCAGGCTAATATCTGACCATAAATGTGTCCCTTTCAAAACTGAGGAACTGGCTGTAAAATGTCACAGAGAACCAAGCCGATGAAGGAATTGCAGCTCCCAGTTGTTCTGCCTGCTTGCGATAGGCCCAGTTCTGCAGTCTTGGGGAAACTGGGAATTGTGCCTCTAAGTTCTGTGCCAGCCCCTGGAGCAGCAGATGGACCACTGGTTGCACACATATCACAATATGGGAACCGCTGATTATATCAGATGTTTGATAGCACTGGCTGGGCCAACCAAGGGTATGTCTCTATTACAGCAATGTTTGTATAGTACACAAGGGGCACGTCTACACGGCTCTTTTATTTCGAAATAGCACCCGTTATTTCAAAATAAAAAAAAATTTAGTCTACATGACGTTTCCTTATTTTGAAAGGACGGACCTCATCCTTTCGAAATAAGGATTGTCCTTCCGAAAAAGTAAAACCTACCCCCCCCCCCGAAAAGACCGTTATTTCGAAACGGATGTTTTGAAATAACGGCTTTAGACCCGTTGTTTTGAAACAACACCATTGTTTCGAAACAACGGTTTGAAACAGCGGTCCCATTGCCATTATTTCGAAACATCCGTTTTGAAATAATGGTCTTTTCGATCCCGCGGTTTCCCTTATTTCGAAAGGAGCCCTTTCGAAATAAGGGTTTTATTTTGAAATCGGTCCTTTCGAAAGGACCGATTTTGGAATAAAACGGTCTGTGTAGACGTGCGCAAGGAGTTTTCCAACATTGCAGGCAGTCCACCTCTTCAAGAGACAATGGCAAGGTCCAGTGATGTAGCGGCGTGTACAGTGGGGGTTTAGGCATTGCCTGGGGCTCAAATATTTTCAAAGCCCCCTGAGCCATGTAGCTAGGTCAATCTAGTTTTTAAGTCCTGAGAAACAGAGGAAGGGAACCTGGAGTCATCAGTATCTTATCCAATGCCTCCTTACTAACAAGTCTAAGTGATCCCACATACACATATAAAAACAAGAGACCTTTGAAATCCTCCATTGGAGAATAGTTGGGCAGAGAAGCAATTACCCCAACTAGAGCATAGAGAACAGCTTGTAGGGAGCACACAGTAAAAGACTGATTAAGTTTTCTAGACCAGAGCTATGTAAGGCCTTAAGTGTTACTAAGAGAACTTTAAAATCAATACTGTGTTTTACAGGGAGCCAGTAGAGAGATTTCAAAATAGGAGTGATATGCTGAGAGACTTGTAACCAAGAAGAGGTGAGCTGCTGCATTCTCCACCAGCCGCCTTCTAAAAATAATGTGATTAGGAAGTCCAGAAAATAAAGAATTGCATTAATCCTGTTGAGAGAAAAGAACAGGGCTTCTGCTGATGGACTTACTACATCAGCAATGTGTGCATGCCCTTTAAAGCTGGCTCTTACTAATTTTACCTCTTCTCCTTTCTCTACACCCTAGTGCAGGGGTCTCAAACTCAAATCACCATGAGGGCAGCATCAGGACTACTACAGGGCTGCATGAGGATTAGTACAATAGCCCAAAGGTCGCACCACTGAAACCTTTTCATACAATGATGTTGCAAATATCAGTAACAATAGTGTCATTGCAGGCTGCACTAAATAGCTTTAGGGGCTGCATATGGCTTGCAAGCTGCATGTTTGACACCCCTGCCCTGGTAGCTTCTTTAATTCTACTGTTTTGTCTCTAAGGCTGTAAATTCCCTGAGGGAAGGATCATCTGTTATCACCATACTTACCACAATGGGACTTAGCTGGTGTTTAGGAGTCATTCTAAAAGCACCACCTCAAAATGCTCCACAGTTTGCACTGATTGATCACTTGCTCAATTAATAAAACACAGCTCATGATGACTAAGGCCTGTTGCTGGAAGCCCAAGAGAACTGAGCTGATGTTGGAAAAATAACTCTGGACATGGCCAGCTAACTAAGCATCCTGTTCCGAAGAAAGTGCTGGTGATCCAGTTTCCTTGACCCATTAAATTCATTTCACCGGATCACATCACTCAGTTGGGAGTAACTAGTCTAGCAAAAAACAGTGGGTGGCCACTTAGTTGCTGTGTCAGGTACTTGTTGCTTCTATGCTGGCATTCACCCCTCACACTGCAGGATTGGTTTAAATGAATGGCTGTAAAAACTTCCACTGAAGAATCAATATATTGAATCAATGCTACTGTAAATACAGAGCAGCTTGGAACAAGTTTATTGCAGTATCATAGAATAGCCAAAGATAGCTCATAGAATCAGAAGCTGGAAGGGACCATGAGAGGTCCTCAAATGTAGTCCCGGGCACTCAGGGCAGGACCAAGTACGATCTTGGACTTGACTGGTGTTTTTCTAACCTGCTCTTAAAAATTTCAAATGATGTACATTCCACAAACTGCCTTGGCAACTTGTTCCAGTGGTTAATCACCCTGACAGCTAGGAATTTTTTTCTAATGTCCAAACTAAACCTCCGTTGCTGTAATTTAAGCCCATTGCTTCTTGTTCTAACATCAGCAGTTAAGGAGAATAATTTTTCTCCCTACTCCTTGTAACAACCTTTTAGGTCCTTGAAAACTGTTATCATGTCCGCGCTCAGTCTCCTCTTCTCCAGATTAAACAAACTCAGCTCTTTCAATCTTCCCTCATAAGTCAAGTGTTCCAGACCTTTAATAATTCTTGTTGCTCTTCTCTGGACTTTCTCATTCACATCTGCTATTATTACTACTCATTTAGCATCATATATAACTGTACTTGGTGTTTTCATATAACACAGAAGTGTGATTCAGCCACAAAAGGCAGAAGCAGATGGGTTGGATGACAGTAAAGCCCATGCATAGTTTCCTTGACTTGGCTCATGTCAGAGTGTAAGGAATGCTCTGTTCTGGTCAGTTGGTCCATCTTTCTCTTTGCCCCCCTTCATTAGGATGATGCTTCTGCTCTCTACAAGCCTCAGCTGATACTTTTGCTCCCTGTTTCTTTACTAGTATGAACCTGGCCTCAGGCACTTCCTGGTCAATCAGACCTTCTAATCTGCTCTTAGGCAATTCAACCTATTGAAGCACATAGCTAACTTTAAACAAGTGAGCAGCCCCACAGTGAGGTCAATAGACCAGACATGTACATGTAAATAGCTTGCTTGATCAGGGCCTTCATTACAGGCACGCAAATTCAGGGTTACTCTAATGGAATTTCTTCTGATTTAGACTGGTCCAACTGTGCAGAATTTCGCCCCATGTTGACAAAATGCTTCATAGATATTCTGAACCTAGCATTAAGGCTAAAAATCTATGCTGACCTTCCTTTCGGTAATTCTGACACATAGCATTCACATTTCCATGAGGATCAAGACTCATCTCCCAGTTCTCCTCCATGTGACCTTTGGCACGTCTCTATTCTGCTGTTCTATAAACTGGGGGTAATAAAAATTTCTTCCTTCCACCCTTTGTTGCATCTGTGTAAACTGTAAAATCATCAAAGCAGGGACTATCTCTGGTATATACAGCATCAAGCACAATGCAGTCCAAAGTGCCTTCTAGGCAGGACCATATTACATACAATTAATAATAACCTTCTCCACAGAGAAAAGAAACAGAATCATGTAATCTGGTCGTACTGGTGTTACAGTAGAACCTTTAGGCCACAGCTAAGACCGGGGTCGGGCTGTTGAAGGCCCTGTGCACATGCCTCATAAGACATAATCTCTGTGTTGAAGAGTTTACAGTGTAAACAGACAATGGGAAAAAAAAGGTTGGAGGGGTTAAGGCAAAGAAATGATCAGTGATGGAAAACATTGACTGGAACCATAGTTTCCTGACCCTCACAGACCAGTAACCACTCCACTTAAACCACATTGACGCTCATTCTCCCCAGGACAGACTTGGCTGATTCTCACACTCATGCTGGCTAAGAATGGCAAGTTTCCAGTCATGCACTTCAGTCTGATGACTGGGAACAGTGCTGGCTAGGAAAGCTTTTCTTTTAAACCGATAGCTCATTGAGGTTTCCACAATGCCCATAACATGCTCTCAGGGCTGGTGAGTTCATAACCCAAACTATGTTGCGGCTCTCTCTTTTCCGTTCACTCATGACTGTGCATCCTCAGTGTGCTTCCTGTGTTCCCTTCACCTTCAGTAAGGAGAGCACAAACAAAACTGAACCAAACCTGAACCTCTCCACCCAGGAACTATTGATTCTGAGTTTCACTAAACACATTCTCCCCTCCAACGCCATTCACATAAGAAGAGGAAAACAACAGGAGAGATTTAAATAATTGATCTGCTCAACAGTAGCCACCTTTCACAAACAGACAAAAAGAGGAGAATGGTCTATAGTTGTAAAGAAGCATTAGGAAAAACACAGAGGTTAATGTGAATAGTATTTGTCCTAGTTTTATGGTTTTGGTATTTGTCTGACAAAGTCAAACTCTCTGACAAGCCCATTTATTTCTTTAATTCATGTCTCACTGGAGGAGATGAGTGATGGATGCAGCCACCTATGAACTTGATATATTGGCTAGCTGTCACCAGCCTTTACTATCACAACTGTATTTCCTTCCACTCAACATGTGGGTGGGAAGGAGGGGGAAGGAATGGTTCTCCACTGAGCTGTGCTGACGAAAGAATACTGACTACACAATTGGCCTGTCAGGCTGCTCAAATAGACTGTGCTACATTTGCAAAATGTTGTTAATCAAGAGACTCAGCTCAAGGCTTTTGATTGGCACATTCAGTTAAGTTGTAGCAAACACATGTTGTAAAACTACTGCGCTGAGGCCACCTTCCTAATGAATGTAAAGTAGAAGCAATCAATCAAAGAATCAAGAGTAGTCAGCTCTCAGCTCTCTGCATCTGTGGACGCAAATTGAATGAACAATAATGAGTGTTACCTAATTAGTCCACACAGCTGCAATGTTACAGCCCTATATTGGACATACCTTGTTAAATTTCATGGTATGTATAAAGAGCGTTCAAGTTTAAATGATTAAGATTTGCCATGTACATGTTTAGTAAAATAGAATTAGGTGGATTCTCAGTAATAAACATACTACCTTTCTGCAGATGGCCTTTGGATTAACTAATACAGAGATTTCTTTAACAGTAAACCAGTTAAAGTGCAAATTAGTCAGAGGTAGCTTGATTGGTTAGTGTGTGAGTGCATTAACACTTTGGCCCCAAATCATCAATTGGTTGGGGATTGTCATCTTGACATGTCCACGTGGGCAAGACTCCAAGCTAGTTTACCCATGGAGCCAGTTACCCAGGGATTTCTCTTTTTCTTGCACTGTGTTGCCAAGCCATAAGGCTTTCAAATTCTGCCTCAGCAGCAGCCAGATTTTAGTCTGACTGCCAACAACATCAAAGTTATACATAGGAGAATAGGACTGAATTTCCTTGCTGGTTACATCTGCTGGAGGGACTGCATGAACCCAGAGTCACTTTTCATTATGCCTCAGATGTAAAATGGTTCTATGTACACAAGAGGTTTACTAGTGTTTGCTGAGAGTTTCTTCTAAACTGGAGAATAGTGCCCCAGCTTCCTGAAAAGTTATTTGTGTTATGGTGGCGTCTACAGGTCTCAACTGAGGTGGAGGCTCCATTTTGCTAGATATGGTACATAAACAAGAAACTTTCCATCCCAAAAAATTTGCAAGCTAAATAGATGGATCCAAAATGTCAGTGAAATTGTGTCTAATGTTTCCATTCAGGGGCCCATCTGGGCAAGCTATATGCTGAACAGATGGCTTCAGGATTTGAACCTTATATAAATGTAGCTATGGAGGAACAGGCTAGTGGGTTAGCAGTAGTGGGAATACATGTTGAACTGTTCATGATACAGTATCAAAGAACTTCAGGTTTGGCACAGAATACCCACTGGTTTGGTACATTCCACTTTGGGGAAGTAGGTTGCTGCTAGTGGTTAGAAATGGGGCATCCATCTTTCCTAAGTGGTTGTAGGTTCCTGTAATGGATGTGTTTGCATCGTTGATTTTCTGTGAGAGACCACAGCAAAACTCTTATTGACATAGTGAAGCCAGGATTCACTCAATGTGTACTGAACATGCTTACAATGTTGTGCCCTGGCTTTCTTCCACTGGTTCTGATTGGTCGTGTGCCTTTACATGTGACCAACTATAAATCCTGTGTGTTTCCTTAGGAAGAGAAGGGAGTTCAGTTAGTCAGACTGGCTATGTCCACACACAGTTAAATTGGTTTAACTTATATTGATTTCACAAAATTGATATAAAACTCATTAAACTGATTTAACAGGTCCCCACTAGAAACTCAAATTGAAATAGCATGTCCATGGACAGGACTTGCTATTTGATTAAGGAGAGGGGCACCATGGGAGGTGTTGCAACAAGGCCCCCTAGAAAGGCCATGCTCCCACCCAATATATAGAAAAAGGAAAGCACCTGGGAAGGAGAAGGGCAAAAAGTGTTAAATCGATTTAACCATTAAAAGAAAATAACATGTCTGTACTGTATTATTTCGAAATAACAATTTCAATTTAACCATCATATTGATATAATACTAGGTTTTATTATATCGATATGACTTTCCTTATATCGAAATGAGGGAGCTCCTCAATTCAAAATAAGGGAATGTCGTGTGGACCTACCATTTTTTAAATAGAAATAACCAGCATTATTTCGATTTAAACAGTGTGTGTGGACATACCCACTGTGATCTGGGTGATGTGTTAGTGGAGAAGTTACTATATACAATTAAACCTCCTGTAGGTTTCAAAGAAAATGAAAAATCTACAAATCCAACTTTCAGAGAGTGCACATGCGCATAAGGCAAAATAAATGCAAATTCACCATCCAGCCATATATACATTAAAATTCAAATAAGTGCTTGTCTTGTCTTTTCACTTCCAAACATCACTGCAATTATGGCTGAAGTTTATTATCATCATCTTTAGTTAACACTTTCTGACAAATACTGTGGAAATTACCTCTTTCTTCCCATACTTTTCTTGGAATTCATTTACAGGCAGTGGTTTAACAGTGGAGAGCAGTTCTGTGTGATTTTGAAATATGTATGTGTATGTGAGGTCTGTGGTAAGGGGACATGTGTCTTTTCATTCTTTGTTTCTCTATTCCATGACCTCTCAGGTATATTTTCTTACCATTGTCGCCAACTTAGACATTTCTAACATCTCTAGCCACCATTCCCTAAGTAATATTATGGCCAGATCCCCAGCAGATGAAAATCAACATCATAGGTTATATATAATCATTTATATAAATGGGGGTAGATACATGATTAAAAAGAAGTTTGTTTGAACTCTTAGGTTATAAAATTTGTTAATCAAGAGTCTGTTTATTTTGGGCATGAACAGGGCTTAGTCCTATGAGTAGAGCCCTGCAAATCCACGGGTATCTGCTGCAGATCCGCGGGTATCCGCATCCGCGGGTGTGGGTGCAGATAACCACAGACCCATTGCTGTGGATCGACTCATGGATGCAGCTTCTATTGTTACCTTATCACAGTGCGATCCACTGCTGAAGCTGCTGCACTGAGCTGTGTCGGCAGCAGGTAGGGGAATGAGGAAGTGCTCTGGCCAAGCCTAGATTGTGATCTGCCAGCCAATCAGAGTCTCCAAGTGGGACTTGGAGACTTACTGCTGGCCTTTGATTGGCTCATTCCCCTGCTCACTTCTTCCTTTTCTTGCTTCTAGTTGGCAAGCCATTGCTATCAATCAGAGATTTCATAGGTGGGCAAAGAAATCTGATTGATAGCACAGCGTGTGAACCACAAACAAGAAAAGAAAAAGTGGGTGGGACCCATATGAGGAATGAACCAATGAAAGGCTGAATAGTTGTATGTGAACCCAAGCTCGGTTGCAGCTGCGGTTACAGAAGCAGCTAAACCCTGGCATGCAGATTTTGGATTGGATTAATGTTATCACTGAGCGGATGCGGATCGGATGTGGTTCCACATTTTTGTATCCACGCAGGGCTTGACCTATGAGCTTCTTAAACAGGGCTAGACTCTCTAGGTGTTACTGCAATATACTGCATCTGGACTTTTCAAAGGGAACTAAAGCAATCAGGCAGCCAAGTATCACTACAATTCCAACCTTCATAAATCTGACATCTCCTACCCAATATTCAATATGTTACAGAAAAAGGCACCATCTTGTAATTAAGGCATGGGCCTGGAAGTCATTGAATTTCTTCTGTGAGTATGGGCAAGACTTGAGAGGTTTCTAAGTCTTGGTTCTTTTCTAAAATGAGAAGAATATCATTCGTTCTCAGCAATTTCATAAGCTTTTATTAGTTAATTGAGGAAATTCAACCCTGTGTAAGTGCCTGCACAAAATTTACACACCATGTAACGTCACAAGTGGATGTTAGTCTGGCTTCTGAACAGCAGTGAATTTCACCTATTAACATGCATAAAGTGGTCTGATATCCTCAGACACAGAGGCCATATATCATTATATTATGGCAGTGCTTAGGGACTGCAGTCAATAATAAACATCCCATTAGACTAGGTGCTATACAAATGCATAAGAAAAAATATGTTTTCACCCCCTCCCCCCAAATACCTTACAAGCTAATAGCAGATCTGGAAAGCATTATTCACTATGTTAATGACTGGAACTTTCATGGGGCCTGGATCTCCTTCAGATGTAGTAAAATCTCTGCCTTGAAAAGCGTACTGAGACCTTCGCAGAGTGTGGTGGAAAGAGAGAAATATTTGCATGAGTAACAGCTGAAGTGTGAGCTCCTTCTCCAAGAAAATCATTAATAAAAGATCCATGTATTCCTCTCCAGGTAGTTCTTATGCCATCACACACAAGATGTATTTCTGGAGAGAGGTGATAAGTTTGTGAGCTGCAAGATCAGTTTTACAGTACAGCCTCTGGCATTAGCAAGAAGAGAATGGTAGCATAAAAATAACAGATGGAAGGCAGATATAATAAAATGGAAGCACAGGCAAATTATAAACCCATTCTAACTGTTCATGCAGATAAAGCAAGAAAACAAAAATACATCTGAAATCAGAAGGACCAGGTGTCTGTATTGAAAGAGTGTTTGATTTTATGCTGACAGTGGAGTCACTGAAATGAACCGAAGGGTGAGCAACAACTTATAGTTCAGAAGAAACTTTTGCAGTGCCTCTTCATTATTTGTTGGTGGGGATGATTTTCTGCAATGAAGTTTAAAGCTGATATTTCCCACCCACCTACATAGTGAGAAAAAAAATGTGAACATTTTCTTTGTGCCAACATTGCAATAAATAACTATGCAAAAATATTAGCAAAATAATTTAAGAATGCATGGAGTGAAACAAAACAAACAAGAACCCCAAAGCCTAGAGGGTAGCTAAGGATAAGAGTAAAAAGCAACTCAAAATTGAGCAGAGGTTCTTTAGAAGTGTTCCTGGAACTCTGACAGAATAGGCAGAATATAATTGTTAAGGACAAAGCTAAAACAGACAACATGAAAAAGAACAATAATGCAGCAGAAGCAAAATCCTCTTAATTGGCATAAAGTCCTGGTGGAAGCAGAAAACTGCCAATTGAAGTCATCATCCTCTTTTCTTAGAAGCTTGCACAAATACATTGTGCTGGGAGACAGTCACTTTAATTTCATGAACTACTTTAAAAATAAACATAGTAAAAAGTGTGAAGACTTTGTGAAAAAGTAGCTAAAGGTCAGATTGACTTGTTTAGCAGCGCTAATGGAGCAGGGAACCACCTAAATGAGCAATGGCCTGCACAGGAGGCCTCTTTATGCCAGTGATCATCAGTTCAGCCCTAGATGCAAATTCAGCATCTAGGTACAGTCCAGATTCCAGTCACAGTAGCACCCCCTTATGTGTAGTCCAGTAAATGCAGACAGCACCAGATGTGTAATTTAATTTAACTAAATGAAGCTGATGATTTTACCATTGCTTAATGGTTTGCCCTGACTGTCATCACCCAGATGAGGATGCACACCATTTACTGAGAGCCCGGGTACATGGATTCAAATAAAAGAAAATATCTGTTCTACTGTGAGTCATTGGGAGAGTTCTATATAAAAGACAGATCTGTGTACATGGGTACCTGGCATTGACCACTACCAGAAGACAGATACTGGGCTAGATGGGCCAACGGCCATTATGTTCTTGCATGTCGATCATATAAAGAGCACAGTCTACAGGCATGTAACATTCACATAGTTGTAGGCTTAGTAAAGTTACTCTAGCAGGGATAACAAATCTGATAGACAGCCCCAGCTATTGAACTTAGGGTGCCAATGAACTGAACTGTCTGGCCTTTACTGGCTCCTCAGAGTAAAGGACCTCCCCCCCCATCCCATCACTTGCTCTGCAAAAATGCCAGTAATTGGCTGCATCTACAGTTAAAGCCAGGGACAGGATTCCCAGCTCAAGCAGACACATTTGAGTTAGCTCTCGTTGAGTGAGTGCTCTAAAAATAGTGGCTTCCTTGTGGGAGCACATGCTCGCTGCCTCATGGAAAAGTCTGCCAGAGCTCCATGCGTAGGCATTCAGGGCAGCTACTTCAAATGGCTCACAGTGGCCAGTGCTGCCCCAGCTATGCTACTATTTTCAGATCACTAGTTTGATGCGAGTTAGTGTGAGCATATTTGTTCAAGCTCCAACAGTAGGTGTAGCCATGGCTCCTGCACACCTCTGGGTGTGACATGCCCCACTGGACAGAAGGCCAGCACAGTGCCTATGGATCATTCTAAGTCAGCTTAAGCCTTATTTCCAGGGCTACAGGGGGACTTCAGTGGTGCCTAAGGCTAGGGCCCTTTGCATGCAGGAATTTCATCTTTGGTGCATAATGGTTACACATGAGTGAGAGCTTGCAGAAGTCTTAGGCCCAACTACTCCAAGGCATTCAGCTGCCAGTGAGAGTTAGGCACCTAAATACTTTGAGGATCTGGACCTTAGTTTGTAAGCTTCATTTAAAGCTAGTGTTGCCAGCTGTCATGTGTTTTGCAGTACTTGGTGCTTTTATAAAGACCCAGCTCTTAGATGTCTGTGATCTAGGTGAGGGTCTCTGCTGTCATTTTTAAAAAAGTAAGTTTTAAGCCCTCATTGGTGCAGTGAAACTCGGGCTAATGTGATTCAGCTGCACCCTAAATGCTCAGGACCCAGGAGGCAAATGAAAAGTTTAAAATCTCATGGTGTCTAAGTCAATCTGGTGGTTTTTTGGGAGCCTGACTCAGAATTTTGAAGCTTTTGGACATGGCAATGCTGAAGTAGTGTAAAATTAATATTGAAAGGCCAAGAACTTGTGAAGGTGCACTGATATATGGGTCACATGAAACCTTGGTGTGTTTACCATAGTTCTGAGACACAGTACTTGTTTAGGGTTTTCTTATAGCTAAAAAGACTGCTATGCTATGAGTTACAAGAGTGCCCCATGAATGAGAGATGGAGGGCCGTATGTATGGCTAATAGACAAATTGTTAGTCGATGGCACTTAAGAATAAAGGGAATTTAGATTGGACATTAAGAAAAAATTCCTAACTGTCAGGGTGATTAACTACTGCAATAAGTTGCCCAGGGAGGTTGCATCTGACAAAGTGGGATTTTCTCCCACGAAAGCTCATGCGAAAAATAAATCTGTTAGTCTTTAAGTGCCACACGACTCCTTGTTCTGTTTTTTTTTTCTTTTTGATGGACTAGACTAACATGGCTATCTCTTTGGAAATTGTGTAATCTCCATCACTGAAAGTGTTTAAGAGCAGGTTAGACAAACACCTGTCAGGGATGGCTTAAGAAGGTACTAGGTCCTGCCATGAGTGCAGGGGAGTGGACTCAATGACCTCCCATGGTCCTTTCCAGTTTCTTGGATTCTATGTTGCAGGTTTTTACAGCCAGTGTAATTTGCTTGTCTGCACTACAGATGGCTTCCTTGCAGAACATTACATGAAGGTTCTTAACATGATTTGTGCATACATTAGGAGATGTGCTGGCCCTAATCATGCTGTCCCTTCAAGATTTGGTCCTAAGAATCTCACACCATGATCTTCAGCATGAATAGTAAAACCAAAACACCAACCAACTTTTAGTGACAGTTCTTTGCACAGCATACTCTGACAACAGAAGAGAGAGGGCTCAAAAAACTAGTGAAGGATTCCAGCTGCACAGGGCCCAAGTCAATGTGTGGAAAAGTGACTTATTATATGCTTTGATGTGTAGAGAGAAAAAAGAAAGTAAATAGCACACAATTGGATATCTTTATTTTTAGGGGCTATTGGAAAACCCTTGAGCTTTATAATTGAGTCTGCCTGGTCTCAAAGATAGGCATTATTACTCTGCATTTCATAATTCTCCCCAACATAGGGTTTACTTCACTGCAGCATTTGGAATATTGCAATGAAACATTTGGATCATTACAGTGGAGCTGGGTGTTATAGCTAACAATTATGTTTTACTTGGTAATGGGTGCAATTAGAGCCTGCAGCTTCAGAACAGAAACCAGGAAAATATGGCTATTTGGGGGAAAAAAACATATAGAATAAAAGGTGATTTTGCATGACTGGGGGGAAAACAAACAAACAAACAAAAAGGTTCATGGCTAGTTCATCAAGATGAAACCCAGAGTGTAACAGATGGGGCTCTCTATCCTAGGCATTTTTAATAGACCCATTTCCTGTAGTATCAAGAGTTGGTGTCTGAGAAGAGATTCAAAGCATCTTTATGGGAAAAACAAATAAATTGTAATACGACTGTTATGATCAACAGACCTCCTTCCAAAGCTGCTACCTCTCAACCTGCTTCATGTAGCATGGAAGACAGTGGGGAAATCCTATACCCATGAAAGTCAGTTGAGCCCCTATCTGGATAATGTATGTAATACTCTGTAGCAACTGGACTGCATAAAGACATCTGAATCTGTTACTGCTTCCATGTTAGTGGCCTGGTTTTTTTAGCTCAGATGCTAGCAGTTGGCACATTTAGATCTGGGAGGAGGGAAACATTGAAGACAGCAAGTAAACTGTAGTTTTAAAATAAGTAAGCAGGTCAAAGTAAACCCTACATTCCTCTCCCCCCAAAAAGGCTTTGGCTTTTGGCTGAAATAATTATTTTTTTGCTCAAAAGTCATTATTTTCCACAGGAAATTCCCCACTTTCCAACCAACTCTAATAGTGAACTTAGGCTATTCTATATCTATTTTTTTAGTTCAGACTTGCTAGTTCAAACTAAAAAAGTCTGAGGTTAAAACTATTTCTTAGTTCGAACTAGGTAAACACTAGCGTAGAAATGGGTTAAATTAGTTCGGACTAAGTCTGGACTAACTGGCTAATGTGGACAGCCTAAGAGCCAGATTTTCAAAGAGCTCAGCACAGCAGGTTGTGAAAATCTGATCACTTCTCCCAGTATCTAAATGAGAACTGTGTTGTTCTGAAAAGCTGGCCCTGACTGCTGGTGCTGAGCCTTTAGAAAATTCCATCCACACTGTAGCCTTTAAAATGTGTATAAAATCCTTATTTTATACTAAAATATAACCCTCTATTGTACTTCCCCTCCCCCTTATTAAACAAGATCAACAATGAAGACATTCTTTTTGACTTGTCCTTTTTATTATATTTTTGAGCATTGACAGCTCTTTAAACTCAGAGAGGTCCTTGCACAAAAGCTTACTTACAAGCACCATACTTACAGCAAACTCTAACTCACATGGGTGGATTTATATCACAGCATTCTGAGTTCAGAAGAGAGCTAGCATAGCAGAGTCTCTTCCTGAAGCAAGAGTGTCTGGCTGATTCTGAATTAGAGCAGTAACTATTCAGAAACACAGTTTGGGTTACAAATCAATTGCTGCATATAGAGCTTTAAGTGCTACTTAAATCTGTTTATTGCATTATGCCCAGTGAAGTCCATACTTAGAATAGGCAGTTACAGGAGATTACACTTAACTCCTACATCAAAGGGCAAAAGGAAGACAAGGTTCTGGAGCGTAACTAGTAACTTAGCACTTTAAGGAAGTCTCCAGTTCACTGACAGAGCTGACATTTTAAACACACCATGGGCCAAGTTTTTAAATCAACCCTCCCCCCAAGTTCTCCCGTTGTAACTGAAAGCTAAATTTGGCTCTATGACACTAAACTGATCAGGCTATCAAGAGGGACTGACCCCAGCATCTCTGCGTGTGAAATTATGAGTCTTGAATGTGTGTGGTCTTTCAGCTTAGAGGTAGTAGCAGACTCATATCCTGTTGCAAAGTTGCTGCCATCAAATTGATCTTTCTGGATTGCCTTAGTGGTCAGTTAAGACACACTATGTTGATCTGGAGATCAGCTTAGTAAAACTAGTCCCTCAAGTGGTGCAGTGCAGTGAAGATGCCACTCGGAAGGGCAGTAGGATGTTGAGGGGCATTATGTAAGTTACTCTGTGTAACTTGCGTGAACTCCCATTGACTGCCATCAAATTTTCCTGGCAGTGTAAACTGGGTGAAGATATTTTAAAGGCTGAGGGCTTTCCTCATAGGCAACAGTGGACACATGGGTAAATGAATATAGGTTGATGATCCCTGTGCCAGTGAAAGATGGACAGTGTGCAGTTCTGTGCTATGCTCTTGCTGCATCAGGAGAAGTATGGTGGCCTATCATTTCAAATTGCTCTCTTCTGGAGTGTCATGGAGCAGGAAGTCCCTGTATGGAAAGGGCATCTGTGGACATATTTTTTTTCTATCCCTATATGTCCAGTCCTGAGAGGGTTAAATGCCTTAAAAGTCCTATTGACTTTGGGAGACCAGGGCACTCTACATCTTGCCAGGCAGTACTAAGCACACAAAACAATCAATGCCTTTGGGACAACTGACTTACCTTTGTTTTTCTCTAGGACCTCCCATTTCCTCCATGTCAGCAGTAAAGATACAGAGATGTCCCTACAAACTGTAGCTGATAGAAGAAGGAAAGGCAGATATGTATTATATGTAATCATGTATTCAGTTTAGATTTCCATGGCAACCTCCACGGAAAGACTATAGGAGAAAGAGAGCACATAAGGGACAGTGCCAAGCAATTACTGCATGCCTGCATAGAAATGCTTCAGCATAACTGATGTGTTTTCAATGCAGCGAGCCGCACATCTGTCTGTTTCTTTGGGAGGCAGCCTTGCCTAGTATATAGAGAATAGGAATGAGAGTAGAGACCCCAACATTGGGCCAGGAAGAGGTTGTCAGATATGTGGGTGGAAGTTGTTGCAGTGGAGTGAAGGGACAGGAGGGGAGCCATGCTGGAGTTGGAGACAGAAGGTGAGGCACTGATTGTACACATAGCATCAGATAAGTGTAGAGGTACATCAGCTAAAGCCCTTTATACCCCTCCACACCATGTATAGTCTCATGGGCAGAAGTCCACACACTGTTTCCACATCTTTGAGACCTTTGGGAATGTGCATGAATTCCTGTGAAGTTGCTCCCCCATTTGGCTATCACAACTGAGTGGCTCTGGAAGGATAAATTCTGTGGCATGCTTTTGTCTTGAGGGCGCTTACACTTCTATCTGCTTGTTTTCTCTTCACTTGAAGAGCTGTATGTAATTTATTGTGCATGCCTAGGGGTGAACACCTACACCTCTCTGATGCTATGACAAGTCCTTGAGCTGTATTTTTCTTCCATCAGATTCTACTTTAAAAGGCAAAGGGTGAAGATTTCAGAGTAAAACAGAAAGCACTGTATGAAAACCGACAACCCTCAATAGACACTAAGAGTAAGAGAAAGGGCCTTAATCACTCATTTTTCTTCTTACTCCTTCTCTCACTTAATGTATTGTTAAGGAGGATGTTTTTTACAGATGCAGCTTACAAGTCCAGATGTTGTCCCATCTGCTAAGGAGTTCAGAGAGATTATGGTGTGGTGGAACTTAGAGGCACTGTATTGAGCTGCAGATTGTGCTTTTTCCTTGAAATCATATAGCCAATGCACTGTCCATCAACTGTCTCCAACTGCACCTTACTGATGCCGTGACCTTGTTCCACTTACACGTGCCTGTTCTGCAGTGGATGTTGCTTCCTGAAGAGCCGTACAGCTAGGTGTCCAGTCTCCTCCATTGTATCATAGGAATCCAAATTACAGCTGTGGCCTGCCATGGTGGTGGATGCAAAGAACAGGCTTCTCCCCACCTTTCGTGCACCCATGCAGGGCAGCTGTTGTTTGTCGTTTAACATTCAAGAGTCATAAAAATTGGCTCCTGGTGTAAGATGATAGAGAACAGAAGCCAGTAGCTCTACTCATGGGGCTGGTGGTCAAACGTTCAAGGCATTTTTAAGGCAGAAGGGATGGGTGAAATACATACAACATGCCAGCATTGCAATTTTTTTTTCAACAGGTATTATAGGCCAGATCCTCACCCAGGGTATGGCTACACTGGAGGCTCTGCTAAACTGACTTAAGAAGGTTGACTTTAAGTTGACTTAAAGTTGAGCTTGTTAAGTTGACTTAGAGCATCCACCCTGAAAACTCCTGTCGACTGTCTGCGTCCACACTTGCAGGTGCAAGGGTGACCCTTCCTGGTGGCCAGGAACTCTGCGGGGGGCCCTGGAGGCCAATTAGTTTGATTTAAGGGCTACTCCCCATCTACACTGGCTTACTGACTTAATAAGGTCGACTTAAGTGTTAAGTCGACCTTAAGAGGTGGCGTTTTTAAGTTGACTTAAGGAAGCGCTTAAGTCAACTTAATAAAAGCCCAGTGTGACCACAAGGGTCTGTAGGTTGACTTAACCTTCCTTAAGTCGACCTAAGGCTCCAGTGTAGACATACCCCTAGTCTCAACTGGTACAGTTCCATTGGCTTCAATGAAGCTACATAAGTTTACGCCAGCTGATGATCTGTCCAGGTAATCATGCTCCTTTCCCAGCAAACAAATAGGTTTCTACCCTCTGTTTACAAGGTACTTATAGTCTTTTTGCATTTCAGTCATCTGAACAGAGCAGGCCCGTTAATCAAAGCAATTCTTCTTGTGCGTGCCATAGGGGTGTTATGGGAAAGCAGAGGACAATGAACTATGATTTCAAACAACAGACTCTGCACATAAGTAAAGTTGCAGTTATTTAGTGGCCCTATTTCTCAGCAGAGAAAAGGTGCCTGTGTAGTTATTTCTGTCTTCTTTTGTCCATATTTTTCATGTTATGTTTGACTGTATTACCAAGGTAACATCACCACAGGCCAGGTAGCATGGCACTTCCCAAAGCAATTCCACTCTTCGATAAGTAATGTCTTGCGTCACTAAATTCTCAGGCACAGCAACATAGCACATAGAAAATGCTCAGTCACCTGAAATGCTACGGCAAATTTAACAATTTCTTCCCATGATATGGCCAAACCCCACTGGCCCAAAAATGTGTTTCTCACAAACAAGTTCCAACTCCTTTTGCATAGGAACTGGAATTTCCTGTTCATGCACAGCTGCCTGAGACAAGGGATACTGCCTGTACATCACTGGCATTTAAAACTTTCACAGACAACAAGGCTGCAGTTTTCAAAGCTGCCTAAGGGGTTAGATGTCCGATTCCTCTTAATTTCTAATGGGACTGAGCATCTCAGTCCTTTAGGCAAAATTGCAAATATCAGCCTAGATGTCCTAACTGATAGGTAACCTCAGCAGATGAAACTCTGAAAGGCAAATAGAGAAACTAGGTGGCTTGACTATACCCACGCAGAAGAAATATCATGTACTTGCAGTGTCTAGTCTCTGACTAATAGCTGGTCTAAATAAGAAGTTTATAAGTCTGCTACTGGCTCCAGTTACAGGACACAGGGCCTGATCCTTAGCAGATGTAAATTGATATTGCTCCATTGCTTTCATTTACACTGTTAAAGGATTTGGCCCTTACTCCTTTAGCTGGAGAAGTCAATGCCCATATTTCCAGCCCAAGTGAGGCTGGTTATAATTCTACTTCATTCCCTTCCCTAGAAGCACTATGACTTTGGTTACTCTTTGTATCAATGTTGAGTAAAATAGACAAAAATTATAGGACTTGTTTCAGATCTCATATCAGTTTTACACTGGTAGAACTATTTAGGTCACTGGTGGTAAGCTTGATTTAAAGCAACATGTGATCAGAATCGGGCCCTTACCGTTCACTTTTCTTTTTATGATTCCTTGCAAAATTTCTGTGGTTTTTTTGGGGGGGGGGTGTTGTCCTTAAGGAACATCCATCCTTCAGTGTCAATGATGCAATTTGCATATTCAAAGTGACCTCTTTGAATCCACAGACAGAATTTTACATTTCATAGAATCATAGAAGCATTTCACTGAAAAGCTAAGCATGAGAAGCCATTGGCCAGTTTTGAATGCCAGGTTATTTTTTGGAAGGGATTACATGGATAATACTTTATCAGAAATCCATAGTTTACTTCAATTCTTAAAACATTTCAAAGTCTTTTACATTTAAATAGAAATGAGGCTGCTTTGAAATTTCTTTTTTTCCCAGTTGGCTTTCTACACTGATGATTAAAGAACATGGTTCAATTTTTTCCCTCTCTCATTCTTGGCAATGTCTCATTAGACTAGCTTTTTATTGCTTTTCATATCCATCATGATTTGTGTCAGCAGAATGGTTATGTAGATGGACAGCTTATTATCGGCTTTAAATGAAGAAACAGAACACAAGAGTGGTTGCTAAGAAAAGGGAAAGGTAATTAATGCTGGCCCTGGAATATAAATGAAGCTTGACATTTTCACTTTGTAAATCCAAATTAACTCCTGTATTAATGTTATAGCATGCACAGACAATATCATGCTTCTGCTTGCTTCTCTTTAAAATCCATCAACAGTGAGTTTCTCCTGATGTTGCATGACAGAGCAAAGCCCTGAATGTTCTGCCATGACGACACCTGAATATTCTGTCCTGACAATACCAAAATGTATAAAGGTGCAATATTTATAATAGGCTATATATCTTTGTGACCATAAATCCTATATTCGATGTGTATGCAGTGTAATTGCATACCTTGGTACCACAAAATGAAGACACATGAGATGTGGGAATGCCATAATCGCATATGCACACAACTGGCTACAGGCACCTTTGGAAATTAGGCATTTAGAGACCCAGGAACCAGGGAAGCATGGATTTTTGTCCAAGTTTGCCGTGTAATTTCTGTGTCAATGACATCTATTTGTCTCAAAGTCCCTAAATCACAGATCCACACACACCAGATTTTGGGTAGGAAGGGAAGGTGGGGGGAGGAAGAGGGGAAGGAAAGGTTGAAATCTACATTTGAACCATCTTACTCCTATTTCTAATTTGTGTCTTATTTACCACATTTTTGCCCCCTTAATCACTCATAACTGGTCACTCATCACTAAGGAGCCTAATCCAATACACACTGAAGTCACTGGAAAGACTCCCATTGACTTTAAAGCCTGGTGGATCAGGTACTTCACAGGGAGCATTTGTCCAGAGCAATTCACTGGATGATTTTCAGTCCCAGCACAAATAGTATATGTCCTGCAGCTTTCACTGAAAAAGCCCCCAGGCTTTACAACTTGCGGGCCACATATTGTCCTCAATCCCTGTGATCAACTTCTGCTTGTGTCAGTGGGAGTTATATACATGTCATTCAAACATAGCATGTGGCCCACAAGCTATTTTTTGTTGCTGTTGTTCACATATCTAACAGTCAAGCTACTGAATCTATTCAGTAAAAACAGGAATTTGTTAAACAGCAGTCACATCACGTTACTTTGGCACAGAGTAAACTCTCATGGGGGAGAAAAAGAAGAAAAATGGAAAATAACCCAACCTTTCTTTGAGAATGTTGACTCACCAGGTCAGCCTGCATAGTGTCCTCTGTACTCGGTGGGTTTTATTTCACCATTAGAGTTGGAAGGGGGGTACCTGCCTATCCGTATCCTTTTAGCAAAGCATGCTAGGAGTGAGAAGGGTCAGCTTTATAAAATACAGGCTCTTCTAATTTAGGTGAAATGACGAGAGGCAGCGCCCAGGAAGGGTGTGCTGGAAAGCCAGCCCAGTGAAAAGAGATAGTAAAGTTCAGGATTTCCGACATACACAGGCAGGAGCGTATCCTGATTAAAGAAACAGTAGTGGTTCACCCTGACACATCAGTGAGTACCTGGTGTGACACTGACTGAGTTTTTCTCCTAAAAATTAAGGGTGCGCATACAAATAGATCACACAGACTTCTGCTTCACAGGTTTGTTATGGCAAGTGAAATTCATGGTTCATCACATTTATTGTACCCCTTAGTTTTGCAAGTTTATATTCAAGAAGTTTGGATGTGAATTTTTCCTAAAGGTAGGTATTCTTGGATCTGGATTTCGGTATGTGTTTTAGAATGGATCCAGCCATGGAAGTTTGCTTTCTGTGCCTTTCTACAGCCACTGCTACAGATATTCTAGCTGAAGCAGCTCATAACGAACCACTATTTGCTGGTGCAGCTTAGAGCAACATAGAGGCTTCTCTGCCTTGTGCCAGAGACTGACTCAGCCTCCTGACAATACCCAGAATCAAGATGACAACATGTTATGTAAAGCAATCAAAGGCACAGCCTTGTGCATGCCAAGTCCTGCTCTGTTACCACTGAGGATCTAATCCAAACACATCCATAATTTACTCACCCAGCCTCAGACTTGATCCTTCCAGATCTTCTAAAATATACCAACCCAGAGCATCAATGCTATATATTATTATTACAATACCACACAATGTACACTGTGCATACACACAATAAAAAGATGGCTGTAGTCTCTCAGTTTAATCTTTAAATAGTAGAAATGGCTTTGAAGATTTTCTGTCAGTAGCAAATTCAAATGGTTCAATGTTTTTAATATACTTCACCCCTTCTCTTTTCTCTTCATAAAGTGATCTGCTTGAAAAGTAACTAAAGGTAACTATTGGACATATAACGTGGTGGAGGAGGGAATACCTATGGGAAAGGCTAAGTGCCTGTCTACACAGACTCACAGTTTAGACTATAGGGGACTAAACTGCAGCAGACACTTAAGTGCTACACACAAAGTCCTCTGTTTGAAGGTTAAGCCCTAGACTATACTTACGGCTTTTTTTTGGCAGCAGTCGACCGCCGTTTACGCAAGGAACATAAGATTCCTTGTGTAAATAGTGGTGACTTTGTAAGCTGATGTTACACATTAGGGGTAAGCTGACCGCAAATTGCTTGCGGTTGGCTTTCCCCTATGCCCCCAGACCCCCAGGACTTGCGGGGTCAGCTTCTGGGAGCAGTGTGGTGAGTACACACTCACTACGATCCGTTCCCAGAAGCCCGAATTGACGGCGGCGATTTTGCCACCATGAGTATAGACATATCCTAAGACAAACAAGGGGTCCTGTGGCACTTAAAGACTAACAGATTTGTTTATTGCATATGCTTTCTAAAAGGCACGTATTTCATGTTGACTTAGCCCCATATCTAACAGGAATGCTTTAATGTGAATAAGGTACCATACCTTTTAGTTTAACAGCAGAAGGGTGTTACGTGGGGCAATTACAACACACATACTTTCGTGTGCACTGCAAATTATAGAACCATAGGGCGAGAAGGGACTGCAGAACTCATCTAGTCCAGTGGTTTTAAAACTAGGGGTCAGGACACAGCACTGGGTCATGGCACACTCTGCTGCTGGTGCTGCAAGACTAGAAGGCTACATCTACGCTAGCAAATTAGTTCGGACTAAGCAAGCTTAGTCCGAACTAATTTGAACCTTGTCTACACAAGGCTAGTTAGTTCGGCTGGTTAGTCTGAACTAACTGTTAGTTTGCATTCTAACTGTTAGTTAGTCTGAACTAACTGTTAGTTTGCAGCTTCTCAAAGAATCCATCCTGAAACACTTGGAGGAAAATAGAGTAATCAGGAATAGTCAGCATGGATTTACCAAGGGTAAATCATGCCTGACCAACCTCATCGCCTTCTATGATGAGATGACTGGATTTGTGGATGCGGGAAGAGCCGCTGATGTCATATACCTTGACTTTAGCAAGGCTTTTGATACGGTTTCCCACAGCATTCTCATTGGCAAATTAAGGAAGTATGGGTTAGATGCATGGACTGTAAGGTGGATAGAAAACTGGCTAGAACAACGGTTTCAGCGTGTAGGAATCAATGGCTCCATGTCAAGTTGGCAGGCAGTAACAAGTGGTGTGCCCCAGGGGTCGGTCCTGGGGCCAGTTCTGTTCAATGTTTTCATTAATGATCTGGATGATGGGATAGATTGCACACTTAGTAAGTTTGCGGATGATACCAAACTGGGGGGAACGG
Organism: Podocnemis expansa; assembly: GCA_007922195.1. Taxonomy (NCBI): domain Eukaryota; kingdom Metazoa; phylum Chordata; order Testudines; family Podocnemididae; genus Podocnemis; species Podocnemis expansa. The sequence continues at coordinate 19,672,684 of ML681971.1, read as the reverse complement.
TAGACACCCTAGAGGGCAGAGACAGGATTCAGGGAGACCTAGACAAACTGGAGCAGTGGGCCAAGAGGAATCTCATGAGGTTCAACAAGGATAAGTGTAAAATCCTGCACTTGGGACGAAAAAACCCCATGTACTGCTACAGGCTGGGGAGTGATCAGCTAAATAGCAGCACTGGAGAAAAGGACCTGGGAGTCATGGTGGATGGGAAGCTGGATATGAGTCAGCAGTGTGCTCTTGCTGCCAAAAAGGCCAATGGCATACTGGGCTGCATCAGAAGAAGTGTTACCAGCAGATCAAGGGATGTGATCATTCCCCTCTATTCTGCACTAGTGAGGCCACATCTGGAATACTGTGTCCAGTTTTGGGCTCCCCACTACAAAAAGGACATGGACAAATTAGAGAGAGTCCAGAGGAGGGCAACCAAAATGATCAAAGGGCTGGAGCACAAGCCCTATGAAGAAAGACTGAAGGAACTAGGCTTATTTAGCCTGCAGAAGAGAAGACTGAGGGGGGATTTGATAGCAACCTTCAACTACTTGAAGGGTTGCTCCAAGGAGGAGGGAGCTCGACTGTTCTCGGTAGTAACAGAGGGCAGAACGAGAAGCAATGGTTTCAAGTTACAGCTGGGGCGGTCCAGGCTGGATATTAGGAAAAACTTCCTTACTAGGCGAGTGGTGAAGCAGTGGAATAAGATGCCTAGGGAGGTGGTGGAATCTCCATCTCTGGAGGTGTTCAAGTCCCAGCTGGACAAAACACTGACTGGGATGATCTAATGGGAGTGGTCCTGCTTTTTTTGGCAGGGGGTTGGACTAGATGACCTCGTGGGGTCCCTTCCAACCCTATGATTCTATGATTCTATGATTCTATTTTTAGTTGGAACTAGCCTAATGGAGACATGCTGGTTTGAACTAAATAAGTTCAAACTAGTGGTTAGCTCAAACTGAGCGCATTTTTTTTAGTGCAAACTAACTTTTAGTTTGAACTAGCCGGACCTTTTTAGTTTGAACTAAAAAAAAATGCATAATTTGAACTAACTTTCGAACTACTTAGTTTGGACTAAGCATGTCTGAGCTAAGATTTTAGGTGTAGACATAGCTGAGCACATCGCTCAATGATGTAATTGTTGGGTCATGGGCATAAATGATTTTTTTTCAACTGGGTCCTGAGGAAAAATGTTTGGAAACCACTGATCTAGTCTATCTGCCTGCCAAGATTCAGGATTTGTTGTGTCTAAACCAACCAAGACTGATGGCTAGCCAGACTCTTTTTGAAAATCTCCAGTGAAGACGACTCTGCAACCTCTCTAGGCAGTCTGTTCCATTGTCCTTCTGTTCTTACAGTTAGGAAGTTTATCCTGAGATTTAATCTAAAGATGCTATGCTGCAGTTTGAACCCCATTACCTCTTATCCTGCCCACTGTGGCAGGAGATAGAACAACTTCTCTCCATCTCTTTCATAACATCTTATAACGTATTTGAAGACCAACTACTCACAGCTCAGCATTTCAAACTGTGGGGCTGTGTAGACAAACCCTAAGTGAGCTGGGAATCCTCATGTCAAGAGACAAAAAGAGAACTGGAAGGGAGTCATGACAGCTCTTTAAGTGACATAATAATGAGGACAGCGACCAAGTATTTTCATTAGCCAACAAAGACTGAGTAATGGCCTTATGCTGAAGAGAAGATTTAGAATGTGATGAAAAAGTTCGACAAGCAGTTATACAAAAGCACTAACTGTCATGTGAAGATGCTTTGTCATCCTTTTTGGATGCCCTAAGGTTTGGATTGTCACAGGTGCCTAATGCGGCAGACAGGCACCCAGAGAGATTTTCAAAAGAGACACAGCATGTTAGATGCCCAACTTCCATTGATGTCAATGGGAGCTGGAGGCCTAACCGACTTTTGCAGTTATTGGGATTTAAAAAAATCACCTAGCTGCATCTTTAGCAACCTAAATTCGTTTGAATGACTGTGCATTTCCCCTGCTGCCCCCAGCTGCATTCTTCTTTGACGTGAGACCAAGCATGAGGTGTTTGAGTCCAAAGGGTATGGCTGTTTTTAAACATAAGGAAACAAAAAGCACCTTCTCAGCATTGAGCAGGCAGTGCTGTGATAGCAGGAGTAGTATATCATAATGGAAACTATATTTGTACTTATATGCCCAAATTCTGAACTCCCTTATCTTTCCCACCTGTGAAAAGTCCCGCTGACTGAAGTGTGCCCATGCTTTGGCTCTAAGCATGAATTGAGTGGGAAGCTATGTTAGCTACATTTTTCACTCAGTGGGAATCAGGATGAGGTGCTATGAGTAGGCCCCTGCAATTCTCTTGTACATGAGCAATGCCAGGTGGCTTGAGGGGCATACGCATGTGAATTAGGATCACTCCTATGTGAGAGGATTGTAGGATACTGGCATTGAGAACCTAAAGACAGCCATTAAAGTAGGATAGAAGCCGTGTAGAGGACTTCTATTGGCTCACTGCAGAGGGCTGAAAATTATCTGAGCCCCTCTAGAAAGGCAACGGTAACTTGCCTCCCAGGACCACTTTATCTCCTGATAACTGTGTAATTAACTCATTTTACCAGCGTATATTGTTTCTCTTTCCATAATGTGGGTTTGTTTAAAAGAAAATTAAGACTGTCAAGCATCATTACATGATAAACCTACCAAGTAAGGAACCATTCAGATTCCAATAGCCATCATTTAAGAAGCTGGCTGAGTTCAGACATCTGGAAAATGTAAGCATCTGGCAAGACCCCAGATAATTTGCTAGTCCACAAGTGAAATTTTTTTTCCAGCCTCACATGCCACCTGGTGTGCCCTATTCATCCTATGGAAATGTTTCCTATTCCTGTATATTTCTTCATTATCTTAGGCAATGTAATAGGTACCAGAGTGCAGCCATGGAATCATAGAATCATAGAAACATAGAAACATAGGGTTGGAAGGGACCTCATAGGTCATCTAGTCCAACCCCCTGTCAGAGGCAGGACCACTCCCACTAAACCATCCCAGTCATGGTTTTGTCCAGCCGGGCCTTAAACACCTCCAAAGATGGAGACTCCACCACCTCCCTAGGCAGCTCATTCCAATGCTTCACCACTCACCTAGTAAAAAAGTTTTTTCTAATATCCAGCCTCGACCTCCCTAATCGCAACTTGAGACCATTGCTCCTCGTTCTGTCCTCTGTTACTACCGAGAACAGTCGAGCTCCATCTTCCTTGGAGCATCCCTTCAAGTAGTTGAAGGTTGCTATCAAATCCCCCCTCAATCTTCTCTTCTGAAGACTAAATAAGCCTAATGCTTTCAGTCTTTCCTCATAGGGCTTGTGCTCCAGCCCTTTGATCATTTTGGTTGCCCTCTGCTGGACTCTCTCTAGCATGTCCCTGTCCTTTCTGTAGTGGGGAGTCCAAAACTGAACACAGTATTTAGATGTGGCCTCACCAGTGCAGAATAGAGGGGAATGATCACATCCCTTGATCTGCTGGTAATACTTCTTTTGATGCAGCCCAGTATGCCATTGGCCTATTTGGCCGCAAGAGCACACTGCTGACTCATATCTAGCTTCCCATCCACCATGACCCCCAGGTCCTTTTCTACACTACTGCTACTTAGCTGAATGTTTCCCAGCCTGTAGCACTGCATGGGGTTTTTCCATCCCAAGTGCAGGATTTTACACTTGTCCTTATTGAAGCTCATAAGATTTCTATTGGCCCACTGTTCCAATTTATCTAGGTCTCCCTGAATCCTGTCCTTGCCCTCCAATGTGTCTACTGTTCCCCCCAGCTTGGTGTCATCCGCGAACTTACTGAGAGTGCAGTCTATTCATCATCCACATCATTGATGAAAATGTTGAACAGAACCGGCCCCAGGACCGACCCCTGGGGCACACCACTCATGACTGGTTGCCAGCTAGACATGGAACCATTGATTCCTACACGCTGAAACCGTTGATCTAGCCAGTTTTCTATCCACCTTATAGTCCACCTATCCAACCCATACTTCCTTAATTTGCCAATGAGAATGCTGTGGGAAACTGTATCAAAAGCCTTGCTAAAATCAAGGTATATCACATCAACAGTTCTTCCTGCATCCAGAAAACCAGTCATCTGATCATAGAAGGAAACAAGATTGGTCAGGCATGATTTACCCTTGGTAAATCCATGCTGACTGTTCCTGATCACTTTATTTTCCTCTAAGTGTTTGAGGATGGATTCTTTGAGAATCTGCTCCATAATTTTTCCAGGGATTGAGGTGAGGCTGACTGGTCTGTAATTCCCTGGATCCTCCTTTCTCCCTTTCTTGAAAATAGGCACTACATTTCCTTTTTTCCAGCCCTCTGGCACCTCCCCCGTTATCCACGAGTTTTGAAAGATAATGGCCAGCGGTGCTGCTATCTCATCGGCCAATTCCCTTAGCACCCTCGGATGCAGTTCATCCAGTGCCATGGACTTGTGCACATCCAGCTTCTTTAAGCAGTCCCTAACCTGACCTTCCATCACCAAGTGCCTCTCTTCTTCTCTCCAATCTGCCACACCCATGGTAGTGGGCTGAGAGCTGACCCTGCCTGTGAAAACTGAAGCAAAAAATGCATTGAGCACTTCAGCTTTTTCCTCATCCTCTGTGACTAGGATGCCTGCCCTATTCAGCAAGGGACCTACACCATCCCTGATCCTCTTGTTGTTACTAACATACTTGTAGAACCCCTTCTTGTTATCCTTTACATCCCTTGCTAGCCGCAACTCCATTTTTCCTTTGGCCTTTCTGATTTTATCCCTGCAGTCCCTAGCAATATCTTTATATGCCTCCTTGGTCATCTGACCAAGCTTCCTGTAAGCATCCTTTTTATGTTTAAGCTCAGAGCAGAGTTCTCTGCTGAGCCATTCTGGCTGCCTCACATGTTTGTTCTTCCTCCTAATTGGAATGGCAACTTCCTGTGCCCTTAGCAGGCTTTCTTTAAAATATAACCAACTCTCTTGGACTCCTTTCCCCTTTAGATTAGCTTCCCAAGGGATCCTGCCCATCAGTTCCCTGAGGGAGCCAAAATCTGCTTTTTTGAAGTCCAGGGTTTTTGTTTTGCTTCTTTCCTTCCTTCCTTTAATCAGCATCCTGAATTCAACCATGTCATGGTCACTACTGCCTAGTTTGCCATTTACCTCTACCTTCCTGATCAATGCTTCTCTGTTTGTGAGCAGCAGGTCGAGAGGTGCAAGGCCCAGTCAATAGTGTCTTACAATGGAGAGTCCCTTCTCTGACTTTGAGTTAATGATGGAGCTTTGTTAGGAACTCATTAAAGGCCAGCCTACAACCTGCATAGCTTTAAACAGTGATGTGAGTCAGCAGGTATGAAGGCAGACTCATCTCAATTCTTTCTCTGGTTTCCTTTTGGAAAGATCCCATGCATGATATTACAAAGGTGTAATACACCTTCTGTACCACAACAATACAACTGCTACACTTTTGTCCTACTCTCTAGCTGTGAACAGACCAGGGTAGTCAAATATGGCTCTTGTATCTCAAGACAAACACTGGATGCACTGTTCACATTATCTCAAGCATTCTAGATGCAAACAGAGTCTGTGGCCGCTCCTTGTGCTGACCAGTGAGTGATGATAGAGAATTCTTTCTAGAATTGATGGGATACAGATACCTTCCCCTTCAATGCAAGTCGAAGATCAGTGCCCCCACATAGTCCACATCTTCCCTCTTCCCCCTTCCCTGCCCTCTTACGAGGTTTTCTTTCACCTCTCTCATAACCCAAAGGTAGTAGGGATGCTTCAAAAAACTCCATCACATTCCTATTGAATTATCATCTCTTCAAAGCAGTCAAGGTGTTCAGCAGCTACACAAATAAACATGATGGTTATCAAATAAACTATTTTACAGGCTTCACTGGAGAACTCCTTCCTTTAAATTGAAATTTTTTGAACAATCTAAAAATGGCCTTTTTTTAAAGAGATGATAATGTTTTTTGGTTACCATAGAAATTTGCATGCCTTGCTGTGAAAATACAAAAATGTTTATAATGAGTATTATTGAAGTAGTTATGGAATTTTTCTTTTTTTACAAATAAAATGTATTCTGATAATGATTTTTATAAAAAATTACAGAAAAATAGATAGACAAAACATGTTAATCTTCAGGGAAAATAGAGGTCCATTTCAAATCACTAAAATGAAAACAGCTGGCAAATTTCAACATCTTTCATAAAAAAAAAGGTTTTTCAGCTTTTAAGAGATAATCAAGTCATACTTCAGACCACATTTGCCCTACTGAAATGAATGTGAAAACTAGACTGACTTTGGGCACTGGAGAAATCTAAGTAAGAACTGAGTAAAGTGTATCAGCTCTTAGAGAGTTAATGATGAGAATCATTCTAGAAATTAAAATCAGAATGATATTTTGAGAAAGTGATAAAATATTAAAATGTGAAGCTCACATGTGAGTCTGGCCCAGCCTTCATTTTTACCATTTAAGCTATAGCTTATGAAAAATTTGATATCTTGCCAGTGACAGGTGAAGTATCTGGGCTGTTACTAAGGGGAGGAGGTAGAGTAAGAGAGAAAAATCAGCTTTATACTGAAGTGATATTTCTGCTTCATCTAAAGGGGAAAAAACCATACCTGTGAACTCTGAAGTGCAAAGACAACAATACCTTTCAGCCACGAAGGACAGAGTGGAATGAGAAATCGGCAGCAGCCAATAGTTAAAGGGGAACCGTATAGCCTCCCAAGGAGGAGAGGAAGTATGAGAAAACTGAGAAAAGAGGAGTAAGGTTGGAGAGACTCAGATCAGGGGTTAAAGTAAAATGGAATGTGGTGGAACGGCATTGCGGGGCCCACTATTTTTAGGTGGAGCCAAAACACTGCATTCCAGGGCCCACCATTTTAAAATAGTGGGCACTGGAATGTAGCATTCCAGCTCCATTTTCTATTTTTAGGGGCCCACTGAACACTGAGCCACCCAAAATAGTAGTCCCTGGAACGGTGTTACGGTGCATTCCAGCAGGGCAGGGAGCTGCATCGGCCTGGGAGATTTTAAATGTGCCACCCTGAGCCTGCTCTGACAGAGCATGCTCAGAGCATGCTCCGTGGGGGGAGCCTCAGCCTGGGCCAGGGCTGCTCCACATTGTGGCTAGGTAACGGGGCCCTGGTGGGGAGGTTTTGGGGACAGGCGAGTCGGCCCAGCAGGGAAAGGGTGTGAGGGAGGGGCTCAGCCCAAGGCAGCAGGGGAAGATGGGGGGTTGGGGAAGTGTTGGGGGACCAGTGGCAAGATGGTGGGTTTCGGGAGAGGGTTGGGAAGAAGTTCTGAGGGCCAGCAAAGAGATGGGGGGGCTGGGGGCAGTAGCTGGGGTGGGTGAAGGGAGCCCAGACCTGTGGGAAGTGGGCCTGGACCTGTGTAAAGGGGGCCCAGAAATTTAGGAGGGTTCCAGGGCCAGCCAAATTATTGTTTAACCTCTGACTCAGATGGGCATGAAGGACTAGTTGAAATGTGGAAAAAGGTAGGAGCAGAGAGGTCTAGGCTGACCGATGAGAGAGATGGGGGAGAGCTGGCATCCAGAATTCCCACCTTCCGTCGTTCCAGGTTTGACTCCAGTTTTCTTCCTTAATCCCTGATGCAGGATCTATGGAACATTGCAAGGGACAAGCATGGACTCACGAGCTTATGTTGTAGAGTCATCAAACCCTGTGTCAGGGAGGAGTGCTTAGGAAATATGAGTGCTATGATAGATTATAAGACTCCATCAGAGCTGTTAGGATTGATGACGTTAATGTGGTTGAAGTTTGCAGCATGCAGCAAAACCCCTATGATAGTTTGGTTGGTGTCAAGGAAATGTGCCAGCACTACAGGCATTTACTATTAGATTAAGTTTGGGCCTGATCTTGCGCTAGGGTAAATCATGAGACATACAGTGGAGTTATGCATGGCTAAGATGGATGGTGGTAATGAGGTCAGATGTGGGCTCTTGTGTCTATTTATTCCCATACTTCCCCTGTTGGCATTTCCATGTACATACGCAAGAACAAGAGGTTTTATTGCTGCTTGTTTTTAGTACGTGGAGCATCTCTATTAAATTCAGTCAGAGTCTTGCCCTCTCAGGATTAAGGATGCCTTTGTTAAGGACTCCTGCAGTTCATTTAAGAGCTCCCTTGAGCCACAGAATCCTAAATTCAAGACTCCTCACTTGATAGCGCCTCAATTAAGGTGGCCTCATTTTATGATCTGTTCATCAAGGTTGTCCAGGTACAGTGCTTCAGCATCTTTAAAGAGATTTAGCAGCACAAATGCTATAGTTTTATACTTCCCACCTTTCAAAACAACAACAAACAGCTTTACCCCCTTGCCCCCCGAAAATTAACATCGGGATTTTCAAAGAAGCTAAGAAAATGAGGAACAATCGGTAACATTTTCTAGAGTGTCTAAGTGGTTTGACCACCCGACAGTTAGGTGCTCTTGGAAATTTTACCAACTGAGGGATTTAGGTGTCCATATCCCTTTGGATTCTCTGAAAAATCACAACTTAAGTTGGAAAATAAATGTGGCAAGGTGACAGTTTTTGCTATCTCATTAATCAGCCACTTTGGTAGATATGCATCACTTGCTATTTTTCTTTCCCTTGTTAAATGTAAACCTCACTGCTTCTCTCTTTAATTAACTGCATTATAGAAGGAACTAGATATCCTAACCACAAGTGATGTCTAGTTGAACCATTCAAAAGAGAATGGATGTGAGACAATCCTCTTTTATTTTTAGCTTGGCCTGTGGATTACACATGGAGGAATTAAAAACTGTGTTTAAACGCAGTTAGTGGCATTTGGTGGTTGCCATCTCAGCTTTCCATCCTCTGCTGTACATTTTTTGCTCATCCGACAGTAACCTGGATTATGAAAGCATTGTACTATGTGCTAGTGGAGCCCTTTGCTGTGACTATCAAATCTACTAGGTCTAATTTCTTATGGTTGAGATGCATCTCCACCCACATAAGAAGGCAGGTTTCTAACCCAAGCCCAAACCCAAGCAAAGACAGTCCATCCAAATCTAGAGGCACCTTTGCAGCAACCAGGATTACAACCTGAAACAGCATTTTACAGTCAGATTAGACATGCCTGAAAAACGAATTTCAGGAGCTCACACTACTGCATGGTGAAACCACATGGCATTTCCTACAAGGAAGATCAAAGATGCAAACAATGGAGGTTGAAGGACTGAGAAGCCAGCCAAGACTTCCAGACCAGTTCTTCATGACACACCAGTTAAAATGTAATTGTAGGAATTCTTAGGGGAGTAGGACATTGCACAAGAACAGGATCTGTGAAACGTCTCCCCCGATCTATAATGAACACAGCTTGATGGAATTCTGTAAATGAAGATTAATTATATTTATCTTATTGTGGTGTGCAAATGCTGATTTCAACAGTATTTCAGTAAAATGCAAAAAATCACATATAAATCCAACAAACATGACCCTGGATGGACCTAAAGGCTTTTAAGGAAGCCATTGGAAATTAGCAGAAGAGATTAAACAGAACCCCTTAACAAGGATGGCTATGTGACATGTAACACTAAGTAAGAGACATGCATAAGTTTACAGATCTGTTCTTATGTTTCTTGCTTATGTACTTAAAAACCCAAATCACCCCAAAATTCTTAATTTGGAGGTTTCAATTTGGTGTGATAGTGTCATGTTACTTCAAGATGGTTTTCATCTAGATATGGAACTGGTACATCAAAGGTATACAATACTTATTTCACAGCAAGTGCATCTGAGAAAGTAGAGTAGGAAAATCACATCAAGCAAATAAAATCCATACTCTCCAAAGATTTCAATCTAAAAGGACGGAATGTGTTCAGTGCAGACTCAAGAGTGCTGTGCAGCCTGTTTACTGAATCTCTTTCTCTCATTATTGTTACTCCTACAAGGATAGCTAGCGATAGATATCTCCCAGTAAGTATAGCACTCACAGTCAGAACCTTCCCCCTACCCACGATGCAAATATCAAGTTCAGTCCTAAAGCGCCGCAATTTACACTCTGGAAATGATTCAGTGAAAGAGAATAAATGTGATCTGATGCAATGCAGACCAAAGAAAGCAGGATGCATCCTTTAATTTATGCATTCATCCCCCTGGAAGACACATCCCTTTCAGTTGATCTGATGGTTCAAAATCTTTCATACAGCAACACTGTCCATTTCTTGTTTACTTATTTTAATTCATGCAGCTCTGTAGTGAAATGATTCCCCATGCCAGCTATTATTTTATTGTTGGATTTTCTTCTTCTTTTTTATTGCTGCTATTGAGGGTGTTGATTTCATTACATTTGTTCAGTGGGAAGAGATAAAAGCTGACTGAGAAAGGGAGAAAAAACACCGTTTAAGGAATAAATGCTAAGTTATGAAGATTCTGTCTGCCTCAGAAAGAGAGATTTTTATGCAGTTTTTGGCATTTACAAATCCTTTGTGAAAAGGTCACTCTGTACTTGGAATATTTTATTAATACTGAAGAATGGCCCAGAAAATGTCATGTCTTTTTACCATGATATTTACACAAAAAAGTATGACTAAGCATATGAAATTTTTCAAGCAGGATGGCATTAACAAGGCCTGAAATCACACTCTTTCAAAAGGGATGGGTGCTCTTTGCCAGCCTGCGAGGAGAGCTTTGAATGCTCTGTCTGCTGCCAAACTAATTCTTCTAGTGGTGTATCATTTCGACTGGCAATCAGCTTGGAGTGCGTGCACAGCAGCAGTGCAATCGGACTGGGGGAGAAGCTGCCTGGTTTTGATATGCATGGCAAAGGGCAACAGCCCTGTGGAGCATATGTAGTGCCAAAATGATCTTCTGAGCTCTCAAGCCAAAATGTCCTAGTTAAAGAAGTGACCTCATTGTCCTGAGTTGCTGGAGGTTCAGAAGAACCACTGCCTTCACAGGAAGTCATGGATGAACAGCACGTTGGAAAATAAGGGCAGAACTTTAGGTGCCCAAATTTGGATTTAGGTGCCCAGTTGTGGAAAACATTGGCTTCGCTGTTCAAGCACTCAGGAGCCCATTAACAGGAATACATATTCATATTATGGCAGCACCCAAATGTCCCTATCAGTGTGTGTGTGTGTGTGCATGTGTGTGCGTGTGCGTGCGTGTGTGTGTGTGTGGGCGAGGTGGGGGCGGGGAGATTTTGCACAATTATAGAAAAGAGAATCTTTGCTTTGCGGGCTTGCAATCTAAAGATACAAGCAGACAAAGGGCAGGGAATAGCAATAAATCCCATAAGCAAATACAGTATTGTTAACGCTAAGCATTCAGAAATCATGAGTGAGGCCTCCCAAAATAATGAGATAGGCTTAAAAAAACTGTTGTAGCCCCAGTGTAAATTCTGGAAAAGCATTAGAACTTTTGGATACTTATTGGAATCAAACACCCAAAGACTTTCAAATTTGAGCAGGACTTCCCTTTCCCAAACCTTTCTCCCCTGAAACTCTGATTCATACAACATTTCCATGTGTTCTTATTAATAAGCCCCACAAGCAGGGATAGTGACTTTTCAACCACAATGGCACACTCACTTTCAACTGGCTTAATGGTATGAGGAAAAACAGGGACAATCAAAACTTCCTTGAACTGATAATGTCTGATTCATGTGATGCTTTCATTTGGTTGTTTGTACACAGTCTGTGTAAGCCAGAAGTTAACCCTGATGGCATTTTCTACCACTTCTTCTGCATCACTGAGATCTTTGTCGATTCCTTGATGAGAACTGGGATGGTCTTTTTAGATTAGTTAGAGACGGTGGATCTAGACAGTTTAGTCACCCAGTGAACTAGTGAAGCCCTCAGATAAATTATGCTTAAAGCCAGAGGGCTGTTTCTAACAATTCAGTAGGGGATATGTAAAGCTAAGTATGTTTTTATAGGAACTTAGCCACAAACACTCCAAATAGGAATGCAAGTTATATTTTTAGTTACATTTTTCCAACAGCAGTTGAGAAAGCCTCTTTCATTTCAAACATCCATTATAGTTGCCAATCCACTGAGCTCCCTCACAGGAAAGACAGCAACAAGTGACATGGAGTTCACAGTCAAGAGCAGCATATATCAAAGCAACTAATTAGAGGCTGATTCTGAACAGCATCTTGAGACTGCAAATATGCTGGCTGAGATTGCAGCAACGAGAAGCACAGATGGAGACTGGAGATGATAAATAACATGTTGGGATGCCTCTCAAGTGCAATACTTCCTAGTGGTAACAATGAACTAGCAGATAACGCCCACTGACCATCTACCCGTTTCCAGTTAACCCAGTATACAAAACCCGGGCAAGATTTTCTACTGAGGTAACTCTATTCAGGTGAATGCAAGCACATCAACAGGGAATTTTGCCCTTTCTTCAGTCAGACTGTCTGATCTCATTGACACAATTGCTGTAACTGAAGTCAAGATTTAAATCAATGTGTATAAAACCATAGGCATATGCCTATAGCATATACTCTTATGAAGTTATTTAAGATTTGCACCCTGTAAATGAGATTGGAATCTGGGCCATAACTAGGGATATCAAAAAATATAATACAGGAACAAAATACGCTATTTTATGTCACGTGAAAGACTTTGACTTCAGTGGGATTGTCGTCTCTGAATACAGAATTTAGCCCAAAAGGTGTAGAAGAAAAGGAAGTTGATATATCATACTATCTCCATGTGTAAGCATACACAGTACAGATTTTTTATCATCTATTTAATTTAACTTGTTCAAATAATTTTCTGGATAATTCTTCTTGCTTCAACACTACAGTGATTTTCAAAAGACAGACAGTCATTCCTATACAGATATCTTTTTCTTGTTCTCACCTGAGAACATCGCCCCAATAAATAAACTAACAACCAACATATCCAAAATGTACAGGGCAGCAAATGGAATATGGATTTGATTAACCATCCTTTTTCTTTCCCCATCATTGTCTTTCCTGGGAAAATTCCAACTTTTCTCTTTTCAAACACACAAAGCCACTTTGTTTCATTGGTATAATTTCTTACAATAACATTAACATATCATTGGAACTCATTACCTTTGGTGTAATAGCTCCCTATTGAACTGTGTCAGACTCATTATGTCAGTTCCTTTTCATTCCAGTTTTGTGCTCCTCCAGAGAGTCGCACTGCAGTACCGGTAATAATGATTAAACTGCTGTCTAATGCTTCACTGGACATCCAAACCAAACAGGGGAAAATTTCTCACAGAAGATGGGAGCTGCTGCACTTGCACTTGATGCAAGGAAACCCGATTACACTGCAGTAATTTTCATAAAGATACACGCACAACTGATATAGCCTTGCAAAGAACATAAATAATTTTTAAAAAATGGGGGACAAAAGAAAATAGCAAAATCAAGGAACCAAGCCAAAGGCACTGAGAAAAGCAACTGAAAGGAAAGCAAGCAAAGCTCTCATATATTTTTAACTCCTTATTCACATTAGGCCACATGGTCCCACTGAAATAATGAGATTACTTGCATGAGTAACTGCTCATTGGCATGTGCAAGGGGCTCACAGTTCAACTCTTACAATGCATTAAAACTGTATTTAAGCTGTAAGCGGCACCTGAAATTTCAGGGATTTTTCCTGGTCCTGTGTGCAGGCTACAGCTCTCTGAAGAAAGGCATACAAGTGGGATCTAGCAGTAGTCAACATGCAGCCAGCCAGACTTGATTAAGCTGGATTGAACTGGCACTCTGTTTTTGTAAGCACTCTGTTTTGCCTCTCTCTGATTTGGGGTTCTTGTGTATTATTGTTTGGAATTTTAAGAAACAAAGTAATATTACCTTATAACCTTCAGCAAGAGTATTAAAAAGTTCTCTTTTTGTCTGCTGTGAACATAACAGCCCTATATGTCTCCTTCCCTGAAGTGAGCAAAGGGCCTCCTAATAAAACATTTTAAAACTTAGCTGATCAGAAAAACAAAGTGTAAGGCACACAGATGCATGAGAAATCGATAAAACGAAAATCAGATCAGATCTGATCTGAAATTAGATGTTTAAAATCTCTGGATGCTTGCTTAGCCCTAAAATAACAGCTAAACTGAGTAACAAGGGAAACGTGGTAGTCTTCGGAATCACAGAGCACCTCTTATCCCCACCACCAGTACTCTACATTTAATACATCTTGTCCACTTCTATATAGGAACCACAATTGTATTCAACCCCCTGAGTCGAAAAAACTGAATCAAAGGAGTGATAGACTTTGTTGTAGTTAAAGCAAATCTGCCACGCTACCAAATGCCTTAAAATTCAGGGGATTTTACTTATAAAATGGGTTTTATGCATCTCCATTTCCCTGGCTGTCTTGCTTTCATCAATTATCAAGGTTATTTGTCTTCAGACCCAGGGCATGATAGTGCCCAGTTTATGTTAATGCTGAACTCAATGGACCCAAGTCATTCCTGGAATAATCAGATGCAACTTCCAATAAATCAGTAGAGACACAATTTCCACTGAATCCCCTAGAAAGGAAGCCTGTAGAAATTGAGCCCACTTACAGCATAGCTGATTTGGAGAATATAACTTGGCAACCTCTCTCTCCTTCAGTGAACTTCTGATGTTGGCTTTGCTGTCATCCCAAATGTTATAAATCATTTATAAATAGGCGTACACCTATAGAGCTTGCACCTTTGTTGCAGGAGGCCTCAACCAAAGCAGGACTCTCTGAGTTAGGTTCTGTATAAATATAATTATAATCCCTGCACTAATGAGGTTATGATCTAAAAGACATGATTTTTTTTTAACCTATGGTATGATAACAGTTCCTTCTATAGTTGCCTAAGAGGCCAATAGCTGTGCATAGCAAGTTTTATTGGTCCTACAGGACCCAGTAACTCTGCTACATATTTGAGTGATTTCTGTTGAAGTGTTTTCTATTTATTACAGTCACTCCAAAAGTGTCTTCTCATAAAAAATTTCAATTTCTCATCAAAACCCAAAAAATTTCAGTTGAAAAAAACAACTTTCAGTCCAAACCTACCAAAAAATAAATAAAACAGAAAAATGTTGCACCACTAACTAAAAAAGTTTAGTTTTTTAATGCAAAAGTCAGAATTAAGAAAACTGAAAATTTTCATTTTGTCAAAAAACTAATTTTTCCATAAAAAATTAAATGAAAAATTTTCATCCAGCAATAACATGTACATGTTTTTCTGAATTCTAGACCACTCCTGGAACAAAAAACCATGAGTAGGGAAGAGAAATGGAGTAAGAAAAATAATTCTCAATGTGCTGTGAAGGGACAAGAGCCAGTTGCAGGGAATCAAGACAAGTATACAAACAAGCTAGATAACCACAGTATTAGTACTGTCCTTCTTTTACCATTTATTTTGTGCTGTTATTTAAATAACTAAGTTGCTCTCAAATTCAGTTTCTGATCACAGGACCTAGCAGGAAGATACATTTTTGGTGGGAGAGAAAGAATTATACAGGAAAAACATCTACTGAATTTTTAAAAAAAAAACCTGGCTGCCTCATTATGAAATTGTTTAGAAACCCATCAATGCTTTTTTGTTAACATTTTGAAAAAGTGTGATTGAAATGTGGAAAATTTTTAGTGATCGCTGCAGTGCTACTCCCAGGACGACAGCAATGCCACTAACTTGGAGTTGAAACTTCATCACTGAATGAAGTAGAAAGGGCTGCGCAGAAATGGGCAGTAAGGGCAGGGGTTGGACATAGCTCTGGATCCAAACACTAGGAGCCTTCAGATCTTGGACTCTGGCTTGGGTCCCAGCCTGTAAGAACATTTTCAGTCAAAACCAGGGGATCAGATTCTGCTGTCACTTCAGGCCCAATCTGTCCAAAGAGATGCACCTGTCATTCTTCCTGGGGAAGTACAGATTCTCTTTCCCCTAGATCAAAATATGTCCTTTCTTTGAAGGCTGGTTATATGGGTTCTGAGCTGGGGGTCAGGTTTGGTTCCAAAACAGCACTGGAGGGCAGACTGGCTTAGATTTCTGCACGTTGATGTGAGTTAATATTAAAAAGCTAGTGCCATATAGGCATATCGATTATTGTAACTTTGGTGTGACTTTATGATTAACTAGAACTGCTACCTGCTGCTAAACACACAGAGGCTGGCAACAAAACTCATGTAAGCAGGTAAGGGACCATCTAAAGAAGTATTAACTTAGAGTGAGACCCGAAGCAAACAAATAAACTGAAAATTAACTCCATTGCTATAAAATAGGAACCATCACTTTGCCTGTCAAGATTGTCCTTACCTGCATTGAAGAGCTGGAAAGCTGGAAACCACTAGCCAGCTCCAAGTTCCAAAGGGGTAGCCATGTTAGTCTAGTTCAGCAGAACAAGCAGGGAGTCTAGTGGCACTTTTAAAGACTGACAAATTTATTTATAGCATGAGTTTTTGTGGGAGAAAAATCCCACTTAGTCAGACATCTTCAAATAGATTTGTTAGTCTTTAAGTGCCACAGGACGCTTTGCTTGTTTAACTAGTGCCATTAACACGTATAGATGTGACTGTATCCAATTTCACCACCTTTTCCCTGTTACTACCTATAGTTAATGGGAAAAAGACACACAGTATCTGAGGATATTTCAACCTACTTATTAGTGAAACTCAGTTGCTGAGAACTAATTTTTTTTCCCCATGGGAAGGCTTTATTTTGGGCTCGAATTTTGACTCTTTTTAGGAAAAGCTGCAAAAATCTTTCTGCTGTGAAAGGCCTTTCCAACATCACATTGACTCTCACAACAGGGACATAGTCCCTTTATCCCCTCCCCCCCACAACCCAATTATTCCAAGGAAACTACCACCAAACAGCTAAGCAAATGAAAATGTTAACAAACCAAACAGCCCAACAAAAGTAAATTATAATAAAATATATTGAAAGTAAAGTAATTTATAAAACTGTACAACATTTCTCATATTACTTACCTAAATGGGTTCTATTGTCTATCCGTATGAGTTTAGAAGGTAGGAGATCAACAATAAACCACAAGTCAGAAGGCAATCACCTGGTTTTAAGTTTCGTTATACAGCTGGAGTAACTAGCCTGGGTTTGCTTAGTCTTATAAAATGTTTGGCAGGGATTGGCCTAAATATGTGTAGACTTGGGATAACTTCTTTGTGAGCAAGGAATGAGTGACATTTTCAAGATACTGCTATGTAAACCACAGTGGCTCTGGACAGTTTTTTACCAGAAGCCAGGAAAAACTCTGTGGTCTGGGGCTAAATTTTATTATTAGTTTTGGGGTGTAATGTTTGAACTTGAACCCCTTTGATCAAACTTGGTGAGCATGAACACACAAGCAAAAATGAAGACGGGCTGGCTTGGAAAACTGAGCCACAAAGTCAGAACTTATCAATATAGGGAGCTGACCTATTTTTGGACCACTTCAGCTAAAAAAATCAAAATCTCATTCCTGTATTTTACATCTCAGATGCTCTAAGCTTTATGGTAGGGTATCCCTCTCACTATGCCCCAAACATACACAGTCCTCAGTTAGTTTAAATCCTCATCACTCCAATTAAAGTTAATGGAGCATCTGCCCCTAGCAATGTAGCAGTAAATTTCCAGTTTAACACCACAGGCTGTATTGAGCGAGCTTGCAATATATACTTAATGTCTAGGATTCTGTGATCCTCTTATTGTTCACATGTCCTAGGCAGAACAGGTGACCGATTTTTTTAGAAGGAAAGCTTTTCAGGACAGGGACTGTATACTACTCTGTATTTACGCAATGTCTGGCAAAATGGGGCCTTGATTTTGGTTGGTTCCTTGGAGAAATCGTATAATAAAAATAATCAGCCAGTGTTCTGAGTTCACTTTGTTTTTCCCTGCTCAGAACTGAACTACACTTCATTTAATAATAAAATATGAAGGAGTTCTATTTTCTTCCAGGGATGACGACATATTTTTTCATCAAAAGACTCCTCTCTGTGGAGAAACTACAAAGAAAACTCAGTTGGGTGGATTTTTATGGGGAGAATGAAGATTTAAGGAGAAGAAAGATCTTTCTTTGAAAAGTTTAAAAGAAAAGATCATAAACTGTCTCCCTTGACCCCTCTTTTTTATCTTTGGTGGATCTCTTGAGTGTTGCCCCTGTAGAAAAAGGACTGACCCCTCTCCACTTTTCTGCTTGTTATTAATGTCTGAAAGTACTTTCTGATAGGCATAGCTGCATGCATGAAGTGTTGACTTGACTAATTTGTAGATTTGGGTCTTGTGGTTAAAGGCAAGCTCTAATAGCATCCTTTGCATTCCAGCATTGCAACACGTCACTGTAACACAACGGTGATCTGGGATTGTGTCATTGACCTCTGAACACAGAATCATCTCACTATAATGTTCCACAATGCAGTGCTAACGCAAAAACTTGCACCAAGCCAGAGCCAGATGAACTTGGAAGCACCAAGGAGGAGATTTTTGTATGGACTCACAGGAGCTCTACTCACTCCCCCTTTGGGAAGTAGAATTTGGTGAACTGAGTTTAAGCAGGATCCAGGGGCTGGAAATGGATTGTTAGCGGTATATCATTGGTGTGGCAGAACACATTTCTCTCTAGATTTTTTGTTGTGTGTGTGTGATACAGCTAAACCTGAATTTTAACGTTAAAATTTTGGGCTTGGGTCTTACAAAAACAAACCAGCAAGAGCTAGATGGATCCAGCTTTATTTTTAATTTTCCAAATAAAAGGATTCGGAAGAGCCTGTTGTATTACAAGTCTCAGCAGTAGTGTGATCCAAGATATTATACCCTGTGGTCTTTGCATGCCTTTGAACTGACTTCAGTGAGCAACAGATCAGGGCCTTTATGAGCACAAGGCCTAAATCTGATTCTTCATCCCAGTGCAAGTTAAGGGTCACTGCACTGAAACCAATGGGTTTGCACCAGTGTAAAACTCATGTATGTGAAAGGAGAATTAAATTCCCTGGTAGCAGCAATTGTAGCAGGATGCTACTGGTCCAGCTGGGCTAACCCCTGCTATTAAGCACTAAATTAGTAGGATTACGAGGCAGCTGTATAAACCCTTCTGGAATGAGCTAATGAGGAGTGGCTGCACGGCTTGTGAATGCAGGCTCCATAAGAGGCTCAACAGAAGGAACTGTGGAGGGAGGGGGGCTGGTATGCACGAACAGCCACCTACAGGGCAAAGCTGCTGAGGGAAGCAAGCTTTCCCTGGCTTCAGACTCGGGCAGCGAGGCTGCTAAACCCTGTGTATATATTAGGAAATGGTGGTGTGTTAAGAGACAATTGATAAAGAGCACTGGTGAGAGCAAAACCCTGAGGTCTGTGTGTGATTTGGGCAGCAGAAGGCTGGAGCAGCACAAGGGAGGCCTATGTGTGACTACTACAGCAATCCTCAGATGTGAGCAAGTACATGTGGGCTTTTCTGAATTAACTGGTATCAAAATTTCAGGCAGGGGTGGCACTTGGCAACTGCCTGAATTCTACTCTTCACACTTTTTGGTGAGCATGAAAATGCTGATGGAATTTTGTGGTTCCCTGTTCTATGTGTGGCTGTAGTCGCCCTCCATCCTAAGATACAGAACATGTATAGGGATACTGTCACTGATATTATGAGGTTTGATTTTGCTTCATAGAGATGTCCATTGCCACCCTGAAATATTTGCTTTCATGCTATACGGAACCCATACATGTCCAGAGCCTTCCACTGAAGTCAACTGGAATGCTCCCATTGACATCAATGGACCTTGGACCAACCGTGACTCTTGTTGAAGAGCTGATCTGCAGAATTAGAGATGCTCTGCTGAATTCAGGTAAATGTAGGATGGTTTTAATGATTCATTGAATGAAGCTATTAATACCAAATGATTTTTGTTAATTTCATATTTTTACCATTTGTGGTAAAGCAAAGTATGAGTGCTAGGCTAATAGCTGTATAGCAGGGAGTATCAGTTGTAGCTTAGTGTTTATTCATGTTGGTAGCTCCATGCATGTATAGCCTATTGATTCTTCACTTTCTTTTCAAATTTCTTTTATGCATCCACAATGGGCTTGGATTTTCAGGACTGTTGAGTAGCCACATCTTTCTGTTGGAGTTGAATGTGTCTACAGCACTTAATAAAGTCTTTGTATCTTTGTTATGTATCCTCTGGTGTGGTCTACTCTAGTTCTTTACTTCATTCTCTGATCTGTGGAGGTCAAAAGTAAGTTAAAACTGAAAGATCAGTAATCGATGTGCTGGGGACTTCAGTCAACTTTTCTTTTGTACACAACACAGAATTACTCAGCTGTTTGTTGACCTCATAGTTAATTAAGGTTACTTCTGATGTTGTCTCTGAGTTATCCGATTCTTTGTAAACTGGAGGCAGTGTAGCTAGAAAATACATTGTTACTCATACAGTGTTCTGCCATGATTTGTAATCCACCTGCCCTGAAAGCAACTGAGGAACAATCAGCTGGACAACTGCAACAGCAGTTCTCTCAGGTCAATCAAGGAATCTATGTGAATACTTATGTCACCCTCAGTTCTGGAGTATTTGTGCACCTCATGATATTTATAATACTTCTGTAAGGAAGGGAAGTGTTATTATCCCCATTTTACAAAGAGGAAACTGATGCTCAGAGAGACTAAGCAGCTCACCAATGCTCAAACAGGAAGTTTGTGATAGAACGAGGAACTGAACAAGGGTCTCTTTACTCCCAAGCCAAGATCCTAAGCACTGGATCATCCTTCTCGACTGCTAGAGACATTTCCATCTATCATATGTGCAGAAACTACACAAAATAAGGCCAAAATTTGGGCCCAAGTCTAGCATTGTAAAAAGTCTTATGATATTTGATACTTTTCCTAAAGCTTCACTCCTGGAATCATAGGGCTGAATGTGAATCTCAGGCTTCATTTAAAAAAAAAAATACAAGTTCTTCTTCGAGCGCTGCTCGGATGCATTCAGTAATAGGTGTCTCCATGCCAGAGCACAGGATTGGTTGGAAAAAACTTGTTCTAGCCTGTCAGAAGAGGGGAAGCAGCCACCACCCCTCGCACCACTCGTGGCTATATATACAGCCCCCTCCCCACCCCCTCCTCAGTTTCATTTCTTCCGCCTTGCGCGCTGGATCTGGAACGTTGCTCCTTGCAACTCGCAAGCAGCCTGTCTCTTGGCATTCTACTCACTGTCCAGCAGGGCACATCTCTTTGTGGATTTAACTCCACTGCGAGCGTTCCCAACACTGGACTGGAACATCGCATTGACGATGCCAGGGTTTAAACCCTGCGCCAAGTGCAGGAAGGCCTTCCCCCAGGACGACCCCCACGGGAAGTGCCTTAGGTGCCTGAGCAAAGATCACATGGTCTCGGCGTGTTCCATCTGTCTCTCCTTTAAGCCAAGAACGATTAAGGAGAGGGAACAGCAACGCCGCACCCTAGCCTTGGAGGAGGCTTGGCACCCTTCACCTGAGGCTGCGGGTTCAAGCCCGGCACCGAGACCCAGCTCAGCGCCAGAGCCTATGCAGCACCATGCCACTGGTGGCCGCCTCCACCGCACGACCTCGGTGCTGACTCCAGCACCGCAGCACCTACCTGGCACCTTGGCACCGATCGAGGTTGCCCTCAGTCAGCCTGGCACCGTCGGCACCGGGCTCACCTCGGCACCATGCCGTATCATCTCCGGTGCCAACAACACGGTACAGCCTAGCTTCACCGGTGCCAACCTCACCCCTGCACTGGCTGACTCCACCCTCGGCACCACAGAGCCCGGTGCCGCGGGAACGGGAGCCTTCCTGCCTGAGCAGTCCTCCCTCCCCCAGCGAGGACTTGCCTGTGACTCACGCGGACTTGCTTCTCATCCCATCCACCCCGGAAGCGGTGGAGGCAGCACGAGCCCTGCTGCTCCTCCCGACTCCCCTTGCCCCACCTCCATTCAGAATGGGCAAACTGGACTTCATCTCGAAGGCCTGGGTTCATCTGGGATGCTCAACCTCACCTTCCAGCCCCCCGTCTTCCACCCCAGTGGGGGCTGACACCACTCCACCACTGGCACCGGGCCGGGAATCCCAATTCCCTTCCCCCATCTCCAGCCTGGAAGAGGGACCTTCTAGGGGCTCCAGACGGCCCTGGTACCACACATCGGCTCCATCATCCTGCCACTTTCGGCCACAAGAATGGTTCCCTGAGGGAACTCGCTCCCCTTCGCGGTGGACCCCCAGTGCCACGCTGTCCTCGGCACCGGTGTCCTTTATGGGAAACCTCTCGGTGCACTTTGACCTGTTGCACCGGGCCACAGCCCATTTAGGTATGGAGGTGGAACCCCTGAGTCTCCCCCCCCGATACCCTGTTCAGACTGGCATTCGCCTCCACGGTGCCCTTAGCAATCCCCCCCCACCCGAGTGTATGGGACCTCGCACGCTCCTGGTGACAGAGTCCAAGCTCTGTCCCCCCGGTTTCAGATGCGGTGAGCATGAAGTATCGGGTACCCGAATCGGACTACCCCCTCACTCGCTGGCCACCCAGTTCCCCCTAGGGACATGGTCCAGATGGCAATGGGGCCAGAGAACCCCCCCAGGGACCCATTCCCCCCCTCCAGGGAAACTAGGGAGCTGGATCTGTTAGGCTGTAAGGTGTATTCTTCATCGGCCTTTCAATTGTGAGTGGCAAACAACCAGGCTATAACCAGCAGGTACTTGCTGGATGTCTGGGAGTCACTTGGTAGATTTAGAAATATGCTTCCACCCGAGGCCAGGGATGAGTATGATGCCTTCCCGGAGGAAGGCAACATAATCTCTCAAGACTTCCTTCTTTCAGTCCGCGATGTGGTGGACACTGCTGTCCGTACCATGGCCTTGGCGGTTACCCTCTGCAGGGTAGCATGGCTTAGGGAGGCTAGAGTGCCCCCTAACGCACAGCAGGCGGTCCTTGACCTGCCCTTTGAGGGGAATATCCTATTTCCCCCTGAAACCCTCTCTGTGGTGGGCACAGCCCGGGATCCTCAGGGAGAGGCCAAATATTTTGGCCTTCTCCCTCCCGGACTCACCCCTCCGACTTAGCTCCCCACTTCCCTGGGTGGGACAACCCCTTCTCCTTCCAGCCTCACTCATGGTGGGAAGAGGGCCTTCGCCCACCCCTCTCCAAGGCGGGGCCCCTCTGACCTCCGCTACCCTCTTTACTCTTAGGGTGCAGGGGGCCCTAGGGCATCACTGCTGCAGACGGCCAACCACCCACCCTCCCGTAGGAAAGGCAGGTCCGGTGGGAACCATCCCAGCCCTTCCTCGTTCTTCCCCTTCCCCAATCACGGAAGCAAGGATTAGATCGGGAGACCGGGGACTGACAATACAATGATGCCCGCCTATGGTGCCGGTACCCCAATACCGTAGCTGCCACCCCCCACCCCTCACCCCTTAAGCAGTGACTTCCCTGAGGATGGAAACCTCCCCTCTCCTATTCCTAACAGCCTTCCTTCCAGAATACTCCCCACCGTGTTCCCCACCCTAACCCCTCACCGACGGATGGAGGCACGTCTCGTTGTAGCCCCAGCTGCGGCGGGGCTCTGAGATGCGCATATCCAAAGCTTATTCGCAACAGGACTGTGCCTGTGGCCATGATGCATGTCCCAGGTAGGCCCCCTCGTTCCGGGTCAGGGGAAGGGGAGGGGACACCCCTGGTCACACCACCATCTTCTGTGCTATGACCCCAACCCCCTTTTGACAGGAATTTCTCCTATGCACTAACGGGACACATCTGTGTAGCAATACAGCTACCTGGACAGCTATTGCATTGGGAAGGTATCTCTAGAGCGGGTTTTACCCCTGCATGGGCCCTAGGTACGGCCCACTCCTCCCCTTTTCCCACCCTCGCACGGTCCCTCATCTCTACTCTTTGGTCATTTAGTGGGAACCAGGGGCCCAGCTCAGGAACCCTCACCTTGGTCTACCCTCTCTGAGGTAGCCCATGCTTTCCCAGCCTCACCAAAGCACGGCCGGGGGCACCATTTTAAATCCCCGAGGGGGAACACCTTGTTGTGTACCATATGTTGGGAAACTGCAAAAGGTCTATCCCGTCGAGTGCCCTCCCACATATAGTTCCCGCCTCCATATCCACTGCCTTCTGGACAGCTGTCTACGTCAGACAGAAGGTTCCCTACTTCCAGGGCACTTGCGTAATCTTTTGCCCTATGGTTTTATTCTCTGGCAGGACATGACCCCCTGCTTCTGCCCTGCCTCCCCGTGGGACTGTCCCACTATGCCGTGCGTAGCCCCTTAGTGCTACTGCGGTTTTTCCCCATGCACATTGGCGGTGCCTGGCAATTCCGTGGTCCCCTCTTTCCTTTCTCAAGGACCCGTTGACACCCACTGCCATTCCAATGCCGCAATACACAGAGAACCCATTCTATACAACATATAACAGTTTGGGGTTGTACCCCTTTTATTCACCCTCTGGCTCCCTCCAGGGAGAAAACTTCGTTGGGTTCTCTGATCCCGGGGTGCCCTTCAGATGCGGCAGCTGCCACCTTGTTGCCACCTAGCTTAAGAAGGACCCTTCCTTGGCAGCGGAGTTCTTCAATATCCATGCATTGAAGAGTTTTCCTCCTTGGCAGCCCTGACATGGCAAAGTGGTAGCGTTATCCCTCCAGCAAGCACCATAGGTACTGAGTCCGTGGCCTTTCATGGCCCTCCTTCGATTCTTCAGTCACCGAGGGGCTGACTAGATGGTAGTAAGAGTTCTCTTCCATCCCTCTCCTTCCCCCTCATGCTTGAGTGAGAGCTTCGAGAGGCAAACCCTGCAAGCTTAGACAAGCGGGGCCCTCCCCTACATTCTAGCACCCTGTGGGCCCTAGTAGGCCCATCTCATCAACATTGCCTCAGGCCACCTTGCGGTCGTGGTGCCGGCTCAGCTGAAAACATGTGCTTCTGTGCTACCAGGTCTTTAATTAGCATGCCATAGGCCCCGCCCTGCTTGACTCGACTCTATATGCTGCAGCTAGTGTCTTATGGTCTTCCCAGTTGCCCTCGAGGGCATCTCACAAGCTTGTATATTTATTTCTCTCTTTTAACCAGATGGCTTTCTTGGTCGCATCCTAGATAAGGGGCATTGTCATCCCCTTACTTCTCCCTCTGTACTCTGTAGTTGCCAGATCAGTCCATGACTACGTGGCTCCTGCAAAGCCTTCGGGTGCTCTATGCCTACCCTTTCTTTGTTCTTGCGCGAGACGCGCCCATATAGCTAGTCTTATTTGCTAGCTTTTAGTTTTCTCCTTTGAGTCCTCGTGAGATGGCCTAGGCCAGACATTGTAGTCTGTTGGTTACATTTCATGTTTTTCCTCCAAGGCAGGGAACCCGTGCAACCCGTTTTCTTAGGTTGCATCCTTTTTCTCCAGCTCAGATGGCCTTGCCCGACCTGCATTTGTGTTCTGCCTTGGTGGGTTCGGTTTTGCCCTGTTCTGGTTGACCCGCAGCTCTTGCTTCTTCTGGGCCCGTCAAGGCCCATCCGCCTCTTGTCTTCGGCGAGCGTCTTGCTGTGGGGCCTCTACCTTACAGGGTTTGTTGCTGTGCTGAAGGCGGAAGTACCAACTCCACCCACCATCCATCAGCATGGCTAGTAGTCACCTATTACTGAATGCATCTGAGCAGCGCTCGAAAAAGAACAGTGAGTTATTCACCAGTAACCGTCCTTCTTTGAGATGGGCTGCTCAGATCCATTCAGGTACCTCCCTTCCATCCCTGCTTCTGGAGTTGGCGATTCTAAGGAACTGAGGAGGGGGCGGGGAGGTAGCTGTAAATATAGCCATGGGGGGCGCGAGGGGCGGTGGCTGCCTCCTCTCTTCTGACAGGCTAGGACAAGTTTTTTTCTGACCAATCCGGTGCTCCGGCATGGAGACACCTATTACTGAATGGATCCGAGCAGCTCATCTCGAAGAAGGACAGTTACTGGTGAGTAACCCACCATTTTAGCACACATGGCTGCAGAGTAAAGGTGGGGAACGTCAATGAGAAAGGTTAAAAAAACCAACAGGAGGCAAATAAATGGATATTCTTCAAACTTTGTGACCCTCTTCCAACAACATGAAAATAAAGGCTGGCACCTTCCCCCATACCTGCTGGAGTGAGTGAACCTTTGAACTCAATCAGCAACAGTCCACTGAGTAAACATATGATTAGATGATCTACTACCATCCTCACTCATGTTGTTTGTGCATCTGATTCTTGCGCCTCCCTTAACTCTCTGTTTCAAAATGTCTCCTCCCTTGGCACTGCTAATAAAACCCCCACTGAATGCCAACGTAAGCTGTGCTAAAAGATCAAGGGTAGAATATTGTATAATCTAGTGCATGACATGCCAAGAATATGTTATGTTCTTTAGAGGGATAATAAAATAATCTATCAGTCAGTTCTCTGGGGATTTAAATCTCCCATTTAGAACCCATGTTCCTTCTATGGTGGTTTTGCGGAGTCAATTTGCTGCTTTGTGACTCCTGAGAGAGTGCTGGGATTTGACTGTGAAGTCCTCAGTTAGGTTTTTAAAATTCCAACCTTTGTGATAAAAGAAAACCAACAACAAAGCAGCATTTACACACATATGAGACAAATTAAAGTATATGTAATTTAGTAGCTGGCAGCTACCTTGAACACTGCTAGGCTCAAAGAGATGTGCAAGAGCAGGTTGTCTTAACTTGATAAATTATCACCATGATCTGTTGTACTTTGTGGCTATATCAGTAATTATGTGCCATGCGTCGTACATCACTGAAATGCCAAGAAAATGAAACTATTTCCATGAGAACAATGGATCAGAGGAAGCTTTTTCAAATACACCTCAGGGTACAATCCTATACTGGCAGCGGATGGGGAAAGGTTTGATTAATAGCTATGTGTTACCTCTAATTTCTCTGAAACTGCTGTAATTATTTAATTGTGTAAGTGCAGTGCCTTGTGGCCCCACATGAAACCTGGACCTCTGGTGCTAGGCACGTAGCAGGAGGTGAGGCCTGTCCAAAAGAGCTTACAATTTTAATTGACTGGACAGAAAATGAGGAATTTTTATCCCAGTGTTTACAGATCAGGAACTGAGGCAGAGAGATAGTAAGTGACTTGCTGAAAGGGTCACAGCACTCCTGAATCCTGATCCAAAGCTTCCTTTGTGTGTGTAATGCTCCTCATCATGGGAGAGCACTGAGATCGGTAACAGGAGGGAAATCCAGCACAAGGAAGAAACCTGGTGACATTGAATCGAATGCTTATGGCATGTTCAAAGAAAACCTTCATTGTGAACCATGAAAATCAGTGAGACTTGTGCTCCTAACTCAGTTAGGGTGTATCTTCCTTTTAAACAAAGGGTGTGATTCCCACCTTGAGGAGACATAGCTGCTCTAGCTCTAGGGCACTAAACATACAGGTCTTCAAAGCATCTGATGAAGTGGGATTTTCTCCCACAAAAGCTCATGTGATAAATAAATTTGTTAGTCTTTAACTGCCACAGGACTCCTTGTTTGTTTTGCTGAATTAGACTAACACGGCCACCCCTTTAAAAATACAGGGTAGCCACAGCAGCACAAAGAGTGGGAGAGGTTAGCTGCTCTGCAACACACCTAACGTTTTCTGATGGAATGTACGTGGGCCAGTTAGACTTTTTAATGCTTATAGTGCTGCAGAGGCATTCTAGTTTTAGTACAGTAGCTTGATCAGAGCTTATGTAGGAATTAAACCACCAGCTCAAATGGCAGACATATCCAAAGACTCTTCTAAAGAGCCTGCCCTTCCACCCTGTAGTTTATGTCAGCAAATACAAAAGGTGCAAAGTTGAGCGTTGATGTTGCTGTTGATCCTGTAATCATAATGAATTCACATTTGTAATAGGATTTTACCAATGGCCAAGATCTTCCAAAGAGAGCAGTGATTTGTAGGTGTTCAGTCTGAGACACTAGAGAAGCCTCATTTTCAAAAGGCATGGAATGTCCACCCTCTGAAATTTAAGCCTTTTTAAGGTGTCTCAAGTGGGACACCCTAAAACTGAGAAAATCATGAAAAATATCACCCTTTGCCTTTGAAAACCTCTCTTTAAAGACACTGGTCCTCAGTTAAAAAAATCATTTCAGGAATAAAAACTGTAAGATTTTAACTGTATTAAAATTGGGGACTGGAAATGGCTTGGAAATTGAATGGAATGAATTGAATTGGAATGGAAATTGAGGAATGGAAATATTATTCTTCATTACAGTGAGTAAAAGAAAAAATGACATTTCTTAATCATAATCACTGTACAACGTCTCATCACCATAAGCACAGACAGAGGAACAGTGCTTTGTCTGTGGTAATGGTGTAACTAATTTGTTTTACTTTTGAATGGTGTGCAGAAATGATTTCTCTTCTGGTCTATGGCTCCCAGGTCCCCCGTGGAAAAAAACCAACCAGGATAGTCCTTTGGATAGAACAATTGGTGCCAGCTTTGTAGGAGGCACTTGGAGACCACAAAGTGGAGCCAGATTCTTTAGAATTTCTGGCATTTGATGGGTGCCTACAAGAGAAAGACTCTGTGGAGACAACCCTGACTCCCACATTCTCTGCCTGGCCAGGGATGCCAGATGCTGTACCAAGGCACCAACTAGCAACCATTCACAAAGAACCTTTCACCAGCTGAGAACAGCTGGAGCCTGGTGAATGCAGGCTGTGTCCCTTCCTACTTCTGACTCACTCTCTGATCTGGAGATTGCAGGAAGGAAAAGTTTAAGAGCCAGCTATACTGTTACTACAGCTAATGGGATTAGCCCAGGGGTAGAAGAAATTGTCATTTAGGGGGATATGGACAGCCTTTGTGCCTTATGAGCCACCAAAATGATACATTGGGAGTGCAACAAAGCAGAGATTCTGCCTTCAGGCATTATTATCATTTATTACTTACCATAGTTTCTAAGAGGTCCAATCATAGACAATGACCCCACTGTGCTAGATGCTGTACAAAACATGGAACAAAAATATGGTCCCTGCTCCAAAGTGCTTACAGTTTAAGAGACTTTGCTGTCTGAGCCTTGCCTCTGAACAGATGCAAAACCCACAGCTGTGCTGTGACTATTACCAAGCAGTTCCTGCAGTTTTATCAAAAGTCTCATGATATTTGATGATTTTGTTTGAAGACAGAGCTGCTGCATGAAAATCCCAACTCTTCAATATTTTGTCTAGACCATATTTCTAACAGTCATAATTGAGGAACAAAAGCTCAAAAATGTGACCCAGGTGCACTCTAAAGACGTTTGATCCAGAAAGAACCCCCAATTTATTATTTTCTAAATCATGGTTTTTAAGATTCTCATAACTGGTTCAAGCTGGAGTCATGATTTTTTGAATGCTTAATGCTGTGGAGCACAGGTCCACTAAAGAATTCAGATGGCTCTACCTTAATCAAGGACCAGACAGGCATCTCTGAAAGATGGGTAGTATTTGCTGAGCTATTCAATCCCTCCCTCTACTGTCTATCAAAAGGTACTAAAGAAACTCACCCAACACCTGCGATACAAAGAAGATGCCCAGCCACCTACTACTGAAGAAACAGGGATGAAAAAAAAAAGTTACTCAGCAGATGAAGTCAGGTAAAGCATCAGGCAGAGACAGCATACCAGCTGAACTACTTAAACCTGCAGACCCACAAATTGTAAACTATCTACATGAAATCATGGAGGTTATTTGAGAAACAGAGGAGATTCCTCAGGACTTCAAAGATGCAACCAAAAGTTATGCTAAATAAAAATAACGACAACAAATCTTATTGTATTATTAGGGTCTTTCCCTGATATTTGTAGAGAGTAAAATCCCTAACTGTATTTTGCTCATTCAGTTTGTCAAAAGAGAATCAGAGGCATTTCTACTGGAGACCCAATGTAGATTCCGATCACTTTATACTACTACAGACACTTGTTTTGTAGAGCAAAGAAACAAAAAAAAGGCATTGAACAAAACATGGAAATGTATGCTGTCTTCACTGATCTAAAAAAAATGGTTTAACACCGTGTGCAGAAATGAACTCTAGAAAATTTTAGAAAAGTTTGGCAGCAACACCAAATTCATTCAGTTCTACAAAGACATAAAACTGGTCAAGTATTCTCAGACAGCAGCCTCGCTAAACCACTTCTCAGATCTAATGGTATGAAATAAAACTGCCTGCTGGCACTCAGGTGCATCGCTGGCACCTGACACACAGGGCACATGCCCTGAGTCCCAGCGCCAGTGTCCCGAGTGTCTGGGACAGCCCCTGCCTCTCCTGGCTCCATCCCGGGCCAGAGATCCAGGGCCCAGCTGCCAGTGGAGGCACCTGCCTCTCCCGGCCATGGAGGTGCCTGCTGTTCCCAGCCCAGTCCCTGTCCAGGAATTTAGGCCGGGCCGCCTGTGGTGGTGCCCAACTCTTCCATCCCCATCCCCATCCCTGGCCTGGGATCTAGGGCCAGGCAGGTGGTGACAGGAGCCTGAGGCTGGATCAGGCCCCGGCAGAGAATCAGGGCCGCAGGGGGCAGGGCCTGTGCCCATGCCCTGGGTCTCTCCCTGGAGCAGCGACATTTCTGCTGGCACTGAATCTTTTCTGTCTTGTCGTTGTAGCTGTTGTGATATATGTGAAGGCCAACCTTCATAAGGGCACTATGTAAAAGACAGAATTGAAGGAAAACTCTTTGATCTCCAAAGGCTTACTGCAAAGACAAAAAAGTTCAGAGAACTCCTATGTGAAGCTGTTTTCATAGATAATTGTGTTCTACTTAGTCATAGGGAAAGTAGCCTACAGATTATCCTTGACAGGTCCTCAAGGCCAGCTGAACAGTTTGGATTCACCTTTAACCTGGAGCAAACTTAAATCCTCTCCCAACCAGTTTCTTTGGCCATTAGCATGGAGATTACCACCACCATGGATGGTTCAGAACCTGCATGCATCAATCACTTTATATAACTTGGCAATACAAACTCGAGTGATGGGTCCCTGGATCAAGAAATATCAACTGGAAAAGACATAGCAAGTCAGGCTTTTGGCAGACATTGATATAAGATACTCAAGCAGCCTACCATCGAACAGATGTAAAACTGATATATGATATGAAAGTTATATGGCACGAACAAGGTACTAGACATGTTAAATAGCTTGAAAATTTTTACTTATGCTGTCTCTGCTCTCTTCTGAAGGTCCACTGGCAAAATAAGCATCAATTATGAACAACCTCAGAAAGTAATAACACCCAGCACTGAGTTAATCATTATCAAAGCTTTAGAAAGATGGACAAGTCAAGTCTGAATGGGCAATAAGAGATTTCCCAAAATAATTTTCTATGGTGAGGTGAAGCTGTACTTGGTCTTATCTTGATTTCTAGTAACTGAAGATTAGCTTTAGCCCCGAAACATGGCGGTTTAATATGTCTTCCAACTTTTTAAATCATTAATTACTCTAACATTTATAAAGCACTTCACGATTTTCAAATGCAAGGTGCTAGAGAAGTGCAAAGTGTAACATAATTACTGTTCACACAGAATTGCATTACTCTCATTACATATGTAACTTGGGCAACATACTAAGCTTAAAAGTTTGCTTTAAACCATATATTGAACCCATCATCTACAGTTTTGCTAGCCACAGACGTTACACATCATCATAAATCATGGACTGCCATTATCTGTACAGTAGCATAACCAATAGAAGACAACTGAGAATCTTTCTGCTGACCATTTCTCTCTCACTTTATTGTCACAATTCTGGACAGCTTTAATACAGCACAGGCATTAAGGAAGATGTGTCACCATCCATACCAGGGGTTGAAGTGTAACCTGGGGGGCCCCCGAATGCTCCCATGTGGGTGGGTCCCCCCAGAACCCATCTCCTGCCCTCCCATATGCCAGCGCCCCACCCCCTTCCCCCATTACCTCCCCCAGTGCAAGCCGGGCCACCTGTGCACTTACTGACAGGGGCTTGGCTGGGGAGGCGGGGACGGTAGCCCCCAGGTCAGGGCAGCAGTGTGGCTGAGGAGGAGGCTGCAGGCCTCAGGTTGGGGCAGGGAGGGGTTTGGGGCAGGGCTTGAGCCCCCTAGCAATGCCCTTGCCCCTGCCCCTGCCTGCCGGAACAGGGCAGAACGCCACTCTGGGGCCTGCTATTTTTAGGGGCCTAGCGTTCGGGCCCCTAAAAATAGAGCATGGAACCAGAATGCTGCATTCTGGGGCCTGCTATTTTTCAATGGTGGGCCCTGGAATACAGCATTCTGGATCCATTTTCTATTTTTAGGGGCCCTGGAACACTGAGCCCCTAAAATAGTGGGGCCTGGAATGTCATTTCACCACATTCCAGCTTACTTTAACCCCTGAACCATACATGTAAGAGGCCATAGCGTATCTTAAAAACAATTGCTGAGGTATATCGTGTTTACTAATGGGTACACAACACTGAACTGCATTGAAGATCTGCCATGCAAACCTTCCCATGTGAAGAAGTATGTGTGGAAGTCTCTTGCATGTGATTTTAAAATATTACCAAGAGCCACTTCTGTCTTCCTTCATTCCAAAGCCCTACAGGTCTCTTATTCCCTCTCTGCCATTACTGGACCAAAGAGAAGAGACATTTAGAAATATATAAAATGCAGTTGTAGTTAGAAAAGTGGAAACTATGCAAAGAATGTTTCCCATTCTGTCATCCTGGAGAAAGTGATATATAACTTTATAAGAAGTGAATCCTCTGTAAATAAGAACAATGAAATCTCTGCATTTCAGGTACTGGCAACAAAGAAACCAAAATAAACAATTTCAGGGATGTTTGAACATGGGGTCTGCAAGTTTATGAATAGAAATTTTGGAGCAGATACTCAACTGCTAGAAAGTATTCCCCATCTTCAAAGCATCTGATGAAGTGGGATTTTTCTCCCATAAAAACTTACATGATAAATAAATTTGTTAATGTTTAGATGCCACAGGACTCCTTGTTGGTTTTACTGAAGTAGACTAACAAAGATCCCCCTTTGGAACCAGATTCCTTGTTTGTTTTGCTGAACTAGACTAACATGGCTTCCCCTTTGGAACAAGTCTCTGGGTGATGTCCATATATGCCCTTTAAATCAAAATAATGCTGATTATTTTGATTTAAAGAAGGGTAGGTCCACACAGCCTTCCCTTATATCAAAATGAGGAGCGCCCTCATTTTATTATAAGGGAAGATTATATTGACATAATAAAACCTAGTTTTATATCAATATGATGTTTAAATTGCAACCATTATATTGACATAATCCTGTGTGGCTGCGTTATTTCGATATAACTGTTATATCGATTTAATGCAATTTGACCTTTTTTCTCCTAGAGTGCCTGGCACCCTGGGTGGAAGGGCCAGGTTTAAGTGCTCAGTGGTAGCCGGGCAGCGGGGGAAGACAGCCCCATGCCCGACTTTAGGCGTGCTTACTGGATGCGGAGAGAAGGGAGCCCCACACCTGAAGCCGGGTGAGGAGTGTGTTCCTGGCTGCATGGCCAGCACACAGGGAGCCAGGCACGGTGTGCCCTCCTCTGCTGCCCTGCCAGCGCACCAGGAGCCAGGCACAGGGCTGTCTTCCCCTGCACCTGGCAAGTGTGCCTAAAGCTGGGCATGAGGCTGTTTTCCCCTGCAGGCTGGCTAGTGCTGGGAGCTGGGCACAGGGTACCTTGCCCCACCACCTGGCTAGCCCGCCTAAAGCTGGGCATGCAGGCATCTTCCCCCGTAGCCCAGGTGGCACTGCTTGAGTGGGTGTCTTCTCCCCCTGCCCAGCTCGCTGGCAGGGTGTGGGAGCATCTTCTGCCCCCCACGCCCCTGCAGCCCTGACAGAGCTGGGTGGGGGGGATGCTTTTCCCCACCATCCAGCTCCCAGGACTAAAGCTGGGCAGGGGATTGAGTGATGGCATGGTCCATCTTGGGGGGCCATGTTGCCACACCTCCCATGGTGTCCTTCTCCTAAATCGAACTAGCAAGTCCTGTCCATGGACATGCTAGTTCATTTTGGGTTTCTAGTGCGGACCTTTTAAATTGATTTAACTTGAATTGGTTTAATGGTTTTCATTCTGATTTCATTAAATCGATATAAGTTAAATCAATTTATCCATCTATGTGTGGACATAGCCTCCTTGTTTGTTTTGCTGGCCTAGACAAACATGGGTGCCCCTTTGGAACTTGCTAAAAACAGACATCAGTCCATTGCCCTTCATCTTCATGCCTTGGGGTATCAGTAAACCGATTCACCAGTGACAATCTGGAAGACGTTTAGTCCAGAAATGATCATTGGGGCATGATCATATTGTGGACATGTGTTTATTGGCTAGTGCTCTGCCTGGCTCCACTCAGTGCAGAAATTTCCCCATTGAGAGAACAACAATTATTTCTATCGTAGCATTCACGCCTCAGATATGGTGCATGAAAATCTTCCATGGGACTATATTCTACCACCCTTACTCATGCTGAATAGGACTTTATTCCACAAGTAATCCCACTGACATCAATACAGAATAGGGCCCAAGCTGTTCTGTATTCTGGCGTCATAATTGATACAATCCTGAACAGCTGGACAAATGACAGTTATGAACACATGCAATCTTGGAACACAAAATCAACAAACTACAATGGGATTAGAATTCTGAAACTGACAATCTGGTTTAACGGACTTTATAACATTACTCCTCTCCTCTTCCCCCCTCCACAGAGAGAAAATCCTATTGTTTGGTTTCCAATCCCTTTCAGTGTTTTTATTTTACAAAGTCACTTTGTCATTTACTTTTGGCGACACTCACCACTGTTCCAAGCCTCATTCTGTGGCACTGATTTATTACTCTCGGACACATACGGCTCTATAAAAAGAGGTATTTTTACCTCTTCAGCTGGCACCTGACAGTTGCAGATCGTTGACTATTTTTCATGTGAGGTTTAGCTTGAAGCTTTTCCCCTTTGCAACCCTGGAACATAACAAAATGCAGGGAGGTTTCCAAGGAGGAAAATTAAAGCCTGGTTTTTGCAGGATCTCACGTAAAAATCCTTTTTCTCCCACTTACAGAAAATTATTTATCTCTGCAAGTGCATGGATTTATTGCACATAGAGAATTTAATATAATTTAAAGGAAGGACAGTGTTATTATTAAGACACTTGACTGGCATACAGAAGATAGGGGATCTGCGCTCAGTGCAGTCACTCTGTTCTGAGATTCTGGGCAATAGGTTTAAGGCTCTTTGTGCTTCAGTTTCCCTATGTGTAAAATAGAGGTAATAATTAGCTCTCGGCAAGAAATAGTTTTCCTGTCCTATGGTAATTTCTAAGTTTTGTTGCAAACTCTCCTCCCAAAATTTGGTTCAAGATGATAGAATATTTCCTTTTGATTTTTAATTTTATGTTTTAAAATTTTTATAACTCATTTTCAGACAGAGATCTTAAACACTTCATTCAGAAAATGTCCAAGTAGGACACTGTCAACACTTTTATTTCCATTTTTTAATTAAATGAAAAATTCTTTTAAATTGTCATACTTTTGTGGGCAGTTTGGTGTAGATTAACTGGCATTTTCCTCTGAAAAAAACATTTAGCTGAAAGATTCCGAACCAGCTCTATCAGTAATGCTGCCTGTCTGAACTATCTATTTTGATTATGCGTTCTTTTTAAGATGGGGTACAGCAGCTGCATCCGAACTTTTCCAAAATTCAAGATAATCTAGGTCCAATGTTTTACAGACTCCCTACATTTTACAGAAGAAAGAACACAGTTAGTCAAACCACATTTTTTCAAGAAGAACAAATTATTTGTTGCTTGCCAAAAACTTGAACAGATCTCCAGGGCAATTACTCTGCTTTAGGCTTCTCCAGACAATGTACAGGTTTCTTATGGCCTGTGTAACAAGTTATTTATTCAGTCACCATTGTTCAGTTGACCAATTCTTCAGCACTGTGCAAGAGAACCCATTTGAAGTGATGGCAATGGGATGGCTCTGTAATTAAATTTTGGCTGATGCTACAAAACTTGAAGTCGGGGCTGGAGGAAGACCCATACATGTATAACATGTCAATTTTTCTTTTGTTGATTCCACTACAGTTTACTGTTGGTGAGAAGCAGTATTCCCTTCCTGTGAATATTTTTAGAGTGTTCAAAAGGTATTTTTATGTCAAATTGGGATGAAATGTCAAAATCTCAAAAGTTTTTATGAATTAATATTTTTCCCCTTCATTTAAGGTCAGTCAGAACGTTTTGCTTCAATTTTGACCTTTTTCTCTTTCAGCTTTTTTCAGTCTAACTTACATTTTGAAATGAAATGTTGTCTTGAACCAGAATATTAGAATTTGTCTTTTCAAAAATGAAACATTTTAACAATTTCAAAACTTGTTTTCTGTTTTTTTTTTTTTTTTTTTTAAGATTGGGGAAATTGTTCAAACCCAAACCTATTTTGCAGTTTTGTTTTAAAGAAATTGGCATTTTTGACCACAAGCCGTGTGTCAAATATTTCCAGTCGTCTTGACTGAAGTCATTAATGAACTTTAAAAAATAATCCACTTTCCGCTCTGACTGTTGCAAAAAACACACACTGTATTTAACTAGCACAGAACTGTGCATCTACAATACCACTGCAAACATTACAGGTCTAAAAGTCCATTGAGGTTTACAGTACAACTCTATCCATAAAATGGACCAGACTTTGCCAAACATTATACCATCCCACTCCAATGAGGTCAATGCCATGCAAGATTTTGTAAATGCCTGTATATCTGAGATTGTCAAATGGAAAATAGAAAGTATTCAGCACATTAATAAATTATTCAGAAGGAAACTGACATTTTTTGAACACTTATCAGCAAGCTAATTAGTTCATGTGTGTATATGTATGCACACGCACGCTTACCTATTGATTAATAAATATAAAGATATGCATGAGATGTATAGGTATGGCAAGAGATAGCTAGACACATAAGCACAGACATATATAGAATAGATGTAACATATCATGATCTAGATTTCAATTCTCGATACATAGGTTTTTCAATAATAAATGTGCACGCATTTAGCAAATACACAGAGGCACAGTTTTCAGCTCTGAGCTCCAGTTGATTTCAACAGGTGTTTTGATGGCACTTTTGAGCATCAGACACATAATGTCAAAAGGTCAAATTCTGGACCTCTGCAGAAAGCCCAAATGAAGGAATCAATGTAGTGGCAGGGAACTTTTTCTAGATAAGTGTTCCATCGTGTCCATCACTGTCATGTCTGAGCACCTCCACGGAATCCTCTTCTCTAAAGAGTTTAACACCAGCATTTCTATTCCATAGGTTGTGAGTGCCACTGTACCAACCCTTGTATATAAACATATACCAGAGGAATTGTGTCATTGCTGACTGCTTGGCCACATCCCCATCTTTTCTGTGGTTGATTCACTATGCTGAAGTCAACGTACAGCATTATCAGAACATTCTTCTGCAAGATGTGGAGGAATTTCGCTGCCAGCTCCCTAGCACTGCAGCTGTTTCACTCAGGAGAAATTCACCAGTTTCAGTGCAATTGGCTTAGGATCTTAATGCACTGCAATTAAGGGTGTCTTTATGAGACACTCAAGTCTTGCTGCCCTGAGCTCCAGCATTGCTTAACTGCCATTACAAGGAAAAATATGGAACTAGATGCAAAGAAAAAGAATGGAGAGGGGAATTGTAAGCCTGAGTCCACAACCTAGGGAGGAACTGAGGTCCCCAGCATCAAAGGAGCAGTTCCAAGCCAAGCAGGAGGCAAATGAGAACCTCAAGGGAGCTTGGAGGCTGCCATGGAGTGGCCCATCACCTCTCAGCTCTTCAAATAGGTCCAGGCTTGGTATCAAAAGAAGACTTTTACACAAAGAGACTCTCTTGGGTGGACACAAGAAGGACTGGCATCCTCAGAGACAGTTGGTAGTTCCAACTAAGTACAGGGGAAAGCTCTTGAGCTTAGCCCAGGACCATCCTACTGGTCATGCTGGGGTGAACATGACCAAAGACTTGTGGGGAGGATCCCTGAAAACCACTCCTGTGAAGGTAACAGGATGGGGAGAGGCTTGCTGGACTTGTGGGGCCAGAGGACACTTCAGGAGAGAGTGCCTGGCCCAGAAAGACAGGCCGAGTCCCATGATAGAGACTGAGCCAGAGACTCCTGTGGCCTGGAGGAAACAAAAGAGATGTTTCTGGTGCCAGGAGCAGGGCCATATAAAGAGACATTGCCCCCTGAGGTTAAAGAGGGAGAGGGCAAGAAGGCCCAAGCTGGCCAGGTCTGGGATGGACAAGAAAGAAGGATCTATACAGACAGTGGCCTGCGTGCACCCCTCAACCGGGAAAAAGGACACCACAGATAAAGCAGTTGGGATGGAGAGGGCCCAGACCAACAGTGGAGCCCAGATGAGATCATGTGATCTTTACTGACTTTTGTATGTATACATCATACTGTATTAACCCTGTTCTTTCCTAGTCCCAGGAAGAAATCACAGCCAGTGTGGGTCCAGCCTACACCAGGCTGCCCAGCACCATCTGTGAGTTGGGGGGCGTGTAGTAACCCTTGGGGAGGAAGGGGTTAACACTCTGGTCAGTGAGTCCCAGAACAGCCAATAGGAATGAAGTGCAGGTTTTTGAATCGGAGCAGAGGCCTTACCTGTTCCTGTTTGGATGCAGCAGAGCTCCTGGAAGGATCAGGAGGAGGCCAGAGGGGCCTGAGGAAGAATCCAGCAACATCCTTACCAAAGAAAAGTTAAATTTGTTACTGACCACGTGTGGGTAGAATAGGGAATGTTTACTTAGACGCGGTCAGGGTATTTTCTCTGTTTTTGGCTTGTTTCTTGGATTTCTCTGTGCTGAGCACATGTAACCCCCCCCACTACCCTGTAACTACCTAAGTTAATTACCAGAGAAGCACCTCTCTGTGTTTATTATCTGTTCTTTTTGATTAAAGAGTTTACCTTTTAAGTAAGTTCTGGTTCTGTGTCCTGGAAGGGCAAGAGGTTTGTGTGCCCGTGCCTTAGACTGCACAGGCAGCTACTAGAGGGAACCCTGTTCCAGTTCCAGCTCATATTGCAGCTGGGGTCCAGTCACCTTCCTGAGAGAGGAATAAACAGGACTGCAAGTACCTCACAGGGAGGAATTCCCAAGTGCGCCTTCCTGGGTCTCAAGAGGTTTTTTAGCATTTGGGTGGTGGCAGTAATACTACTCCAAGGCCAGGAATTGGAGGCCTTGGAGACTTTTAAGAGCAGGCTTTAAGGCCAGGGGCTTTTAAGGCCCGTTGCAGGCCCGCACCTTCTGCACTCAGAGTGCCACAGTGGGAAAAAGCCTTGACAGGAATTATTAGAGAATAAGAACCCCAGATTTTTTATAAAGCAAAGGAAGCTAATAGAGGGACTATGGGCTA
Source organism: Podocnemis expansa (assembly GCA_007922195.1). Taxonomy (NCBI): domain Eukaryota; kingdom Metazoa; phylum Chordata; order Testudines; family Podocnemididae; genus Podocnemis; species Podocnemis expansa. The sequence continues at coordinate 19,633,375 of ML681971.1, read as the reverse complement.
GTCTTTGCTGATGGTGGCAAAACTGCCACCATCAGAAAGACCTTCTCAATTGCTTGATTAGGTCTGTGAAGACCTGCTCAGACTATTCTACCCACTCTATCTATTAAGACCATCCTGGCAACTGGAGCAGTGCTGACTCCGTCCCTTCAACTCAGTGCAGGGAAGGTGCCAGGCATAGGTCAGCTCAGATGAGATACACAAGTTATTTTAAGTAACCAGTGTATTTCCATTTGACTGCCACAAAAAAATAGTGGGCAGTGCAGGCCTGCCCATGGGCATGAGCAATCTAGGAGGGTGTCTTTCTCTCCTATTTACCCGCAGACTCTTTGAACCATTTAAGAACCTGACCGTTAGGGTAAAAGCATGACAGGGGTTGACCCAACACACCTATAACACAAGACCCTAAGCCTATGGCTGGATGTTTGCTGCCTGGCCTGTGGTCTGATTATCTGGATTTTTATAGAACATCTTCTTCCCTCCTCACCATCCAACCTGAATAACAGTAATTTAATGGCATTCTATTGTGTTCTGAGCCCCTCTGATGCTTCAAGGATTATTTTGTGGCTGCTCTACATGTCAGGCTTGCACCAGATGGGATGTTAATTACAGCTCCCTCAAACAGGATGGATGCTTTGTGTTTGCGTCATGTCCAACTGAGCTTTCGGTGCAGCTATAAAAACAAACAAATGCAAAAGCTAGCCATCACTCGGTGGTATCTCAGCCCTTATGTTTTTAGACGTTATTCAATAACATTTACAGAATAAAAGTTCTCCCTGTTTGAGCGCATAGACTTAAGTCTCTATTTTATGGATCAAACATGGGTTAGAGAAAAAGCAAGTGAGCTACAAAACCAGGAGCAAAGATGGTAAAGCGTCCAATTGTTGGAGCTGTGGATAACCATGTGGCACTAATGTAGACAAGTGGCATGATCCCAACCCATTCAATAGTACAACTCCCACCAAATTTAGTGGGCTTAAGATCAAGTACTCCAACAATGAAATGTCTGTGGCTGGAAAATTGGAATGAATAGCCATAAACTCACATTTTGTGCAATCTTTGCCCATGCAGTAGACAAATGGCTGCAAGAAATGATAATCTACCCCAGCCACGAGGCCCATGGACTTGTAGATGCTCATTTTCCCTTTGTCTACATCCATGCTGCCAACCACAGATGGCGATGTGCAGGGCAAAGAAGTTGCAGGATGCACCCATAGGGTGGTGTGTAGATACGCACATCAGTGAAAGGCTCAGTGTGGGGAGGGAACCCAGCCTGAACTTTTACACTGCTATTTTCAGGCTTACAGCAAGAGTTCAAGTCAGTGGATCTATGTTCTGAGGCATGCTGCAGTGCTGGTGGATGTTTCTTTTCTTTCTTATACCTCTACACTGCAAAAAACAAAAACAAAAACATGGCACCAAATCTCAGCCCTGGATCAGCTGGCTTGGGCACATGGAACTGGGACTGTGGTGCTAAAAATAGTAGTGTAGATGTTCTTCAGAAACCCAGTGAAGGAGGAGGATGGGAGAGCCCAGCCTCCAGCCTGAGTCTGAATGTCTCCAGGGCTGTTTTCAGTTCTGCAGCCAGAACCAAAAGCCTTGGTTCTGGGAGCTGGTGCTGCAAATCTTTTGTAGCAGTGTAGACATACACTAAGCTACTTATGCAGGACAATGCAGGAAACAATAAAGGAAACATGTGACACAGTAACCTCCTTAGCTCAGACTAGCACCAAAACTACCTGACCATTGTTCTTTTTCTTTCTTCTTTTTCACTTATCTTTCCAGTCACATCCTACCTGTACTAGCTGAGCTGCACCTGAATAATAAAAACCTTCTTTCTGCTAGTTGGCTGTTTAAAAGAATGGGCAGTATTCTCTGATTGAATTCCACTGGGTTCAACAGTTACACCAGGAGAGAATTTGGCTTCAGATCTCAAAGTCTGACCACACCTTTTCACACCTCATGGATGAATTACAGTATTTTAATTCTTTACTTATTTGGTCTTCCATAACATGCTTCAGCTAGTCCACTTAATTACCAAAAACAATATAGTCATGATTTTTCCCCATCTATTTGTTATTCAGGACATCAGATTCTTACATTCTGTCAAATGGGTTTTAAAATTTTCCAGTAGACCTGCAAGATCTTACATGACTTCTGCCTTACATAGCTGAACTCCCCCTAGGCTCCCGTACACTGTTGAATAGGGTTCTGTGCGTAGGTGTTTATCAAATCAGTTCACGCCACTAGGTGCCGGAGGTATTAACAGTGGGGCCTCAAAAGCCATGCAATACCCATTAGCTATTTCTATTTCCAGGTTTAAAACTAGCATTGAATGCAACCAGTTGGTTTTAATAAGCTCTGAATTATTCTTTTTTTGTCTACAGCAGCTTTAGATGCCCATTTCAATCAGCACTTCATCCAGCAAACTCTTGGCTATTGCATATTGAAGCAATCACATCCTTCCAAAGCTTAGGTAAAAGACGTTTTGTGTGTGGTGGTGGTGACAGTTTCGGTTGTCGGCAAATGGGCTAAAACTGAGAGACGCTTAGTGTAAATAAAGTGTGGGGTGGCTACTTCCATTTGTATTTTGGCAGCACCCACAGGCCCTGTCATTTTGCTTGGAAACACTCTACCTAGATACAGTAAGAGACTTTGGCTGTGTTCACACAGCCCTCTTATTTCGAAACAACAGGGGTTGTTTCGAAATAAGATTTAGGCTGTTCACATGACGCACGGTTGTTTCGAAACAACGGAAGCCGTTGTTTCGAAACAACCATGTTGTTTCGAAACAAGTTAAACCTAGTCCGTGGTCGAAACAACGTTTCGCCACGGTTGTTTCGAAACAAGGCCGTGGGAACGTGTTGCCTTTGTCTAAAGAGGAGACAAGGTCAAGTGGGGGAAGGAGGAACTGTTAGCCCCATTATTACTGGAAGGAAATTGAAGCAGAAAGTTTTAAAATGATTAGCTCAAGGTCACACAGTGGCCAAACCAGGATTTGCACACAGATCACATGCATGTCTGTCTGATACCTTAACTACAAGATCAGCCCTTCACATTTTTGCCATGTTTGCATATCTGGCCTAATGTTGGACCCCTTATTCATGCAAGAAGTTCCCCTGACTTCTGGGTTTCCAGGCTGTAATACTTTCTGTAACAGAGGCTCATCTTTGTAGAATCCAAGGAAAAGAGGGACACAGGACAGTGACTGGAGTTCAGGATGCCTCCGATACCCATTTTACTGTTTATAAACAAGAACCTTGGGACTAAATCATTAGCTTGTTGCACAGAGTAACGTGCACACAGTTGTCTGTGCTAGTAAATGCTTGGGCAGTAGAGCACTGTTTTGAAGGGCTATGTTCACACAGCACTCTTATTTCCAAACAACAGAGGTTGTTTCGAAATAAGAAATACCCTGTTCACACGACGCACGGTTGTTTCGAAACAACGGCACCCGTTGTTTCGAAACAACGCCATTGTTTCGAAACAACTTAAACCCCACGTGGGGACGAAACAATGTTGTTTTGAAACAACTGTTTTGAAACAATGCCATCCAAACATGTTGATTTGAAACAACAGTGACTTGTTTTGAAATAACTGTTGCCTGAAACTGCTATTTTGCTTTGAGCTTTTTTCCTTAATTCGAATTAACAAACTGTTAATTCAAATTAAGTTATTTCAAAATAAGGCATTATTTCGATACAAGTTGTTTTGACACAACTTGTATCGAAATAATGCCCGTGTGTGAACACAGCCAAGGTGTCTATTGCTTTGTAGTGTTGGAGCCATATGTGGTATGAGGCTTTTTAATGAAGGACCAAATACTGTGAGTAGAAAATGTGAATATTCTCTCCCCAGAAGACTTCTGTTTTCTAAATCCTTCAGAATTCCCAAAAATTTCCCCATACTTCCTTCATTTACAATCACTCTCCAGGGCCTCATCTATGGCAATCTTCCATCTGTGCCACTAGCCAGAAAAACACTGAAGTGTGAAGCATCCTTGTGAAATCAATGGGAAGTGCATGTTTAAAGTTATGCAATTTCTTCACTGGATATGGGCAGTTCCTATGGGAACTGAATGTGGCTATCTTTAGTCTCTGTTATGCAATGATCTATCTGCAATACTTAATAGTATCAAAATACCTCAGACTGCATTTCTCTTCACAGCACCTCTCCAAGAAAGGTAGAGAGGTATTGTTATGCTCATTTCACAGAGTCACAGACACATTAAGGGCCAGATCTTCAAAGGTATGTATGTTCCTAACTTTCTGCAGAAGACTTGCCCAAAGCCACAGATGTCTGTGACAATATGAAATGAACTATCATACCCGTTCCACAACCTTAATCATAGACCCATCTTGCTAATGTATTGGACAATTAAATCCCAGTTCACCTTTAACTTTTTACAGCCCTAACACATTCACCTACACTTATAATAATGCTGACTTTACAGTATAAACGTATGATGCAAGTGCCCATCCTAAGAAACTTACCAAGAATAAGTTTGTTACATCTGTGCAGTTCAACTTTCTATTTCAATTTTTAATCTACAGCTTTTAGTTATGTTTGCTGACAGCTCTGAAATGGAAATAGTTCAAGTTTTCAGAGAAGAACAATAATTAAATTCAGAAAGCAGATATTAGAGATTTAGGAATTCATTCAAAATTCTCCTTGATTTGATAAGGAAAAGAACTTGAAAGAGAGAAGCCATTTTCATATTTCCTTACATGTAAGAGATGTACATAGTTGTGCAAGTCCTTGTCTTTTTCTGAGGACTTGTCGATGGTTATAGGTACTTAAAATTCTCTATCATCAGGAGTGAATACTCCTTGAAAATCCCTGTTCATCAGGCCTTCTGAAAATACATATTTCTGCCTCCTAGCCTAGAGGAAAGAAGGAAGGATATTTGAAAACATTAAATGATAAGCAACTTTCCCATCTTCTCTGTTGACTTGTCTTCCCAGCAATTCTGGGACAGTTCCTTAGCTAAAACAAGTGAGCACAGCTCTATATTCGAGTCAATGAAGTAGTACTGATTTTCACCTGCTGAGGATTTATCATCTTTCTGTGATTCTTGGCTATTATTACATGTTTCTGAACTGCTGAGTTCCCTTAATGCCTAATGAGAGCCAGTGGGAGCAGGGGTTTCTTAGTATTACACAAGAGAAGCTCAGAACCCTGCAGGACTGAGCACACACAAAACTGCCTATTCTAATGTTACTTGTACTTAATAGAAATAAAAGACCCCATTAAATATATATTCAAGTCGTTTGCATCCAAAAGGAAAATCTTAGACAAAGTGATAAATTAAATATCTATAGGTGTGTCTACCCTTATAATTTAATTCAAAGTAATGAGGATTAATTCGAATTAAATTAATTCAAGGCTATACTGGCTTTCATTAATTAGAACTAAGGAAGTCCTTAGTTCAAGTTAATGAAAGCTTACTTCCAAGTTATAAAACCTAGTTTAACTTTGAAGTAAGGGTTAATTCAAACTTATTAGTTCAAATTAGCCCAGTGTAACCGTGTTAATTTGAACTAACCATTAATTCAAATTAACACTTTTTGACCTTCTTCCTCCCAGGGTGCCCTCCTCTTTCTATATATTAGGTGGGGGCATGACCCTTCTTGGGGGCCCTCTTGCACACACAAGTCCTGTCCATGGACATGCTAGTTCGCATTGGGTTTCTCGCGGGGCCATCTTAGTTCAAATTAGCTTAATTTGGACTAATCATTATTAGTTTGAATTAATTATTTTGAATTAAATTAATTTGAACTAACCTAAGTGCGGACATAGCCTATATCTATATCTATAGATACAGATATAAAAGAAAATGTTTTAAAAAGTCTTTCTTAAGAAATATTTTATAAGTTATTGCAGAAATTAACCACGTTTCTTTCTTTCTTTCTTTCTTTCTTTCTTTCTTTCTTATGAAAGAGAAAGCAGGAATGAAATGAGCATCTGTGAACACAGGTTTCCATGGAAAAAGACTGGAGAGTGCTTGGCTTTGTTCTTGCTTCCAGCTAGCACAGATGTGTCTGTCTGGTAGCAATGGGGAATCTGCTGTTAACTCCTACCCAGAAAGGAGTTTCAAACTGTCAGGTCAAAGGAGTGCTGTGAACTCCCTGTCTTGAAGATTCAGCTATTTACTCTGCTATGTTTCAACAGGACTGATTTAGTAACATACTGCAACTTAGAAACACAGCTTCAAAAAAAGGACTCGGGAGCCATTTGTAATTATGTTCCAAATCCTCATCCTCCCTCCCTATCCATTGTGCCTTTCTCCTCTTAAAAGAAGAAAGGAATTCAAGTGCTCTTGCATTCATAGTCTTTTGCTCTATTTATAATGTAAACACTATCAGCTAAAGCTTCAAAGCACCATCCTTAGCTACTTAAGCTCAGTTGAAAGCTTCAGACAAGCAAGACTCTACATCTTTGTTGCCTATTTTCCTTAAGCAATAAAAAGCAAACTTCAGCAGTCTACTAAAGAAACTGTAACTCATGGTGTCACAAGAAGAACTGCTACACTGAAGAGTCCAGGCGGGGTGTTGTTAGTATACAAAGTATGTTGCCTATATCCCTTTTGAGCTAACACAAACACCCAAGGTAATTCATCTATGTGTCCACAGACCTAGAATGCCAGTGCCGCTCTGTTGTTCCCGAATATCCATCACTAACACAGTGACCTCTGGTGACTCTGGTACAATCACATTTGTGAGCACCGAGTCTTCCCACAAACGCAAGGAAGCCACTGTTCTGTTACCATCTTCTGACAAGAGTTCTCTCCCTGATGAAATTGAAACAGCTGTCTAAATTGCCACACCATTTTCATTGGCAGGATGAGTAATGGATGCACTCCTCATGCTAAACAAACAAGGAATCCTGTGGCACTTAAAAACCAACAAAGTTATTTATTGTATGAGCTTTTGTGGGAGAAAATCCCACTTTGTCAGACACTTTGAAGATGTCTGACAAAGTGGGATTTTCTCCCATGAAAGCTCATGTGATAAATAAATGTGTTAGTCTTTAAGTGCCACAGGCCTCCTTGTTTGTTTTGCTGAAGTAGACTAACATGGCTATCCCTTTGGAATGCCTCATGATGAGACCCAGAGGCAGAGCAAACTTTCAAAGCATATAGCTTGAAACCAGGGCAGGCAGCTTAATGTCCTGCTGTTCCTCCAGTCTGAGGATGAAGGTTCGTTATGTGTTTTGCTTTTTTTTTTTTTTTTTTTTTTTAAGAATTATGAAGCTAGAACCTAGTGGCACCACATGAACTCACACCTTATCATGCTAGATACTGTACATATATGAAGTAAGAGAGATTACAGACTACAGAGCTTACATTCTGAATGGACAAAGCAGACAAAGTGCAGGGGAGGAAGTAGCACCGAGAGGTGACATGATAGGCTAGGGACAGATCTAGAAGCAGAAAGCAGGTTTCCTGACCCCCAGTCCCGTACCCTATTTGCTACTCCTTGCTATCTGATTTACAGTAAAGTCTACAGAGTGGGAGTTTCCACTACTTTATGCCTGTGGCATGGGTTGTATTTCTAGGCATACTTAGGCAGCTGACCCGTCTCCTCTGCCCAGGAAGAACCAGTGTCACACATGGAGTCTTTTCAGGCCCTGCCTTCAGGGCCCAGTTTTGTTCTTTCAATGTAAAAGTTAAGCAAAACTTCAAAACATAGCCTAGCCTGGGCTATGGCTCTCAAAGGCATTTCCTTTTGCTTCAACCTGCCTGCTTCAGAGGTGACTGCAGGCACCTATCTCCCTCCTTCAGCCCCTTCCAGCTGAGCTCTCTTAGCTGTTTACACTGATCATCTGACCCTTTCCCAGGCAGGTCTAATAATAATCAACCACTGGCCTGTACAGGGGCAAAGTGCCCTCTTATTATAGAAGAAGAATCAAGAGGCCAAATTCTGCTGCTAGTTACACCACTGTAAATCCAGAACAACTACACAGACATCAGTGGGGTTAACTCCATGTTTAATCTGCAACAATTTCTCCATCTCTTCCATATTAACTGCCCCTCCTTTGTTTTACTGCCTTATTTGACTGTACTTTGTAATTCATGTCTCTGCAGCTAGCCGTTGTGTATCATGGCAACATCCGTAGGGTTTGTACGTTTCTCTGCCAGGCTGGGAAAAATGTCTATGACCTTAATGTGGAAAGAGTCATCTCACTGATGAGTTTGTCATTAGTTCTGTGGAGTGTTCTGCTGCAGCTCGGGATATAATGTCTGTGCTCACTAGTCACTAGCTCCCTGCCATAGCTCATTAGCTTCCAGCCCATAATGTAGGAGACTTGTATGCTTCTTCATGGCAAAGATATGGAATGAAATACAGCCTTGTAAGGTGCTCCCTTGCAAGCTAGAATAAAACACTTTGAAGTGGTTTGTGATCAGTTGTATGTGGGTTACTTCAAGTAAGCACTGTTAAGTCACTTGCAATGTGGCAATAATTTTCTCCCTCTGTGGCAGAACACATGATGTTTTCCTCACACTATTTTCACCATGCTGGTTTCTAGATTTTCCTGAAAGCAGATTCATGAAGTCATAGATTTTTAGGCCAAAAGGAGAGATCACTGGAATCATCCCCTATAACCCAAGCCACAAAATATTACCCTGTGATTTCTGTTCCACTGCCTCATGGCTAGGGTTACCATATAAAATCATAGGGTTGGAAGAGATCTCACGAGGTCATCTAGTCTGACCCCCCTGCTAAAAGCAGGACCACTCTCACTAAACCATCCCAGCCAGGATATTGTCCAACTGGACCTTACACATTTCCAAAGGTGGAGATTCCACCACCTCCCTAGGCAACCCATTCCAATGCTTCAGCATGGGGTGATACCTGGCTTTTTCCTGGATTTTGCTTCTTTTTTGACCATCCACCTTCTGTCTGGGTGGATTTTTCAAATAAGAGGCAATATTCAGGATTTTTTTATGGAGTAGGTGTTGCAGCAGAAAAAAAGCCTTGAACTTCCACTTTCCTAGTGGTACCTCCCCTGCATCTCTTCCAACTCCCTCTGAAGCTGTCCTCTTTTTGGGAACCTGCAACAGCATAACCCTACCTGTAGTTACCATTTAGAAAAGGTTTCCAGTCTTGATTGAAATGTTTCAGCTAATGGAGAATTCACCTTTGATAGTGCATGATTTGTTCTAGTATATGAATGTGGAACAAATGGAGGATGAACTTCAAAAAGGTTGGCATTCAAGATTGGTTCAAGTAAACACCGACATGCTCTGGTACTCATCTGAATGTCCTAAACCTTGGGTAAAAGTTCCCCTTCCTCTCCAACCCAGTTCAACTGGTGCTCCTTCAGTTCACTGAGGATTCAGGCACGGTTCCTCAGAATTAGCAGCCCTGGTACCTTTGAGGAACTGGGCTCAGCCCTATGAAGAGAGTTTAATGCACTTTTTTGTCAAAAGCATAATAACCCCAATTACTTTTTTGTATGTTGTTGCTTTGTTGTGGCATCCAAGATAGAATGGATGGCAACTGGTACATTTTTTCTCTCTAATAAACTCACAAAAATTGAACATGCAGAAACAAAAAGCTGTCCTATGTATATTACATATATTTATTTTGTTGTTGTTTCCTAGCCAAGATTCTACGGTCAAAAGTCAATATCCTTTTTCTAATTGCATTCCATTTGCTCAAAGAAGGTCTAAATAATATGAGAGCTGGGGCAGGATGCTATGAGAAATTCTATTTTGCAGCTTTGCCTGACATGAGAGCAAGGCTTCTATGAATGTGGACAGTAAATATTCAGGCTAAGACAGTAAATTAGAAAGACTGCACTTTGAATTAATCTGTAAGGCTGGGAAGTAAATTAAGAGCTAATTGGGAAAAAGCTGGGTACAGATCTGAGATACTGAACTTGCCACCAGAAACTTAATAACTAGGGAAGCGTATTGGAAAATGTTCAAGTAATTAATGGAGGCTAGAACAAGAAAAAAAAAAGCCTTGTTAAATTCCCCTATGAACTTAGCATGAAAGGTTAATATATTTTATCAGAGTAAAATCTTTTCTGCCTGACAAGAGTCTAAAGCCTAAGAAAATGACTGTACGTACAACAAAGATTATCTTCTCCAGAATGTTGAGGTTGGCCTGACTGGTCCTAAGAAATGAAACATTTTGGAACCCTCCCGTTGCATTAAGAGTCAATCTACACCCATTTCTCAATATTGTAACAGTAGTTTGGAAACTCTCTGACTTGAGCAACGAAATTTAGAGGGCAATTTACCCACATGTTCTGTATCATCTTGCTTGCAGAGAAAAATGTGCTGTCTCGCAGGTATGGTATGCATCTAGAAGTCAAAAGTCATCATTACTATTTAGGGATCCCAGAGGATGGGATGTCCAATGATTACAACAAGGCATGGGAAACAAGAGCCCTAGATTCTATTCCCAGCTAGAAGACTGGGGAAACAGGACTCTCTCCCCTAATGTTTATCTGTCAAATACCTCATAAGAGGTGAGTCACTAAACTCCTAGGATATAGTATGGAGAAAACATATTTTACACACACACCTTGCTATGGGATCACCATATAGGTTTCTGTAATGGTAACGTGCATCCAACCATATGGAGAAGTTGACACCAGGCTTTATATTTTCACACTGGTGTTTGGTTTCAGCTGCATTACAGATCCTTAGTTATCACCCTAGCTGATGAACCTGTGACAAGGACAGAGTTGGCATTATGCCCTCCCAAACCCCAGTGCATGGACTATTGGGGAGGCTAGTTCATGTGCTGGTGCAATGTAGTGCAGTGACATGTACTCTCAAACTTATGCTGGTTGGAAGGGTCTCCCAGGGGTCTTTCTGTTGGCATAAGTGTATCTATGCCAGATTTATATCACTGGGGTATTTCTTTGCTACTGCCATATCCAGGAGACATAACTTGTGTTGAGAACTTGACCCCTCATCAGTAAATGGGTTGTTTACCCTCTCACATGGACCAAAAGGATTCCCTTACCTCCAACAGCTTCTTCTTCTATGCGCTGCTTAAAAATAACTAAGGGCTGGTGCTTTGTATCAGGCAACAAGCAAGCTGCACAAATGGAAATTGTCAAAGGAGCTAATGGAGTTAGGTCCCAAACTCCCATTGAATTGCAATGGGATTAGGTTGCCTAAAGTCAATGAGAATCAGGCGCCTGAACTCCTAAGGCACCTTTTAAATCCAAATTTTCATCTCTAAGGTTACTAATTTATCACCTTACATGCAACGCCTAACACATTCATGTCATCTCCTTTCCTCAAAATGATTAGCACCCCTTTGTGTTCTGCTTTTGGACACAAGTTCTACTTGGATATTTTTGCTGTGATAGAAAATTTCCATTCATGGCAGCTCTGCAAATGTCTTAAGTAGGACTTTTAGAGCTCTTTCAATCCTGCTCTATTACCAGCATCTGGCTTTTATGTTTTGTTGCTTTACACTTTTATTTTGTTCAGCTTACAAAAAACCCCTTAAGATCAGTGTATGTAGCAAGATACCTTGCAAGACCGGATACCATCTGTTCCATTTCATGGATCTGAAGCACACGAGTAAGGAAAGTGTCTCTGTGGAGGTTATTTAAAGAATAACACTGACACTCACTCTCTGCTTTACCAAGGGTAGGAGATTTTCTAAGGAAAAAGTTAACATACTGAACCTCAAGAAGAACTCGTATAAAACAGAATTCCATGAACCATGAAAACTGGTGTGTGGTGATTCTCTGAAACCCTTTGCTATTAAAAATAAGATATTTAAAGAAGAGAAACCTGAAATGGGTGCAAGTGAAACAAATCCCATTGGCTTTTTCCCAAGACCAATATAAATATTATAAATATAAGAGCAGCTGTGGCTTATACTTGGGAGCTGCAGCTTATAAAAATGCAACCGGCATTAAAAAGGAATTTTTGCCACAGATGCAGCTATCCAATCAATAAAAGAAATTGAGCAACCTATCTGGCAAATAGAAAGCTCAACAGTTTTGCCAGCTTCTTAATGGAATAATGTTTAAAGGAGCAGTGATGACTTTGGGCTTCTGGAGAAATCCTGCAAGCTGTCACCAAGCAATTCAAAAAAGGATGCGGACATGGGAAGACAAAGTTTGAGACCAGACCGAGTGAACACACAACAGCAATAGCTTGCATGCCTCTCACTTAGTGCTTTGTTGACAAGGGAAGTGACCTGAATGCTGAAGTCAGAAACCAGTGCAACCTTGCAAGTGGGAACAGAGAACTGAAAACCAAGGACCAGATTGTTACTCACAGTCAGGACTTACGTTCAGGCTTTTTTCATATTACCTAGTAAAGTGGAGTCCTGATCTAAAGCAGGGGTTCCTGGGCTCTACAAGAATACAAAGACTAAATTGTAACAACTTTTTAATTATAACAACCTATTCTATGTCTGTAACTATTTCAGTTTGGGTTGGGGGGGGGTGAGTTTTTACTGAAATCAAACCAGGAGTCCAGCGGCACTTAAAGACATGAGCTTTCATGGGAGCAAATCCCACTTCATCAGACACTTTGAAGTGGGATTTTACCCCACAAAAGCTCATGCAATAAATATATTTGTTAGTCTTTAAGTGCCACAGGACTCCTGGTTTGTTTTACCAAACTAGACTAACACAGCTGCCCCTTTGGATCTTTACTGAAATCAATACACCTGTAGCCCTTGGTGTGGACACAGATGCCTTAGAGTGAAACACTACCACTACCAGCTAGCTTTTATATAGCACATTTTCATCAGCAGATCTCAAAGCATCTTACAGAGGAAACCAGTATCATTCCCTTCCCTCCCCTCACCCTTGTTTTACAGAGGAAGAAGTTGGCACAGAGCAGAGTGACTTGCCCAAGGTGACCAAGAATGCCAGTGGCAGAGACAGGGTCTCCTAGGTCCCACTTCAGTGCTTTAACCATTAGGCCAGCTATAGATTAATCATTTTTATATTGGCCTGCCCCCACTAGAGATACTGTATCACATTAACAGACTGGGGTAGTCAAAGCAAGTTGCGAATATGACTTTCCCCTCTGCAGTAAGTGATGACACTGCATTTTGAAGGAGAGCATCTGTGAACAACCTACCAAGGTGATACTCGAAACCGCTTGTAACAGATTGTCCCCTATATGTGGCCCAACCAACACTAAAGGGGGACAGAATGTCATACTAAATGGGTGTGCGTTACATCTGTGTCAAAAATAAAAGGCAGAACAATCCTACCATCCTGAATACGCTACTCCCTCTTTTCTAGAAAGAAATGCAGCTAAATCCAAGAAGATAAAGCTGGGCGGGAGTCAGAAAGCACAAAGTAAATACCACACAAAGCAAATCAGTGGCTTAATCTACATCCCTCCACTGAACTAGATTTCCTAACTAGACACTCTTCTCTGGCAACATTGAGAAATGAAGCTCAGGCCTTTCCCTGCTTTTACAGAGGCTGAAAGAGGCTCTCAAGACATCAAGTACATTTAGAATTCATTTATTGTGCCGATGGGGGCTTATCAGGTATTTTTGCTCATCCCACTACCTTAGCCATTTGGGTAAAATTCACCATGATGCAGAGAGCCAGCACTAAGTCCAGAGCCCAGGATGATCTTGAGGCCGTGAAACTGGATGGCCAGCACTGTGTACTAAGCAGAGTAACACCAACTAGCAGGGGGCAAAGGGGTTTTACAGGGACTTCCTGGGTCAAATATATTCATAGTAGGTCACTGCAAGGTGGCATATAGTAAACCACTGATCACTGTAATCACTGCAAAATGTACGCATGAATAATATTCAAGGAGTTCCAGAGTGGTAGTCTCTTTCAGCAAAACAAACAAGGAGTCCTGTGGCACTTTTGAAGACCAACAAATATACCCACAAAAGCTTATGTGATAAATGCATTTGTTAGTCTTTAAAAGTTCCACAGCTCCTTGTTTATTCAAGGACTTGTGTATCTATGCTGAAAATCCTGTTCTCAAGGTCTTGGCATTAAGCCAGATCACCCAGGAAATGACATATCATGGAACTGTACCTTTGAGGAAGGAAGTAGCAGACACCTCTCTCCCTCTTTGGTCATTTGTGTACTGAATTTCTCACAACCTATGCTTATTGTGTACTGAGGACATGGTGACACCATCCACAGTGTAGGATCAATTGTGCGAGTTCAACTGAGCATCAGTAAAGATGCCAACACGTGGTAAAATCCTAATGAAGACTAATGCCACTTTTAGACGCATTAAGGGGTCAAGGAAGAGACCATGGGGGAGGCTTGTGTTTACTTTGAGCTCCTAAATCATCACCTGTCTTGTCTTTATTAGAAACACGTGTATAGCAGCACAAAGTAAGAGCTCACCTTTTTTTGCAAGTGAATAACACAACAACTTGAGGATTTCTCCACTGGGGAACCATCCCTCCAGTTCATGTAATGCCAGCACAGCAAGCTATATACCGCATCCCTTCTGAGTCTCTATCAGTCAAGCACTGTACAGGAGTTTTCTTTCACAATTTCCCTCAATCACGATTCATTTTTCTTTCAACAATTTTCCATCGCAGGATATTTCTTTTACCAAGCTCTTAGCAAACTGGCACAAAACAGTTCCTAGCATTTAGCAATCTATACGACTCTTGTCAAGTCAGCAGGTTTTTTAATTCTGTAGCTGAGATTGACCTGACTTGCCATAAACATACATAATCAATCAAGATCTAGCTTCACACTATATGTAATTTACTCCTTTTTAATAACCTCTATACTGAAAACATTTTGCCAATTTTGTTGTGAGTCAGTCAACAAGCTAGTCCTGAAAAGCACTGGCTTGTTTAGCTTCCCATGTCTATTGTAGCATTTTAATTTTCCTCGTGTTTTCATGGAAGCCAAATGAATAAATTAGAATTTGGATTGGATTTCATTTTGATCCCCTGTTACCAATTACCTTTAACGATCTAAACATTGAAGGTCGCAGAACATTCCTGAAGACAGCTATCATGGTCATAGTTACCTGGATTTTCTGTTTCCCACCTGAATTAAGATAATCTCAGTTTTCGTTTCTGTGTTGTGATGTACATTAATTTCTCACTAGGATAGAGATCTGCCCCAGTTACCACCGGTACATTAAATGGGACAAATTCCTCAAAGGAATTCACCATTGAATTCCCCATTGACTGAGCAATTCCAAGATGGTCCCAAGTGGACAGGGGACAATGTGTGTGGAGGAAAACCCAAATTAAAACACAGAACCTTGAATGTTGGGGATCTCTGAGCCCAAATCCAGATTCAAAGACAAATATCCACCTCTATAAAATGGATTCAAAATCTCTTTTCTGAGAAAGATGGACTTTGCCAGAAAAGGCTGACCCAGTCACTTGGGATTAATTCTAAAATGTGCTCTTCTTCTTTGTCAGTAGTTTTACTGATGGTTATGAATTTTGTGTTTGCTAAATTTGCCCCTGGCCTGCACAATTCAGGCAGTTAGATGTGCAGTTAATCTATGACGAGGCATGAAAATAGGCAAAGGGGATGTTCTGAGGCACACGGATGTCAACGGAAGCATTTCCATTGACTTAAATGGCCTTTAATGGCCTTCCATTGATTTAAATGGTCCCATCCTCTGTTCATAAGCAAATTTTATGAGAACGAAAAAGGAAGTTGCCCAAAAGTGCAACCTGAAAATTTTTAAATTTGTAAAGCTAACAAAAGAAGTAAATCTTAAAACTCTCTAGGCCAGGTGGGTGTACAGCATGAGAGGCACCGCATTCTTAATTAGCCTTTAGGTGCTCTCATACTAAAAATCAATCAATCAATTGCCCTGTGAAAAATGGGAGTCATGCCATTAAGAATGAGGCAGCGATGGTGTAAAGCAGGAAGCAAGAGGACAGTCCATGAAAGAAGGAAAAAGGTCAACAGGGCCCTGAGAAATTATGAGCTGGGGAGATAGCAGTGATGGGAAAAATCAAGGGCATTATTCTTATAAATTTATATTCCAATAGCACTGAGTGGCTCAGAACCAAGAATAGGGCCACACTGTGCTAGGTGCTGTACATACACATAGTAAGAAACAGTTCTTTCCTGAAAGGGTTTACCATATAACTAGACAATACAGCAAGGGAGAAAGGAATGACTAGTATTCCTGTTTTATAGATGGGGAGCTGAGGCATAGAGAAAGATTAAAGCAATTTGCCCAGATCACACAGAAAGGCTTTAGGGCATTGTAGGAAAAACTGATATACCAACAATTGGAGAGCCTTTATAAAGGCTACTCATTGTCAGTCTTGCTTTCTATGCTCCATCTTCATTTCAGAAGGAGATTTTACAGACGACAAAACCCATTAGAATGCCACTCACCTTTCCTGTGATTTCCAGGGTTTAGAGTGGGGCAAAGCACCTGACCCATAAGGAAAGATTCATGACATAAGGACCCACCATTGTTTGACTAGATCATTAAAGCCTATATGTTACTGCACTCCTCTAATCCATTTTTAAATTAATTCAGTTCTGCAATTTAGTTACATGCGCATTATTTGATAAATGCAGATTGCAGTAAATGCTCTTAAGACACCTTTTTAAAGTAGATTGTAAAAGTTTTATGAATGTGCTCCACAAATGGTAATATTTTATCATCGTTTCATAAAACAAAGGGTACAAATCATTTTCTCCTGATGATATATTTTTCCCCTGTAGACAATATATTGATCTTAACAGTTCCCATCTATTTTCAGAACCTTCAAAGAACAGCTATTACAATTCAATTATCATGCTTCATTAACCATGTTAGAACCTATATATTACAAGCCTCTAGTTAAAAAAAGTGTTCAGTAAAGTTGTTTATGGGGTATAATGCAGTGTTTGTTCAGATAAAGTCTGTTGGAATGGGAGTCTAGCCATACAGCACTGCAATAACCAAACAGCACTCTGAAAACACTGGATTAAAGTTAGACTCATGCTCTATTGTTGATTAAATAAGTCTATTGTGCCATAGAGCCAGATCCAAATCTAACAGGGGTCACTGGAAAAATTCCAGTTGCCTTCAGGTCAGATCCTTAAATAAAATGTTCCAAATACATTCAAAACAGTAGCTTAGTTACTTACGTATCTTATAACGTGCAATGATTTGAACAAAAGTAACTTCCTTTCCATCACCTTCCCTGTATACACATTCACATCTGAAAGCTGTTCTAGAGGATTGTGCCCCACGGTGAAGAGAGAGAGCAACTGTAACATTTTACAGAGACAGCACCCTTATGCTGGATAGAGCCCTGGACTAGGACTTAGAAGAGCTGGGTTCTATTCCCTGGATTCCTGCTGAGTGACCATAGGCAAGTCACTTTGCCATTTGGCACCTCAGTTTCCCCATCTGTAAAATGAGGATAATGCTACTTCCTTCCCTTTGGAAAACACACTATAAAAAGCAAATGTTACTATAATTAGGATGGCACAGATTACTCTCCTGGTGCACCAGTCCCATGTGGCGGGTTAATATGAAGAGGTGAGGCAATCTAAAGCCCCACCTCCTCCCTACTCACTCACAGATGACATGCTTTCCTGGGGGGAGCCAGGACCATAACTGAATCCTGCAGAAAAGGTACATTTCTTACAAACCTTCCCCATGTGCCTGTGCAATTGTTCATCAGTGTTTAGGGGGCAAAAGACGCCGGGGATGGAGATGTTACCAGGTTCCACAGAACCATTTCTTTTCCCTTGGGAATTGTGAGGCATTAGTGCCACAGTTACCCTGACAGCTAAAAGTTACTTATAGCTGGTATTGGCCAGCATGGAGTACAGGGCGCCTGCATATCCATTCCCCACACTGCGTGCATCCTGGGGGAAACTTTGGCTTCCAACCTGGCAGCTTTCACAGACTCTAAATTCAGGTGTTTGTTTAAAGAAAAAAAAAAAAGAAAAGAAAATTAAAAGAATGTAAAATTCTTTTGTCTTCTTAGGCCATGGTAAAATTCTGCCATGAATGACTAGCATTCATTTGAACCCTCTCTTATGTTAGAAAATCAGTGTGCCAGTGTATGAAAAGGAATCTAGGATCGATTGTAAGTAATTGCATATAGCTCCCTGTACAAAAGCAGAGCTATTCCTTCGCCTCCCTGAGAAGTTACAGCCACTGCCAATAAAAGGCCCATCTTAGCTACCATGTAGCTAAATCACCTTTAAGGCTGCTGCCAATGACTTTCAGAACTTGTAGTTGGGCACAAATTTCACAGAAGGGATGCAGAATCCTTCCCTAGCCAAAAACCATCCAGTGCTCCAATGCCAACAGAAGAATAGAATCATAGAATATTAGGGCCTGAACGGACCTCATGAGGTCATCTAGTCCAACCCCCTCCTAAAAGCAGGACCACTCCCACTAAATCATCTCAGCCAGGGTTTTTTTTAACCGGGCCTTAAATATTTCCAAAGATGGAGATTCCACCATCTCCCTAGGTAACCCCCATTGCTTCACAACCCTCCTAGTGAGCAAGTTTTTCCTAATATCCAACCTAGACCTCCCCAGCTACAACTTCAAACCATTGCTCCTTGTTCTGTCCTCAGTCACCACTGAGAACAGCCTAGCTCCCTCCTCTTTGGAGCAGCTCATCAAGTAGTTGAAGGTTGCTACCAAATTCCCCCTCAGTCTTCTCTTCTGCCTACCTAGTTCCCTCAGTTTCTCCTTGTAAATCATGTGCCCCAGACCCCTATTTATTTTCGTTGCCCTTCACTGGACTTTTTCTCAGTTGTTCACATCTTTTTGTAGCGGGAAGCCCAAAACTGGACACAGTATTCCAGATGCGGCCTTACCACTCCCAAATAGAGGGGAATAATCACTTCCCTCGATCCGCTCTGTATGACTCCGGGTCCATATCCCACAAATCTCAGAGGTATGCTGAGTTTGACTATATGACAGTGGGTACCCTGTAAAACTTAATGCCTCTATGTGTTGTAAACCACAGCCAGCTCTTCATCTACTGTAGATCAATTGAATTCTCTCTGTGACTTAGTTCTCCATCTGTAAAATGGTGCTAATATTTCCTTCCACGTCTCTCCCCTGTCCCCATTTTTTGTCCATCCTGTCTCTTTAGACTGTATGCTCTTTAGGGCAAGGAGAGTGCCAACTGACAAGCTGAAGATCTGGCTCTGAGCCACGTGGCACCCAGGGGTTCAAAAGGGAAAGTTGGAAATGTAGCTCTATGTAAAGGCATTGATAGCAACCCTGTGAAGTGGAGAAATATTAATATCCTTATTTCAAAGACTGAAGCACAGAGAGATCACAGCAAGGTACTTAAGCATCTGATTAATCCCTTTGAACCTAACAGGACTGCTCATGTATTGCAATATCTCACTAGAGTAAGGCTTAGACCTTTTGCCCAAGGTCATGCAACAATACGAAGACAAAGCCAGGAACTGAACACAGGATTTCTGAACCTCTGTCCAAAGCTTTGATCACAAGAGCATCCTTCCCCCCTTGCTTAGATGCTCTTATTCTCCTTTTCATTAGTCCTTCAGGAGCACTCCAGGTGGTAAACAATGGCTGCATATTATATATACGCACAGTGAACACTACGCTGGAGAAATTATTTTTCAAATCAGTTTTAGTGTCATCTTTGATTAATTCTCATCTCTCTCCTCATTATGGCTCATCCCTCATTTCAAAGGTGTCCTTCAACGAAGACACTAGGAGAGAACTGACGAGTGAAAACCAACAAGGGATAAACTAACACAGTGAACTGGCAAATGTTTCAAGCGGTGGCACCTACAGCTTAACACTCTCATTCCCAAACTGCTGCTGCTCTTCATGAATTCTCTCTTCTTTGGTGAAATTTCTGTCCCCTGAATTGATTCACTATATGCCTATGGCTGTATGTTCCCTTTTACATCTTATTGATCGAAGAATGAGGAAATTATTCCACATCTCTTTCAGAACAACAGTGGGGCTGATGACAGATAAATAGAGCTTATATAAAAAGGAATATGAAGATCTATATGGAATATATCTATCCCCAGCACCAGTGCAGCTTATTTAGGTGAACATTTATATTTGAAGGTTAAGTGAGTCCTCTACCATTTCACAGGTCAAACACCATGCCCCAAAAGGCAATAAAACAGATACAGGCAAATGTCCACTCTCTTCCAGCCCCCTAGGTTCTTTCTGTGCAAAAGTGACTGCTATGCCACAATACAATAGGATATCTTTTGTGACTGGGGTGGAAATTTACAGATAATTTGGTCCAATATCACTATTAAAATAAGTTTGGTTTATGATTTTTTTCAACCCATCTGAGATATATTTCATCTTAAGATAAAATGGCAAATTTAATATTACTTGAATATATCCACAAGCGTAGGGTAGGCCATTTCTGAGGAATTCTGCTAGAAAATACAGCTGCTGTGTAGTGTAGGCTATTCTCATGGCCTTGAAATAGTGCCTTGAGACCAGGTTCATATATCACCTTGAAATCCTATCTTATAGACTGCCTTGGTCTTTTTCATTCTGTTGCTAATCCAAGCAAATTTCTTTTCCATCTAATAGACTATTAATTCCTCTTTGAATCCTATCCTCAGAAACATCTGACCCAAACATCTGTCCCTGAAGTTGTAACCCCAGTGAATTGTTCCAGGCCACTGAGGTCTTTTGTGCAGCGTATTTTAAAGTTAAGGCAAGTCACTGTGTTAAACAATGCAAGTTACTTTGCTGGCAATTACATTTAGATTAAACAAAACCCTTCAAGCCACACCTCATCATAGTGCAGAACCTGACTGTTCAATAACTGCAATAATGATTAAGAACACGTAGTTCTGCTGATTCGATCCCCCACAGAGAAGACTAAGACTAGAAGGAGACATCTATTTCCCAGAAGAACCTATTTCCAGAATCAGATGGCTATGATTACCCCCCCACCTCCAAAAAAGAAAAAGTTTTAATAAGGAGTTGTAAAAAGTGGATCTATAGAAGAACTCCACCAAAAAGACAAGATCTATTGGTCTCACTGCAGGATTGGGATCTGTGATTTAGACAATGACTTCCACTGGCAGGTGGTCAGTCACTAAAGCTCATGTGTCAAAAGACCTAAAGTAATATTTAAACAATACCACAGCCAGTCTTTCTTTTTTAAGTCACATTTTCATTTTCAACAGCAAATATATGTATTCAGAATGTAAAACAAATACAAACTTTAAATTAAAAAAAAAAAAAAAAAAAAAAATATTTATATATATATATGTGACTGGCTAGCATAGTGGTTAAGAGCGCTGTAGTGGTTAAGAGCGACGCCCTTTGATACAGGAGACCAGGGATCAAATTCCAGTCAGTACCTATCTACCTTTCCAGTAGGGGTCCTTGGGCAAAAGACCCCCTAACGCCTTGCTTGCCTACCTCGAATATGAGAGTGACATGAACTAGGAGAGTCATGCCAGCTCGGATGTTGCCCGGATTAACAAGGTCTGTGCCAGATGTTGGGGAGCCAGGACAATCTGATGATAAGTGGGCTACTGGAACAAACCATACATGGATGAGACAAGAGAACCTGGAATGCTACTACACCAGTAGACCTAATGAGAGGGGATATATGAAACGTATGAGGGAACTATGGATGGACAAAAGACCTACATTCACGCTGAGTGAGAAACAGCTAGTTACCCAACGCTGCAACATAGTAAAGAGGCAGCTGCTCTCACAACTTGAGATAGACCAGCTCCATATTACATCCCTGACTCAAGACGAAGACCCAGAAGAACAACTAGATGTACAGCCAACACCTGAAGCTGGAACTTCCCTTCCACCCCCTCCATTACAGAGCACAGCAGCTGATATGAGGCATAAGATCATGGATAAACTAGCTTGAGTCAACCCTCAAGACCGATTACCAAGGCTCGTTGGAGAAGTACCATCAGCTAGTATGCTAGAAGATGCCAATAGAGCCCTAATGACAATTCCTACTACCACCATAACTCAAACCAATGAACTGGTATACGCTACAGCCTCTGTAATCCTGGAGATGCTTGGCTACACGATCAAGAAGAACAGCAGTACATACCCGCCTGGGAAAATAAGGTTGGAGGATAAGATCAAGGCAACTCAGAGAGAAGTTAGTCAGCTGGTGGAACTACAGAAGGGTGTAGAGATTAAGGATAAGACTCGGCTACTGAAAAAATTCAATGGCCTAACTCCATCTGAAGCCCTAGAGACTGCTAAACAAAGGCTCACAGCACTGGCTACCAGGCTAAGGAGATACACTAGAGAAGCAGAGGCCAAAAAGATAAATGCCCTGTTTTCCAAAGAACCATCCAAGGTGTACTCCCAACTGCAGTGCAACAACACAATAACAGCAGAGCCACCAACAGCAGAAACTGAACAGTACTGGAAGAACATGTGGGAGAAAGAGAAGACTCATAACACCAGTGCAAAGTGGCTGCAGGACCTGAGAACAGACCACAGCAATCTCCCAGAACAGGAACCAGTCACCATCACAGTAGCAGACATCCAACAGCGGGTCAAGAACATGAAAAGCTGGACAGCACCTGGCCCGGACATGATCCACACCTACTGGCTAAAGAAACTAACAGCAGTGCATGAACGCCTAGCAGCACAGATGAACCCGCTGCTAGCAGCAGGCTCCCACCCAGACTGGCTAACACAAGGAAGGACAGTGCTGATCATGAAAGACCCCCACAAGGGAACAGCACCATCCAACTACCGGCCAATAACCTGCCTCCCCACAACACAGAAAATCCTATTAGGCATCACAGCTGCCAAGCTACAGGACCATATTGGCGAGTACATGAGCACAGCTCAGAAGGGCATTGGGAACAACACCAGAGGCTCAAAACACCAGTTGCTCATAGATAGAGCAGTCGCCCAAGACTCAAGGTCTAGACAGACCAATCTGAGCACAGCCTGGATTGACTACAGGAAGGCCTATGACTCAGTGCCGCACACATGGATCTGTGAATGTCTGGCGCTGTACAAAGTCAACAGGACACTAAGGACCTTCCTCAAGAACTCAATGGGACTGTGGAAGACAACATTGGAAGTTAACTCAAGACAGCTTGCACAAGTGGCCATCAAGTGCGGCATATACCAAGGTGATGCACTGTCCCCACTGCTGTTCTGCATTGGCTTGAACCCCCTCAGCCAGATAATCACAAGGACTGGATATGGATACAAGTTCAAGAGTGGAACTACCTTTAGCCACCTCCTCTACATGGATGACATCAAGCTGTATGCTAAGAATGAACAAGACATCGACTCGCTAATCCACCCGACACGGATCTACAGTGAGGATATTGGGATGTCATTCGGACTGGAGAAGTGTGGCCGGATGGTAGTAAAGAGAGGAAAGGTAGTCAAGACTGATGGGGTGGAACTATCAGCAGGCCACATAGCAGACATACAGACCAGCTACAAGTACCTTGGCATCCCACAGTCACATGGGAACCACGATGAGGAGGCAAGGAAGACAGCAACATCCAAGTACCACCAAAGGATAAGACAGGTCCTGAAGAGCCAGCTCAATGGGAAGAACAAGATCCACGCCATCAACAGGTACGCCCTGCCAGTCATCAGATACCCTGCCAGTATAGTGAGCTGGCCAAAGGAGGACATGGAGGCTGCCGATGTGAAGACCTGGAAGCTCCTCACAATGTATGGAGGTTTCCACCCCAAATCCAACACCCAGAGACTGTACACCAGCTGGAAAGAAGGCGGGCGGGGTTTGGTGAGTGTCAAAGCCACTGTCCTGGATGAAACCCAGAGCATCCAGGAGTACATCAGTAAGATGGCACCCAAAGATGAGCTGCTAAGAGAATGCCTGAGGCAGCAGCAGCAGACATGGGAAGAAGATCAAGCAGAAGAAGTGCCATGGCAAGACAAGACCCTGCATGGGATGTACCATCGACAGATAGCTGAGGTGTCTGACATTGGGAAATCCTACCAGTGGCTGGAAAAGGCTGGACTAAAAGAGCACTGAGGCACTGATCATAGCAGCACAAGAACAGGCACTGAGCACCAGATCCATCGAAGCAGGGGTCTACCACACTAGACAGGACCCAAGGTGCAGACTGTGCAGAGAGGCCTCAGAGACAGTCCAACACATAGTGGCAGGATGTAAGATGCAGGCAGGAACAGCATACACTGAACGGCACAACCAAGTAGCTGGCATTGTGTACAGGAACATCTGCACAGTGTATGGGCTAGACCCTCCCAAGACCAGATGGGAGATTCCACAGAAGGTCGTGGAGAATAACAGGGCTAAGATTCTGTGGGACTTCCAGATCCAGACAGACAGGCAGGTACTGGCCAATTGACCAGACATCGTGGTAATAGACAAGGACCAGAAGACAGTGGTGGTGATAGATGTAGCAGTGCCAAGTGACAGCAACATCAGGAAGAAGGAGTATGAGAAGCTGGAGAAGTACCAGGGCCTGAAAGAGGAACTAGAGAGGATGTGGAAAGTGAAGGCCAAAGTGGTCCCAGTGGTGGTAGGAGCACTCGGGGCTGTGACTCCTAAGCTGGGAGAGTGGCTCCAACAGATCCCAGGAACAACATCAGAGCTCTCTGTCCAGAAGAGTGCAGTGCTAGGAACAGCTAAGATACTGCACAGAACCCTCAAACTCCCAGGCCTCTGGTAGAGGACCCAAGGTTGAGGAAGACACATACCACCCATAGGGGTGAGAGGGGGATTTTATTTTTTTATATAAAATCTAGGCTAACTTCTGAGGCTGATGGCCTTGAAATATTCTAGACAGTATACTTCAGTACTGTGACTTTTAGGACTGGTTGTTTAGGTGACGTCATTAAAAACTATAACTGCTTTACTATGAAATTCAGCAGGAGATCTCTGCTTGTTGACGAAAGCGGTCATACTACTCAGAGAATATTAAATACATTCCTTTAATAAAAAATGGTTTGCATTTTTTGTTGAAAGTTGCAATATGCTGAATAGAAGGGGCCAAATTCTCTTCTTCATTAAAAAGGCAAATTTTTCTTAAAGTATATGGCCTTGCACTTCTTATTTACACCAGCAGGGAATTACTAGTAGGCTTCATCGGAACCAGTAATGTCCTGTTAATATTTTCTTACCATTTTGATATATACTGTTTGTTCCTAAATCACTGGGGGCCTGTACTTGGAAACTACCAGTGCTTTTATAATCTGTCTGTTTGAGAAGAGAAGAATGTTTTTATTACTATTTTTTTAATGAGTGGGTTTACTATCAAAGAAGAAAAATAACTCAAAGAAGAAAATACAAACTGTTCTCCAGACTCCTGAAAGACTTTAAAAGCAACCATGTCTTTTCAACCCTAGTTATCAACTTCTAATTACACCATACTTTAAGTGTGTTTGCTGGAAGAGAACCAGTTATAAAAATCTAATAGAATGCCTATTGTTGTCATCATGGGAACAAACTGTTTAGATCACATTACAAAGTCTGTCTTTTGCTGACTGGAAATTAGCACTGTTTTCTTTTTTGGAGTTATGTTCACAGAGTATTAAAAACATTATTTCGTTATATTTAATCTTATTCTCGCTTTTAGAAGAGAGTGTGTATTACACATGCATACACAAATACCAAACAAACAAACAGATTTTTTAGTTGTTGAAAACTGAATATCTCCAGGGCTTTTCTTTTTAAGTAAAAAAAAATAAATAAATCAAATTTACAATGAAATTTATCAGAAATTTCCAATTTGTCTAATTTTGAGTAGCTCTGTAGGTAGTTGGAACTCACAAAGATTTTCAGTTAAAATCATGGTTTGGGAGTTATAAAATATTTCACATAAAGGAGCCTCTGAAAAATTGAAATGTACAATCTATTCATTTGAAATCTATCATCTTTCCATCAATCTAGAGAGAGAGAGTGCGCCAGACCGATACAGCATAGTTAATATAAGAGGCAGGAAAGTCTTGCTCAAGGAAGGTACCTGCCCATATATGTGGAGAAAATCTAAATGGAAATTATACACCCAGGAACCAGCTAATTTTTTTCTTTGCAAACAGTGACATGGAACAAATAGTATTAAAACATCATAGCTGGTATATTATGCCCATGTTTCCCAACAGTATAAGCCACCAGATCCAGCAATTACTTTTCACCAAGTGAAGATATTTTTTCTCAAGACTTTGGGCTTGAATCTCTGTGTGCACAGGAAACAAAAGAAACAAATGAAACAGAATCAGGCTAGTGCTCAGGTACAAAAACTGTCCCCTAGAAGACTGTTGGATAGAGTAGTTTCAGTTAGTCAGAAATGGCCAACTACTATTCCAATCTCCATAGGCTTCCTTTTTGCCAGGTAGCCTAGATGATTTAAAAAAAAAATCCAATGCACACACAAACCCCTCACTTAATTTGAACATTTCTTTTAAAATAAATTCATTTTTGACAAAAAATGAGAACTGAAAAAAATGCATCTCTGCTTTGTTCTCCCTTTTTACTCCTCCCGTTTCCTTTTCTAATTGCCAGTGGCCAAACAGGGAAGGATAAGTAGAGGAAAGATTCTTAAAAACCAGAAAGGTGACCCATCCTGAAATGAAAATCTGGACATTTTGGTTTTCAATGTTTGTTCAAGAAATGAAAGATTGTGACCAAAACGAAATAATTTAATCCAAAAGAATTTCAATTAAAAATGTTTCAGTGAAAAATATATCTAATTTTATAGTGTGCTGGGTTCCTTCAAAGCATTTTGTTGAGTTTCCAGCCCTTGTCCTCACTTTGTCCCTGCACCCTGCCCATGTGCACAAGAGCTAAAGCAGGGCATTAATCCCTTCCTTGCAATTAATAGGAGCCTCCACTCACTGCTAAGGTATTTTTAGAGGGAAAGGAGGAATAAACTAAAACAAAAGAGCATTTCTTCTTCCCCAAGATGAGCTCCAAGGTGCTTTACGAAGCAGTTGGTAGCAAATCATACTGACAAAAGTGAAAACGTGTCAGGTCTGCCAGGACACCTGTGACTCACCAGTCATGATTAGTGAGTACAATGTATACATGAAGGACCAAAATTATTCTAACTGTGAAGTTAGGTTGCAGCACAAACTCAGTTTGATTCAGTCTTGGGCTATTCCTGCTCCAAGGAGGGTTGGTGTCACTGTGTCCTGGGGCATCAGCTTGCTCTTCACAGATGCCCAGGAAATAAAGTCCCATGTAGCTGACTGGACACACATGGCCCATCCTCATACTACTATTATTAGGTCTGTGTGTAAATTCAGCAACCAGAAGTAACCATTTCATGTACATCATGCTCTTCACCACTGCACAGAATACGACTGCATAGAAGACTACTACAGTACTTCATTTGGGGGAATTTGGAGTAGCCAGGCTTGGTACAAAATGAATCACATGGGGCTTCAGAGGAAGAAGGCACAGTTGTAGCAACTGAACACAGTGTGTGCTCTCTCATGTATGTTCAGGGTAATCTTACGGGAGCACACGTGACTGTTCCAGTAAAAAAAAACAAACAAGGAGTCGTGTGGCACTTGAAGACTGACAGATTTATTTTTCGCATGAGCTTTCATGGGAGAAAATCCCACTTCGTCAGATGCTTTGAGGATGGGTGAACTTACAGAATGCATTCCATTCTGTAAATTCACTCATCTTCAAAGCATCTGACGAAGTGGGATTTTCTCCCATGAAAGCTCATGCGAAAAATAAATCTGTTAGTCTTTTAAGTGCCACACAACTCCTTGTTTTTTTTGCTGGACTAGACTAACACAGCTATCCCTTTGGAAATTGTGCCAGTCATCCAGCCTCACCCTGGATTAAACATGCAGTCCTGTGCAGTTGTGGCCAGAAAGCTCTTGGGGAGCAGAGCTCTGTTGCTGGAACCTTGCTCCGCCTCAACTTCCTATTTAGGCCAGGGCCTTTTCACAGCCATGGAGGATTTACCTTCAAGTGAACAGAGGAATTTCTACTTCAAGCTCTCAGAAATTGCTCTCCTGGGCAGCAGCTATTACATTCAGCTATGGTGTGATTCAGAGCCCTTAGACATCAATGGAAATATTTCTGTTGACTTCATAGGCTTCTGAACAAACCTCTAGTTGCCAATTTAATATATTAGAACCCCAAATTAAGAGTACAAACTATCAATTTCTTGACCAATGGGTCAAATTCTGCCTCACTTCCAATAGTACAGTTTGAGTGCAAACTCTTCGGGTGAAGGGTATACATGTGTGTAGATAGCTGTATGTACAGCACCTAGCACAATGGCTGTGTTCACACACAGGGGGTTATTTCAATACAGTTGTTTCGAAACAACTTGTATCGAAATAACACCTTATTTCAAAATAACTTGATTCAAATTAACAGTTTGTTAATTCGAATTAAGGAAAAAAGCTCAAAGCGATATAGCAGATTCAGGCAACAGTTATTTCGAAACAAGTCACCGTTGTTTCGAAACAACATGTTCGTACGGCGTTGTTTTGAAACAAGTTGTTTTGAAACAACGTTGTTTCGTCCCCACATGGGGTTTAACTTGTTTTGAAACAACGCCGTTGTTTCGAAACAACAGCTCCCGTTGTTTCGAAACAACCGTGCGTCGTGTGAACAGGGTATTTCTTATTTCGAAACAACCTCTGTTGTCTCAAAATAAGAGTGCTGTGTGAACACAGCCAATGGGATCCCAATCCTAATTCTGCCCTGTGGGCACTGCAATAAATAAATGAATTAGAAGAAACTCAATGTAGTTATTCCATGTTTGTGTCACAGCAAAATTTGATCACTGCGTTTGAAGGGCATGAAATCTCTCAAGGTAACCCTTCTCTCTCTCTTCCTCTCTCTCTCTCTCTCTCTCTCTCTTTTTGGCTGATCTGCAGTTAAAAGAGAAGACTGGGTATAAACCCAAGCTAAATGATATTTATCTGAGCAGAAGCAAAACTCTGAGAGACTTCAGCATTGACCCTATAGTGACCTCTGAGAGCGGATGCCTGTACTTGGTTTGAACTCTGATCATCTAATGACCTATCTTTGCAGCTACATGTCCTGTCACACTGCATTTTATTTTATACTTGGTTTTTTTAAAACAAAACCTGATCAATATAATGAGTCAAACCAGTTTAAGAAAACGGACCACATTCTGCTTGTCATACAGTTAGAGAAGCTTCCATCGACTTCAACAGGACCAGGATTTCTCCCTAAATCTGGAGTAAGTCTACTGAAACTAGAAGAGTGCTTTTAAAGACTAAGAGGTTTATTTATCGCATGAGCTTTTGTGGGAGAAAATCCCCCTTCATCAGATACTTTGAAGATGATGGAAATTACAGAATGGGGGGAAAAGCTACCCTAGTGGAGTTCTGTGTGTTTACACCCACATAATAGAGATCATAATATAGTCTATTTTGCATACACTGGGCCTTATTCTTCTCTTAAATTTGTATAAATTGGGAATTAGGGGTAGATTTATCATCAGGCTAAAGTCATCTTATCCAGGTATAATTTCATTCATTATGATGGCATGTGGCTAGCACCTCTGCTTAACATGCAAAAGGTCCTGGGCCCAATTCCCATGGGGTTGGACTAGATGATCTCATGAGGTCCCTTCCAGCCCTATGATTTGATTGATTGATTGAAATTGGACTGGTATGGGTGTAGATTAGGCCCAATGGAGTCATATTAGAGCAAGTCTGGTGTACATGAAAGTAGAAGGATGCTCAGTATTTCTGCATTTCACTCATTTTTTAAAAATGAAAGTCTGTCTTTTAATTTAAAGTTTAATGGAAGATTAATGACTTTTATTTGTTTTTTGTATGTCATAATTAAACACAATCATTTCTAAATAACAGCTTAGCATATTGCATATTCAATAGCGCATTTAATCTCAATGATTCCCTTTTCTTGTCAATAAATACAAACACTTTCTGTCAAAATGCACTCTTACCAGAGTAAGATAAAGAGTCCAACTGACATTTGAACAGGCACAAGTTACCTGACTAATAAATAAACTTGAATCCATGTCATTTTCAAATTGGCACCTTGCTCTATTTCTAATTGCTTGCTTTAAGAAGAGGATCTACCAAACACTTACGGGATAGCAACAATGCCTGCATTAATCTTCATACAAAAAAAGGGAAACAGGTTGCTGCTCAATTTTTACTATAGCTTTTGAGAAGCCGAAACAGAGCCAACTTGTTTTTCCTCCTTTCCAATGCTGACATTCCAAGAGTTATAGCAAGCTGTTTATTATATGTTTATTTATTATACAGCAAGCTGTTTCTATCAGACGAAGCCTTTCCTCATTCCTATTTTTCCCGCTAGAAGTATTTATCAGGAGCCAGTAGGATTTTTTCATCAAAACATTTCTTCACAAAAACATGCTGAGTTAGAGGGTATTTGTTTAAAAACCCTCAAATGAAATATTTCTGAATTTTTGTTGAGAAACAAAATATGTAAAATGTGAATTTGAGTTTAAAAGGTCAGAATTGGAATGTTTTTTTCCCCCAGAATTCCAATTTACAGGGCATTTAGAATGTGGTTGTTCTGCAGTGGAACCAACTGAAAACAGAATTTCCATGAAATGGAAAATCCAATTCTGCTACAATGGACCAAACCAAAATCTCAGATCTGGACCTAATGTTTTGAGAAGGGGAATTCAACCTAGGCTGTAAGGGCAGGGGGGCCGTGAAGGGGGAGGGTCCAAGCAATGCATGCACCTTGTGCTGGCTCTGTGAAAAGGGGTGAGATTCATCCATTGCAAACAAGAATGAAAAAAATAGGCTAATGCAGTAAAACCTTGATCCAGCAAAATGTTTAACCAGGCATCCTTGAAATATGGAAAAGTCGCCATGACTTCAATATTAACATGTACTTGAGCATTCTGCTGGACTGGAATATCAGTATACTACTGTACACCTTACGAATTTGCTCCTTCTCAGTGATATCTACAACAGCTCTGTGTTGGTATCTCAGTGGCTTCGAAGAACCAGAGAGTGGACATACTTGGATAGCTGAAACCTCCAGGGCCAGATTCTTATTTATATGATTCTGGAAGTGTAAAGAGGCCTAAAGTGTAAAGTGGGCATAAATTACACTGGCAGGGCAAACTGACTTCAGTATACATGAGAATAAGGCCTTGTAAGTCCCACTTGGAGGACTCTCCTGCAGTCAGCCTTGGAATGAAAAGGGAGCCCGCCTCTGTTCCCCCTTTCAGAGTCCTCTAGAACACTCCAAACAGTCTTTCTCAGTGCAGTGCCGCCTTGTGGGGTTAGCTTATCACAAAATTGTGTGCATATAAATCATAACCCAAATTGCACAACTATAGTATAGACCAAATATTACATGCACCTTACAGCCCTGACATCCCTCTGGGATGCTGTATGACTAAATTATGACCATGTATGTTGTTGTTGCTACCATGTTAAATTATTGCAACAAATCTTATACAACTTATGTCATGTAAAGTAGCAATGGAGCAGTTACAATTTATCAACTCTGATTATCCTGTTTGTATTCATGGACCATCTTTGTACCTGAAGTTATGAAAATTGACCATTTATCTGTATTTCAAGTGCCTGCTCATGAAGCAACACTCAGTTTGCATCTCATCCAACCACATTATGAATGGACTGAGCAAGTTAATGGCCCACTAAAGGACACTTAGCTTGGACAACAGACCTGTGTTCCCACTGGATGGTCCTTCCTGTGGACATTTCAGCCAGAATATGGGCAATGGTTGATCTTATGACTAAAAGCATTCAGAAGCATGACTTACTCATATGACCCTGAGCTCCATCTTTTGCCTGTAAGTTTCCACAAACCAAAAACATCCTTATGGAAGAAGGAATACAAGAAGCATCTGCGCCAGTGGAGCATCCTTCTGCCCCCCTGTTCTTGTGCTTTGCATTGTTCCTCTGGGTCTAGCTCTCCAGCATGAAGATGTCATGAAGTAAGCCCCTTTCTGGCTCTTGGCTCTGGCTTTCCAGTGTATAGCCAGCAGGGATCTCCCCCAGATGGTCCTCCTGTCTGCAGCCTTCTCCCAAACAGTTTCCTCCTAGCCAGTTCTACCTTCTTCCCAGACGGGGCCAGCAGGGAGTTTTCTGCTCTCTACAGCTGTGCCCAGAGATCTACCCTCCTCGCTGACTTGTGTGACAGGCTTCCATGATTTGGATTTGAGAGAAACTGAGGGCCAACTTTTTGGCCATACTCAAAAGAACACCTACCCCCCCCCCAAAGTAACCCTATCATTTCTGTACCTACAGCTCTTTGTGCTGATCCCATCTCTGTTCATGCAAAATTGGAACATTAGTGACAAACAGATGAACGCACAACCATGAAGGTATGGATTGGAAGCTGGTATTTGTAAAGCTGGCCTACACTGATTTATTCTGTTTGGGTTTTTTTTTAGTCAATTGTGCTTTTGGCTCCAGAACTTTAGGATTCAGGAGTAACTTGGTTCCTTTCAGGCATAAAATGAAACACTGATGGGTTCCATTTGGTAGCTTGCTTCAAATGAAAAAGCATTTTTCCTACCAACAAGGTGACAATAAGCTGTAATGGTGCTCAGCAGTGCAACACCAATAACAATGTCCATTCACATTACCAGGTATACACACTACACTTTCCCTGCATCTCTGGTCCCAGCTCACCTGAACATTCCAGCAAGAAGCTTTTTGTAAATAGGAAGCTAGTCTTCACTGACAGTAGCAAATTCAACACCATCAAATTGATCTTCCTACTTGATCAATTGGGTCTGTGAAGACCCTCTCAGTTGACTGGGAATTTGATTGCAGAAGACCACCCCAGCAACTGGAGTATTTCTGAGTCAAAGGGAGGGCCTCCCT
The DNA here is from genome assembly GCA_007922195.1 of Podocnemis expansa. Taxonomy (NCBI): domain Eukaryota; kingdom Metazoa; phylum Chordata; order Testudines; family Podocnemididae; genus Podocnemis; species Podocnemis expansa. The sequence goes on along the minus strand of ML681971.1, from coordinate 19,600,656 downwards.
TTGACTCACTGAAGTGGATGTGCCAGGTATAATGAGTTGAGGGGAGTTATCAAGTTGTTTTAAGTAACTTGCGTATCTCCCTTCGACTGCTGCCCAAAACAGCAGGCAATGTAGACCTGCCCATGGTGTCTCACTTAACATACTCATGGAAATACAGTATTAATGAACCTTTCAGACTGCATGGTTTAGAGGAAAGAGGACAGGTTCTTGTGTGCCTTTCAGCAGGTTCATTAATCTCTTGGCCTCCATTTCCCCACTTGTAAAGCTAAGACATTAATTCTCCATGATATTGTGAGTAGAGCTGGGCAAGCAATGGAGTTTTTGGATGGTCAGCAATTAGAAAAAATGTAGTTTCAAGTTGGATCAAAACCAAAAACATTCAATGAATTGAAAAGTTTGGGGGAAAGAAAATAACTTAAGTCAAATGAAACACTTCATTCTGACAAAATTCATACGATTGGTTTTCATCAGAAATTTGTTTTACATGTTTTAGCAATTTTTAAGAGTGGAGCAAAAGGGCATGGGGCGGGGGGGGGGGAGGGGGGGAGGCTGCTTCCAATAGAAGAACTGAAATATCTCTATTCCAAAATGTCTGGATAAAACGTTTTGATTTTTTTCTTTTTGAATGTGCCTTTTTTCCCCTTAAAGAAGGAATGGAGCAAAATCAGTGTGACTCTGAAATGTTTCATTGTCTCTGAATCATCATTTTTCATTAAAAAAAAAAGTTCTGGCTGAAAAATTTCACCCAGCTGTAGACAAAGGGGGTGGACATGCAGATAGCATTTCACACATATGACATGTTAGCAAAGACCTAAGTACAATTGTCAGCATTATTAAATAATAGCAACACTTTTGTCATTACAATTTGTCTTATGGTATCTCCTAAAAGCCATAGTTAGGATCAGGGCCCCATTAAGTTAGGTTCTGTACAGACTCAGATTAAGAGATGGTATCAACTTTAAAATGTTTGCAATCTAAATTAAAGATACATTGCAGCAAGCAGGAGACAAAGTATCTGTGAGCTCTGCACTGGCAGGGTGAGGGAGAATATGCAGGTGGGTGGGGGAGTATTCAGTGGCTCAGGTGACTGCTCATTGTCCATAAAGGATTTCACCTCTAGGTTACTGGTTTGAACTGTATGGAGGCTGGTGCCAGTAACTAGAAGCTGCTGCTGTTTAGAAACCTATGCCAAATGAGGCTGATAGTCCTAGGTTAACTCCTGGAGGACTCATGCCCACCTCCTTAAAAAGTGCCTCCACTACTAGACCCATACGCAAAAGATGCTGAAGACTGAAAGGACCCTCCCAGATCACAGGATCAAGGTGGTTGTATGCTGGCAGGCAGGGTGGGGAATTTTTGTACTTGTATTGCCTGTGCTGGTCCTCCCCAGTGGCTAGATTTCAGATCCCAAGGCTGTCTGGCTGCCAGCTCTCATGAGCATTAAATTCCCTAATGAAATCAAATGGTTTATAAGTGCTTAATTTTACATATGTTAATTTTTGTTATAACAAAGCAAGCCACATTCATGTGTGCTTATTTTTATGGGGTTTATGCAATTTTTACCTTAAACATATTTTCACAGGCCAAAAGCAAAACTAAATTAAAAAAAAATCACCAAAATTTCTTATAGCACATACAAATTTCCAGTTGTACAATAAATGGAATAAAGGAAAAGCTTGTAGGGGGCACCTTGTAACCATAACACTGTTATTTTCTCTTTCCTCTGCCCCCTACACACTCAATCTGTTCTTCTGCACAGTTAAACCAGTTTTACAGTGGTATAAAACTGGCTTTTTACCATAAAAGAGGTTTTTAACCCTGCTAATGATAACTCTGTCTCCCCTGTTCCCATCAGTCCAAACACAATAAATGCAAAGGAGAAAGAATAGCTTGCAAGTCAAGCATTGGATTGGGACACCAGAGATCTGGCTTCAACTCTTGGATCCACCACAGATTTCTTGTGTGACTCTGGGGAGACACTCAATGGGAGACAAATCAGGCCAGTAGGTCCCACATAAAATGTTCACACTGTGGAGTCTCACTGAAGTCAGAAGTTTGCCTAGCTAGATCCAAGTGCACAATCAAGGCCTGTCAGAAGAGAATGAGGAAATGAAAACACAGATGGGCCTTAAATCTCCTCTTGCACTGGTTTTACAATGGTGTAGCTCCTTTGACATGATTCTGTCTGGAGTGAGAGGAGAACTCACCCACAAATTCTGCTTTACAAAACTGCATTTTGTTAGTTTGCAGGACAAGATATATTACTGGGTGTGTTAGAACATGCTGGATTGATGTTGGGGCAGCAGACCAGTATTACACACTTACCAAGTGGCTGCAGATGTCAGGGCCTTACAGCATGGTTTCCTGTTGGATAATCAGTGACCTGGAGTCTATGTATTTTCTTAGTGTAACTTACATTTTACTACATGTACCAGTCCTGGAACAAAAATGGTCAAAAAGCATACAAGTGTTCCTCCTCTTTTAGAAATTTCAGCCCCAATACTAGTGCTCAACTCCCAGGAAACAACTTTGCCCAAAGAATTCACACTGAGTAGGAAAATTCACACCAAGTGGGAAAATTAAAGCAGAGAGGAGAAAAATAGCTTTCTTGCTGTTTTCAAAGAGTGCCAACAAATCAATGATATCACCAACACTAGCAACCAAGCTTAGCCCCTGAAAGATTGTACGCTGCTTGCAGGCTGAGAGCTTGCAAGACTGTGTACCAGTGCCACCTCCTGTGTGACCCCGGTCATTGCAGCAGTTACAGGGTATAAAAGTGAAATGAAGAATGTATGTGCAATATCCTGTGTCAACAGCAAAAGGTGTCCCAGCTCTCTGAAATTAGCACACAACAGTTTACCTTAGCTTTTAATTGCAAACCATTTCATGCCTGGGTAATAGGTCATAAGTAGACAGCAGACAACAGAAAAACACTATGCTGGAGAGATGCAGTGAACCCCTCCTAATGACGGCATGTATTTAAAGTGCTCCCCATGGAGACGCAAACAAACCCAGCTCACAGTTCCCCCCGTACTGCAGTCTCTAACCAAGTTGTTTTCATTATCCAGTGATACGTTAGCATCTTAAGTAACCCTTGTAAGTAAAATAAAATCCAGAAAATGATCAGACCGCATCAGGAGCGAAAAATGGAATTCATTTTCTAGACATCAGTTTCTATTAGTCCGAAAGATGGGTTTATGTTACAGACAGCATTTGCCCTACATTCGGCAAATTGAAATGCATTTGCTGATGAAACCGACAGTGTTAACAATCAATCGCCATTTGAATGTAGCACAGCCATACTTGTTAAATAATGGACTTCTGGACATAAACTGTATCCCCCAGTAAGCATGAAACAAAAGTGTCTGTCCATTTTTTCAGTGACAACTAGCCGGTAGGAAATTTCTCAAATATATATGTCATTTATTTCTTTAAAATGACATATACTAGAATTAAAATATTTTAGGGCTGATTCTTAGTTATTCTAAAACATTTTTAGTCACTCTGGTGATGTGAAGGTATCTTGTGAAATGTCTCCCTGGCTATGTCTACACACAAGGCTTTATTTCGAAATAAGTCATTTTGAAATGACTTATTTCGAAATAAAGCCTTTATTCCGAAACATGTTTTGAAGGAAGAGCCTTCCCCTCAGCACCCCGTCCAGGGTGCTGAGGGGGGACAAGCCGCAGGGCATGGGGGGCTGCCCCCAAGACCAGCGGGGAGCCCTGCGGAGGGGTGCTGATGCCCAGCTCTCCCCGCCGTTGGGGCTGCTCAGAAGCCCTGTGGCAGGGTGCAGGGGCTCCCCACTCTGCCCGCTGCCTGGGCTGCTCCCAAACCCCACTGTGGGGTCCGGGGGCGCTCGCCTCTCCCTGCCACCAGGGCCGGCGGCAAAGCCCGGGGCAGGGTGCCAGGGCCCCGGCTTTTCCGGGCCACGGGGGCTGCAGCTAGGGAGCCGGTCCCAACCCGGCTCCCCAGCGACTGAGCGGCCACTGCCACGGGGAGCCGGGTCCCGCCGGCTCCTCAGGCCCTGGGCTCAGCAGGGGCAGCAGCTGCGAGTCCCGCGGCTGCCCCCGCCACCAGCTCGGGGGTCTGCAGCCGCGGGCGGGGTGGCCGCAGCCCAGGCGGCTCACCCCGTG
>ML681971.1:19547309-19596120 GCA_007922195.1 Podocnemis expansa | reverse complement strand
GCTGAGCCCAGCGCCTGAGGAGCCGGCGGGACCCGGCTCCCCCTGGTGGCAGCCCCCGCGGCCTGGAAAAGCCGCGGCCCCGGCACCCTGCCCCGGGGTTTGCTGCCGTCCCTGGCGGCAGGGAGAGGCGGGCGCCCCCGGACCCCACTGTGGGGTTTGGCAGAAGCCCGGGCAGCGGGCAGAGCGGGGAGCCCCTGCACCCGGCCGCAGGGCTCCTGAGCAGCCCCAGCGGCGGGGAGAGCGGGGCATTGGCACCCCTCTGCAGGGCTCCCCGCTGGTCTTGGGGCAGCCCCCCATGCCCTGCGGCTTGTCCCCCCTCAGCACCCTGGACAGGGTGCTGAGGGGAAGGCTCTTTCTCCCAGGGTGCTTTGCACCCTGGCAGGACGTTCAAATCGTGTTGTTTCGGAATCCATTTATTCCGAAACAACAGGTCCAAATGGCATTATTTCAAAATGACCATTTCGGAATAACAGCCATTTCGAAAAAATCCAGGTTTAACTGTGTCGAAAGGACGATTCTTGTTTTGAAAGGACAGGATCTGTCCTTTCGAAATAAGAAAACATCATGTAGACCTAATTTCTTTTATTTCGAAATAACGAGTGTTATTTCGAAATAAAAGTGCCGTGTAGACATAGCCCCTGAGAATACCCTCATGAACAAAGGGACTTCTCTGGGTGCAGAGAAGCTTAGGTAAGATCTCTATCCTACCCCCACTACCAGCCTCTGATACTGCAATGTGTCGGAGTGTACCACACTATCATCATTTTTTGTTTCCTGTGATCCATATGGCTCATGAGGAAGAGAGCAGAAGTTAGAGCTGCTCTAATGGATATCAAGGCCTGTGTCCCCACCTCCAGTCCAAAATCACAGGAACAGGGTCACCAAAAGTCAGGTCCCAGGGATCTGAGACTGTTCTGAAGACTTCCATCCCATCATGGGAAGCACCATGGAAGCTTGATGAAGTCCTGAGCTCCTTGAGATCCCATTTCTCAGACACAGATGAACTTTATAAATGGGGCAAAGTAATTTAGTGAGCTATAACCCAGAGTACTTGACGATGTAGGTAACACTGATGGAGAGAGGAAAAATATCTGGGAGTCCAGACCAGTGAGCCAGAACAATTTGGGGAAAGCAGTGGTGGAAGAAGAAAGCATGGCTACATGTTGGGGGGAAGGGGGGGGAGGGAAGGGAACGGCAGAGAGAGTCTGGCAGGGCAGTTTTCATGCTGTTGGGTTGAGAATGGGTGTCGACAGGTAGCACTGGATTAAAAAGAGGGCTAAGCTAAAAACCATTTTTTGCTGTTCTTCTCAAAATCCTTATACAGCCCCCTTATACATGCAACCTTCATCTGTAATTAACCGCCCATTTCATGAATCCTCCATGCATCTCTTGGTAAATTGCTTTACTATAGTGATCTATCCTTCTTTGCAGTTAGCTGCAGTGATTATGAAATCTTTTATTATATTACCTTCTATATTCTCCTACAGCGGGACCATCCAGATACTGGAGAACTGCAGAACTTTGCTTCTTTGTGCTATTTTTCACTGTCATTTTCAAGACCAGTGGGGACTCCTCACCTATTGCTGACTATTTACAAAAGATTATACTTGCCATTGCAAGAGTCAGTCTTTTGGGTCTTTCTATCTGCCTTGGAAATGGAGTCAACTGTAAGATTCTGTCCCCACCCCTGCAGCCCCCAAACTACTAGATTATGACACTGGAGTTAGTTTTGCAAGCAATGGTTAAGGAAGACGACTCACTTCTCTAATAACTCATGCACAACATGTTTCCTTGCTAGCAAGTAAACAAGGAAATTTGGTTCTCCTACTGCATAATGTGACATGTGAAAACTAACTTGGAAGGCTGTTTTTTTCAGAGTGAGTCAATGTTCCAATTACCAGCAAATTGCTAGCACTCAAAACAACTCTGCATATTAATTCAAACCAAATGAACGTTCATCAAATTACCTAGAACAGTAAATAGCTCTTCCTGGGGCATGTAAATAAACCTGAGATGTCTGGGAAATTGGGAAAGAGATTTTTGGAAACTAATTAGTCTGGGAGGAGTAAAAATTCCAAAGTAAATTACTAATAGCTGCGTTATCAATGATTTTTTCTTGTTTTTCTATGATCTGGTTCACATATTTGTAATTCAAGAGAACATTCTGAGAGAGGGATGCAAACGTACATTCCAAATTTTAATAGATTTTATATCCTTTCTATTTACATAATTTATTCAGCTGTGACTATTTTATTCAAAGATTAATTGAAACATCCAAAATTAAAGCTACCCTCCATCTATTTCCCACCACTCAAAGTAAAATCTGGGTTATTTATCTGCAGAAGCCTTTGCTTCTCAAATACTATGTCTGCATTCCCTAAGCACTGACAGCCAGCACTGTGGCATTGTCAGTTTCCCTTTGTGCTTTGGTGGGATGCACAAATAGGAATAATTGGCTACCAACAGTGTGAGAGGTCTGAGGTCAAAGTCCCCTTTAATATCTGTGGCTTGAAATCAAGCTGTAAACCAAAATTTGAATCCACACATCCAAAAAGTGAAAAGGCCCTCATTAACTCAAACTCATTCCACCCTCCAGTTAAAAAGTAAAAACTCTCAAAAGTCTTCTAACTCCCAAGCCTATGAAAAGCCAGACAGACAAATTCAGTCAATTGATCTGGCAAATGAAACGCACACAGATGGGGGTTAAACTTTTTTCATCAAAGTAGCTACGCCTGCTCCACAGTCCTTTGATGTCAACGAAAGATTTTACCCCTGAAGATTTGTGTGTCAGACTGATTCGCTAAATGGATCTAAATGTTGGATTTTTCTACCATTTAATAATGTTCGTTAGCATGATTGATTGTCTGCTGCACAGCACATTAAAATGTCGCTCTTCATGATTTCTTGCTTGCACAACACCGGAGAGACTCCTGAATTGGGACAGTCCCAAAAAATGAGAGAGATATGGCACAATCCTAGCCACCCTACCCTAGCTGGTGGGTATGTCATAATCTGGCACTGTTTTAGTCAGCTAAAGAGGAAATATGCAACAGTGAAAACACTTCTGGGGGAAATAGAATACACGTTTTATGAATTTTTCCCCTTGGCCACTGAACTCCATTTTCGATTCTGCCCTTGCTGGTTTGGCTATTATTCAGGTCAGTATTCAACAAATTGCAAAGACCTATATTTATGAATGGAGAAGGTTTTCTTCTTTCCTCCTCCTCTGACTCCCTTTTAGCACAGTATATCACCCCGAGCTAATGCACTAATGGACACTTACCATTACCAATTTTCCAACGTAATTTATAACAGCAAATAAGTGAAAACGTCATAAAACCAAATTTACTCAACCCCACTCCTTTACTATCCATTAACTGAAGCTATTTGTAAAGTTCAACAAATCTGGATGCTATAGATAAAGTCATCTTGCACTAATTATGTTAGACATTTTTAGAATCATGTAAGCGCCAGTACTTAGAAGGCTGGAATGAATGGGTTCACAGATATTTGGAGGACTCTGATCACATTACTTTGCCTGGTAATCCACAACTGAACCATGTGGCAATTTTTTCTCTTCTACACCAGTCTAGGTCCACAATGAAGGATAGAATCCTACCAGAGAGCTTTGGAGATTTGGGGGAAAAGCTTCCTGGACACTGGGTAACATCTTGGCTGGTTACGTACCACTAACACATGGCCTTGATGACGCCATCTCCTCTGTCTAGGCAGAACCTAGTACCTCCATTGATACTCATTGATGTCTGGGCACAAGGGTTCACTCACGCAAAGTGGCTTCCAGGATCAGAATCAGAGGATTTCAGTTTAGTCCACTGATGGAAGTTTTTGATAGTTTCCACTTCAGAGGCACAGATCTCGTATATTTCAAGGGATGAAGGAACAAATAAAATCATATCTTTGTCCCTCTCCCCAGTGTTTATTTGCATTCGAATCGAACTTCAAATCCCCAAACCAATATAAACATCTTTTATGCACAGCTCAGGTTCTGATCCCCATCTGTGTTACTTTTTTCTAAGAAGCCACAGGGCCAGTGTACAGACCTCAATGTTGACTAAGCAGACCACCTGAAAGCTCTGATGAGAATCTACAGGCTTAGAGGACACCAAGTTTCATTTTACCTCAATGTCAGAGGGCAATGGTAGTCCTGTTTCTCATCAGAGAGAACAACCTCTTTCATGGTTCATTTGGTAAACTGAAATATATTCCATCAAAATTACCAAACCAAAACACCTTACCCAGGGAGCAGACTGTTTGTCCACAGAACCATCACACATAATTTGATTGCGTATTTTTTTTTTTGTCTCCATGCACATTAAAAGGCAATCAAGTTGAATGCAGGCAGAAATATTTACTAATTCAAAGCAAGGACTGATCTAATGCAAGACACCAGGAAAGCTTTAGATAAATCATAGATAAACAAGCAAAACTTCACAGATCAGGCATAGTAAAAAGAGCAAATAAACACTCAGATACATCATTCCTTTTGTTCTAAAAAGTGAGGACTAGGTATTTAACATATAAATTGCTCACATCAAAATAATTTACAAAGCTGCTGGTTCAGACAAGAGACTGAAATTTGTTCATCTAGAAATTATTAGTTTCTATCTTTCTTTCCTGAAATTAAAGTGCCATTCCCTACCTTTCAGGTTCCACTCAGCAGCAGGAATTACTACTGGATTCGCAAGTGTCCATTTGTTTTACCTTGTAAAAAAGTTTTATTTTTTTTCCAGAGGCTTTTCACTAAGCTATTCTGTTTTGTAGCAGATAGAAATATGGTCTCTAATAAAGATTCATTCTGCTGAAAATGCTTAGGAACTAGATGGCTCAGAAGGTTGGATAATGGGAGAGTTTTTTTTACCTCTGAATGAATATTTTACTTCTGTCTAGCCTGTGTCATCATCACTTGACTATACCAGGTTAATTCCCAGTGCTCATGTGATGGCCTTTGTGAAATGAATTTGATAACTTCACATTAGTTCCCAGAGGAAAAGTGTCCAAATAATTAAAACTACCAGCATGATGGCATTTATTATTCTTATTTTGGTAGCCTTGGCTACCAAATAAACACCAAGCCAACAAATTCTGCTTTCAAGTCTCCCAGTGGAAATCCAAGATAATTCCAAATCAGTGGCAAAACAGTGGAAAGAACAGGACATGACTCTACAGCTTCATAATATAACTGTCAGAGAGGTCAGATCCAAGCTACATTCAGTCTAACCAGTTTGCATCCATCACCCAGCTTCCAAGTCACACCACCACCAATGTATGACAAATATGATCATTGCATAACACAGGCCATGAGAAGAAATTTATATGAACTCAGTTCTTTATAAATGAAGTTGTTAGCTGGATACTCTTAAGAACAATATAGTTTTCTGACACAATTGACCCAACTACCACAGCATGCACAGAAGTGTCACCTTTCTATGCAAATAAAGTCAGAGTCAGTATGTCCCATTATCACCCATGCCATTATCCAGGAAGGCATTTATTACTCCACTTTTGTTTGCCCACACAACCACATTTTCTTTGGCACTGATTCTCAGGTGTTCAATTCCTTTGTGGTTCACTATGAGCTTCAGGCTGACCTGAAATCAAATTTAATTGGAACCTACTATGTTCAAACCAGTTTTCTCAAAAGTTAATCAAGGTTTGCTCAAAAGTTTAATCAACATCGAGAAAAATTTAAGTGACTCTAGGATGGGTTTCAAGTCTATAACACAACCAGGTGGGATTCTGTATAAGTCTTTGGATTTTGCAAACAAAGCTCTAGCTACTCATTTAACCAAAAGCACATTTTCCATTCCAGAGACTGCTTTTAAGAAACACAGGGACAGATTTGCCCACAGTGACACAACAACATGTAAACTGTATTTTCCTGCTCCATTCTGACATGCTGCCTCTAAGGGATTCATCATAGTAGTGGGGTTTTCTGCTGGTGAAGACAGCTTTAATCTTGCTCAGGGGCACCAAAGGAATCCAGCACAGACCTGACATGAAGTTAGCCTATACTATGCACTAATGAACTCTGAAAGCAGCTTTTTTTGGCACATAAAGCAAAGGGTTAATTTTACTACAAAGCAGTTTCCCCTCCCACCCTTCCCTGGAAGTTAAAATTTCATCCAATTCTATCACTTGCCAGCTAGACAGATCTCTCTTACTCCCCGCATCTGTTGGTAAGCAGACTTCTCCTCCTTATTAACTGTTTCTGAAACCACGTTCTCTCCTAATGCCCACCTGTCAGCAATACATCACTGGCTGGCAGCAGGAAGCAATGAGTGCTGTGGCTTCAGGGGCTGGGAAGAAGGGCAGGGAGAATTCTGAGTCTGAACGAAATGCACTGTAACATCTTGTAAAAATTACAAATTTTGTCTTCTCTGTCCTGAGAGTTATTCCTCATCATACTTCCAGTGCCCACTGTGATCACATACAAGATGTACTAAGCAGCTAAAGGGCCAAGAATGCTAAGGTCTGGAATGCATTTTTTCCATGGCAGCATCTTGATCTTTGGCTGTCTTTCTCAGCTATCATTTTTGAATGACCTCTTTCCTGGCTCTCACATTGCATTTGCTTAAGGTGACGGAAGTGCTTGTGGGTTGGCATGCAATAAATATGCACATGGCTGTGCTTTCATACTGGATGCCATTTTCCCTTGGCTAGTTCTTGGATGTAGGAACGTTTTATTCTTTGTATCCATTCAGAATACCGACAGAGGCTCCTCTCATGCAAGGAACTCAGTTAAATATGTATGTTCTCATTAGCTGCATGGTAAAATTTAATAACTGATCGGCTTGCGATCTTTTGCTATTATTTTTTTATCTATTTCCAGCAAAGACTGGATTCACTACATCAGGCAAATAGAGGGATAAGGTGGGTGAGAGAATATCTTTTACTGGACCAACTTCTGTTGGTGAGGCTGCTTATCTCACCTGGTTGGCCTCTCTAGTGTCCCAGAATGGACGTGGCTACCACCACAACATTGTATGTGTTAGGAAGCATCTATTCAAAGGTGTTTGCTCTCAAAAGCTGTAGAGTATTGCAAAAGGAGCAAGTTCTACAAACTTCTATTTACCCAACCCATTGACTTTTTCATGTGTCTTTACACAACAGGAATTGGTGACAAGATGCTGCAAGGGCTATGAAGTGTGTGATAAGTATGAAGCTTTGTCCATCTCAGTACATCTCTTGCTTCTTTGGGTAACTCTGCTACCTGGGAATATTTACTGCTGTCCAGCTTATTTCTGCTTCTTCCAGTTCAAACTCTTGGAACTACTTCCAGAGTCCTCAATTCCAGATAGACACTTGCCTGAATTACACTCTGAGCTCTCAGACAGCTGTGATCTACTTCTTGCCTAGATTCTTCCTATAGCACAACTCAACCTACAATATTGGTTGCCATCCTAGACAGTCAATTATAAGGCATATGTGGCCTAACACTGAAGACATTTTATGGAGGTACATCTGTTAAAACAGCTCAAAACAAACACAAACTTTAATAACTCTGTCACAGGTCAGAGGCTTATTGCAGGAGTGGGTGGTTGAAGTTTTGTGGCCTGCATTGTGCAGGAGGCCAGACTAGATCAGGGGTCCCAAACTCAAATCACCACTGGGGCCACATGAAGACTAGTACGTTAGCCTGAGGCCACACCGCTGAAACCTTTTCATACAATGATATTGCAATCTTGGTAACAATAGTGTTGTTGCGGGCCACAGGAAATACCTTTAGGGGCCGCATGTGGCCCGCAGGCTCTGTGTTTGAGACCCCTGAACTAGATGATCACACTGTTTTCTTTTGACCTTAGAGTCCATGAGTATAAGTATTTGAGCATTTAATATAGGTGTCTTCCTCACAGGGGTATTGTGAGGAAACGGCAATTATCCTCATTTTTACCAATGAGAAACAAAGGCACAGAGAAAGGAAGAGGCTTGCCCAAGTTATTGGAAATCGAGACTTCCTAACTCTGTTCCCAGCTTTATCGATTACTTGCCTGTCTTGATATTTACCTCCCAACAAGGCTGAATTTATCCATGTTTGTGAGGTACTTTACACTTCCAACAGAACATATCAAAGCTTTTATATACATCATTACATCAAAATACCCTGGAAAATAAAATGTTTATGTTATTGACAATCGCCTAATTGTTTTTTCCCTCAAAATTACGTGAGTGCTTCATTACGTATAATGTATAGCTTATACATTATATACCGGGTCTGATTCTTCACTGCCACACACCTTATTCAGTCATTTATACTTGGATATACTGATATTCCTACTGTTTTGATCTAGGACTATTTTATAACCACTTTGTGCTGGTCTTAATGAGCACAAGAGTTGCAGAGCAACAGGAAACCTGTCCCATATATTCACATCTGTAGATGCATATATCTCTCTATGGCTTAATACATCCTAACACATGATAAAAGCATGATGAAAGATTATTACTAATTATGCCTTCTGTCAAAAGATAAGAGCTCCAACTTAATGTCACAATATTCATTTCATTCAAGGGAGAGAGAGTGTATTTCAATGTAATCAGCTTTCCACACAGCAAAGAACAATCTGCTGCCCTTAATGGGTAATATTCTCTGCCATCAAGGCAGCCTTTAGTATTTCACAGTCTCCCATAAAGAACAATTTTACTGGGCTATTAAGGGAAAAAATGACTATCACAAAAGATTGTTTGACAGCAAATTTTCCTCCAAGACTGGTCAATTCTTGAACTGAATGAAACACTTGAATAAAGTCCATGCTGGTTTGGTAAAGACTAGAAGCCATATCCTCATGTCCATTCTGGGTCCTTTGCCCATTCCCAGGGTCAGGCTGGAGAGGGCTATAAACACCACCACTCTCTTTACAGCCATCCACTGACTTTCCATTCTCCACCTCAAACACAAATTACTTGTCATCTCTTTAAAAATGTTGCACTGCTTATTCATGCCTGCCTATCCCCGCCTTCATATGCAAATGACACCAGTCTCTATTCCTTATTTTTAATATTTTTTCAAACAAGCAGCTTTGTGCTTCCTCTTCTTAGAGCTGCAAAATCACCTCACTGGTTTCCTTCAAACCCCTCCTTAAATCTCTTCTTGGATGTGATGCCTAAAAGATAAAAAACCCCACCTCACTCTTGGTTAAACAATTAGCCCAGCAAACCACCTTAACATGTCAATGAGTATCATTTCTCTTTCCTTGTGCTCTCCGCACCTGTTTTATCTACCTCTTTTCTACAGTCTTACACTTTGATTCTGAGCTCTTCAGGCCAAGGACCATTTCCCATTATATGTCTGTATGGCTCCTGGCACAATTAGTTGATGAGGCAATGGGGGGGGGGAGTAAGGTATTGTAGCTGGAGAAAGCCATCCTGGCTGACAAACTAAGGACTGAACAGAGTCCCCTACAGAGCTAAAAGTGGAGCCATTGCTGCTTAAGTTAAATAGCTAATATGTCGCTGCAACAGATTGGCAACCAGTCCTAAACAGCTGAAAAAACAGTTTTGACAGAAAATTCCTGGGACTTGTATGCAGGGAGAGAGAGAAACATGTAGGCTTTTTTTCTCCCCCAAACCATTAATTTTTGTTTCGCTTTTTTTATCAAGAGTGTCCATAACCCCATCATCCTTATATTCAGACTGTTCCACGATCATATCCTCAAATGGGACCCATACTACACTGTCCAAGGGTTACAGGAGGTACAATTTAATTCTCCCATATGCCTGGCCATCTCCACTGGTTAGCAAGTGATTGTCAAAAGAGGCTCTGCTCATCCCTTTTCTCTCCGTGCCCCCTCCAAGCTCAGGTACTGTTTGAGGGAGTTTTAGAAGATGGTGGTAGCACTCTGTATTAGACCCAAGACATTGGTTGGTATTACTGGCTGAACAATGAGGGCTCCAGACAAGTAGAGCAAAGACACAATCAAACTCTAGTGAGTTGATAGCTACAGTACTTCTAGAGATAGACCAGTGCTGTTAACCATAACAGCAATATCTGGTTTATAAATATCAAAACAAGATAGATTAGATGAACTTTGTAAACTTTTATATATATTTATAAGAGCTCTTGCTTGCTACACTGTTTTTTGACCCCAGTGCTCCCAGCACTCTAGTAAAGTCAGTCAATAAACCACTACAATCATTTGGGGAACAGTAAACCTTTGAAAAAAATACCATTTATACAGTGTGTTTATAGAAACCATTTGAACTACTGTAAGCCTCAAAGATAAACATGTTTCAGGGTTTGATTGTCTCAATAATTTATTGAAAATCATTAAAAGAAAATGAGAACTCTACAGCCTGGACAGACGCAGGCTAGAAAAGCAAAGCACCAAGGGGAGAAAATGTTTTTCTTCAATATTTAAGAAAATGTCTGAAGACTCCGCCAAAACAACAAACGCACTCAGACTAAAAGAGAGCAAACAGAAACAAAACAACAGTGCTTCCAACGTATAACAATTTGCACTGCCTACGATTTATGGTGCATTTCTTAAGAAACATTCAACGGCATTCTCCAGAAGTGTTCCGTTGCCTTGTAGGGCACAACTTCATCCAGTGTACACCAGGACAGAAGTCAAGGGAGCCATGCCCATTTACATTAGATGGCCCTGCCTCTTACAATGGTGTCATGGGCCTCCTTCTAGCACCATCTGGTATTGCTTAGGGAACAAACAAAAGCTCTACCACACCTGCTGCAACATGTTGTGTACTTGTTTATAATGATCTGACTGTGGTTTTGGATTTGAAGCTACCATTCTGCTCCAGTGTTCCCTCCCGAGACTTCCTACAGACCCTCCGTGGTCATGCTGTCACCCTGGTTTTTCAGCTAGAGTAGAAGGGAGGCAGTGTGGTTTAGCAAACACACCTCTAGGGTGGGACTAAGGAGATCTGGGTTTTGACATTGGCTTGATGGATGACTAGGGGCCAGTCACTTTACCTCAGCTTCCCTCTTCTGTAAAATGGGGACAATGCTGTGAATCTCCTCAATGAAACTCTCAGAGCTTTTGATCCATAGCACTCAATCTAAGAACTTGGTATTAACCACCCAGGATTTTTAGTGACAAAAGAGAGGCCTCTGTCAGCTGAACCAAAAGATCTCCTTGTTTCAGACTCCCCAGGCACCTCCACATGGTGAATGGCAACAAATTCAAGAGACTGTCTCAACAGAGGTGGCTTTGCAGGCACAAAAAACAGTCGTGTAGGCATGGGCTGCAGCCCCGGCTCTGAAACGCAGTTCTCCCCTTAGGCTTCAGAGCCCCAGCTGTCATGGGCCATGTCGCCAATGGTAGTGCTGTAGGGCAAACCTGGGCCTGCAGACCTGGGCTCCAAAAACTGCTGCTGGAGGTTTTCATACGCAGTGTTGACCTACCCAGTGTGGGCAGAGGGAGACAAAGCAAGGTTCATGCACTCCTCTGTTCACATCATAACAAAAAAAATGGTACTGAGTGAAGGCTGAGTTCTTTGTGACAAAACATGCAGATAGATAACAAAGAGCACCATCTACTGACACAGCAGATCATGAAATATTTCTTAAGAAATTTGTTGGACCAATAAGTTATTTTTGCAGTGCATTGCAAAGGGCTGCTGGATGACACAGCATTCAATAAAGAGAGGCAGTGGGAATAGAACTGCCGTCCAGATTCCACAGTTGATGTCCTTGCCGATGGCTTGTGCGACTGAATGTGATGTGGCTTTACTCGTCATTATGCATCAGAGGAGTGTTAGTTATTGCTCTGATGCTTTGTCTTCTGGGACAAAAGGGAAAAATCCAGCAGAGCAAGAGCCATTGGGCCAAGGAGGAAAAAGCAGTAATGGAAAACACAAGCAAAAACAATCCAAAAACAATGAGTTTCTGAGGCAAGGGAAATCTAGAAGCTGCCAATCACTGGGACCATTGGCACAGTGCACCTGGCTGAACAGTTGTTAGCATTGTTCGTGTGTTTTGTGATCCCATCAGCATCAGTAGGAGCTTCTGGGGTATGGAGGCAGTAAAGCTGAAGAGACGTGAGCTATAGATGGGAGTTATGTGTTAGCTGGCATATCCCTGGAGTCTGCTTATCACTGCGGGCATGTCAAAAACAGCAGCAACAAAAAGAGAGTTTAAGGGCTTAGAGCTTATTCCTTTTCTAGCTCTTGTTTCATAATACCATTTTAATTGTTACTAAAGGCTCTGTAACCCTGCATTAGAAGGACCATGTTAGCTCTGTTACAGAATAATTTTGGCTAGGAATCAGAATGACTTTACTCCAGTAAATCCTAACAGTTTCAGTATTGGTCCCGTTTCCTTTCTCTTATAAATTAGGTTATTTCTTGAATTATTATTTAAAGCCAAAACTAAGAAGCAACTCTGATGAATCTGCATAGCTGGAGTCGGAGCCTGCAGTCAGCCCTGTGCCAACCACTTAATAATGAATCAAATAGATTGCTTAATTGTCTCCTGACCTACTTTTTAGACCCATTATGACACCTTTCCAAAAATATAAAAAAGAGCCTTATCAGGGTTTATGGCATTTATGGCACATGGCCAAAGGCCAGAGATGACTGCACATTAACAGATAAGCCAGAAAAACTACTCCTGGCACTTTTAGGACTGTACTTTATCTCCCAGGGAAGAAGCAGAACTTTTTAATCTGGGAAGCATTTTCTTGTACAAATGGGAACTGCAAGACTTTTATTCGAAGGTGGCAAGAGTTCAAAATGGAACGCAGTGTTTAGGAGTATAAACAGCTCTATATCCAGTTTACGTTCCTAATGGCAAACCAGGGAGGAAGCACCAGTAGAACTCCGGCTCTTTTTTCCCTTCTGCATTCAAATCACTTGATATCCCTCAGTAATTATGCTGTAAATAGGAATTAAGTAGGAAATAATTTTCAGCCATTAAAAATTAAATGCCTGGCATTTCCACCTATCAGCTGCAGCTCAATTATGTCTCCTGCACAGGTGCCACTTGAAATTCAGGGAGAATATAGATTTGAAATACTTTTAAATGACTAAAGAAAGGTAGGAAGTAGTTGCAAATTGGTTCTAAACACAATCATCCCATTAGCTGTGCATGGCTGCGCGCAGTGAGTTTGTACAGTGCGAGGGCAGGTTTGCTAGATTTGGTGCTTTTAATATGCAGTGCATGCTGCAATCTGTTTTCCTACCTGCTCTGGAGAGCATTAAAAAAAGTTTTTGCCTGCCTGGGGAGAAGCCAATTCAACCTTACCTCTGACTATTTCAGTGCTGTGTCCTGCTGGAGCAAAAAGCTGGAAACCCTGCGTAGGTGATGGTTTTGTGATGCAGAAGCCGGTCCTGCCTCTGTTAATAATGTGAATGTAGTTCTACTGTGCAAGGAGTATATTATAGGGGAAGGATTCCTACACTGCAGTGAGAAGATAAGGAGAGAGAAATGATGGAGACGGAGTTATTCAGTGATTGAGACAGAATAGCCACCGCTGAATAGCCCTGTAGCCTTGGGAGGAAGATTCCTCACTCAGCAACCTATGCACATACCCAGGGCTGTAGTCATGTATGCAGGCTGAGCGATGGAGTAAGAAACTGGCCTTTAGGGACAGGATGAATATATCCAGAAAGCAAAGTTTTCAGCTGTCAGCTATGAAGTGTTTGAATCTAGGTCTGTAGAGTTCAGAAATAAATTGTGCCTTCTAGGGCAGATTACAAGGAAGTTGCTATTTTTAAGATACAGATGTGTACTACCTTGGGGTTGAGACCCTACTTCAGACCGCTTTTCAGAGGTAATTAGATTAGTGAGTACTCAGCTCTTCAGACAATTTAGGCTGAAGTGTCTGAAGTGGAGATGCCAAAAACCAAAGTGCTGAAAATCAGAGGCCAGTTTTGAAAACATGTGCCACAAGGTGCAACATATAGTATGATAGTCCTACTATGTAGCATGAGAGAGTAAAAGAGATCATGCTCTTTCACATTGCTTTAGCCATTTGCAAACAGTGATGACGAGTTCATACTCTATTACCTATGCAACAGAGGTAGACTAAGAATGAAAAACAGCCCTGAAGTCCAATCTGATCTGCTATTTGAACCAGAGACACGCAAGATGCCCACATATAGGTTCGGAGACAGAGAAACTAGTTAGCTGATCTTTTTATTAAAAAAAGACTCCTAATCTATGTTCAGTAGAATACATCTTAAAGAAGAAATTTGCAGGTGTGCTTCAGGACAAAACCATCCAAGACATAGTCCCATCATCACACCCTTATGAGTTTGACATTATTTCTTACCTGCCTTTTTAATATACATCTGTGTATGGTTGATATAACACCTGACTGTAAAGGTAAGATAAACTTTAAATTCAGTGGGTTCTTACAAAACCAACTTTGGCTCCTTTCTGAAACAAAGCACTCATTTTTCTAAATGTGGATCCGAAAGTAACAAACTTGAGAGAAGTAGCAAAACATTTATACAGAACCTTTCGTCCCTGAATCTGAAAGAACATTAAACAATTATTTAATTAAGCCTGAACATCCCTGGCAGTAAGTACCACTAGAAAGGCAGAGTTATATATTGTCTTTTGCTCAGCACAGATCATGTACTGCTGGGTACAGTACATAATTACCATGCTATATGAATAGTAGCTGTGCCCATTGTGTAAGTGGATGTATGGAGTTACATCTGAAGTTAAGTGATTTACTCAGATTTCTACACAGAGTTTGGAATAGGACCTAGGAATTCTAACTCTCAAGTCCCTGTTGCAAGCATGAGATTAAACCACCCTTCCTTGGAACAGTGCTACATCCAATTTGTAATCTACCTCAACATTTAGACCCTCATTGGCTTGCCATTATGCTGAAGAAACCTCCTCTTCTCCTTTTTTTTCTATCTGTAAATGTAATGAGTACATGGAGCAGTCCACATCCAATTTCTTATGAGCCAGTTTCTGCACCCTTTCAGAAGCATCCAGATGTGTTCTCTCACTCACCATCATTACTCATCTGTGTTCCTCAGAGCTGTGCCATAGCAGAGGAGTGCTATTAAGAAAGAATGTTTTGCCCTCTGGCTGTTTAACAGGCTTAATGTTCTCTTACACTCCATCAGATTTTGTATTGTTCTGTAGTGATTTTTCGTGTTTATCTATTACTTTAGTCTGGTGAAGGGTAGCTTCAATACGATTTAATGCACAGCAAAATAGGTAGTCTTATAATGATACGTTTTTAAGAAGAATTAACACTGGGGTTTCTCTCTCTTTGCAGCTGCAATGACAATGGCCCTGAATTAACTGTTTGCACAAATCAAAAGTACGTGTTGACCTAGTTATCCGATTTGCATTTGTAAAATATCCAGATCTGTGCCCATAGTTCAATTAGGTAATATAACAAAATGGGTTTTGTAAAAACTGTATCCTCAAATTTTCAGCACAGTTTATAGCTTAGTTGTAGCTGTGCTGCGACATCAGAACTCTGCACATCTCTAAAGCTTGTCTCTCTCGACAACAGAAGAAGATGGCCTTTCGGTCACCTGCTTTGTCTCTGTAGCACAGATTGTAGGTATTATCAACTTTCAAGAACACCCCACTTACATTAACACATTAGATTGGAAGATCATACGGGCAGGGGGGCTTCATGTTCTCTTTGTAGTGGAGTCCTGGTTCATGACGAGGCCCTATGATTATTCTCTCTCTCTCTCTCTCACACACACATACTCTCTCTCTCTCTCTCTCTCTCTCTCTCTCTCTCTCTCTCTCTCTCAGGCAACACCTCATTCCATGGAAACTAACTTACTAATGACCAAAGTCTGGTTTAGGGAGCCACTGAATCAGTCACTCTCTATGCCTTAGTTTACCCATCTGTAAAGTGGAGCTTATAATACTCTTCTGTTTCACAGGAGTGTTGGGAGGTGCAATATTTGTAAAGGACTTAGAAACACTCAAAGGAGAGGTGCTAGAGAAATGTGCAGCATTTTTACTATTGTCATTCACAAACCATGGGATTTTCAAAACCACTTAAGTCATTGACCTCCGCAAACTCACCCATAGGCCTTCTTGGCTACTGTGACAGATTACATGCCGTCAGCCAGCAAAAAACAAATTAGCTGTACATTTAAAAAAAAAATAAAAAAGTTTATGCCAGGCAACACAGACTCCCTAGAGGAGTGGGGGCTGACAGTGAAAGAGAATGGTAACCTCGTTTGTAAGAGTCCAAAGGCTGTCTGGAACAGGAAACATTAACTTGTTAATAGTGAGTGCAGAGGAGGCACAAGAGCATAGGAGTGCTGCAAACTACGTTTGCACCTTCTGATGTGCACATAAATAAGTCGGAACAGAGCTGTGCAAATACTTACAACTAGAGTACCAGTACAATTGGGGTTTTGCTGGCACTTGGCACATGGCGTGCCCCAAGTCCCGGCACCAGCGCCCCAAATGTCTGACATGCCCCTTGCCTTTCCTGTCCCTGTCCCCAGCTGGGCATCTGGGGCCAGGTTGGCTGCAGTGGCACCTGCCTCTCCCAGCCCAGGATCCAAGCTGGTCTGCCCATGGCAGCCAATGCCTCACCAGGCCCTGTCCCCGGCCGACTCCAGATCAGGGCCAGGGAGCAGGGCTGGGGCCTGGGCCTGGGCCCCTGATCTTTTCCCAGGGCAATGACACTCCTGAGTACAACAGGTTTTGTGCTAGAGAAGGGAGGTTGTAATGTGGTAACAGCAAAGCTCACTCACAAAGTGCTAATATAAAGGAAGCTTGTATGCCTGTTATGGTAATTAGCAGGTGAGCCCCATCAAAGCTACACCTCAAGGGTCTTCTGAGTACTAACAAAACATAGGCCATGACGATGCTGCCATTTTGGCAGGAAAACCGGCATGGAAATATCCTGAAGGACTGTGCAAGCAACTGAGCCCTAAGAAATTAATCAGAAACCCATTGAGTCAATGGGAAACTTTCCATTGACTTCATTGGTCTTTGGATCAGTTTGTAAACAAAACATCTACTGAAATTATTCTGCTATAACAGTCATGTCTGGGTAAGTTATTACCTGGTCTTAGGCTAGATAGGATTTTGCATCATTTATTGCTTAGGATCGCTGCCACTGTATTTTGACACACATTGTTTTGTGACCCAAGAGTGTTTCTGGGAGGCGAAATGATTCTTTAGCCTCTGAGGGTAGGTACAAGAACTGCTACACTTGGGTTCTCACAGTCAAAGACCCAACTGGGGTTGTCAGTGCACTGGCTAGTTGTAGCCAGCCATAGCTGAGAGTCTCAAAGCCCAAGAGGACAGCTACCTAAAGCACAGTGTAAATCCACAATGCAGTAATTCATTACCTAAATAAATGATAGTTAAGAGAGTAGCTAAAAGTACAATGCTAGTAGGTGTTCTGTTAATTTAACAGATTGTGTTGGATGTGCATTTATAGTCTATTTAACATTCCACTTCATTAACTTGAGAGATGACATATTGTATTGCTGCATGGCGTACTTCAGAGAATGCTCAACAATCCACTGTGATGAGCAAAACCCACCATCCTTTTTGTACTGATGGCAATGGCTGAAACTTCAGTTCTCCCTATTGTTCCTGGCTACGAGAGGTCTGACCTCACAAACTAAAAGAGGATCAAATGTGTACAGGAGCCCACACAGAACAGTGCCATGCTATAGAAAATGGTTTTGGTGATTCCCAAACTGGCACGTTCCTCTCTGAGTCAATAGTGGATCAGTGCCTTTGAGCAGCCACTGTTTTGTTGTAGATGCCACCTTTCAGATGAGGTGTAAAGCTACATTTCTTACCATCACTGATTGTTTAAATATCCATGATGATTTTCATGAGGATTAGAGTATTATCCCTACTGTTCTGCTAAAAGTCACATCTACATTTTGCCCATGTTTGTTGTCTGTGGGAGATGAATCTTCAGTTCCTGTCCTAAATATTTGTACACAGTAAGTATGAGTTGCGAAGTGTAGCAGGGTTGTTTCCACACCGTGGAAGGAAAGAGGATAGACAGGCACTGAGAGCGGCAGCTGATGGGATGAGTGTGGCTGAGGACCAGTTAATGGCCAGCAGCCCAGTATGTAAGGGTTCTGCAGAGACTAAGGGCTCAGGAAGGTCTGGGAGCTCAGGGAGAAACATTCTCCCCCTGGCTGGCTGAGGGAGTCAGCACCCTGGAGAGCTCAGTGGGCACCACTACAAGCCAAGGGTCCTGAAAATGTGGATAGCAGCAGAGCTCCAGAGAAGTAGGCCAGGGGTGAGGGGACATGCAGTGGATGATAGCTGGAGCTACAGGGATGCATGCTGGGACCAGACTGAAGAGTGGCCCTCAAGTGAGAGTCCTCACAAGACTGGAGGCTGTGGGGGAAAGTGGCCCAGGGAATAGACTGCAGAGAGACTGGAGGGAGGCAGTGGTATTGGTTCTGAGTTTGCAGCACTTAGGTCTCTGGCGCAGGGCTCAGAGATGTGGGTGGGCCCGTGTCCCTCCCTGCACCTCCAAAGCATCAGAAGCAGCACTGTCCTTGTGGCCACTGACGGAGTGATGCGTGGCTGGGCAACATGAGTGGGACTGACACCCGGGGGGGGGGAGAACTGAGGATTCAGGCAGAGGATTGAGGTACTGCTCATAAAGGGAGACAGAATATAGACCACCTAACTGACCGCTTGAGTATTTCCCATAACCCCACCAGGAGGCACTCATCAGGTGGCTCATATGCTGCAAATCATCTACACTAAGAACTAACAATGCCTATTTCTTATGAAGTTCACTTCCTTTATATATCTCAAGCTCTTCCCAATTTTTATGGTATTTATCTTCTTGGCAACCTGTGACATAGGGAAGCATTATCATCCCCCTCCCATTTTACATATGGTGAACTGGAGCACACAGAGACTCATTTATTTGCCCACGATCAAAAAAGAAGCTTAGGGCAGAACATGGCAGTGAATGATGTTCTTAGGTTTCATTAAAGTGCTAAAATATTTCATTCCCGATATGCCAACTTTTCATCAATGGGAGAAGGGGCTCCTACAGTGGAAGCCTGTAAAGTGCTTTGGAATGGAGGGTGTTACAGAACTGGAAGATACCAGCATTATGATTTGAATATATTTGCCCAGTTCTGACAGCTTTAAACCACAGTATTTACTGTTTTACAGTGTCTTCAATATGATAATGATCCCATTTACTCTGTGCAGGAGTGCTTTCTGTTCTCTTCTGGGCCAGCAGACTGAGGGCTGCTGTAATTCCTGCCCTGTGCTTTTCTTGTGCAACAGGGTTCTATGTCTGACTGGTGCAAAAGGCAGGCAGAGGAAATATTTTCTTCTGACTCCTGCAAAAAATATAGCAAGTTTGGGTTCCATAACATTTAAGAGTGCTAGGAGAGTAGGCTAGCTTATGTGATGGCCCCTGCAACAAGACCCTAATAGGGTATGACCTATTGTTTTGGGGGTGCATTGATATACCACCCCGCACCAGCTCCCATACAGGTATTGTGTCAAGAGCAAAACACTGATAAGGGTGTTGATTGGTTCTGTACAGAGAAGCAGTAAAATGCACTCCAGCACCTATCCCTCTCAAGGAATCCTGTCTTGAATAGCTGAATTTTGGTAGCACTCTCTAGGGTCTCATTGGATAGCATAGGACAGGATTCACCCTCCATCTATTCCTTTCTTTGCAAAATTCTCCTTCTCCTTCTCCTACCTATTTAAAAGTCGGTCAAGTATCATGGTGACTTTAGTGATGCAACAGCAGCATTGAGGTCATGCCAGCAAAACAGCAAAGCAGAGAAAACTCAGTGGATCTAAGTCCGGTGTCTATAAAGTTTCAGAAGATTCTGCAGCCTCTGGAGGTCTTCTGAGGTAGGTGTGCATGTATATGCCCTGTGCTTTCATTACGGAGGCAGGAACTAGCTGGTGAAGAGCCTATTACAGTGTTTAGACCCTATCTTCATGCTCATACCCAGAAACCATGAAATGCAGAAGCGTCCAGTCTTTTAAGATGGTTTAATGTTTCAAAGCAAATTTCTGCGAGCTGGATCACCATCAGCTGAGAGATGGGCAATGCTTCATGTTGACTCATTTTATTGCTGTTACTTTCACCCATCTTTAGTTTAGACTTAAAATTCTTTAAAGACCCCCTGTTGTAGTGCAGCATCATTAATGTCTGGCTACCATAATAAACTGTTGTGTGCTCTCATAATTAGGGGCAGTTCTGTTGTATCAGCAGCTCCATCAAACACAGGGCAGGAGTTTCAAGTAAAACACCTTAAACATTCAAATTTTTCTACAACCTCTCTCTTCCTAATGAAATAGCCTCCTCATCTTGACTCTATGAAAGCCCTGTGCCCATCGCATTCACACTCTGTGTTACAAGGTTGTCTTTACAAACATTTCAAGAATTTTAGTTTTACTCAGGAAAAAAAAATCTAGTCAGACTAAAAATACCACACCAATGATTGTTTTCATTGTTTCACTTTAATCAACATAGCCAATGCTCTTCTAATATGACAAGGCCTGAACTAGCAACCCCTAATAAATGTCTGTATAACTTCAAAGCGTCTGATGAAGTGGGATTTTCTCCCATGAAAGCTCATGCAAAAAATAAATTTGTTAGGCTTTAAGTACCCACAGGACTCCTTGTTTGTTTGTTTTACTGAACTAGACTAGCACGGCTACCCCTTTGGATCTGTATAAGTCTGTGTCTGATGAAGTGGGATTTTCTTCTACGGGAACTCGTGATAAATAAATATGTTACTCTCAAAAAGTACCCAAACTAGTTGCTTGTTTTGTTGAACTAGACTGACACAGCTACCTCTTTGGAACTTCTTCTCTGATGAGTAGTCCTGCTGAAGTAAATGGAACTGCTCATCTATCAAAAGTTGTGCAGGTCATTGAGGGGACAGGCTACGTGGTTAAAGATAGTGTTGAGTAGGTTGCACACAGGTTCTGGTCCAAGCTCTGAAACCCAGCAATGGGGGCAAGTTCTCAGAGTCTGGCTCCAACCTGAGCCAGAACCTCTACACTACTCAGTTTAACCCCATGGAACAAGCCCAAATGTGTTGACCTGAGCTCTAAGGCTTGTTGTCATCGCTTTTTCTTTTTGGGCCACGCAGACTTATCAAGGTAGTTGGGCACCCAGCTCCATTAAATTTCATGGCAATCTTCGTGCCAGACTCCCTCAGGCTCCTCTGAAAATCCTGGTCTACTTTTGTAGATTGCTACAGCTAGTTGTCCTGGCTGTTTTTAGGCTTGAAGTAACAAAAACAAAACAAACAAAAAAATCCCAACCCCCCCCCCCACACTTAAAATAACCTGGCTGCCAGAGGATATATTTCGTTATCTGGAACTCTGGCTACTGCCAACCCTCCCCTCAAAAGTTTGATAATATATTGCAAGTGGGATTTGCAAAGCTACTGTATCTGAATCCCTAGCTTCTCTTAGGGGCTAATGAGAACTAGGCACCCTAATTCCTCGGCAACTCTGACAACCCACTCTGGCTGGGTCACCAGATGTGAAAAGAGGCTATAATGCAGACTTTTTCAAAATTTGCAAAAGGAACTGGCTCTCTTGCAGTGCATCAAATAGTTAAATAGCATATTAAGAGTTAAGCAAGCCCATCAAGATCCTGGGAAATCACACCTTATTACTTATTTATAAGAGTTAATGTGCTGGCATTTAACATACACATGGAAGTGACTTTTGAAGCCAAGCTGCCATTAAAAAAACACCCCCCACCAACCTGAATGTGAATGAGACAAGGTTGTTGTTAGTGCCAGTTTTGCTTAGCAAAACTGTTTCTAAAAAAAGATGTCCCACCCCCTACCCCCTCTCTAAAAGTCAAAACAATAAAAACTAAAGACAGTGAAGTTTATGGGATGGCAAAAATCAGTACACTCTGATGTGAATACTACATTTCTTTGGATAAGCAGCTTTCTGCAAATATACTGTTCTTGTGGATATAGTTAACTAATTAGATCACACACTAGATATTGAGTATGTACATTCACAACTATTTGTTTTAATAAGCTGGACTTCCTCCCAATATTTGCTGATGCAATATTAATTTAGAGGAGAATGTGCTGAAAGAGTTTTGCTATCAGATATTAAACCCCTCTAGTATTGCATACCTCATAACTCGGCTTTTACTGTGAACTGAATTTACATACAGAGTTTTCCTAAGAGACACTTGCCTCATGAAACTCCTTTTGGCTAATATTTTCTGTAATCCCTTGTGCTCTTTAGAGGATCCTTAGCAGGAGTATTACATTCCTAATGTTGGACCAGATCCTCAGCTGATGTAAATCCACATAGCTCCATGATCAACAATGGAGTCATGCTGTTTCAACCAGCTCAAAATCAAACTTCCCAGATACAGGCTTTTTTGGATAATGACTTCTTAAATTAGTGATCTCTGCATAAGATGCTGATATATTCCGGAGTTATGACAGATTTAACATTAACCGTGCAAGAATGATATTTGTGATAAATTGAAGCTCTGTCAATAACTATCCAGATAATATTTTAGTGGGGCCAAAATGGAAATTGAGTACTAGGATTTGCTGCAGAGGTCTGGGAGGAAGTGGGCATTGCTATTCAAAATTATACATGGGTTGAACAGAAAAGCAAGATCATAGATGTTGCTAGTTTTGTAGGATTGAAATTGATGCAGAACATTAAAAAAAACTCTAAATATGTGAAAGAGTGGGACATGTGGGGATGTCAGGCAAACTGAGGTGATTTCAAACAAACATTTATCTCTCCCCTCTTGTTCATATCGAAAAGCTCTAGAAAATGTATTAAAGATATCAGACGAGATCTTACTCCCTTACTATAGCCCACCTGCTTCAATACAGCAGTAAAGAGCAGCAACAGTACCCATTGAAAAACCTAGTGGCAGATCCCTCTGACACAGGTTACCCATCTTGTAAACCTCCAGTGTAGGTGGGAGTGGGAGGTGTTCATGGGGCTGATATGTGGCTAGACTGGGTGTGCCCCTAAATACATTAACCATTAACAGCTGGAGTGGCCCTCAGTAGCTGTTGCCCCTGGGTACAAATGGCTATGTCTAAACTACAAAAGCTAAGTCTACTTTACTAAGTTAACTTAATAAAGTCTACTTAAAGTCGACTTTAAGCAAACCTTATTAAGTCAACTTAGTGAGGCCACATTGCATTAAGTCGACTTTATAAAGTCAACTTTAATGGCCACATTGTGTTAAGTCGACTTTATAAAGTTGACTTAACAACCCTTAAAGTTGACTTTAAGGGTAGGAGTTATTAAGTTGACTGAAGGAAGCTCTTAAGTCAACTTAATGAACTCCAAATGTGGCCAGGGCTTTGTTTAAGTTGACTCAAGCCTCCTTAAGTTGACTTAAGCTCATAGTGTAGACATACCTAATCAGAGCAACACTGAAGTTGCTCTAAGTTGCCAGAAGGGCCTAGCCTGTTGTAAGAGATCCCAAAATAGGGAAGTGTTAAAGTGGTGTAAGAGGACAGTTCATCAACAAAAATGGAGACAAATCAGTTAAGTAAGTCGTCCTGGATTTAATTTCAGTCAATATTAACCTTGAACTATCTTAGAGCAAGCTGTCCTATAAACACAGCTACTTTTTGTGGCAGGGTAAAAAAACATTTGTCAGGTACAAAAGATTCAGAAAAATACTTGAGTGTTTTGTGGGTTTTTTTTAAAATCTTTTCTCCTTTCCTATGTCTTGGTTATTTAGGCTGCACTCTTCAAGACAAGGATGTAACTCATTATGCATTGGTATAGCACCTACAGAAACCAGCCTCCAGTTCTAGTAGAAATCTCCAGGAGCTATTGCAGTACAGAATCATAGAAAATTAGGGGTGGAAGGGACTGCAAGAGGTCATCTAGTCTAACCCCTTGCTCAAAGCAAGTCCAACCTCAACTAAATCTTCCTACCCTTTCAACACTCCTAACAATGGAGATTCCACCAACACCATAGGTAACCTATTCCAATTCTTTACCATTACCCTAGTGTAAGTTTTTCCTAATATCTACCCTAGACCTCCCCTACTTGCAACTGGAGACTATTGCTCCTATTTCTGCCATCTACTACCACTGAGAATAACCTAGCTCCATCCTTCCTGTGCCCTTCTTTTGGGTAGTTAAAAGTTGCTATCAAATCCCCCCCCTTCTTC
This sequence comes from Podocnemis expansa, assembly GCA_007922195.1. Classification (NCBI taxonomy): domain Eukaryota; kingdom Metazoa; phylum Chordata; order Testudines; family Podocnemididae; genus Podocnemis; species Podocnemis expansa. The sequence goes on along the minus strand of ML681971.1, from coordinate 19,572,021 downwards.
TTCTTTGCAGATTAAACAAGCCTACTCCCCTCAGCCTCTCCTCAGAAATCATGTGCTCTAGGCCTCTAATAACAAAAAAATTATTGCCCTCTAATGGACTCTCTCTAATTTATCCTCATCTCTTCTGTAGTGGGGGGGCCCAAACTGAATACACTACACCAACTGGGGCCTCACCAGTGTCAAATAGAGGGGAATAACCACTTCCCTCTATCTGCTGGCAGTGCTCTTACTAATGCAATGTATGAATAATTATTATTTTATATAACTTGTAATATATGCACATACTAGAGGGCAACATTGATTTGGTGGGACAGAGTAGAGGATAACGGAGAGAGTATAAAAAGGGATGTGCAGTGGATTCTAAGGAGTACATTTGCACACACTCTATGCTGTGGACTAGCACACTGAACATTGGTAAAAATAAAAAAAATAAAAAAAAAAAGACCACTCATATGCGTGTCCTGAAATTATACCAGACTTTGTTCTTCCCGCTTTTGTAGAATAACAACATTGAGGAATTGGTGGTGCTGCTTGCTGCAGTTTCACTGTTTCAGGAATTTAAGGGTTCTTGAAAAGTGACAACAAGGTATGAAAAATGTATGTGTACAACAACAACACAGGCAATCCTACTAATAATAGGTTGTCTTTGGATATTGACTGAATCCCACACTGTCAGAATTTTTTGTATTGCTACTCTCTGGTTTTGGGATCACAGAGTAATAGACCCTGTAACTTAGTTATCAACAACGTTCATGCTGATGTCTGTCCATGTCCCAGGATATTCCTGGAATTCCTCGTTAGCTGGACCGTGTCTGTACAGAAAATCTTTATTCAGTTCTTCTTCTTTTTCTGACTCACCTATTGCAAGACACAGACTGCCAAGCTTTGGGAAGTAAGAGTTGTTTTGTTCATTCAGAACATTTTGGTAGAGGAGGCACATGACTGTCATGCTCGCTCTGCTGAGGCGTACAGGTGGAAGAATGAGGCAACCATATTGCAGCAGTGCATGGGAATAGTGATTGACCTTATCTAAGTGAAGTGCTAAGAGGCAAATCTTAAGCTCAGAAGCACCTGCTCCCTCAGCTAGGGGAGTGTGCAACCCCATTTAATTGGAGAACAGACATATTTGAGGAAACAGCAGCTTAAGTGTTATCATCTGCATGCAAATAAACAGCAAATTGCTGGTAAAGAACAGGCATGCTTGAGGAGAAACCGTTAAGAGTGATCTTCCTGTTATTAAGGTATTTAGCTATAGACTTCCTTCCTCAGATTTTACCCTTACTCCAAAAGAGGAATAACTTGGCAGCAATCTCATTAATATTGGGTTGGATTTCCCCACACTGACTGTGCTGATTACTGTTTTTTACCTTGCAGTTAAATATGCATCTACAGTGTGCAGTTATTTAATAATGTTAATACTATTTAACATTATTTCTCCCTATTTATGGGTCCCGAAAGAGAAAGCATTGAAGACAATAGATACAATCTCACTGATTTCACTGGGTCTTCAATTGGACCCAACAGAGACTAAACAAAATCCTGCTAGAAACACTGGTATTGCTACTGACTTTATATGGAAGGTGTGCAGACTGTATGTGGATGGGCATCAGCATCAGCATGAAACCTTAATATTAGCTTGAACTATGTTGAGGTCAGTGGACTTACATCATAGAATTAAACTTAAATGTTTACATGGGCCTTCATTGCTAACATATCATCACTGCACACAGAATTCCTCCTCATTACACTGTCATGAAGAAGGAAAGCACCATTGTTCCCATGTAAAAGATGAGGAAACAAATTCAGAGAACTTCAGAAGGAGTCAGTTCCCATTTAGCTTCCCATAAGTTCCCAAATTTCAGAAGGCTTCAGTACTTCATGTGCATGCTGGGTGCCAGCCTCTTGAAAAGCTGGCCCTTATTTAGGTAAGTAGATGGGAACTGAACTCTTCTGGAAAACTGGCCTTAAATGACTTCATACGAACAGGGTATATGGCCCATGAATTGAATGCAGATCTTTTGAGTTGCATTCTCACTGTATAAATCACAAGACTGGCCTTCCTTTCTACTGGAGCCCTCTTATGATCAAATATTAACCTTCCAGTAATTCCCCCATCCTCAGGTCTTTAACAAAAGCAAATTCCCTTCTTTTAAAGAAGTCCACAGCTAGCTGTGGATCTTGCCAAAATCATTTGTTCCCTTAATTTGGGAAGTTCCCCATCTTCAAGCATCTGATGAAGTGGGATTCTTTCCCACAAAAGCTCATGAGATAAATACATTTGTTAGTTTTTAAAAATGCCACCAGACTCCTTGTTTGTTTTGCTTAATTTGGGAAGCGCTCAGACTTGTTAGGGAAGAGAGCTGAAAAAAATCCAAAACATTGACTTAAAACTGTTCTCATTACAACGTTAAATTAAAGTTTAGAATAAGATGCACAAAGCAGAATCAACATTCAATTAAAATATAAACATTGTTACTTGAAAGAAAACTGGAGGGAGCTCGTCGGCTTCTTTGCATTAAAAATGCTCAAGATTTAATTTGACTGTGACATCTCCTTGGCATTACACTGCTAATTGATCAAATTTTGTCTGTCTGTTATTTAAACTTTCAATAAAGCTCAGATTAATGGAAGGTGTAATTCTCCCGGGCAGAACAAATATTCCCATTGTTCATCTCAGGTATGGAATAGTAATGCCCTGGTAATAGCTTTTGCATTCAATCTGTGAACATGAAGTTAATCATAAAAAATGTTGTGATTCTATAATTGCTTGAATGAAATTCTCTCTCTGCATCATTTAACCAACCAACCAAAAAAAAAAATCTGCATTAAATAGCAATGGAAGCAAAGAGTTTCAGAACTATCCATGTAAAATATTCAGGGCTGATTTGCTGGGTACAAAATTACCAATACCATTCAAGCCACTCTACTTAGGACTTTGACGAATAATAAGATACTAATTACCCCATTGGGCTCTACTGACAAGGCCTATTTTAAAAAAAGATATTAAAATTGTCCATCAAATAGAAAATATTAAGGTAGATATTTTTCAAACATCATTCAATCGAATCCTCCTTTAATTTATTTCCCAAAATTGTGGCTGTGGGCAGAGAAAGCACAGTGGAACTCAGTCTCTATTTCATCTGTTGGGTCCTGGGTTTAGCCACCCTCCCCACACCACCAGCATAAATTAGAGAAGTGGCTTGAATTTATTCCAGCTGCCTAGAGAGGCCCTGACCACAAACTATTTCCTTTGGTCACAGCCCATACTGCCAATAAGGGATACACCAAGCTCTGTTAAATATGTTGAGAGTCCACTGTTGTATGCTATGGTTCTGCTGTTTACCTCCCAGGAGCAGCCAATCCAGTCTTGAATTTCTGAGCCACTGGTTCCTTACCAGTTCATGTCCTTCCTACAACCTTATCTGGCTCCACTCATCAAACTACATTCCCTATATCGGCCACAAGTTCCATTCTCAACTCAACATTCCTTGAAAGTCCCATGGGCAGAATCCTCCTATGGCCTGCTAGTTTTAGGGACACTTTCTGCTTTCAGCACGCTGTGTAACATGTGGACTACCATTTAGAGTCTGAGCCCATATCTAGTATCAAGTTTGACTGCTCAACGCTTATGGTGTTGCCAGCTCCAACCATTTTAACAGGACCTTCTCATAATTTGGTGTTTTTCTGAAAGTCTCAGTTCCTGGACTCTCAGCTGTTACGTAATTTTTTTGAAGAGGAAAAAGTAGGGTCACTGATGTGAAGGAAAGCTGGAACCCTAAAACCTTAAGAAAGGCAGCAAATAAAAGGAAAATCAATATCTTTTATTATTTTGCTTTAAATCACAAAACTTCAAAAATTTAATGGGCGGCGGACCTGAGCCTGACTCAGGAGTTTTGAATGCTAGGGGTCGGTTACACTGTTAGGATCGCACAGATACTTTGTGGAGGCATGGATAGGTGGAAATGCTGTTTCCATACAGTAGCGCCAAGCATTTTCCCTCCAATTATGGTAGCCATGTAGAGGAGCCAGGGCCAGATTTAATCAAGGTATTAGGTGCAGACAGGTTCCTAATGGGTTTCACAAAAAGCACCTACGGAATTAAACACCAAACCTATGCAAGTGCCTAACCTGCTTTGACACCTTGCCTAGATCTATGGGCACCAAAACACCTTTGGAAGTCTGACAGCAGGTGGCTAATAGAGTCGCGTCACAGAATCATAGGGTTGGAAGGGACCCCATGAGGTCATCTAGTCCAACCCCCTGCCAAAAAAAGCAGGACCACTCCCACTAGATTATCCCAGCAAGGGTTTTGTCTAGCTATGCCTTGAACACCTCCAAAGACGGAGATTCCACCACCTCCCTAGGTAGCTTATTCCAATGCTTCACCACTCGCCTAGTAAGAAAGGTTTCCCTAATATCCAGCCTGGACCTCCCCAGCTGTAACTTGAAACCATTGCTCCTCGTTCTGGCCTCTGTTGCTACTGAGAACAGCCAAGCTCCATCCTCCTTGGAGCATCCCTTCAGGTAGTTGAAGGTTGCTATCAAATCCCCCCTCAGTCTTCTCTTCTGCAGGCTAAATAAGCCTAGTTCCTTCAGTCTTTCTTCATAGGGCTTGTGCTCCAGCCCTTTGATCGTTTTGGTTGCCCTCTGCTGATCTCTCTCTAGGATGTCCCTGTCTTTTTTGTAGTGGGGAGCCCAAAACTGGACACAGCATTCTAGATGTGGCCTCACCAGTGCAGAATAGAGAGGAACAATCACATCACTTAATCTGCTGGCAACATTTCTTCTGATGCAGCCCAGTATGCCATTGGCCTTTTTGGCAGCAAGAGCACACTGCTGACTCATATCCAGCTTCCCATCCACCATGACTCCCAGGTCCTTTTCTCCAGTGCTGCTATTAAGCTGATCACTCCCCAGCCTGTAGCAGTACATGGGGTTTTTTCATCCCAAGTGCAGGATTTTGCACTAATCCTTGTTCAACCTCATGAGATTTCTATTGGCCCACTGCTCCAATTTGTCTAGGTCTCCCTGAATCCTGTCCCTGCCCTCCAGGGTGTCTACCGTTCCCCCCAGTTTGGTATCATCTGCAAACTTAATAAGTGTGCAATCTATTCCATCCTCCAGATCATTAATGAAGATGTTGAACAGAACTGGCCCCAGGACCGACCCCGGGGGCACACCACTCGTTACTGGTTCCCAAATTGACATGGAGGCATTGATTCCTACACACTGAAACTGTTCATCTAGCCAGTTTTCTATCCACCTTACAGTCCACGCATCCAACCCATACTTCCTTAATTTGTCAGTGAGAATGCTGTGGGAAATGGTATCAAAAGCCTTGCTAAATTCGAGGTATATCACATCAACAGCTCTTCCCGCATCCACAAATCCAGTCATCTCATCATACAAGGCGATGAGGTTGGTCAGGCATGATTTACCCTTGGTGAATCCATGCTGACTGTTCCTGACCACTCTATTTTCCTCCAAGTGTTTCAGGATTGATTCTTTGAGAAGCTGCTCCATGATTTTTCCAGGGATTGAGGTGAGGCTGACAGGTCTGTAATTCCCTGGATCCTCCTTTTTCCCTTTCTTGAAGATCGGCACTATATTTGCTTTTTTCCAGTCATCTGGCACCTCCCCTGTTCGCCATGAGTTTCCAAAGATAATGGCCAATGGTACTGCTATCTCATCAGCCAGCTCCCTCAGCACCCTCGGATGCAGTTCATCCGGCCCCATGGACTTGTACCCATCTAGCTTCTTTAAGTAGTCCCTAACCTGACCTTCTGTCACCAAGAGCCTCTCTTCTTCTCTCCAATCTACCCAACCTAGTGTAGTGGGCTGGGAGCTGACCCTGCCTATGAAAACTGAAGTAAAAAAAGCATTGAGCACTTCAGCTTTTTCCTCATCCTCTGTCACGAGGATGCCTGCCCTATTCAGCAAGGGACCTACACCACCCCTGATCCTCTTCTTGTTACTGATATACTTGTAGAACCCCTTCCCATTATCCTTCACATCCCTTGCTAGCTACAACTCTATTTGTCCTTTGGCTGTTCTCATTTTATCCCTGCAGTCCTTAACAATGTCTTTATATGCCTCCTTAGTCATCTGTCCTAGCTTCCACTTTCTGTAAGCTTCCTTTTTATGCTTCAGCTCAGTGCAGAGTTCTCTGTTAAGCCTCTCTGGATGCCTTCAACATTTGCTGTACTTTCTCTTATTGGAATGGTAGCTTCTTGTGCCCTTAGTAGGGTTTCTTTAAAATGCAGCCAACACTCTTGGACACATTTCCCCTTCAAATCAGCCTCCCAAGGGACCCTGCCTATCAGTTCTGTGAGGGAGCCAAAATCTGCTTTTTGAAGTCCAGGGTCTGCATTTTGCTTCTTTCCTTCTTTCCTTTAATCAGCATCTTGAACTCAGTCATCTCGTGGTCACTGCTACCCAGGTTGCCATACACTTCTACTTCCCTGACCAATTCTTCTCTCTTTGTGAGCAGCAGGTCGAGAGGTTCAAGGCCCCTAGTTGGTTCCTCCAGTATTTGTACCAGGAAGTTGTCCTCCACCCTCTCCAAAAACTTCCTGGATTGCCTGTGCACTGCTGTATTAGCCTTCCAGCAGATGTCAGGGTAATTGAAGTCCCCCATGAGAACCACGGCCTGTGATCTGGAAACTTCTGCCAGTTGTCCATAGAATGCCTCATCTACCTCCTCCTTCTGATCTGGTGGTCTATAGCAGACACCCACCACAACATCCCCCTTGTTGCTCTCCCCTCTAAACTTAACCCACAGACTTTCAACTGGCTTGTTTCCACTTTCATAATGAAGCTCTGAGCAGTAATAGAGCTCTTTTACATATAGTGCTACTCCTCCCCCTCTCCTTCCCTGCCTGTCCTTCCTGAACAGTTTATACCCATCCATTGCAGAGCTCCAGTCATGCAAACTATCCCACCACATCTCTGTTATCCCAATTATATCATAGTTCTTTGTCTGCACCAGTACTACCAATTCTTCCTGCTTGTTTCCCAGGCTCCTCGCATTCGTGTATAGGTACCTAAGATACCAGGCCCATTACCCTACTTTCCCATTTTGATTTTCAATTCTATTGTATCTACCTTCCTGCATTATCTCTTGGTGTTGACCTCCCCCACTTGCCTCAGGTATTAGGCCTTCATTAGAGCATCTAAGATGATCATTTGATGCCCCCTGCATGTTCCAACTACCTTCTCTTCTATCCCTGGAGTTACAAACCCAGCACCCCCCCAAGTTCCATCCCTTCCCCCTGGTCTCCCACATTGTCCTGTGGGCTTTGGTCTACTTCCCCCGTCAGACCTAGTTTAAAGCCCTCCTCACTAGGTCAGCCAGTCTGCATCCAAATATGCTCTTCCCCTTCCTCGAAAGATGGAGTCCATCTCTGCCTAACAGTCCTTCTTCCTGAAACAGCAACCCATGGTCAAGAAAGCCAAAGCCCTCCTGACGACACCATCTTTGCAGCCAAGTGTTCATCTCCAGGATCCATCTGTTTCTGCTCAGGCCTCTACCCCTGACAGGAAGAATCAAGCAGAACACCATCTGTGCTCCAAACTCCTTCACCCATCGTCCCAGAGCCCTGAAGACACCTTTGATCTGCTGAGGATCACCTCTCACAGTATCGTTGGTTCCCACATGGATGAGAAGCATGGGGTAGTAGTCAGAGGAACTGATGATTCTCGACAGTCCCTCTGTAACGTCTCGGATGCGGGCACCTGGCAGGCAACTTACCTCTCGAGAGAACTTGTCAGGGCAACAGATGGGTGCCTCCGTCCCCCTCAGAAGTGAGTCCCCAACCACCACAACTCTACGTTTCCTCCTAGCTGTGGTGGCTGCGATCCTCCCAGCCTCAGGGGTGCATGGCCTCTCCTCTTCCACCTCCTTCAATGTCTCTAGCACCGCATAATGATTCTTCGCCACAACGGTGGGTGGGTTGTGAGCAGGGGTGGAGCACTGTCTGCTGTCAGAGGTGACCAGCTGCCAGTGTCCTCCCTCTGCCAGAGGCTCCCCATCCATCTCCAGTGTTGTGGCAGTAGTCTCTGGCACCTGGATAGTGCCCTCTGTCTTGCACGTCTCCTTGTGGATGCTGTCGAGGAACTTCTCCAGGGTGTGGATACTCCTGAGCCGAGACACCTCCTCCTGTAACTCTCCCACCTGCCTCCTGAGAGATTCCACCAGCAGGAACCTGTCACATCGATTCATCTCCCCAGCCTGATCGTCAGTGACAGGGAACTGCAGGCCGCAGTCCCTGCAAGTCCACACTAGGATCTCGGTAGAGATATCTATGGTCGGGATGTCTGTCTGGCTACAGGCACAGGTAGAGGAGACAGAAGGGGTGCTGGCAGCAGTGTGGCTCCTCTTCATCATCGTGGCCTCGTGAAACTCCTCCCCAAACTCCCTCTCAGACTCTCCTGTTTGCTGTCCCCTGTTCGCAAGCTCCCTCTGGTTGCTCAGCCACTGGCTTTTAAAGCCTTCTCTGCCTAGGTCAGCCCTTGCCCCTCATTAAACACAGAGGGGAAGGGTGATCACAAGGCTGATTGAGGCTGGTGCTCAAAGGTGATCAGGGAACAATGGTGCAAACAGCCCCCACTCGCAGTAAGAAACAACTAACAGAAGTCAGCTGTAGGGAAAAAGTCACAAACACACAGTTAGCAAACCCTCACCCAAGCTTCGCTCTGTCCCTTGCTGTTTCAGCTAGGGGATCACCTTCACCTCCTTCTTGGGGCTTCACAAACTCCTTCCCTCTCAAACTCCCCTGTTTGCTGTCCCCAGGTCGCAAGCTCCAGACAAAGGAAACAAATGACCGGTTCCATGAATGCATGGGTGTCTCCATAACCAGAAGCCTCTAACACTTGGTGGAGAGCTCTGCAGGGACTCTCTTGGACACGCATACACTCAGGATTTCTGATAACCGCTTCATATAAACTGTAATCCTCCTCATTACACTCCAATGTCATTTTCATGGTGGTATGTCCCTAAGATATTTTACTATTAATCTAATGACAGCTATTACAGACATTTAAGATACTCACTTGATTCCTTGGGGTGCATTCATGGCTTTTGTAAGATACTTAGAAATAGACCCAACAACAATTAACAAGACAGTCCTGGGAAATGCTCAATTAAAGAAGCATTACTCTGCTGCAGTTACACAAAATGAGTGGGTTTTCATATATATTTTTTCCAGAGGCAAAAATCTCACTCTGAACTCAGGAAAGTTGTTTGGTGCTTTTTTATTTACCTAAATGACTATGACTCCAGGATCCTAGCTGTTTCTTACTATGCACTCATCTGATCTTCTAACTCTTGGCAATTTTATTAATTTAGTAGTATTTGTCATTAGTGCTTCATATCCAGAACCCCTCCTCCCTCCAAGGAAAACAATTTCTCTTTTCAGCTTGCATTTGAGTGGAATAAACAACGGCCAATGTCTCTCCACCAGTGTCCTCAGAATTAGATATTTTACTTTTCACTGTAGTGATAAGTAAAGTGATCGCTGTATTTTTGATAGCTTTCTCATTATCCATTACAGCACAGACTCTCAAAAAAGGTAAAACAAACAAGGAGTTGTATGGCACTTCAAGACTAACAAATTTATTTATTGCATGAAGTTTCATGGGAGAAAATCCCACTATGTCAGATGCATCAATTTAGGTGCCTCTTTACCTCTTACAACCAACACGAGTTAGATGCACGAGTACCTTTTTTGTTGCCAAGTTCCAAAGGGGCAGCCATGTTAGTCTAGTCCAATAAAACAAACAAGGAATCTTGTGGCACTTAAAGACTACACATTTATTTATTGCATGAGCTTCATTCTGTAAGTTCCTCCATCTTCAAAGCATCTGACAAAGTGGGATTTTCTCCCACGAAAGCTCATGCAATAAATAAATTTGTTAGTCTTGAAGTGCCACACAGCTCCTTGTTTGTTTTATTGGACTAGACTAACATGGCTGCCCCTTCAGAACTTGGCAACAAAAAAGTTACTCATGCATCTAACTTGTGTTGGTTGTAATAGGTAAAGAGGCACCTAAATCGATGAGGATATGAGCTTGGGTGCTTATTTTTAACTTTAATGGAACATTGCAACAAATATAACAGTCCTTGTTACTGTCAATATTTCTCCTTTAGTGGTACACCCAAAATAAGTTATAGCAAAACCAACTCAGAAGCCAATGAATGCTAGTGAACTTGTCAGGTTTTTAAGATTTAAAAATAGGTCTTTTTCCCTAAAAAATTGCCTATTCCACAGCTCTAGATGCCTTAACACAGTTATAGAATACAATGCCCATCAGCATTAAAATAATCACTCCACAGTAACAAGTCAGCCAGACATCAGCAACTACATCCTCATGCCTTCATTAATGGGGGAAGCAGATCTTCAGTCCTTTCCCCACTGCCTATCAAACAAGTGCTCGGACCATCACAAAATTCAGGCTATTTTAGACCAAAGGGGGGAGCAAGTTCTAGAATTCTAGAGCTCTCATATGCTATGTCTACCCTGGGGGAGGGCTGGAAGTCAACTTAACAAGGTCGACTTTAAGTCAACCTTATTAAGTCGACCTCCTACCCACCCCCGTTCCAACTGGGGACCTGGAGCCCTCTGGAGAGGAGGTCTCTCTTTGGGTGGTGAGGCTGGCAAAGACGAGCTAGGAGCCCAATCTGGCTCCCACCCCCTCTCCACAGGTGGTGGGGGCTTGGAGCTGGCTCCTGCCAGTGGTGACAAGTGACCCGGGGCTGAATTCAGCCCCGGGTCATTTGTCACCACCAGCAGGAGCCGCCTCCAAGCCCCCACCACCTGTGGAGAGCGGCTGGGCACACAATAGCACCTGGCTCCAAGCCCTCTCTGCAGCCAGGGGCACAGGGAGCCAGCATCTCCCCTGGGCATTTGCAAGCAGCCAGCAGACAAGGCGGCTCCCTGCGCCCCTGACTGCTTGCAAGCAGCCATGGCAGGGGAGAGCTTCCAGTTCCTGCCTAATGCAGAGAGGGGCTAAGAGCCCAATGGGACTCTCAGCCCCTCTCTGAGGTCTGTGGGGTCTAGGAGCTGGCTCAGAAACCATCTAGCACCTAGCTACTTACACAGCAGCCCAAGCAGCTTGGAGCCTGGTAAATTTCATGGACTAGGAGCCTGTGAAATTCACCAGACTCCTAGCTGCTTGCTCAGTGGGGCAAGCTGATGGAGGCAGATGGGCTCCAAGCCTGCTCCTAGCCCCCACAGCCAACAGAGAGGGACCGAGAGTCCCATCGGGCTCCTACTCCTTCTCTGCAGGCTGCAGGAACCGGCTGTCAGCCCCTTCTGCCCGCGGAGAGGGACTGGGAGCTGGATCCAGCCCCCAGCTCCTCGCCACAAGGCAGGAGCCGGATCAGGCCCCCAGGCCAGATTGGGGCTGGAGCCCGATCACACCCAGGGCTGGGGAAGGGGCAGGTCCTGCCCTATAAAGTCAGCTTAAAAACTTAAGCCCATTTACCAGGCAGGAGTTATTTAGTCGACTTAAGTACTTGCTTAAGTCGACTTAATAATTTCTAAATATGGACTGGGATTTGTTTAAGTTGCTCCTTAAACCTTTAGTGTAGACATAGCCATAGAGAACACCCAGCCATTTCCCATGCCATGTTATAGATGGGGGATCCAACTCAGGCACTCCCGCGGGTGACCACCATCTCAGTATGGCTTAGCGCCTCTGCTACACTGAATAGAATGCACTGGATGGATCATAAAGGCATCAAGTATTTGTATGGTTAGGATATGGGACTGGGCCTTGAGAAAACTGAGCTCAGTTCCTGGCTCTGCCATCCTGTTTGACTTTGAGCAAGTGTCATGGAGCCAGATTTTCAGAAGAGCTCAGCATCCAGAGTTTCCTGGCATATTGGAGTCTTATTTTGGTCGCTAAAGGGTAGTTGAGTACACCAAAGTCAACTACTACAGGAGAAGCCCAAGAAAGAAAACAACAGAACATCTCTAGTCATTATCTACAACCTCCAAGTCAGACCGCTACAACACATCCTCAGGGATCTACAGCCCATTCAACAAGACGATCCCTCACTCTCACACACCTTGGCAGACGGACCTCTCCTCGCTTACAGAAAGCCTCCCAATCTTCAACAAATACTTACCAGCAACTACAGACCTAACAAAAGAACCATTAAAGCAGGCATGTACCCCTACAACAAACCACACTGCCAACTTTGCCCACATATCTTCACAAAAGACACTATTACAGGCCCTAATAATACCAGCTATTACATCATAGACTCATTCACCTGCTCATCCACCAATGTGATTTATGCCATCATGTGCAAGTGCTGCCCCTCTGCCTTATAGATTGGACAAACAGGACAGTCTCTGTGCAAAAGAATAAATGGGCACAAATCTTCCATCAGAAATCTCAACACTCTAAAACAGGGCTGTAGCTAGGCTGGGGCAAGTGGGGCAATGCCCTAGCTGATGATTTTAGAGGGTGCAGGGGATAGATCTGGCTTCCCACAGTGGCTGGGAAGGGATCCGGATCCATCCCCAGCTACTGTGGGGAGCTGAGTCTGTCCCCTGCGCCCTCAAAAATTCCATGGCTGGAACTTCCAGGAACACTGTTGCTGGGGTGTCTTGTGCTGCATGGGGCTCGCCACAGTTGGAAAATCCAGTTCCTCACCTCAGCCCCAGCAGTATGGAGGCCCTGCCACAGCCATCAGGCTGCAGGGATCCGGATCTGTCCCCAGCCACCGCTGGTGGCTGGCCCCAGCCTACTGGCAGTGGCGCAAGCTTCCTGCCACCTCCGGTGGTGGCTGGGGACAGAGTCAGATTCCCCCGGCCTGCTGGCAGTGGCAGGAGCTCACTGTTGCAGGATCAGGCCCTAACTGGATCAGGATCCAGGGGGGCAGGGACGTGTCTGCAGGTGCTTGTGCCAGGTGCAAAAACATCTAGTTATGGCTCTGCTCTAAAACCAGTGGGTCAGCATTTCAGTCTTCATGACCACTCCATTAATGATTTGTTAATTGCTGTGCTCACACAGATGAATGCTAAATCAAGGCTTCAGAGAGAAGCTACTGAAATTGAATTCAGTTGTAAATTTGGTTGCATTGCTTCAGGGTTTAATTGGGACACCAGAGTTTTCTTTCATTACAACAGGTGATCTGACCTCATCTCCCTCTGTATGTTGTAGCCCAGTATTTGAATCTTTACAACAGTTTTGATCTTCTGTTACAGTGTGACCTCTTCCTATGACTTACACTTCCCTGCATTTATTTTCTACCAGGGGTTAAAGTAAGGGGGAACAAACTGGAATGCAGTTCTGGGCCCCCATATTTTTAGATGGACAGTGTTCCAGGGCCCCCCTAAAACTAGAGGACTGCATGGGAACACGGAGGTCCAAGGCACCCTAAAAATAGCACAAGCAGCTGAAATGCAACATTCTGGTGGCCCCAACTTAAGCCCTGCTCCTCCTGAAGTCCAGCCAGCAGAGAGCTGTGGCAGTCTAAGAGTTTGTGAATCTCCTGCCTCCAGGGCAGAGCAGCTTGGGACCTGGAAGCAGCTTCCAGCCAGTCAGGCAGCATGCAAACAGCTAAGGTAAGGGCTTAGGGGGGCTGCTGGTGGTTGTGTGGAGCAGGGTGTGTGTGTGTGTGTGTGTGTAGCAGAGGGTGTGCAGCTGGGGGTGTGGGTTGGCTGGTTGGGGGGTGTGTAGCTGGGAGGTAGAGTGGGATTGAGGGGTGGCTATTTGGTTGAGGTGTGTAGCTGCGGTTGTGAGGTGGCTGCGTGGGGGGGTGTAGCTGGGGGTTGGGGTGGCTGTGTGTGTAGGGAGGGTATGTAGCTGGGTGGGGTGGAGTGGCTGTGTTTGTGGGGGGCTGTAGCTGGGGGGGTGTAGCAGAGCGCTAACTAATGCACGTGGCGCTCAGAAGTGGTTGCAAATGCCTACCTGGGCTGGGGGGCAGTAACTTGAGTGGGGGGGCCTATAAAAGAGTGGGCCTGGACCAGCATGAGGGTGGCCTAGAAATTTAGGAGGGATCCAGGGCCCCCCAAATTATACTTTAACCCCTAAGTAGGTTGGGCATGAGGGGGGCCTGTCCAGTGCCAGGGGGGCCTGCCAATTTAGGAGGGTTCTGGGGCCCCCCAAATTTTACTTTAACCCCTGTTTCCTACCATTCTGTAAGTTCCCCCATCTTCAAAGCACCTGACAAAGTGGGAATTTTCTCCCATGAAAGCTCATGCAAAAAATAAATTTGCTAGTCTTTAAAAGTCACAGGACTCCTTCTTTGTTTTACTTCCAGTCTTTGTCCTCCTCATCTCTTTCGAATGTTAACTGTTCAAGGCAGGGATTGTCTCACTGTGTGTCTAGCGAACTGACTTGCACGGCTAGGTCGTGACCTGAATTGGTGACTGTAGGTGCCTCTACTGCACTGCTGCTAAATAGCATGAGATCTTGTGTGACTAATGGACTTCCAAGACCACAATGACCAAAACCAAACACTTTATTGAAAAACAAGCAAAAAGATGATATGGTTACATGAATTTGAGCTGCAGACAAGACCTGACCTTCTCCAAGTTTCTGAAGCCTTCTGATCTGGCTTGGGGTACAGGTGTTTGTTTCACTGGTTGTGCATCTCAAGACCACCTATGAAAAGTTTAGGGTTGATCAGGTCTTGAGTTGTGATCTGGGCTCATCTGTAGTCTACTATCTCTTCTGAAGTTAAGAACAGTGGGATCTAGGAAATAAAGTTGCATCTAATTTCACAGCTGTTAAACAGTATTTTATGTGTGGCAATGATGTTTTCATAATAATTAGTATGAAAACATTTTACTATGACTAGCAAATATGGATTGGTCTCTTTAATGTTAATTGCAACAACATTAGTCCTGAACAATGTTGATAGTGTTCTGACTTTGTTTTTAGGTGCTGACAGCTTCTACAGTGTGAATTATGCATGTGTGAAGACCGCACAATATACCAGGGATGACAATGTGTAAGCTCCATTCCCCATATGAGGTTGCAACTGATTTCCCATAAAACATTTCATTACCACATTTGAAATCATAGCTCAGGGCCAAGACAGCATGCACAGAAAAGTGATAATGGTGTCAGGTTTATCAGGTGATAAACAGCACCATAAATGCATGTCATCACTTTAGGGCAGATCTTCCAGCTGACAACAGTCAAGCCACAATTACTCGTAGTCTCCAAGCTACTGAACTACTGTAACAGCAATAAACCAAATGAGTAATTATGTTTGTTTTTACAGGTTTATGGAATAGTTTTTCTAGCTCATTTTACAAATAAAAAGATGTTACACTGCTGAATAAATTAAGTACTTTCCCTATTTATACTGTTTAGCATTCAAGTTTGCCAGCTCGACACGAATCTAAAGATGGACTAGATTCACAGCTGGTATAATCTAGCAAAGCCCCTCCAGTGACAGTGTAGCTATGCTGACCTACATCAGCTGAGCCTCTGGACCGTAAGTAAAGAGACTGGCAATGTGCTACACTTCCAAATAATCTTTTGCTGAAGTAGTAAGGATAAATCTTTTGTATGAGGGGCTAAACCTTGCTGCCTGTTGCACTGATGTGAGACTGAGTAACTTGGGTGGATATTCCTAGTAAGAATCCCTAGCCAAACTACATCTGTTTTCTTCACAAATAATTTCTGTTTTAATGTAGAGAGGATTTTGCAGGCCTTTGACTGCAGGAGCAGAAAATCCTGCCACCAAAACTTTCAAAATCGAAGATTTTTCCAGGATCAGGCAGAATGATCAGATGAATTTGGAAGAACTATGCATCTCAGAAAACATGCACCTATGCCAAGGTATTTCAGAGATAAGTCCTCCAAAATACTGAACACCCTCTGTTCATGGCAATTGAGAGTGATCAACAGTTTACAGGACTGGAGCTTTCTGTTGGAGGACAATTTTGACTTAAGGGGACAACCTATTGCATCTAAATAAAATAAGCTGTTGGAGGATGGATATTGTTTAAGGTACTAGTTTTCAAACTTTTTTCCTCATGATCCACTTGAAAGAAATCATTTGTGCCCACAACCCAACCGTTACGTCATTGCTCCCTTTCAGTCTTTCAGTGGTGGCAGAAGGGGACACCATGACCCAATACTGGCTCCTGACCCATGATTTGAAAACCACTGGTTTAAGGCAGTGGTTTTCAAACTTTTTTTGGGGGGGGGGGGGACCCAGTTGAAAAAAAAAATCATTTATGTCTGTAACCCAACAACTATATCTTCGAGCAACAACTTCCAATGTTTTCACAGTGGCAGCAGGGGGCACCGCAACTCAATACTGGATCCTTACCCATGAATTGAAAACCACTGGTTTAAGGCACCCTCCAGAGCTGTCACCCCACTGAAAGATACTATTTAAATGAGACTAGCCCATGCAATTCACAGCAACCCAAATTGTGAAAATTCTTGGTTCCCCTCCAGTACACCCACAGAAGAATGAAGGGGTTAGAAAAAATTGCAAAGGAGTTAAAATATCTACAGTCAGAGTCCGGAGTTAGGTGAAAGCATGGAAGACTGAGGAATGTCAAAATGTGTGTGGCTGTTGTAGCAACAACGAGTCCCACGGCACCTTGAAAACTAACAGATTTCTTCAGGCATAAGCTTTCGTCTGCTCCAACAAAAGGAACTTCTTTGCAGCAACCTCGCTCCACTCCCTTCACTGCTATTGTAAGTACGTTTCTCAGGCTGAGTCTCCACCTTTGTAACTCAGTAATACACGTTCAGATTGAAAATCATGGTGTCAGGGAACAAGTTGAATTGTAATTCTCTTAAGATATATGCAGGTCTGATATAGTGCCATGGTGAGATATAGTTCAAAG
This sequence comes from Podocnemis expansa, assembly GCA_007922195.1. Taxonomy (NCBI): domain Eukaryota; kingdom Metazoa; phylum Chordata; order Testudines; family Podocnemididae; genus Podocnemis; species Podocnemis expansa. The sequence goes on along the minus strand of ML681971.1, from coordinate 19,555,189 downwards.
GACGTTACCCATTTGAGATCTTTTTTTCTTCTAGTTTGTACTGCAAAGGAAATCAGCCTGTCTTACAGAAACATGGTACTTACTCCAAGAAAAACACAATTTGTTAGCCCATCTTCACAGTACTTGAAATTTCAACTAGTGGGACAAATTGCAATCAGGCTACGCATGTAGCAGTAGCTATTTCTTGTGAGTGAGGATGACATAAGCTACCCTCTTGACTTTTGGAAGAGATCCTAAAAAGAAAATTTAGTCAGCAATCTGACTGGGAACCTGTGGTAAGGATTTTACCTTGAACCAAGTTTACCTGGTTCAGTTTTACCTACTAGGAAACATTTTATCCTTATTTCTCTTACAACCATTTCTGACTTCAATACCTTAGATTTGTAGACATTGAAAAAGCTCTTTGCCTTTTGTAACCTCCACGGGTGGACCAGAATTTATTCAATTGCCCCTCTCTAGTGCCTAACAAACACAAAACTCTGGAGAAAGTAGCAGGAGACCCAGGATCCAGTCTATAAAGGACTCTTAACAAAGACTGCTCAGAATTACCATCCCATATTAAAATACTACTTAGAATAAACATAACAATGAACTTTATTAACTAACATGAAAACCTTATCCTAAAAAAACCAAAATGCATTTAAATAAAACAGTCCCCACAGAAACATTGTGGGAAAGAAATCCAAGAGTCCCATAGTTCAGATGGAGTCACCCATATCTCAGTTGCAGTCTTTGTTCAAGTCCTGAGGCTTGAGTGGAAGAAGTAGCAATCCTCTTCTTTGTCTGCAGGAACCTTAAGTAGAAATCCATGCAGGCTTCTCTTTCTCTTCTGGAACTAGCACCACACAGTCAGTTTACTGGTTAACCAGCTCTCAAGTCACACAGGAGAAAACTGCAGCAAAATGCACCGCAGCAGGGAGAAAACAGTTTGCTGTCCTCTCCTGACTCAGCTGTTTCTCCTCTCAGTCACACACACTGAGCACTGAGCACATGGACTTTTCTCAGTTGCAGCACTCTGTAGTTGCTGCTCTCAAGGCAGCTGCTCTCAAGCTTCTCACCACCTCAACAACAGCAAACCTTGTGGAGCATGCTCAAAATGCTACCACTCCTTGCTACCTGGAAGTTCTGGTTTTTGGGCAGCTAATTTGCCCAGCAACAGTAACCCACCCAGAATAGGTCTCAGAGAGATAGCCTGTTTTAGGCATATGGGTTACACTTTCATGAAACTACTTTTATTTTTAAAACAAACTATTCCAGTGTTATGTTTAAATGCAACTCTTCGGGTAACTCCAGATCAAAAGTAGCAAGCTGTTGCACATTCACTTCATCCAGGCCCAATGAACCTCCAATCTCTGATCTGTCCAGGACAGGGCTAGACTGTGCAGCACATTCGTTTTGTGGAAGTTTGGGACTGTGAGAGTGGTGAAGTCACCCTGCGACAAGTAACCTAGGCTGACAGAAGCCAGAGTGTGACTGAAGCATTGTCAACAGGCTGCTGGGCCAAGGCTTTTGTTATACACAGACACTCCAGGTGTTAACCAGAGGCTGTTAGTGAGTGGCCCAGGTTGGGAGCTATAACGGCAAAGCATTGTGATGCACCGAGGTTACCACGCAGGTAGTGAAAACTTCTGAGTGGTTGGGATTAAACCCTGTAATGCAATGCCCTATCTCAACTCTTACTTCTTGACACCACCCAATAGCCCCATACCTCCTGCTCTGAATATCTCCTGTTGTCCTCACCACAGCCAGAGTCACAGACTGAGAAGGGGCATACAGGCAGGAGTGTGTAGAACTGAGGAAACATACGGGTTTGGACAGTGTGAAACCTGGCTCCCCATCTATGCCCAAACCATAAAGGACAGGAATCTGTTACAGTTCCCTCTTAGAAAGGATTTGCTCTTTAGCTCAAGTTGTGACAACTCTCATTTTTAGTTCTGGAGATACTACTCTTGCAAACAGAAGTGGGGGGGGGGGAGTGACACCGGCTTCTTCTCCTTGATGTGTGCTTTTAGCTGGAATAAGCCTGGTGTCAAACCGAATCAAACCACAAACAGGCCAGCTAATGAGGGAGGAAAAGTTGGAAAGCAACATCTAGTTTATATTCCTTCAGTGATACAGTTTGTTGATGCAGTTCTAAATTAAGTCCCATTAATTCATTGTGAAAACAAGCCTTAGAGAATAGTATAGAATTTACAGTTTCTTCCCTTGAATTAATGTTGCATGGTAGCACTTTATTTTAAGACTAATTAATGCTAACTCAACAGCAGAAAGTCTGATACATTTCAAATGCTACAACAGTACATGGTTGCTATTGTACCTGCTGTGATGCTTAAAAAAACCCCAGAAACATCACACAGCTGAATATTTTCAGGTGTGATTCATCTTGATGTCCATTCAACCCTGTACTATATTTATTGTAAATGGACCCCTCTTTTTCATTTTAATATGTTCGAAATGGGAGTGCAATATAGGACCAGATTCTGCCACCTTTACTCTTACTGAGCCATGCTTTACTCGATGTTGAGGAGTCACAGTGAAATCAAATGAGTAGTAAGCTATTTATACTGAGACTACTCATGGACTAAGGACATCAGAATCTAGGCATAGTAAATATAAATCACAACCAGAGAAGTGGAGGAAGATACCTTGAAAAAAAGAAGTGGAAGTGAATAAATAATACCAACTAATAGACTGACAGTGTAAACCCCAGTCTTGCAGTTGGGGGATCTGTTTGGCTAGCCCATCATGTACGGGGTCCTGCTGATGTTCAACTGGAGGAGCAGAATATAAAATCACTGTAAGTTGTCTGAGACTGGTTTACAACCTGTCATTCATTAAATGGTTACTCCAAGTAATTCCTGGCCCTTGTTTGCCAACTGGTCACTGTCAATGCAACAGGTCAATGCAAATTATTCAGATATGTTGGTTCATACTGATTGAAGGCAGAGGTCACATGAGAGTCATCCATTCAGGAATGGAAACAAACTCTTTCAGTAGACTCAGCTCCAGCTAGGAGAGTGTTTCCCCACCAGGGTAGAAAGGTGTGCTAGTAGTGGACTGAAAACGGCAGTGTGGACATTGCAGCATGGGCTAGCCACCAGAGGACCACATCTATGCTGCTGTTTTTAACACATTAGCTATTGAGTACAGATGACACCTTCCTCTACCTGGGCTGGGAAACACAATCCCTGCTGCCACGCGCAGACGTTCTGTTAGAACTAGGTGCCACCTGTCAAAACTCAGTTTTACTCCGTTCTCTTCTCTTTCTTTGAGCTCAGGGATTTTCTCACACTTTCCCACCAGCAAAATTAAATCAAAAGTGTTTGTGGAAAATGAAAAATGGGGGTAGGGTGAAGGATCATGGATGCAGAGAAAGAAAATTTGATTTTTATACAAGGAAATGTCCATGGTAAAATCTGTTGTGGTACTAGCTCGGTTCTGAAAAGCCCTGATCCAAAGCACTTAGAAGCCATTGGAAAAACTTCAGCTGATTCCAGTGTGGGTTGGAACAAGCTGAAAATGAGCACAGAAAATTCAAGGGTAATCTATTTACTGTCCTAAGTAGTTTTTCTTATGATTTCCTGAGAGCTGGGATTAGTGAAAGAGCAAAACAGACTACATTTACAAAACATTTTTATCTCACTGAGACCCTGCCCTGTTCGCTTAAAACAGGAACTGTGAGGCCTGGTGGAGCTGCAGAAGACATAACATAGATCCCTACTCAATATACTTCCCTTATAGGACAGAGAGAACTTCTTTCATCACAGTCAAAAGAACCACAGGGCCAAATACCATTTGTCTTTGACTTCACTGGGGCCTTGAATGCATAAGGCAAGTCAAAGATGGTACATAATAACCTAAATGAAGCCTTTTTGTGATCAGTGTTCAACATGCTTAGTTTCTATTGAGTGAGTCAGGTTTTCCTTATCCACACAATACATTAAATACTAATTTTAAGTTGACAAGAAATTAAACGTTACGGAGGGATTGTTAAAAATCATCCGCCCCTCAGACTACTACCCCATGCTTCTTATCCATGTGGGTACCAATGATACTGCGAGAGGTGATTCTCAGCAGATCAAAGCTGACTTTGGGGCTCTGGGAGCAAGGGTGAAGGAGTTTGGAGCGCAGGTGGTGTTCTCATCCATCCTTCCTGTCAAGGCTAGAGGCCGGAGGAGAGACAGATGCATCCTAGAGGTGAATGCCTGGCTGCGAAGATGGTGTGGTCAGGAGGGATTTGGCTTCCTTGACGATGGAGTTCTGTTTCAGGACAGAGGATTGATAGGCAGAGATGGCCTTCACCTGTCCAGGAAGGGGAAGAGGGTATTTGGGCACAGACTGGCTGACCTAGTGAGGAGGGCTTTAAACTAGGTTCAACGGGGGAAGTAGACCAAAGCCCACAGGTAAGTGACAATGTGGGTGACCTGGGGGAAGAGATGGAACTTGGGGGGTGCTGGGACTGTAGCACCAGGAATAAAAGAGAAGGTAGTTGGAACATTGGGGGGGGGAATCAAATAATTGTCTTAAGTGCTCTACTGAAGCCCCAATGCCTGAGGAGAGTGGGGGAGGAGAACTCCAAGAAAAAATACAAGCAGGTATATGTAACAGAATTGAAAATCAAAATGACAAAGTAGGGCAATCAGCCGGGTATCTAAAGGTACCTATACACTAATGCGAGGAGCCTGGGAAATAAGCAGGAAGAATTGGTAATACTAGCGCAGACAAGGAACTATGATATCATTGGAATAACGGAGACATGCTGGGATAGTCTGCACGACTGGAGCTCTGCCATGGATGGGTATAAACTGTTCAGGAAGGACAGGCAGGGAAGAAGAGGGGGAGGAGTAGCGTTATATGTAAAAGAGCTCTATGACTGCCCAGAGCTCCATTATGGAAGTGGAAGCGTGCCAGTAGAAAGTCTATGGGTTACAGTGAGAGGCGAAAACAACAAGGGGGATGTTGTGGTGGGTGTCTGCTATAGACCACCAGACCAGAAGGAGGAGGTGGATGAGGTGTTCTATGGACAACTAGCGGAAGCTTCTAGATCACAGGCCCTGGTGCTCGTGGGGGACTTCAGTTACCCTGACATCTGCTGGGAGGCCAATACAGCAGTGCACGGGCAATCCAGGAAGTTTTTAGAGAGTGTTGGGGACAACTTCCTGGTACAAATGCTAGAGGAACCAACTAGGGACCTTGCACCTCTCGACCTGCTGCTCACAAACAGGGAAGAATTGATCAGGGATGTAGAGGTAAATGGCATACTAGGCAGTAGTGATCATGACATGGTTGAATTCAGGATGCTGATTAAAGGAAGGAAGGAAAGAAGCAAAACACAAACCTTGGACTTCAAAAAAGCAGATTTTGGCTCCCTCAGGGAACTGATGGGAAGGATCCCTTGGGAAGCTAATCTAAAGGGGAAAGGAGCCCAAGAGAGCTGGTTATATTTTAAAGAAACCCTGCTAAGGGCACAGGAAGTTGCCATTCCAATTAGGAGAAAGAACAAACATGTGAGGCAGCCAGAATGGCTTAGCAGAGAACTCTGCTTGGAGCTTAAACATAAAAAGGAAGCTTACAGGAAGTGGAAGCTTGGTCAGATGACTAAGGAGGCATATAAAGATATTGTTAAGGACTGCAGGGATAAAATCAGAAAGGCCAAAGGACAAATGGAGTTGCAGCTAGCGAGGGATGTAAAGGATAACAAGAAGGGGTTCTATAAGTATGTTAGTAACAAGAAGAGGATCAGGGATGGTGTAGGCCCTTGCTGAATAGGGCAGGCATCCTTGTGACAGAGGATGAGGAAAACGCTGAAGTGCTCAATGCATTTTTTGCTTCAGTTTTCACAGGCAGGGTCAGCTCCCAACCCACTACCATGGGTATGGCAGATTGGAGAGAAGAAGAAAGGCCCTTGGTGATGGAAGGTCAGGTTAGGGACTGCTTAAAGAAGCTGGATGTACACAAGTCCATGGGGCCAGATGAACTGGTGTTAAGGGAATTCGCCGATGAGATAGCAGCATTGCTGGCCATTATCTTTCAAAACTCATGGAGAACTGGGGAGGTGCCAGAGGATTGGAAAAAAGCAAATATAGTGCCTCTTTTCAAGAAAGGGAAAAAGGAGGATCCGGGGAATTACAGACCAGTCAGCCTCACCTCAATCCCTGGAAAAATCATGGAGCAGCTTCTCAAAGAATCCATCCTCAAACACTTAGAGGAAAATAAAGTGATCAGTAACAGTCAGCATGGATTTACCAAGGGTAAATCATGCCTGACCAATCTTGTTTCCTTCTATGATCAGATGACTGGTTTTCTGGATGCAGGAAGAACCATTGATGTGATATACCTTGATTTTAGCAAGGGTTTTGATACTGTTCCCCACAGCATTCTCATTGGCAAATTAAGGAAGTATGGGTTGGATGCGTGGACTATAAGGTGGATAGAAAACTGGCTAGATCAACGGTTTCAGCGTGTAGGAATCAATGGTTCCATGTCTAGCTGGCAACCAGTCACGAGCGGTGAGCCCCAGGGGTCGGTCCTGGGGCCAGTTCTGTTCAACATTTTCATTAATGATCTGGATGATGGAATAGACTGCACTCTCAGTAAGTTCGTGGATGACACCAAGCTGGGGGGAACAGTAGACACGTTGGAGGGCAAGGACAGGATTCAGGGAGACCTAGATAAACTGGAACAGTGGGCCAGTAGAAATCTTATGAGCTTCAATAAGGACAAGTGTAAAATCCTGCACTTGGGATGGAAAAACCCCATGTACTGCTACAGGCTGGGGAACATTCAGTTAAGTAGCAGCAGTGTAGAAAAGGACCTGGGGGTTATGGTGGATGGGAAGCTAGATATGAGTCAGCAGTGTGCTCTTGCTGACTAATAGGCCAATGGCATACTGGGCTGCATCAAAAGAAGTATTACCAGCAGATCAGGGGATGTGATCATTCCCCTCTATTCTGCACTGGTGAGGCCACATCTAGAATACTGTGTTCAGTTTTGGGCTCCCCACTACGAAAAGGACAGGGACATGCTAGAGAGAGTCCAGAGGAGGGCAACCAAAATGATCAAAGGGCTGGTGCACAAGCCCTATGAGGAAAGACTGAAAGCATTAGGCTTATTTAGTCTGGAGAAAAGAAGATTGAGGGGGGATTTAATAGCAACCTTCAACTACTTGAAGGCATGCTCTAAGGAAGATGGAGCTTGACAGTTCTCGGTAATAATAGAGGACAGAATGAGGAGCAATGGTCTCAAGTTGCGGTTAGGGAGGTCAAAGCTGGATATCAGAAAAAACTTTTTTACTAGGAGAGTGGTGAAGCATTGGAATGAGCTGCCAAGGAAGGTGGTGGAGTCTCCATCTTTGGAGGTGTTTAAGGCCCGGCTGGACAAAACCATGACTGGGATGGTTTAGTGGGAGTGGTTCTGCCTCTGGCAGGGGGTTGGACTAGATGACCTATGAGGTCCCTTCCAACCCTGTGATTCTATGATTCTAAAACTCTAGATGAAAAGTTGTAACCAACTTTAGGGAAGAGTTAAAAAAAAAATCACCACTGTAAAACAATACACAAAGGCTATGTTCACACAGGGTATGCTTGTTTCGAAACAAGACGTTTCGAAACAAGCTGTTTCAAAATAACATATTATTTCGAAACACCTTATTTCGAGGACAAAAAACTGTGCCCTTGAAATAAGGCAGCGAAATAGCATGTCCACAGTGTGGACATGCTATTCCACCTGGGGAGGGGATTGCAGACACCGGTGGGGTAAAGTGTGGCTGGGCGCTTTACCCCGCGGTGCCTGCAGGGGCTGCAGGCGCCCGCCAAGAGAGGGGCAGAGGGGCGCCTCACCCCGGGGGCTTTAAAGCTCCCGCTGCCCCCAAACCTGGGGGC
>ML681971.1:19513855-19546909 GCA_007922195.1 Podocnemis expansa | reverse complement strand
CCCTCAGCACCCTGGCCAGGGTGCTGAGGGGGGGGCTGCCCTTCCTCCCAGGGTGCTTAGCACCCTGGGAGGAAGGTGACATGTTGTTTCGGAACACTTTGTTCCGAAACAACATGTCCGAACAGGGCTGTTTCGAAACCTCTGGTTTCAAAACAACCCTGTTTCGACAGCAAACGAGGTTTAAGTTGTTTCGATAGAACCACGGCCATTTCGAAAAAGCTGTTTGCTTGTTTCAAAATGGCCTTGCGTCGTGTGGCCATGGCACTTCTTATTTCGAAACAACCTCTGTTGTTTCAAAATAAGAAGTGTGTGTGGCCATACTCAAATAGATATCAGGAAAACATTTCACATGAGGTTAAAGTATCCGGCCACAGGCCTTTTGTTAATTTTGCAGCTGAGCAGACAAACAAAGTGACAGACTATATAACAGACTTTTTTGCTTAACAAGTGTTGTTGTTTTTCTAGGTGGGGTGGCAAAAGAGAGTGGGTTCAGGAATGGAGACTACTATTTCTTTCCCATATGGTAGTACAGGTTGCAAGACAATAAGTACAGTGTTAAGTCTTCAGCTGAGCCAAACCTGCACAAAGATTATGTTGTCTGTCAGTGCCAGCATACCTCTCTTCCAAAAAGGCCATCTGCACAGTTTGGCAATCGAGCCTCTGAAGGGCCAACATAACATACTGAAACATTCTTACAGGAAACTCTGAAAAATGCAGCAACTGAAGATATATTTTATTTCCCTTAAAAAGATTCCAGGCTGTGAACACAAACCCTATCAGTAGACCTCCGGTGAGGCTGCCTATTTAATTCTACAGGTCCATCTAGCTTTTGGGGAGAGGGTTGAAATCTGAGTAGTGGTTAGTAGGTTTGGATTCCAGCCCTTACATAGCCTTCTGCCATACTCTAACTGGGCGATAGGTGGAGAGGAAGCATAGCGGCAGTGGAGAGGCGGGAGAGGGTTGAGAAAACTCTTGGCAAAACCAATATAATTTGTTACACTATTCCCTTTTATCTCTAGTAAATTGGAAAAGGGGAAACAAGCTGTTATTTCATGTTAAAAAGCTGTCATTTAAACAGAGTTCTAACCGCAGGTGCCAGATGCTCACTTATTACAATAGCTAAACACCATTATTAGGACTGGTCAAAAGTTTTCCATGAAAATTGTTTTGACTAAAAAAATGTTGTGAACACAGTTTGCTTTCTGTGGAAAATTTATATTTCTCATTAAAAAATCAAATGACTAAAAAATTAAATATTTTGACTGGGATACACTGCCACAGTGCCTCATGGGAGTTGTCATTTGGTTTCTTTAAGTCTCCATTCTCCTGTATGAGATGGGCTTCTCAGCAAGTCTATATCTCCTAGGCTGCACCATTGACAGGTGTTTGCGTGATACTCTGCAATCTCTCTCCGAGGTGAATCATGGGAGATGTCTGACCTGGAAGTATTACTTTATCACCCAAAACTTTAAAATAGTTTTCACTGCTTGTCACCATCCTTCTTTTGCCCATGTACTGAATCTCTAGAAGCAAGGCTGCTTGCCTTCTAGTGCCCATTTTTAAATGCAAAACTATTAGTTGAAAATAAAAATTCAGTGCAACCCTGAAGATGATTTTTTTTTCACATTTTGGGGTCCTCTTGATTTTTCCACTAAAAGATAAGGAAGGGAGGGGCAAAGGAAAGGAGAAAAACAAGACCTGGAAAGTTGAACTCGTTTTGTAGAAAAATTTAAGATTATTTTTTGAAAAATTTTCACAAACACTTTTCATTGTTTCCCAACCAGCTATACTGCTTCCCAGTCAGCTTGTTGGTGAAAGCAGCTTATGGAACACTTCACGGAGGAGAGCTAGCAGAGTGCAACACTCTATAGGCTCACTTACTTTGTCTTGAGAAAAACAAGACCACATTCAATCTAAAAGTCAAGGAGATCTAGAAAGAAAGCTTCCTTCCCTTGTACATCAGAAATCATAAGGTGATTCCAAGAGTCCAGAAATGCAGTCACAGAACAACTTTTACACTCTGACAAACTTAGTTTTGTTTACAGATGCCAGAGCAAGTGGGTCCTGATGGGTGCACCCCACAAAAGAATATCTTATAGTTTCAAGTAGAAACTATTTTGGGTTATACCGATGTAGGACTTTCTCTCACGGAGAGAATTTCTAGAAGTTTCCTCTTAAATTAGGACCATAAGTTTACAGACAAGAGCAGATTACACAGTCAAGTCAGTTTTATGTGTGAGGAAACAAACCCAATACAACAAAAATAAAGGTTCAATTCTTAATGTTACCAGCAAGTTATGATGCATTAAAAAAAAATTTAAATCCAGAAACTCTAAGTTCATTTGGAACTCCACTATTGCTTTCGATTTTACTTGGAAGGGACTCAGACATGCTGGTCATGGGTGACAGTATAAAACCCTATAGAACATAGCCCATTGCCCATTGAAGACATGGGCCTTGGGGTGTTCAAAGTGCTTCTGTGTTTGGGTGCACAGAGGCAAAACCAGTGTTTCTTTCCAGGACAACAGGCTGCAACTTGTATTTTCCACACAGAAGTTATTTGGACAATGTTCTGTTTGATCAGTGTAAACTGAAACATACGGACCCTTAATTCTGAGGCCTGGCTCCAGGTTGGGGGTTTTGTATAAAATCTGCATAGAAGATTTATACAAGTGAGAGGCACAGGCTGTACTCATTAAATATCAGTGTGGCTGGAAATGAAAAAGATTAATATCTGCAGCAGGAGGCTGTTAGGGATCAATATGTTCCAACATATGTTTTAATGCTTTTGGGGTCCTCATACATGTCTCCAGAGACTTTTTTATCTATTTCCACCCATCCCCTCCTCCACCCAAGGTTATAGAGCCAACTGTTTTCATATGCATACACATATATACTTGGAAGCAGTGAACTGATTTTCATAATGAATATTCTATAGAAAAGAATAAGAAGCTCTGTTTCTTATTCAAATACTCCATGATAAGATTATGTTATGCATAAAGCCTGAACTGATCCTACTGTGTGTTACTGTGTTTAAGCTCTAAGCACACATTTGGGTAGATTATTTTTCTAGCAAGGTGGTTAACCACAATTTCCTTGTCAGTGATTTACTCCAGATTTTTTTTCATACCCAGTTATATATAGAGAGACAGGAAAATGATAGGAGTGGACCTTATTGAAGTTGATGGGATGGTGGATTTGTTTTCTGGCACATGGAAAAACCAGCTACTCAAGTGCCGTAGGTGAAACAGCATGAGCAGCACGAACCACATTTTAGAGAAAAGAAGAACAAAGAGAGGTGTGTGTGTGTGATGGAATACAGCAGATAGAAGTCAAATGAGGGTATGTCTTCAGAACCAGATTCACAGACTGCTCTGGAATTTTTCTTTGAAGTATGAATGCTCACTAACCAATCTGATTTTATTTTCCTCCCATTCTTTAAGTTGCCGACCTTTAAGTGTCTGATGAAGTGGGATTTTCTCCCATGAAAGCTCATGCAATAAATAAATCTGTTTGTCTTTAAAGTGCCTCAGGACTCCTTGTTTGATTTAATATGATTTTCCATCAAATCAATTAACTCAATGAGCCCAATGGTCCATTTGACATCAATATTTAGCAGTTGAAAGAGAACACATCCTGCACAGATTACAGGACTCAGACTTCAAAGGTACACCTCCAGTTATACTTCATACCAGCTGAAGAATTTAGAACCTTATGCGACTGGCAGAAGTAGGGAAGTGCCATATGTATTACCTTGAAGAGGATGGTCATAGAAAAAAGGAAGATATTTCTTTTCACAGAGGCATGGAGTAATGGTCCAAGCTCTGAACTGGTAGTGAGGAGTCGTTAATAGTAATCCCACTTCTCAAACCATGATTTCACTTGTGGGGTGCCCTATTTCTCCCATTTGATAAAAAGGAATATCAGATTTTCTTCCCACAGGGATGTGGTGGAAATCTATCAATTAACTGATTTTCCAACATTGTTCCTTTGTGCTACTCCTGTCCGACTTCTTAACAAGTTTTTCCTGTCTTCTATTTAAATTGTAACCTCCTTGGAGCAAGGTCCATCTTTTTAGTCTGTTTTTGTACAGCACTTAGCACAGTGGTGTCCTCTAGGACTGTGGCTAATACAAGACAAACTACATGAATAATTGATCCACATATGTGAATGGCTATTTACTTCCTAATAAAATAGCAATGGTAATAACGTATACTTCTATGAAGAACTTCCACACAAACATTACAATAAGACATTAGCACCTAGCAGCTTCCTTCCCACACTGAAATGCCTGCCACTGTGCTAGGAGCTGTATATCTATAAGTAAAAGAAACAGTCCCTGGGTCAAACTGCTTACATTCTAAATAGACAAGACAGTCGAAGGAAGGAAACGTTATCAACATCCCCACTCAACATGTTTGGAAGTGAGATTCAGATATTTCAGCAAGGTGTTCAACTAAAACCTGGGATGGTATTGTTTTTCACTCTGCTCTTTAACTGAAATTTTGACCACTTGGGATCACCAAGGATGCTATATCACATTTGGACAATAAGGGATGCTAGACCAACTATCACAGCTATTTTACAGTTTAGGCTTTTTGTACAGCTCCCTGATCAGTCTTAATCAAATGACTGGTTCAGCCAGGACCTTTCACCTCCAGGAGAGTCAAAGAGGGAATTAACTCTTACATTCAGTGCTCTGCGCCCTTCCACATAACTACGCATTAGTCATTGTCTTCTACAGACAGTATAACAAAAAAGGGGATATGGTAAGGAATGGGTATGACTGCTCAAATATTTCCAGCCCTGATATTTTATATAAATCACGTGTATACCACTAAAGTCAACCCTTATGGTCGACACAGCAATTTTAAGCATAAGATGATTCCCTTCTTTCATTGCAAGAGAAGTTGTGACCAGACAGGACTTAACAGGCTATCATCACAAAGTTCAACAAAGGGCCACAGAAAAACATGGAAATGAGATAGGAAGCCCATTGTGCAAGTGGGCAATTACAAGCATAATACACAGCAAGGTCCACAGACAACAAAGTAACCCACATGGCTCACTGCAGCTAAACATAAAATGTCTATTAGGAAAAAAAAAAAACCTCAGCAAGTGTGAGTCTTTTAAAGCAGAATTTGAACAGCACAGGTGTTGTTCTTGAAAAGGAGCTGTTAGACCTTGTGGCTGGAATACAGCTTTCCTCCTTGCTGTCAGTTACAAACATTTTTTAACATATGACCCTTATGAGTGAAAGCTTATTTATACAATCTTGCTAGAACATTTCTTTGCAAATAAATCAGCATGGTCATCATATGTAAAAGACAGTAGAGTAAGGTGACCAGCTCTGCCTCTGATCTGCTGTGTGATCTTTGGCAACTTTTTCACCTTGGCAAAATGACAAGACAAAGCTTAGCCTCCTTGAATCTACAGATGAGTGATTGTGACAGGGACTTAAGCATATGAAATGCTTAGTGCCCCCAACTCCCACCAAGGTCAGTGGGAGCTGTGAGGCAGTCAGAACCTGGAAGGACAAAACCTTCCAAGGATGCATCTACGTGGTTTTTTATAACATGAGGCACAGACAGCTCAGGTCTGCAGACTTGTGCTAAACACAGCTGTTCAAACGCTCAGACTAGAGTTCAGGGTCTGAAGCCCAGGGAATTGGGGGTGGGAGAGCCACGATGTCTACACAGATATTTTTACGGCCATAGCATGAGCCAGATCTGTCCATTGGGGTCTCTGATTCTCGCTGCTCAGAGGCAGGCGAGTGCAGATTTTAAGACAGCCCCTATTTACATTCCTGTGGCATCTTCCACAAGACCATCTCAAATGCAAATTAAGTCTTGCAGCCCTCATGTTAAAACAAATAATATTATCCTCTCCCTTTCACAGATAGGGAAATGCATGGAGCATGGAGTGAATTGCCCAAACTCCCACAGTGAGTCATTAACACTCCTGGGAGTCAATCTTAGTCAATCACACAACCACAGTCCTCTATCAAACTAGACTCCCTCCCAATGTCACCCTCTCCTCCCTGCCACTTAACTAGGAGGGGAATGCTGAAGTTTGCCTTTTATCTGTTTGCATAGCAAGCTACAGCTGAATCCCATCAGATGACAGCAAACTTTGCAACTCATGAGCTGTGGGAAGAGGGTTCTCTTTTGGAGGGGGAGGTAGGCCTGGCTGCCTGGGAGTCCATCAGAAAATAATTAAAAGATGGAACCTTTCAGGTGCTTTACAATGCTTTGATCAAAGTTTTAAATTAATCAAATCTTGCCTTAAGCAACTGGACGCTCAATTCATCCTGGTCAAAAATATCAGCCTCAGGCTGAATATGATACAGTAGAGAGCTTGAGTAAGGTGTTACAGTGGAGTCAGTCTATCAACACTAAACTTATTAATCCCCTCCTCTGCTTAACAGAGCCACAGTCCATGTGCGACGATACTGGCATTCTGCCACGGGTGACATCTCAATGGGGAAATAACACATATATGAAGCAACAATGGAGATAGGCTAAGCAGGCATAGAAATGCATTTTGACAACATATGGCACCTAGCACATTAAAATTTTATCACTGTTCCAGCAGCCAGCAAAGGGCAAATATACCTCAGTGATTTAAGCAGTGGATTAGGAATCAGTGTTGACTTTTATCAGAATTATCTACATTACCAAGACAGGGATATTGTGCAAGATGCTGTACACAGAAACAGTCCCTGCTCCAAAGAGCTGCTGATCTCAATAGACAGGTCAGATGCAGAACAGCAAAAAGAGAAGGCGATCACAATATTCCCTTCTTTATAGGTGAGGAATGGCCCACAAAGAAACGAAGGGCCCAACCCAAAACATACCAAAGGCATGAGAACACTTTAGATCTGGTTGAAGTGATTTGGCCAAGGTCACACAAATAGTCTGTGGCAGAAAAGAGAATGAGTCCAGATTTCCCAATCCCACTACCATAATCACAAAATGGTCCTTTATTTTTTAGAATAATTCATATTCTGTAGCCTTTGGCAAGTGACTGTCTCTACCTCACATCAGTTTTCCTTTTATTAAAATAGGAATGCTGCTGAGCAAGGCTTTTGCAAGATTGAACAGATATTTGTAATGTAATGTACTATATAAATATTTACTATCTAGTGTAGGAAGCAGTAAAGCTTAATGGCTTTTATCTCCTAATACAAGGCTTTTATATCCCTTTCCTCTACCATGTGTCTGTTTTGTCTATTTAGGTTGTAAGCTGTTCAGATCAGGGACTGTCCATTACTTGGCTTTTGTACGGCACCTAGTGCTATGGGAAACTGTTATGTGCTGCTCCACCAGCATTACCATAACAACCTCATCTTTCAGTGTGGGGCCACACAGCAAAACAAAAGACCCTACATTTCCCCTTCACTCATTCATAGTTTAAAAATGGCTCAGCAGCTTTGGACACAATATTAGGGTAAAAATGCCTCCACACTGCACCCCAGCTCAGAGCATGAATGGCAGATTTCCCGCCCTAAATCTAAAAATACACAGAAATTTAAAATAATTGAAACAAACTCTTTATATGGGGAATTCACAGGCCACCTTAGCAATAGGACACATGACATACGCTGCATTTAATAGCATAAAAAACTGTCAATATCATTGTTTTTCCAAGTTCATCAAATTCATTTTTGACACAGCTTAGGTCCCTGTCATAGGACATACTCACCAACCAATCATCCTTCTTGCCAGGAGGCAGCATTGCTAAGTTTCTTCTGCTCCAGCAGCCAGTCATCTGTCATCCTGGTGGTGTCACAGCCTGCAGCTTATGTGGCCAGGTCTTCCAGGCAGGTCACCTTTCGTTCAGTTCACTCCTCCTCTAACATAATAGGAGAAATTCAAACAGAAAACTCAACATCTACTAGTCTTTATGGCAAGCCTTCAGCCCCCATCTGGGACCTAGCTGTTTTTGCCTCATTAATGCCTCAGGCATGTATTTCACCTCCTGCTGGGAAGAAGCAGGAGAAGTCAGGCTTTTCACCCAGCCACAGAACAGCCCAGGGACCCTAAGGTTAGGCAATTAAAAACAGCTCCTTCCAATCCACAACTGCTTCCCTCGCCTCCTCTCATTTTTTCCCTGTTTATCAGCCCACTGGGCTGCAAACTCCAAGAATCCAACCTGGGAGCTTTGTCTCCACAGGGTCAGCATCAGCTGGTGCATTTCAGACAGTCTCTTTCCCCTAGCACAGGAACCCCTGAAGCCCTCCTCCTGGAGTTGGACTTGTTGCTGCCTGAGATGCATCCTGCCCCAACCCCTTCCCTGTGGCTGGAGCTCTGATTGAAACGGCTGCAGAGCTTTGGGGTGCTTCTCCTGCGCTGGCCCTCTGGTCCCAATTAGTCTTCACGCAGGCTCGAGACCCATCCTTCTCCAGCTAATATCATATAGAGTGGTACCCTTCGGCTGGCAGAGGAGAGCACCTTACCCCACTCCCTTTTCAAGGCTCCTGGTTCCAGGCCTTTAAAGAGACAATAATAGGTTTTTCTTTCCAAATAGTATGCCTCAGATCTGCTTCTTCTCTTCTACTGCTTCATATGCCCTCGCACGCCTCCAGCCTCCTAGCAACTTAAAGGGTGTGGAGATGTGAAAGGCCCTGGCTGAGCCTTATACCCTGCACAGGTAAAGGGTCAGACTGCACCATCAAGCCCCATGTTATTTAACCACAGGTCTAATTTTAGTCAATAGTAGTGTGACTCCTGTACTGAAAGATCGCTGTGTTTAAAAGCCTCGAGAAACAGATTTGTGAAGAATGTTGTGTTCATCCTGCTTTTTCTCCTTTCAAAACATTTTTATCAGAGCAGGTCAACTTTTTTCCCCATATTTTGATTTTTTTAAATTAAATTTATCACCACAAACCTCAACTTTTGACCAGACTCCTCTGTCATGGAAAAATTATAGTGAAAAAATGAGAATCTGTACAGAAATATTTTTGGCCAGCTATAGAATGGGTCAGAAAGGTTTCATTTAAAAAAAATTAAAGTACTGAAAAACTAGTAAATAAAATGGGTGTTTATATATGCAAAAATATGCATGTGTGGATCTGCACCTAAAAAAGCATATGTTTAGTAGAATTTCAAAGCGTATAGGTGCCTAGCTGTTATACATGCCTATTGCCATCTAATGTTCCAAACAGCTTAAAAAATATGGCCCACGGGAGCCTTCGTCCCACTGAAAGCCAATGGGAAACTATTTTTCAAAATGACATTCAGGCTCCTAAGTAAGTTTAGCTGGTTTTGAAAATGTTATCCCCAAGGATTCCTGCCTAAACACTCTAAGTGGTCAATGAGTTAGATCATATCTTTCAGACAGGCATCCAGCCTCGAACTGGATACTGATGTGTACAGTATGTCAGAGGAGGAATTAAAGCTCTTGTTTTCTTATAGTGCAAGCCAGCACCTCTTGGTCACATGAAACCCCTGCTGTTTAAGGATGCAAGGTCCTTCAAAGAGCTGTGGTCCTCCAAGAAAGTGCACTCCTTATGTGTCCAAACCAGCTCCCAGTGATGCTGACTGCAAGATTCCTGTTCATATCAAATGAAGTTGTGACCTTAAGGGAGTCTGAGAGAATTCTGCATCTGGCAGGAACTGCTCAATGCCTCTGGGACAAGTTTGTTCAGAACTGGTCTCATGACCAACGCTTTGCAGGTTTTAATTGTTAATTGAGCAGAGTGCAGGGGACCCTCATTTCCCAGGGGATTTAATGGGACCGAGCATGCCTGGCACTGCACCAATCCCTTACGCTCACCATTAATCCTCTCGGGTTTATGGCTCTTTTTTTGACTGCTTAGTGAACGGTAAGTGGTGGAGAGACAAATACAAGGTCTCTCAGCACTTTCGTTAAAGGTTAAAATATCTAGTGAACTTGAATTAGAACAAGAGACTCCAACAAAATTCAGCATGTTAAGAGATTTACAGTGTGCTGTACCAGCAACTTTCTGATTGGCTTCTTAAATGCACTGTGCTAATAAAGCCTTCAGAGCAAGCAATCACGTTTGGGAAATGCTGAGCCCTTTACTGTTCTGTCCTGAAATCCATTCTTATCTGCTTTTAAAATAAATATTTAAAAACACATACATTTAAAATTCAACTCAATACCGTAAATGTACATTACAGACTTGCTAGTGATCCTGTTGGGCAAAATAAATAAATATGTACATACATAATTCTGTTTTCACCGGAGGGGAAAACTGGTTTTTTGTTGAAGGCACATGGAATAGGAAGCAGGAGATCTGGCTTGACCAGCTCTGCCACTGACTTTGAGTTGCACTTTGGGAAAAAACATTTTGGACCCGATCCAAAGCTTCCTGAAATAGATAGAAGGATTCCTTCTGTCTTCCATAGGCTTTGATTCAGCCTCTTAATATGCCTGTCCTTTATCTGTGAAATAGGAAGGATACATCCTTTCATCACTCTCTTGTTTCTGTTGGCTACTGAATCTGTGAAGAGTCTTACAAACCTTGTAATTAAATGGTGAAACCCTAAGCAGTGACCATTGTATATGTTGTTGGGGTGCCATGAAAAGCAGCTATATCAGGCACAGATGGCTTTTGGGGTAGGCAAAGCATGCACACGCCTAGGGCCCCGAGCAGTAAGAGGCCCTGTTGCCCGTTTTGACTTCCTGAAAAACAATGTCTGCCTTGATTGGCAGCAAGAGGAGGAGCTAGCTCCAGGGGGCTGGGGCCTGCGGCAGGGGAGCTGGAGCTGTAGTGGGCTATTCTGGGGTGCTGGGGAAGGGCTGGAACCATGGGGGGCAGCAGCAGGGAGCTGGGCTCACAGAGAGGTGTCCTCGGGGCCTCTAGACGGCCCACTTAGGTCTATGGGGGGCCCTTCAATGGGCCTTCACCTAGGGCCTCCAATAGCCAAAGGCCACTTCTAATATCAGGGCCCTAACATTGAGACACACTACAAAAATGCATCTACAGAAAAATCTCCAGTGATGTTTCTTTGTAATGATTCACAAACAAAACTGGACTTCGAATGAAAAGTCCATATTTAGAGAAGATAAGAAATGTTGATATTAAAGAATTAAAGTATGCTCTCCAAAGTCACCCTCCAAAGAGATGGAAGGGGATAACATAAGACTGAACTATAAAACTGAAGGATTGCTAAATGGTGAAATTACAAGCTTGTTAGTTATATTTTAATAATTTGTAATCATGGGTAGTGAATGAATACAGGTATGGTAGCACATAGGCCAAGGCCTTGCTGATGTTAAGGATGGTTTTGCCAAGTCTTCTTTTATATAGAATAGCTAATCTCCTTAAAATGATGTCATAGCTGAAAGAACAAGGTTTTTAAAAAAAGCCTCCTGGATAAAGACTAAGTAAACTGTTTTGTGGAAATGCATGGAAGAGCTAATTGAAAATGGGCCAAATCAGAGAAACACTAGGCCAGAAACTGAGAGGCAGGACTGATGGACTAAAAAAAGAGATCCGGAAAGTCACTGATAATCATGGAAGGACTTCCCAAAGCTCCAGAATATGGCAGCTTGGGCCCTTTTACCCCTTTTGTCTTGTCTACTACTTGTCTGGTACAAAGGTATGTCCAGACACTATATGATAAAAATTCCACCTGAAACTGCATCAATAAAGGTATAAATTTATTAAGCCTAAATTGAGTAGACTTGTGACTCAGTTTCCCAACTTTTAACCCCCACCCATGTTGAAGTATAATAACTTATTGAATATTTAACATTTACCAAACATGAATCAATCTCTTCCTTTTGCCTCCATGCTTGTAAAACTAAATTAATTATTAAGGGAAGTATTTACAGAGCTGCTGTGACTATAATTAGCCATCCAGCTTTATGCATACAGGCTGAGTTCCTGATGCTTCCTCTGAACTCCTCTCTCCTGAAACTTGTGTTCCTTGCACCAACTTCTGTGATTTCATCAAGCAGGAACTTAAGTATTCAGAGATGCCTGTGCTTTAGACATTTTACAGTATCCAAGAGGAGGAAGCTGTTCCTTTTAAAACAGATTAATCGGGTTCTGCATTGCAAATCCTTGCAAATTGCTATGTTGTACTGATGTCCCTGAGGTATATTAAGCAATCGCTCACACAAACCAACTAATACATCATGCAGGGAGAATTAATTCAATAATCTGGCTATGAAAAATGTAATCTTGGTCTGAGATCTGATTGTTTTTGTGCTGGACACGTGCTAATTTGCTGCTGTTTCAGATAAGGGGAAACTGAAATATACAAGTACTTGCCTTTTAGTCTACATGCCATATTCCTTTTAATTTAAACAGTACATGATGGCTGAGAACACTAACAGCTAAGGACTACATGACTGTGTTAGGCAAATAAGCAAGATGTTGGCTAAGAGGAAGCCAAAGCAACCACAAAAGTACTTCAAATGAAAGGCAGAAGGCTCACTGAATCACAATTCAAGCGAGGAGGAGTGTAGAGCTCAATGAATCCTTATATTGCTGCCATCAGGCCCAACAACAATATACAACTTTCTGACCTGGATCTAGAATTACAGGTTTTTCAGCTCCATAAATAGGCATGCCTCAATTGAGCTAATGGAGACCTGGTAGCTGGTAGCAGGCCCCTTCTCATTGCTCTTCTTTAGCTACCACTCAGCAGCACTACTTCCAAATGTTAATGGTGATACGAGGCTCATATATATCACTCTTCCCACAGACCTCAAAGCACTTTACAAATGACCTAACCATCATTATTCCCCATGTTACAGGTGGGAAACTGAGGCATACAGAAATGAAGGGGCATGCCCAAGGTCATTCAGCAAATCTGCGACACAGTCAAGAAGAGAATTTAGAGCTTTTGCATCCCAGACCAGTGTCCTAGCCAGTAGGCAACACTGCCTCCCCACCAAATGGAATAGTTCAAACAGGCAGGCCAATTTATACACAACAGTGTCCAGGAACACACTGTACAGATTTATTCTGAGAGCACTTCAGGACTCAAATTAGTTGTGGATTTTACAGGCATTAGCTCAAAGCACAAACCATATTTTAATGGATTCCCCTTGACTTGGTCTACTTCCTTGGGGCAGTGAATGTAGAGAATGGTGATTTTCATAGAATCACAGAATCATAGGTTGAAATGGACCTCATGAGGTCATCTAGTCCAACCCCCTGCTAAAAGCAGGACTACTTGCACTAAATCATCCCAGCCACGGTTTTTGTCTGAGGACACCAAGAGAAAATCTTCCATATTTAGCAGATGTCTCTGAGGTCATAGTGTTTTCACCTTCAGCTCCATTTAGGGAATATTTTCTTTTCTCCACAGAGTCAGCCACTGGCTTTTTCTCATAACCCTGTGCAGGAACCCTTAACAGATACTGCTGGCCCAAGCCAGCTTGAAACCAAGGCTCATGTTTGCAGAAGTGACACCCACAGAAGCAGTGCAGCAAAACTGCAGCCCTACTCATGACCCAGGGCCGGGAAAGGAAAAACAAACTGAAAAAAATGGAAAACACAAGAAAGGGAACACAGAAAACACCAAGCCAAACCAGACCAGTGAACACTGAGAAGGGCTACAGTTTTCATTTTTTTGGCTTCATTTTTCTTGACTGTCCAGTTTGGAGAGCCCAGGTGGCAGCTATTGTTAACCCTCCTCTCCAAGAAGGGGTAGCTAGGTTGACAGAAGAATTTTCCTGTTGATCTAGGGTATGTTCACACACAGTTCTTATTTCGAAACAACAGGGGTTGTTTCAAAATAAGAACTGCCATGGCCACACGACGCACGGCCATTTTGAAACAAGCAAACCGCTTGTTTTGAAATGGCCCCCATTGTTCCGAAACAGCTAAAACCATATTTGGTTTCGAAACAGGGTTGTTTCGAAACCAGAGGTTTCGAAACAGCCCTGTGTGGACATGTTTCGGAACAAAGTGTTCTGAAACAACATGTGAACTTCCTCCCAGGGTGCTAGGCACCCTGGGAGGAACGGCTGCCCCCTCAGCAGCCTGGCCAGGGAAACCTCAGCACCCTGGCCAGTGTGATGATGGGTGTCTGCGGGGGGGGGAGGGGGCACGGGGCTGCGCCTCACTCCACCGGTGCCTGAAGGCGCCTCACCCCAGGGACTTTAAAGCCCCGGCTGCACTCAAACCTGGCTGCGCGGTCCCCGGCGCGTGGCTGGAGCCCGCTGCTGCGGGGGCCTGAGTGAGCGCCGGCCTGGGATTCCCCAGCATCCCCGCCCCCGGAATCCCTGGTGCCCCTGCTCCTGGCCACGTCCCCGGAATCCCCGGTGCCCGCCAGGTGAGGCGCGGGGCTGCGCCGCACTCAGTCGGTGCCTGCAGTCCCCTGCAGGCACTGGTGGAGTGAGGTGCAGCCCTGTGCCTGACTCCGCCGGTGCCTGCAGCCCTCTGCAGGCACCCGTGGGGTGCAGCGCCCCTCTGCTGCACCCTGCGAGTGCCTGCAGTCCCCTCTCCAAGCAAAATGGCAGGTTCACACTGTGGACCTGCTATTTCGCAACCTTATTTTGAGGACAAAGTTTTTGTCCTTTGAAATAAGGTGTTTCAAAATAAAAACTTATTTCAAAACAGCTTGTTTCGAAACATCTTGTTTTGCAAGAAGCCTGCCCCGTGTGAACATAGCCCTAGTGTTTTCCACAGGTGTTACATCAACCTAAGTACAGGACTGAAGGCAGGACCATCGCTGGCCCAGGGAGGGACCCAGGGCATGGGCCCAGGCCCCATCCCCGGCCCGCAAGCCCCGCCTCTGGTCACAGGCCCCACCCCCTGGCCGCAGGGCCAGAAGCTGCCGCGCTGCCGCGGGTAGCTAGGCCCCCATCCCCGGCTGGGGATGGGGCTGGAAGCGGCCGCGGGGTCCTGCATCCCCGGCCAGGTAAGGGGCTGCCGCCGGTGCAGGCAGCTGGCCTGGTCCCAGATTCCTGGCCATGGGCAGCTGGACTCAGATGGGGCTGCCACTGCCACGGGCAGCTGTGCCCGGACACCCCACTGTGGCTGCGGGCGGCCAGGCCCCGGATCCCTGGCCAGGGATGGGGCTGGAAGTGGCCGCAGGCAGCCGGGCCACAGACACCCTGCTGTGGCTGTGGGCGGCCAGGCCCAGGATCCTCGGCTGGTGACGGGGCCACTGCCGCTGCAGGCAGCCAGGCCCGGATTCCCCACCCACAGGCCCCAGATCCCCGACTGGGGATGGGGCGACAGCGGCCACCGGTGGCTCTGCCCCAGACCTCTGGCCCGATTGGGCCAGAGATCCAGGGCACTGGCGCTGGGATTTGGGGCACATGCCCTGGGTGCCCAGCGCCAGCGACGCCTCTGACTGAAGGCAGGAAATTGTTGTAACTGTGAGGGAGGTAGTTCAGTCAATCTGATTTTTAAGTGTAGACCAGTCAATAGGCACCTGAGGCAATAGATACCTTAGTTTTTTTGTGTGTCTTGCCCCTTCATCACTTGTTCATTTTTGAAAATATTAGTTTTATCCTGAAACCTAAACATTCACCTGGAAACTCAAAAGTAACCAGAGATGTGGGTGGGGGCTGATTGAACCATTGTTCCCTGATCACCTTTGAGCACCAGCCTCAATCAGCCTTGTGATCACCCTTCCCCTCTGTGTTTAACGAGGGGCAAGGGCTGACCTAGGCAGAGAAGGCTTAAAAAGCCAGTGGCTGAGCGACCAGAGGGAGCTTGTGAACAGGGGACAGCAAACAGGGGAGTCTGAGAGGGAGTTTGGGGAGGAGTTTCGTGAGGCCACGATGGTGAAGAGGAGCCGCACTGCTGCCAGCACCTCTTCTGTCTTCTCTCCTGTGCCTGTAGCCAGACAGACATCCTGACCATAGATATCTCTACCCAGATCCTAGTGTGGACTTGCAGGACTGCGGCCCGCAGTTCCCTGTCACTGACGATCAGGCTGGGGAGATGAATCGATGTGACAGGGTCCTGCTGGTGGAATCTCTCAGGAGGCAGGTGGGAGAGTTACAGGAGGAGGTGTCTCGGCTCAGGAGTATCCACACCCTGGAGAAGTTCCTCGACAGCATCCACAAGGAGACGTGCAAGATGGGGGCCACTATCCAGGTGCCAGAGAATACTGCCACAACACTGGAGATGGATGGGGAGCCTGTGGCAGAGGGAGGACACTGGCAGACGGTTACCTCTGGCAGCAGGCAGTGCTCCACCCCTGCTCACAACCCACCCTCTGTTCTGGCGAAGAATCGTTATGCGGTGCTAGAGACATTGAAGGAGGTGAAAGAAGAGAGGCCATGCACCCCTGAGGCTGGGAGGATCGCAACCACCACAGCTAGGAGGAAACGTAGAGTTGTGGTGGTTGGGGACTCACTTCTGAGGGGGACAGAAGCACCCATCTGTCACCCTGACAAAGTCTCTCGAGAGGTATGCTGCCTGCCAGGTGCCCGCATCCGAGATGTTATGGAGGGACTGTCAAGAATCATCCACCCCTCTGACTACTACCCCATGCTTCTCATCCATGTGGGAACCAATGATACTGCGAGAGGTGATCCTCAGCAGATCAAAGGTGACTTCAGGGCTCTGGGAGCGTGGGTGAAGGAGTCTGGAGCACAGGTGGTGTTCTCCTCGATTCTTCCAGTCAAGGGTAGAGGCCTGAGCAGAGACAGATGCATCCTGGAGATGAATGCCTGGCTGCGAAGATGGTGTCATCAGGAGGGCTTTGGCTTCCTTGACCATGGAGTTCTGTTTCAGGAAGAAGGACTGTTAGGCAGAGATGGACTCCATCTTTCGAGGAAGGGGAAGAGCATATTTGGATGCAGACTGGCTGACCTAGTGAGGAGGGCTTTAAACTAGGTCTGACAGGGGAAGGAGAGCAAAGCCCACAGGTAAGTGACAATGTGGGAGACCAGGGGGAAGGGATGGAACTTGGGGGGGTGCTGGGGCTGTAACTCCAGGAATAGAAGAGAGGGTAGTTGGAACATGCGGGGGGAATCAAATAATCATCTTAGGTGCTCTAATGAAGCTCTAGTACCTGAGGCAAGTGGGGGAGGTCAACACTGAGAGAAAATGCAGGAAGGTAGATACAATAGAATTGAAAATCAAAATGGGAAAGTAGGGTATTGGGCCTGGTATCTTAGGTGCCTATACACGAATGCGAGGAGCCTGGGAAACAAGCAGGACGAATTGGTAGTACTGGCGCTAGGGGCGTTGCTCGCATTGGGCACCCCAGGGCATGTGCCCCAAGTCCCAACGCCAGTGCCCT
Source organism: Podocnemis expansa (assembly GCA_007922195.1). Classification (NCBI taxonomy): domain Eukaryota; kingdom Metazoa; phylum Chordata; order Testudines; family Podocnemididae; genus Podocnemis; species Podocnemis expansa. The sequence goes on along the minus strand of ML681971.1, from coordinate 19,529,717 downwards.
GGATCTGTGGCCAGAGATCCGGGGCCCGGCTGGCTGCCCGGCAGCCCCTGCCCCTGGGCAGGGATAGGGCCAGGGGGAGGCCGCACTGCTATCCCTGGCCAGGGGGCAGGGCCTTCCGGCTGGGGGCAGGCCTGCCTGCTGGGGGTAGGGGCTGGGCCCATGCCCCAGGTCCCTCCCTGCCCCAGCACTGCCTCTGACTGGCGCAGACAAAGAACTATGATATAATTGGGATAACAGAGATGTGGTGGGATAGTTTGCATGACTGGAGCTCTGCAGTGGATGGATATAAACTGTTCAGGAAGGACAGGCAGGGAAGGAGAGGGGGAGGAGTAGCACTATATGTAAAGATCTCTCTGACTGCTCAGAGCTTCATTATGAAAGTGGAAACAAGCTAGTTGAAAGTCTGTGGGTTAAGTTTAGAGGGGAGAGCAACAAGGGGGATTGTTGTGGTGGGTGTCTGCTATAGACCACCAGATCAGAAGGAGGAGGTGGATGAGGCATTCTATGGACAACTGACAGAAGTTTCCAGATCACAGTGCCTGGTTCTCATGGGGGACTTCAATTACCCTGACATCTGCTGGGAGGGCCAATACAGCAGTGCACAGGTAATCCAGGAAGTTTTTGGAGAGGGTGGAGGACAACTTCCTGGTACAAATGCTGGAGGAACCAACTAGGGGCCTTGCACCTCTCGACCTGCTGCTCACAAAGAGAGAAGAATTGATCAGGGAAGTAGAAATGAATGGCAACCTGGGTAGCAGTGACCATGAGATGATTGAGTTCAAGATGCTGATTGAAGGAAAGAAGCAAACGCAGACCCTGGACTTCAAAATAGCATTTTGGCTCCCTCAGGGAAATGATGGGCAGGATCCCTTGGGAGGCTGATTTGAAGGGGAAATGTGTCCAAGAGAGTTGGCTGCATTTTAAAGAAGCCCTGCTAAGGGCACAGGAAGCTATGATTCTGATAAAGAAAAAGTACAGCAAATGTGGAAGGCACCCAGCGTGGCTTAACAGAGAGCTCTGCACTGAGCTGAAGCATAAAAAGGAAGCTTACAGGAACTGTAAGCTAGGACAGATGACTAAGGAGGCATATAAAGACATTGCTCAGGACTGCAGGGATAAAATCAGAAAGGCCAAAGGACAAATGGAGTTGCGGCTAGTAAGGGATGTGAAGGATAACAGGAAGGGGTTCTACAAGTATATCAATAACAAGAAGAGGATCAGGGGTGATGTAGGTCCCTTACTGAATGGGGCAGGTATCCTCTTGACAGAGGACGAGGAAAAAGCTGAAGTGCTCAATGCTTTTTTTACTTCAGTTTTCACAGGCAGGGTCAGCTCCCAGCCCACTACACTAGGTTGGGTAGATTGGAGAGAAGAAGAGAGGCTCTTGGTGACGGAAGGTCAGGTTAGGGACTGCTTAAAGAAGCTAGATGGGTACAAGTCCATGGGGCCAGATGAACTGCATCTGAGGGTGCTGAGGGAGCTGGCTGATGAGATAGCAGTACTGTTGGCCATTATCTTTCAAAACTCATAGAGAACGGGGGAGGTGCCAGAGGACTGGAAAAAAGCAAATATAGTGCCGATCTTCAAGAAAGGGAAAAAGGAGGATCCAGGGAATTACAGACTTGTCAGCCTCACCTCAGTCCCTGGAAAAATCATGGAGCAGCTTCTCAAAGAATCAATCCTGAAACACTTGGAGGAAAATAGAGTGATCAGGAACAGTCAGCAGGGATTCACCAAGTGTAAATCACGCCTGACCAACCTCATCGCCTTCTATGATGAGATGACTGGATTTGTGGATGCGGGAAGAGCCGTTGATGTGATTTACCTTGACTTTAGCCAGGCTTTTGATACTGTTTCCCACAGGATTCTCATTGGCAAATTAGGGGAGTATGGGTTAGATGCGTGGACTGTAAGGTGGATAGAAAACTGGCTAGATCATCGGTTTCAGTGTGTAGGAATCAATGGCTCCATGTCAAGTTGGCAACCAGTAATAAGTTGTGTGCCCCAGGGGTCGGTCCTGGGGCCAGTTCTGTTCAACATCTTCATTAATGATCTGGAGGATGGGATAGATTGCACACTTATTAAGTTTGCGGAGGATACCAAACTGGGGGGAACAGTAGACACCTTGGAGGGCAAGGACAGGATTCAGGGAGACCTAGATAAATTGGAGCAGTGGGGCAATAGAAATCTCATGAGGTTCAACAAGGACAAGTGCAAAATCCTGCACTTGGGACGAAAAAAACCCATGTACTGCTATAGGCTGGGGAGTGATCAGCTAAATAGTAGCACTGGAGAAAAGGACCTGGGAGTCATGGTGGATGGGAAGCTGGATATGAGTCAGCAGTGTGCTCTTGCTGCCAAAAAGGCCAATGGCATACTGGGCTGCATCAGAAGAAGTGTTGCCAGCAGATCGAAGGATGTGATCATTCCCCTCTATTCAGCACTGTTGAGGCCACATCTGGAATACTGTGTCCAGTTTTGGGCTCCCCACTACAAAAAAGACAGGGACATCCTAGAGAGAGTCCAGTGGAGGGCAACAAAAATGATCAAAAGGCTGGAGCACAAGCCCTGTGAAGAAAGACTGAAGGAACTAGGCTTATTTAGCCGGCAGAACAGAAGACTGAGGGGGGATTTGATAGCAACCTTCAACTACCTGAAGGGATGCTCCAAGGAGGATGGAGCTTGACTGTTCTCAGTAGTAACAGAGGACAGAATGAGGAGCAATGGTCTCAAGTTGCGGTTAGGGAGGTCGAGGCTGGATATTAGGAAAAACTTTCTTACTAGGCGAGTGGTGAAGCATTGGAATAAGCTACCTAGGGAGGTGGTGGAATCTCCATCTTTGGAGGTGTTCAAGGCCCAGCTGCACAAAACCCTGGCTGGGATAATCTAGTGGGAGTGGTCCTGCTTTTTTTGGCAGGGGGTTGGACTAGATGACCTCGTGGGGTCCCTTCCAACCCTATAATTCTATGATTCTATGAAGCTTATTTTTTTACCTGGAAAGATAACTTTCTGTATTATTTATTTCTATTCTCGCTGTATTTTCAGGATGTGTCTGAGGACAGTAAGTGTGAATATACCATGAGGAGATTATCTTCAAAGTGTTTTCAGCCTTTCCATCACCTTTCCTTTCAAGGTTTCCAGGCTAACTCTTGAGAGATTCCAAGCATTCACAATGCTGTTTGCTCCGCTGGATGTTGAGGATGTTCCATGGTATAGCTGGGTGAAATGTCTAGACTCAAATCAAAACATTCAGCTTTGGGTTAACAAACATGAATTTTGTGTTAAATTCACTGAATCATTTCAGTTGAAAACCTGCCTCCACATTCCCCCTTTCCAAAAATCAAAAATTGCATTTTGAATTTTTTGAAGTGCAATATTTTGACATTTCACTATGAAATGACTTTTTGTTTTGAAATTAAAACTTAACTGCTTTTTAAAGATTAGAAAAAGTGCAGAAATGAAATATTTAGTGTTGAGCAAAACCAAATGTTTCAATTGACCCAAAACAATTTTTATTTGAATTTTCAGATTACTGAAAATTTAGGAAAAAAGATAGGACATCAATAAAATCACTTAGGCTAGAGACCCACTAGGGGTGAGGAGGGGGAAGCATCCCACTCTTTCTTTAACATCATCCCAGAGAGTACACAGCTCACTCTGGCAGACTTACACACAGCATGGTTCCAGGCCTGAGATAAACAAAGTCTTCAACATCAAGAGGTTCATTACAAGACATTTAATGTCAGCTGACCCTAGAGAAATCTGTGGGGCAAACTGATGGCTTCAGTGTGTAGCTAGGAAATTGATCTTTACAATTGCACCATGTTCCATACCAGAAGCCACCTGTTTTTAACTCAGTTTTTCAGCATGAGTTGCTATGTATTTATGGCAACTGTTCATGGTGTAGAATATGGTCAGAGGAAATCTCTATGTTCAGTGAGAAGCCAACACATTTCTGGATGATATCTTCTGACTAAGGTACATTCTTGCTTTCAAGTAGTCCCCATGAGTTTCCTTCCCTATGTTTGTAGCTTGCTACTAGGATCCCCTGTCCCTTGTCTGAGCTACTACATTTGTTTTGGAGCTAATCAAGGCTACAGTTAACTAATACATCACAAACTAGACTGTTAAATCAAAGACTACTCAAAGAACTCCTCAGCCTGGCCAAAAGAGCTCAGCTTTCATTTAAATACCAAAAGAAGGAGCCAGATTTTCAAAACAGCTGAGAAATTTGGGTGTACATTAGGTTCGGAGTGCCACTGGGTGAAATTTTTTGTGGCCTTCGTTGATGAGAAATGAAAATCTAACATTAAATTTTTTTTTTCACAAATACGTCACTTTCCACCAACTGTTTCTACCAACGGCCCAAACAGACCAAAACCAAACTTGCAGAAAAATTGAAATGTTGCATTTTTACCTATTCAAAAATGAAATGTTCCAGCTTTTCAGGTCAAAATATTTTCTTGTTCCAAAATGCCCATTAAAAAAGCATCCCCTACCTATCACCCTTCAAGATATCAAATCAAATTATTTCATTTTGGCTTGAACAATATGTTTCTCTCAACCTGAAATGTTTGTCAACTTTTTGATTTGCCAGAAAAATTCAGAAAAATGTCCATCTGGGATCAATTTTTTGGAATGGCTGGCAAAATGAAAAACACCTGTTATATGTGCAGCTTCATTGTGGAGTGCATCTGAACAATCTCTCCCCAGCTACAGATGCTAAGCACTTGGAAGCCTGGTACTGATTGCAACTCACTGTCAACACTGGCTCATTTATTCAGGCAAGTGCATAGAAAGGGTGGTGTCAAAACTTCCCATCCCCTCCCCATCCTCTTCACAGAGGAGAAAGCAAGTTGCCCCACTTACTGCTTTGTGCTTGTACTCAATGTCTGGATTGCCTGAATAAGGGCAACAACAACAACAAAAAGTGTCTTTGAGGGGAAGGAAGAGGTTCTTACTCTGTGTTGTCTAAGCCACTTTTTATCCCCCAAAAGAATGGAAGGATAAAAAATCCTGGGCATAAAGATTCAAACCCACCTTCTTACTGGAGAGAGAAAATCAGACTTGGAAAAAACAAAGGACGTGGTGGCGGTCGTGATAAGGGAAATATGTTAGCTAAACCAAAAATCTTTCTATGTGCTCTTCTTAAAGGTTTTAATACCTGCAGAAAAGGTAAGAATGAAACAAGAAAAAGATTTATTGAGTCTCAAAGCCTCCAGTTAAAATTAAATGCTGGGAGAAAAGTGGCTTTCCACATTTAATTGTCTTTTTCACAGTAACTACGTGTCAGTCTCTTCTAAAAGCCTATTAATTCTGTAATTTAGTGCTAGAGAGAGCTGGGAGATAGACAGAACCACCGTGGGATTTTTTTCTTACTTCATTGACTAGCTGTCATCAGGCATCAATGTTAGGGTTGCTTTCTCCTTGAACACTCCAAATACTAAAAATTAAAAAAAATTTATAGTCTATTTAATAAAAAAGTGCTGGCACATCAGTTACTAAAATGGATTCTATGACATTGTATGTTAAGATTTTAATTACAGCTAAAAATAACCCACATGTCAGAAGGGCTAGGGAGAGAACAGTTTTGTAGGGAGAGAAGGCAGATTAAGTCAGCTGACTTCTGCAGTTAGTATGGCTAGTTTATTTGCTTGGCCATATAACACATTAGTTTTAGGAATCAGTCTGAAACCAGCAATAGCTAATGATACAGTTAACAACACAAATACTACACTGGCGTTGTGAGGCTCATTAGCCAGCAGCTTGTATTGCTAGCGATTTACCAAAAATCAGTAAACATCAAAGTCCAAAACTGAATCTTCACAATGCAATAAACAAACAAACAAACAAATAAATAAATAACTCCATCTCTGGAAAAATGGCAGAACACTTCTCCTCACCCTACTATACATTTCCATGTGATGAGTGAAATTGCCCATGCGCAGATGGTCAGCACACAACCTATCCATTAAATCCCCTGAACATGGCTTAAGTCATGCTCTAGACGTTGTGGTATCCCCTTCACAGGGGTCTGCTTCACATGGCTGTTTTATTGTTTTAACAAAATGTCTCATCTTTTTGCATTCAGAAATAAAATTGTGGATGCAATTTTGTGGGTGCCAGTAATTGCAGATGCACATTATGGCAATTAGATGTCTAACCACCTGAATGCATCTACGCATCAGGTGGACGCCTAATTGATGTAATTTGAGCTCCGAGTTGACTCAGTTGCAATTGCCGTTACAGGAAGAGTGGGTTGTATAATCTGCGCTCACACTAAGCACAGCTGTTACTGCACTTACAGGAAGAGTGGGCTCAATCCCCTTTAAAAATCATTCTCAATATGTAATTTGCATTTAAGGGCTTTTTGGAGGGCAGAAATTATGGGTTCCAAATTAACAATAATTCTAAGCACTTACATGGCATTTTTCATCTGTAGTTCTCAAAACGCTTTAGAAAAGAGGATATGTTATCATTATATTCATTATGCCAGTGAGAAAACTAAGGAAGAGAGAAATACAGAGACTCAAAGGGCAATAGAGAAACCAAGAGCAGAATCCTGCTGTTTTGACTTTCCATCCAAAAACCCACCCACTGTCCAATACTGACTCTGTCGGTGTAACATCAACATGTAGATTATTTTAGTGAGCATAAACACGTTACTTGATTTCTGTTTTACTTAGAAATTATTGTTTTCTGGGCTGCAGGAGTATTTTTAAATATTTTACCTCTGAGTATATCTGGGCAAAATTTTTCATGCAAAACCATCACCCCCCCACCCCCTTAGAAATACAGAGTTGGGATTATCAAAACAATTTGTGAATTCCAGCTGATTTTTGCAAATGCTTTCAGCAAAATTAGGAAGAAGAAACAAATGAAGAAACAGTTCAGTTCAGCAATCCAAAACAAAGCATTTTGACTTTTCTTCTCAGAAAGATGTTTGTTTTAGAATTATCTTCAATTGTATTTTAAAAAACATTAAGAGCACAAGAACAGCCATACTGGGTTAGACCAATGGTCTAGCTACCCCAGTTTCCTGTCTTCTGACAGTGGCCAATGCCATGCACTTCAGCCAGAATGAATAGAAGAGGTCATTGTCAAGTGAGCCATCCAACACATTTAAGAGTGTATTAGAAAAAAGGGGTTGTGGTGGAATGAGGCATTTTAGTTCAGGATGAACCAAAGGTTTTTGTTTGACCTGAAATTATCTCCTCTCCAACCCCCTGTGCCTGATATTTTTGGTCAGTGAGCTGAAAAATCATTTTTTTTGCACAGCTCCTTTTATGAGTCATTTTTACGATTGAAATTTTATCAGGAAAGTAACTGGAGAGTCAATTTGCAATATAATATTGTTAAAATGTGCATTTGTGTGTTCTTTTGCATGAATGTGTAGGTTTAATCTGTACCTAATTCACCCATTATGCATTCCCTTGTATTATTTCAAATAAATCAGGACACAGTTTTCAGATATTGCCCCCAGTATGGATACTGTCCATGCATGAATGCTCTTTATTCTTTTCCCACCTGTTCCAGTTCCTCAGTCATGTAGCAAACTAGCTCTGATTTTATAATAAGAAAAAGCAGAAATTTTAACAATTCACTTTATAAAATATCTCACCCTGTGCTATAAGCTGTTCCTTATGGGAAAATGCCCTATAATTTAACTGAAACTTTATAATGGCCCCATATCTTTATGTTACTAAGTTCTGGCTGGACAGGCATTGAAATATCAAGTGAAATTCCATTGCTTATCCTTTTTCTGACCTTATTTGGGGCATGAAGTATAGGAAACACCATAAGAAAGATGATGCTCATAAGATTGCCAGACCAATTGTGTAAACTCACAGGGTTAGATTTGCAAAGAAGCTTGATGGTGGTGATGCAAATTAAACAAATTGGAGAAGTGGGCCAAAAGAAATCTCATGAGGTTCAACAAGGACAAGTGCAAAGTCGTGCACTTAGGATGGAAAAAACCCATGCACTGCTACAGGCTGGGGACTGATTGACTAAGCAGCAGTACTGTAGAAAAGGACCTTGGGGTTATGATGGAAAGGAAGCTGGATATGAGTCAACAATGTGCTCTTGTAGCCAAAAAGGCTAATGGCATTTTGGGCTGTATCAGTAGGAGCATTGCCAGCAGATTGAAGGACGTGATTATTCGTCTTTATTTGGCACTGGTGAGGCTGCATCTGGAATACTGTGTCCAGTTTTGGGCTCCCCACTGCGAAAAGGATGTGGACAAATTAGAAAGAGTCCAGTGGAGGGCAAAGGAAATGATCACAGGGTTGGGGCACATGACTTACGAGGAGAGACTGAAGGAACTAGGCTTATTTCGCCTGCAGAAGAGAAGACAGGGGTGGGGGAGATTTGATAGCAACCTTCAACTACTTGAAGGAGTGCTCCAGACAGCAGGGAGCTTGGCTGTTCTCAGCAGTAACAGAGGACAGAACAAGGAGCAATGGTTTCAAGTTACAGCTGCGGAGGCTGAGGCTGTATATTATGAAAAACTTTCTCACTAGAAGAGTGGTGAAGCATTGGAATGGGTTGCCTAGGGAGGTGGTAGAATCTCCATCATTGGAGATATTTAAGGCCGGTTAAACAAAACCCTGGCTGGGATGATTTAGTGAGAGTGGTCCTGCTTTTAGCAGGGGGCTGGACTAGATGACCTCATGAGGTCCCTTCCAACCCTGTGATTCTATGATTCTGTGTTTGGTGTAACTTCACCTAACTTTTAGGAGTGTAGACAAGCACTGGGTTTCATAGAATTTGGGCTCAGTTCCTAGGCTTGTGATACAATGAAGAAGTGAACGCCATATGCATGAAGGGTGGATTTTCCTGCACAAAGCCAATATAGCAGATAACTTCTGCTTACGTCTTTAAACCAGAGCACAAGTGAAATTTAAGAAGCACACTGACCCTTTGCAGAGTCTTGAATTTCATGACAGTTGGCTACTGAACCCAATCTTAAATGTCATGGATAACATGCACTATCCTTTGTGAGTCACTCACACGCTTGGTTCCTTCACATCGACAAGGTAGGGGGGCTGCATTGGAAGTTAGGGCACCTGTCGTGGCCCATGTGGCCACACAGGTTCCCCAACCCTTTCCCCCTCCACATTCAGAGCAAGAAAGTGTCATTTTGCAATTCATTTTCTGATCATAACCAACAAAAATTGATCCTTATCCAGCCCGCGAGCTGTGAGTTTGACACCCCTGGAACTTTAATACATAGGACTAAATGTTTTGCCTTGGCCTGCAAATGTTAATGTCTTTTTTACAAACAACTGGCTTCATCTATGAAATGGTATCTATGAAACAATTTTAGCATGTTTACAACCTGCCTTGACTAGCAAAAATTAAGTAGCTAGGTGCTCAGCTTCCTGATTTCTGTGAACAAATGGATGGCCTCACAAATAAATTGGCTCTAAACACATGCTTTGGCTGGTACAATCAATTTGGCACAGAGAGCTGGGCATGGAAATACCAAGATTGTCTTAGAGGCTAGCTGATAATTTGTTCCCAAATGTTTATATTTGAAAATGTCATCTAGGACATAAGAATGAGGTTTCCGCTTATTCTCCTTCTACTGTCCATTAAAACTCTGAATTATCTTTCTCCATGAAAAACAAACAAACTGACTTTTAAAACAAGTGCAGTAGGCAATATGACATTGTGAGGCTGGGCCAGTGTTTCTAATCTCTCCAGACAAGTTGTTAAGTATGTATAAAAACATTTTTTTCCTGGCATACCTTAAATCAAGTACCATATCTAATTTCCTCTGGTGAAATATGTTGGAGAAATCAGAAAGATAAATCTGTCATCATAAATAGTAATAAATAACTGGTCTGACATAGTTGCTTCTTTAGCAAAGTTATCTCTACATTAATAGTTTTTATAGTTATGCCTACATGGGAAAAGTCATGATGGTCGTAGCTCTTCAAGGCACTAAATAACCAAGTAGGTTGATGCACTGGGATTACCCAAACAGCTTCTGTCATTACACATTAGCTATGGAGAACTGTTCAGTGAATGGCATGCCATAAAGCAGTGTTCGTCAAAGTTTGGGTTGCAACCTAGTAGTGGGTTGCAGATCTGCAGTCACTGGGTCACCAGCAGGGGAGATATGAGGTAAGGGTGGGGGAGGGAGGTTGATTTCTCTCGCTATACTGCATGCAGCCTGTTGTCACATAGTATCAGCTTTCAGTAGAGAGCATTGAGACAAATGTTAGTCATTAGGATTAACAATGAGGTGCTAATTGTTGTTCAAACAATCTCTGTGCCTCCTCTCTGAGTAAGTATCTCTTTCAGCTTCTCTCATTCATATGAAAACGACTGAGGTCACTGGCATGCAAGCTTTGTGTTTTTTTAATCAATAGACCCAACAAAGAACAGAAAAAAAATGTGAACACCCCATTATTTCAACATTTCTGGGATCTGGGGATTGCAGTTATTTTTGCAAATTACAACTTGCCTCTTTTTTCAGTGGTTTGAGAATTTCCTTGCTTGCAACAAAAGTTATAACTTGTAGATTTTCATAAAAACTCTTTCCAGAGATTTTTTGACCGATAATTAAAAAGAGAAGCGAAAAGCAAACTGTTCTACTAGGAGCCTGTGTTAGAAAGTATGGTATTTTTTCTACAATTAGAAGGTCTAAGTAACAGAATAATATCCACCCCAGGGATGGATCTGCTGGGAGGAGAAGTTATAACAAGGTCCCAGTCTGAAGGGAAGTGGATAGCCCCATTGCGTTGAAGCCTTATGCATGCTGACAGTGACAGGGGTCACCAGGCCAGGCAGGAAAGACCCCTTCAATCACAATATTGTGGACAATTGTGTGTTCATGGAAACTCATGGAGACTCAGGGAGCAGACGAAGAGCAGAGGTGAAAGTAGAACCCAGAGGGGCTGCTTCAGTTCCTGGGATTTGGCAGTGGAGAAGGGAGCAGGACCTGGAAGGACTTGGACAGGCTCAGCAGCAAACAGGCTCTTCTACCTTTCTTTCCAGCCTGGCATTGGCTCTCTTTTCCTTAACCTATTTCAGCACCTCCATCTCATTTCTCCATCCAGTCACCCCCTCATTTACAAGGATCTCCCTCACACACACTCCAGGCTACTACATGCAGTTTTAGAGACTTGACATACTTCCTGATTTGAGACACGAGCATGGCATGTGGGATCACCCTCTGCGTGTTCCATGTAGGTGATCTCAAATTAGATGTGTAGAGTTTGAAGATGCAATAGAAGCCTCAAGCGAAAGGATGAAAGCCATGAGGGATTCCCACCCTCCCCACACCTTCCCCTCAGCCATGGTCACTGTTCAATTTTCTGGCAGCAGTCGTTTTTTTCAGTGGAGGGTTGCCGCATGGCAGAGAGGCCCAGAGCTGGGTCCCGAGGGAAAAAGTTTGACAACCACTGCCATAAAGGACTGCATAATCCTAGTTACAGAGAAACACCACAAAAGGTTTATTGGATGATAAATACATGCAGGTTATTTTATACTAAACTATGAACATGTAACCTTTCTGCCAGGGTGAAATGGCAGAGCAAGGGCCAGGGTCTATATCTAGGGGTTTCCAAATAATGTTTCAGCACCAACTGGCTTGAGTCCCCACCTAGTTTTCTGGGAAACCATTCACTATTCCCTGGGCACCCCAAAGGGGTAATGCTTCTCCCTTCGCAAGCATGAGTCTGAGTATAGTATACAGAACTTTTAATAGTAATAGAAAAGAATGTAAAGAGACAATTGCAAAATCGACAGTGATTTGGAGAATCAGTGCAGAACAAGATTCCCACCAAAACCTCACACTTCATAACAGAACATATAGACTCCAGCACTTATCTGAAAAATCAGTGCAGAACAGGGATCCTACCAAAACCCAATACAGCGCTCTCTCCACCCCAGTGTATGTAGAGAGTGTGCCTCATGCCAGCTGTCTGCCAGCCATCTGCTCGCTCTGTCCACTGTTACCACCCACTAGTCTCTTTTCAGTGATTTCAGCTCTCAGAGTGTCACAGCTCTCCATGAGTTCAGGTCTTAAACTCAGAACACTGGAAAAAGCTCCTTTGATTAAAATAACACAAGAAAAGCTCCACAAGTAGCCAAGGCATTGATCAATCCTTTAATAGTGGGGCAGGGGTGAGGCAGTGCCTCAGGCATAGCTAATGCTAACTGCCACCCCTTTCTAACTTTACCAGATTGAAAACACGTTTGGTCCTCATTCAAGTTCCTTATTGCTAATGATGACTTTTTACCCTTCAATGCCTAAACAGTTTGTACAATCAAAAGAGTAGCATATTACAAAAACATAGTATTTCATGTTTCTTTTGAGTAAAATTACAGATAGTGAAAGATATGTGATTAAATCAACCTAAATATCATTAACCATCATGCCCTACACCCACCAGTGAGACTATGCTAACATCTAATTGTGCTTTTTGTGCTCATGCAAATAAATACAAAACCCAAGCAGATTAGTTGCACCCCTTTGCGACTGTTGGGTACAACCTCTAGACCTGTTTTACAATCATATGGGAGATTTCCAAATGCAGGTCCCAGTTGAGGAAAGCACTTAAGCCTGTGCTTAAATTTAAGGACATCCTTAAGTCCCAATGACTTCAACAGTCACTTAATTGATTTTTTAAGGATGGATAGGTTGGCTTCCTCCATAACACTGTCCATATCCAGTTACTCTTGTAGTAAGCTCATAATTTGGGTTTGGCAAAAGCATATCTTCCACAAAGGCATCCAGGCTTGAGCTTGAGTAACTTCAAGAGGGGGAGAGTCCACCACTGACCTTGGTAATTTGTTCCAACAGTTAATCATCCTTATGATTAAATTTTTTTTGCCTTATTTCTAATCTGAATTTGTTTGATGTTAACATCTAGTCACTGGTTCTTATTCTGCTTTTCTCCAGAAGATTAAAGAGCTCTTTAGTATCCAGTGTCTCCTTCTCATGCACTTAAACCCATGCTTAAGAACTCTTCTTGAATAGGAATGGGTTCTTCAATTAGTGCCTATATTTAGGGATTTTAGTTTACTTGAGTTTTATTGATTTCATAGAATCATAGAATCATAGGGTTGGAAGGGACCTCATAGGTCATCTAGTCCAACCCCCTGCCAGAGGCAGGACCACTCCCACTTAAACCATCCCAGTCAGGGTTTTGTCCAGCCAGGCCTTAAACACCTCAAAAGATGGAGACTCCACCACCTCCCTCGGCAGCTCATTCCAAGACTTCATCACTCTCCTAGTAAAAAAGTTTTTTCTAACATCCAGCCTAGACCTCCCTAACCGCAACTTGAGACCATTGCTCCTCTTTCTGTCCTCTGTTACTACTGAGAACAGTCGAGCTCCATCTTCCTTAGAGCATCCCTTCAAGTAGTTGAAGGTTGCTATCAAATCCCAGAAACCAAAGCACTGAAAATTCACAAGAACAATGAACCCTTTTGGGGGCTAATGGTCTGACTTTCAGCTAAGATGTGAAAATAAACTTTCCTTGTTATTCAGGTGGTGAAACTTGCATAGCTCTTCTTACTTTCTATATGCTAAGCCAATTCACACCATCTGAAAATCTAGTCCTAAAGAATCTAGAGTACTTTAAGAGTAGGGAAGTTACTCCATGTATCCGGCCAAACTCCAACTCAAGTGATCAGACTTGGCTTAACTAAGACAAATTGCCATTTAGTTTCCTATTCTTTGCTGCCCTGAAGTGTTTGGTGGGTGCTAATAAACAGTAAGTGTATTTCTTTCTTGACATGCTTCATTTGCAATGTGAATTCATTGATTCCTATTCTTAGTCTGCTCAGTGGTTGCCATTAAAAAGTGAACTTTTGCCAATTGATGTTTGTCAGTCTGCTGGTTTTATTAAGTGCTTCAGGATCCTCTGGGTTAAAAGAAGCAATAGGCCATGTGGGCCAGATCCTCAGTGGGTGTAAATGGTTTAGTTCCAGTTGCTTCAGTAAAACTATCACAATTTATAACAGCTGAGGATCTGGTCCGAAACATACACTCTATTAATATTATTTGGTGTAGGAATGCAATTGGCAGAATCTCTTGCTTAAAGAAACTGATTTTTCAGCCCTTAAACTTTCATCATATAACAAATAAATAAAGGCTGATTCTTATTTACACTAAAGCCCCTTTACATCACTGGACATTGTAATAGGCCTGGTAAGCGTGTATAACTGAAATGTAGATCCACATTAAGGGCCTTTTATACTATCTGAGTGGTGCAAAGGAGGCCTTAAGGTAAATGACAATCAGGATTTAAATGTTTTATTCCTTGGCTCTGTTCCACTGTTTAAAATTTCATGTCGTTTTGGTGTGATTGGACTAAATTGTCCTCTGACTGACAACACATAGAACTCTCCTGATGGAATTAGGATTGCTCGGAATGTAAGTCAAGGCCAAATTTGTCCCATTGTACAAAATGAACATTAAGAACTTGCCTGTGTAATCCACACTGTTTTCTGGGCTTGAACCTCCCCTCCGTTACATTGATTTTCACTGGTGCACATTGGCAAGCCGTGGAGTTACAGCTGATTTACTACAGTGCAAATAAGGATAATCAGGTTTTTCTGAAAACTATAAATCCTGTGTTTCCCAATAGAATCTACAGTGTTATTTGTAGCTACGTCATTAAATAATGTCTTTATACTGTTAATAATAATAATAATAATAATAATGAAATACCTAACTCATATAGAGCACTTTTAACAGTAGATGTAAAAGTGTTTATCCCTGTTTTACCTCTGGCAAATGACTTGCCGAATGATTACCCAGCAGGCCAATGGCAAAGCCAGGAGTAAACTACAGGTCTCTTGAGAATCAGTCCAGTGGTCTTCCCATATAGGTATGAGCCGCCATATAAATTTTACGTGTGTAAGTGCATGTCACAGGACTGGCCTGCTCTTTCTTAGACTCAGTGTAAGGCCTTTGGCTGGATACAGCCAGATCCAGGACTCTTGATCTGAACAGCCCAGTTTCTGAGGAAGTTAAAACATGGAACCAAAATGTGATGCCTCAGAACTCTGTTTCATTCCTGCATCCCAGTCACTGAGCTAATGTACTTCACTGGAAAACCACACTTGTGTTGAGACAGCTACAGAAGCTGACCTGTACAGAGAGCATACACAAAAGATAAAGTAAAACAGCCTGAGTGCCACACTCACAGAGAGCTTTCCCCTCTTTTTCCCCAGCTCTCTATAGTTCTCTTTTTTAATACTCAAAATAAGAGAAGTTTGGTTTGCTTTTAGAACACACTCCTGACTCGGCTGCCCCTGGGAATCAAGTCTACAGTTAAAGTGCTGCAATGCTGTTGACATCTGTGTAAAAGAGAAAAGAACCTTTTTCCCAATTGGGATCTAGTGTTTGAAGTACTCAGAGGCTTTTCTAGTAGAAGAAATGCTTCAGAATGAATGTCAAGAGAGGTACTGAAAAGATGAAAGATGAAATAAAAGGACAGGAGATTAAAGGAGTTCAGGGGAGTGTTTATTAGCTTTACAATATTTTTTAATGAAGTGATTTTCCCTCCCAAGTTTCTCCAACCTGCATTCAGTTTCTCTTGCTTTACTGGCTTCCTCTTGCTCACTAATCGCCATTCATTCATACAGTGCTTTTATGTCTATGGTAATGTAGAAACCTCTCTCTATGCTCTACTCTTAGGCTGTGTTCTCACACAGATGGTTGTTTCGAGACAAGTTGTATCGAAACAACTTGTTTCGAAACAATACCTTATTTCAAAATGACTTTGAATTAGCAAAAAGTCATTTCGAAATAGGGAAAAAAGCAGGAAATGAAATAGCAAATTCACAGTGTGAACATGCTATTTCATTACCTGCTGCAGGGGGCTGCAGCCCCCAG
>ML681971.1:19326328-19508855 GCA_007922195.1 Podocnemis expansa | reverse complement strand
CTGCCCCCCTGACACCGCCAGCGGGTCCAGGGCATGGGGCTCAGCCTGCAGTCCGGGCTGCCCCCCCGACACCACCAGCGGGTCTGGGGCACAGGGCTCAGCCTGTAGCCCGGGCTGCCCCCCCCCGATGCCGCCAGCGGGTCCGGGGCGCCCCGCTCCGCCCCCACAGCGGGGGCGGGGGGGGGGCAGCGCCCCCGACCTGCCGGTGGTGTCGGGGGGGCAGCTCTGACGGGGGGCTGAGCCAGCCCGCAGGGGCTCCCCCCCACTTGGGGCTGTAGCCCCCTTTCTGGGACTGTAGCCTCCTTTCTGGGGCTGAGGGAGAGCCCTCAGCACCCTGGCCACAACGTTGTTTCGCCTAAAAACTAGGTTTAACTTGTTTCGAAACAACGCTGTTGTGTCAAAACAACAGGTTCCTGTTGTTTCGAAACAACTGTGCGTCGTGTGAACATGTTTTTTTGTTTCGAAACAACCTCATTGTTTCGAAACAAAAATGCTGTGTGAACACAGCCTTAGTATTAGTAAGAGAGATCTGAAGGCTTTTTAGCATTTCCAGGCCTCATGTGCTTTTAATAAACAAAGCGATGCTAAGAGTAAACTGAGAAAATGGAAGAAAAATGAAAAAAAATGCTGTGTCTGGGACTGTCAGACAAGGATAAGGGACTTTGGACACGGGCTCCCATTGAAATTCAGTGCAATTTGATCTGTAACTTCTTAAATGTCTCTAAAAATCCTAATCTATGACAATAAGGGATGCAATTCCAAGAAAAGGGAGAAATGTGAAAAATGCAAGGGGGCTTAAAAGGAGATAAAATGAGGAGAAGTGAAAGGACACAAGAATTCAGTTAAACTCCCATAAAAGCAGATGTACATGATTTCCATTGACTTTGATGGACTTTGCATAAGGCCCTTACCTGGGAAGTGAAAAGGCTAGTCCAGGAGGACAAGTGAAAACATCCAGTAAATAATGAGATAACATGAATGAATTGAGTTACTTAGAAGCTTATTTACTTGTCTGAAACTAGGGCTGATGTGACTTGAATGACTGAGCCCTGGTCTGCACTGTGGGGAGATTTTGTTGGTAGTTGAAGGTTAATATACAAGTTGCTTTAAGTGACTTGTTTTCTCCCGTTGCTTGCCCAACGTCCACTTACCATGGGATCTTCTGTGCAGTGAGTCAATGGAAAATGCCCTCCTGTCAACTCAGTGCAATGTTATGTGAGGTGGTTATCTTCAGGGATTGACTTTGAGGGTCTTCAGAGATCTGCTCAGTCAGTTGGGAAGATTGACTTGACAGCAGTGAAATTGCCACCATGGGTGAAGAGAAGCCCTCATTGATTACATTCAAAACTGGATGATAGCGTAGCTTGATTGTTTTCTATCACAGAAACTAATGTAGTGTTGCCGAAATGCAAAGGACAAAACCTGCAGTCATTATTCTAGGCAAGGGTCCCAGTGACTTCAGTGCCTTTATCTTTGTGTTGTTCCTACCAGATCTGAGCACAAAACAAGATGGTGCAATGCTAGGTCCTCAACTGGTATAAATCCATGTAGCACCTATCATTTGATAATGATTGAATGTTTTGTGTCCTCAATGAGGTCTTGTTTTGCCTCAGCTGAAACCAATGGGAATTTTGTCACTACTTGACTTTATGAGTAAGGCTTTGGGTTTACTGTTATGGCCAACACTTTTCACCAGCAGTTGAACAGAGATAAATAAGATACTTAAAATAACTTGCGCATCTACGTTCAGACTTTCCTATTCCTGGCACATCCATTGTGCTGAGTTGAAAGGAGTGGCCTCCCTTCAACTCAGTGCCACCTCAGTTGTCAGGGTGGTGTTCAGGGATTGACTTCCTGACCAGCTGAGAGGATCTTCCCAATAAAGATTAGACACATATGTTCAAAGGGAGCATGTAAGAATGGGAACTGATTGAATTAACTAGAGGATGAGGGAGCAAACAACTCACGACAGATACTGTGGTGATAAGCACAGTATAAGAACCTATAAAGAGTAGAACAACCAAGCTCATACTTTTGATCATAGCATGGGGATAATGCACCAGATTTATGCAAAGAGAAGACATTGCAACAGATTCATTGCAAATACCAGTTCACTGAGAGCAGATTTGCCCATCCACAAGGAAGGGTGGTCTTAAATTTGCTCTTAGCAGTTCCTGGACTCTGCAAGTTAAAGCACACTTGATAAAATGTAACTCAGTGCTACCAGCTCTTGTCTTCCTCCTGGCAGAGTGATGGTGTCTTGGCAGCTTTGATGTTAGCAGCATGAGACATCACAACAGTGCTGAGACGCTTATTATCCCCCCAGGTTCCTTTCTTTTCTTTGTCATGGATTTCAGCTTGTTGTGTAATATACATTTTTCAAGTTAAACATCAAAACAATGAATATAAACGAGCAGGAATGTTCAGTTGCAGAAGAAGGGGATTAGGAAGACAAACTTAATGCAGCATTATATACGAATGTCATTCCATCTTGGCATTTGTATTAGAGACCTACACAAAGGCCGGCTGAGGAATGCTTCCATGTGAACAGAAAACACTTATCTGTGCCAAGAACCATTACAGAGAATGTCAGATATGGTGTTTTTGAATTAATAGACATCAGACCTTTAGATGTCACCTGGCACAAGGACAATGCACCTTTGCTCCTGCAAGAAATACCCTTATATTACCCAACAGCAAAGGCTGAAGAGACCTCGTTTTAAAGTCAGCCTTTCAGCTATATAAATCCACTGAGGTTTATACCATTTTACACCAGCTGAGGATCCCCCCAACTACTGATTTCAATGGGGATTTTGGCTAAGGAAGGATGGACTAAATAATAAGTCAAAGTGATGAGTTAAATACACACTTATTTGTGAAAACTAAACCTTTTTCTACACTAAGGATGGTGGTTATTCTTTGGATAAGACATGCAAGTCTCTTTTGGTCATTTCTGGTGGCTATTTGCATGGAAATTGATCCCTGTGGCACCTTTTGAAAGAGAGGTGGGGATAGTCATAATATCCCCCTTACTCTATCATGATTTCTCTCTCTCGTTTCTCTGACTTCCCTTTTCCAAATGGGTTATAAATGTCAGTTCTCTGGCTGATGTAAATCAACAAAGCACCATTGACTCCAGTGGAGCAACACTGATTTGCATCAGCTAAGGATCTAACTTCAAGGGCGCATATGAGACTTTTATTGAATGCACATTGTTGAATTTACTTAGACAGTGGGTCACTGTACTTCCAGCATCATCCATTATCATAAATTGCTTCTACATACCTTGCGCGCAGATGGTGCTATAAAAACCCAGATCTATATTTCTTGGATTCTAATTGCTAGAATTATTATAAAGAAAAAGCACTGAACAAAGACATGGATAATTTCCCAGAATAGGAGGGAAATTTTTCTTGACTAAAAAAAACCAGAAGAAAAAAAAAACTGAACTAGTACTCTGCATTTTATATCAGTTTAACACCAAAAAATAATAGGCCAGACAATCCACTGGTATACATCCATGTAGCTCCTTTGTTTTCCCTGGGGCTCTACTGACTTACATCAGCTGAGGACAGAATTAACTGATGTCCTGATTTTATAGGGACAGGCCCGATATTCAGGGCATTTTCTTATATAGGTATCTGTTACTCCCCACACCCCGTCCCAAGTTTTTTCACTTGCTATCTGGCCAGCCTAGTTGAGGATCTGGTTAAAAATTGGTTTTGATTTTAAAAGAAAAAGGTTGGGGAAGAGGAAAAAGGGGATTATGTGTCATTTTATGGAATCCAGGAAGCTAATCATTTAGCCTTGGAAATTTTAAGTTATGAACCAGAAAAACAATACAAACAAAGAACCCCAACAACCCTGTGATGAAACGACTGACTACATTCCCCAGCCTCGCCTGCCATAAAGAGAAATTTTGCTACATAAATCAATATAGTTTTGTTAGAGCAAGGCAGTCTTGCAGAAAGCTATCAGCAGCCAGCCAGCTAGAAATAGAACCAACAGCAGAAAGAGTGAAATGTTCTCCTTTCCAAGTTAATGAATGGGGCATAACCTCCTCTGAAAACATCACTAGCACATCAAGTGAGGGAACCATATGTTGGTTCTATTTTTTTCCTAAAGCAGTAAAAATACACAAACGTATTGAGATCATAATTTGTGTAATCAAAGAAACAGATGAATGAGACAGCATGAGATAACAGGGATTTACAAGGCGGTGAACAGAGAGAATGGTCTGGCTGGTAACATCAAAACATGATTTCAAGAGGGAAACTTGAACATTGTAGATGATGTTACCAGAAGCTCTCAATAGACCTCATCCAAAGTCTATTTAAGTCAGTGGAAAGAGTTACATTGATTTCAATAGGCTGGGGGTTCACCCGATAAGAGATGAAATTCTGCTATCAAATTTTTTTTTAATGGGGACCCCACTGCACATTGTAGTCTATTCTCTGTTGGGATAAAATGACAGAGCTCCACTGACTTCAGCTGACCTGCACATGGACACCTTCCTGAAAGATATACTTTTGTGAAACAGAAGTTATTCTGCTCAAGCACACAGGAATAACTGTGAAATTCTTTGTCCTGTGTTATGCAAGAGGTCAGACTAGATGAGCTAATGATCCTTTCTGGCCTTAAAAATTTATGAATCATTTTGTAACAGCAAAGAATCTGACATAAGCACAATGTGGTCTTAGGTGAGTTCTCTAGGGACCACAGAAAAACAAGTGACAAATGTATCCACATGTTCAGAAAAACATTAAACAAACAAAAACAATTTCATTGAATCTCATTTCCATAAACATTTTAAAAGTTTGGGTGAAGACAGATTGTTTTCTTATTCTTCCAAAGTAATTCATTTCTCTGTGTAGATAGTGACATGGCAAAAATGTTATTGTTTAAAAGACAAATGTCAGAGCTGGCCAAGAAAAATTTCAGCAACAATTAATTTCTTATTTTTATAGAAAGCTTTTGAGTTTCAGAAGAAAACAAACTCCAAATTCTTAATTAAAACTCCAAAATGTTAAGTACTGGGCTTTTCAATAGAAACCTAAAAATTTTCAAAGGAAACATTTTTATAAATAAATGTCCTTTTAGTTGAACATTGAAAATCAAAAGATTTATCAAAATATTGGCATGTTAGAAATTATCAAGGATGTGGAAACAGAAATAAATTATTAAAACTAAATATTTGGAATGAAGTACCTAAAGAGTTAAAAAGTTCTACTGTGAGGTTCTTATTTTAAACAGAAATGATCATTCATTTGCTATCAGCTAATTGGAGAGTAGATAGGCAAATCCAAAGACACCATTATTTCATTACTTCAGTGCTCTCAGCCAGGATTGTATCATTTTCCACTATACTTCAATAGGATGTTCCAGTTTTTGAATGTTGGCAATGTTTGCCAGTGCAGTTTGCTGGCCACTGAAGTCATTCAGATGGAATAAAAACTTTTGGGTGAACCTGGAATTTGAACTTTTGGGGCACTTCTTACTAATTTTTGCTCTCTTCTGGAAGGGACCCTGAAAAGTCATCGAATCCAGGCCCCTGCACTCATGATGGGACCAAATACCCTCTTAAACTATCCCTGACAGGTGCTTGACTAATCTGTTGTTAAAAACTTCCGATATAAATATACATATAATATATAACATAGACTGTGAATAAGTACTGCACTGCTAATCATGAATGTGGATCAAGGTCAAATGCTATGCTCGTAATATGCTTCAGTCTAAATAGCTCCACATTATTTCAAACATACCAGCATTTCATACTATAATAAAAAGTGCAAAAATCAAGGGACTGGATGACTATGGAGTGTGAATGATGACAGAAGAACCTATTGGTCTCTAGTTCAGCCTTTAGGATGCTAGCCATCCAAGTTCCATTGAAAGCTGAGCATTGACCTCCCTTAAGCATTTTGAAGGTGTTGCTAATACATGACAAATACATTGCAACAACCACGATTAGTTGTCCACTGACCCAATGGGGACTGAGGTGTTCATTAAAACCTAGAGGAGATGTGTCCACATCAGAAGAGTCACAGCAGTTATAAACCAGTGGTATCCAAACTGCTGAGCTCATCCTCCTGGGTGGTACAGAAGAATATTCAAGGGGCAGGGCAGGCCCTCAGCCAGCACCCATGTGATACTGAAGGACCACCATCCAGCCCTACTCTACCACAGCTTGCTCATGACTCCAGGCCTCAAGTGTGTTACTGGTTCCGACCACAGCCCCACTCCTGGCCTGGGTTGCAGTTCTGACCCCCTAGCTCCTGGGGGATGTGTGGGGACTAAAAAAGCTTGGGGACCACTGTCAGAATCTAACATCTTTGCTGTCCTGACCCCATGAGAATGAGTCACAGAGGAGAGCTCTATTTATAGAGCAACTCTAGCAAATTGCATCAGCCTTCACTTCGGTTTTAAAAAATATCAAAGATAAAAGCCATTACACAAACAATTCAACTGGCTAATGTTTTAAATATACATCATGGACTGTACCATCCTCTATTGTATAGATCTGTTTGGATCCACAGTAGTGATCCAACACAAGTGAGGCTGGAACCCAGGGTGGTGGCATTAAGGAGGAGCGAAAAGGATAGGCTTTTGCACTTTCTTGATACATGTATCTCCAAAGAGCCATTATGGCCTCCGATACAAGTTGGAACAATCTTAGGGTTAGTCTAAGTTCTGCCAACTGGAAACAACCCCTCAAGACCATTAGTCCATCTGGACATATTATGAGCAAAAAAGTGCTCTTTGATGATGCTCCTTCTCCCCGTCATTTCCTGTACACTGAGAGCTTTTGGCAGAGAGGTAGCATTATTCAGCACTGCCCCACCCCAGGATGCTCACAAATGAACAA
This sequence comes from Podocnemis expansa, assembly GCA_007922195.1. Taxonomy (NCBI): domain Eukaryota; kingdom Metazoa; phylum Chordata; order Testudines; family Podocnemididae; genus Podocnemis; species Podocnemis expansa. The sequence continues at coordinate 19,501,987 of ML681971.1, read as the reverse complement.
GTCTCCAAGAAACCATATATGAGGAAGCTCAAATAATACAACTTTAAAGTCTCTGTGCACTGGTGGAACAATGAAAAGGGGCTTAGTAGGGACCAGGATCTGATGCAACATGTAAACGAAAACTAAATTAACAGTAAAAACTAATGTAGAACAATGGGGAATATAAATTTTCACCTGGGTAACCGTACATCATATTTTTAACAAGTTAAATCTCTTTCAGTATCACCCATTTCATTTCTCACCTTTTTAATTCTTGCAAGCTCTTCTCATCACAAGTGTCTCAATACGGCAGCATGGAGAATAGGCTGAATTACTCTAGAGCACATTGTAGATGTAGGGCATGGATAAGCAGACAAGCCCGTTAAGCAGAGAGCGAGTGGAACAGATGTCTATGACAAGGCACTTATTTTTGCACAGTAACTGTTGCTGGACTCCCCCAAGATCTGATGTATGCTGGCAAAGCTGGTAAATGGCCATTGTTGAGACAACGAGTCAGATGCAGGGCTGTGAAGGAATAAATGTTCTTAGTCATAGGTGCAAATCAAATCCTATTTTAATCAACAGATTGAAGTATCTGTTTCTGGTAGCACTGAATCAACTTTCCTAGGACAGGAGGAGGAAAATAGGCAAGTTCTTGAATCCCTATTGAATCTCTGGCATTAAATCATAACCATGGGGGCTCACTCAGACCAAAATAGCAACTGTGAAAGTGGATCAGACCAGTTCAATATCCTTTCTCCAACAATAGCTAGTACTGGCTCCTGTGTATTCATACACTACTCACTTCTGCAATATCACCTGTACAAAATATGCCTTTGACATATCATATGAAAGCTGATGACATGCTTGTCATTGCAAAATGCATCAGTTAACATTGCATGTGAAGCTGGGAATTCCCTGTGCATGATGTTATTTATAGACAAGACACCTTAACCAAGGTAAAGATGATAAACACCTTTGACTTCAACAAAAGAATGTGTGCTTAACTCAATTTACACTTTAGCAGAAAACATAGCTAATGAGCGAAACAAGCAAAGGTTATTTAGCTCCTGATCTCAAGAGACAAAATTAACATGGTTCCTGCACTTCAGAGACACACAGGAGGCTGAGTTCCCAGGAGGCCTCCCTGACTTGTAAGGCAATCCCTTTTGGACTACAAGAAAGAGATTAACTCCATCTTTATTCTTTGTCTTAAAGAGATAACGAAACCAAGCAATTTGATCTCCATGATGAGGTCCAATCAGGCTGGCCCATAAAAAGATGGAAGAAAGATTGTGGGTTAGAAAAACCATCTTAACATTGATTGTATCTTGCTGGGTTAATTTTTGATTTTATACAGAGTAGCTTGCATAAATCCTGTCAACTTCATAACTTCTCCTCTATATATTGTCTCTGATGCATTGAGTCTATGGGAGATGCTTTCATGTCTACCCAGTGCTACACCACTTGAGGAGGTGGTTTCATTAGATCAGTTTCCAGATCGACTGAGCATGTCTTTACAGATTGCTCAACTGAACTGCAAAAATCAATCTGATGCCACTGAATTTGCCACCATCTGTGTTGTCATAGCCTTGGTTACCCCACTTTCCCTTTTGCATTACACTGATCATTCAAACAATGGGTAGAAAAGGAAGGATGGAAGTCCTGATGCTGCTCCAGTGATGTCAATGGGAGTTTTGACATTGATATCCAAGGCTCAGCATCAGGACCACATGGCAGACTCACCTTCCTCCTGAACATCCTTGGGATCAAGTGGATATATATGCTACATGATCAGTTTGCAGCTGCTGCGGGGCACAGAACCTTCTGAGATCCTCTCTCCCCCATCACCTTGAGGAATGGAGCCATAGCTATAAAAACAAGCCCCTCTCCAAACTCTGGAAATATTTGTGTTGGAGGAAGATCTTTTTTCTCCCTTACATAAATTGTACCCAAATTGCTTTATGTATCCCTCTCAGTGATACTGGTTCACAACAGAAAAAGTGACCTCTGACTGGGTGACATGGAGAAAGGAGCCAAGTCTGCTAGATAGAAAATAATTATGTTGTTGTGGAACATATAGGTATTTAGATACTACTGGAGCTTTGCTGACAAATGATAACTTGCCCAGCAGAGTGAGATACTCAAGTCAAGCCTATGCAATAATGCTGGAAAGGGCTGTGCTTTTTTACTATATTTTTATATTGGCAAATGCCTAGTGTTGGCACCGTTATACCTGGAAAACAATGGCAGGAATCTGCTATAAGCTGAACTAGCAAAAATACTTTTTTGCCAGATGAAGCTGCATCCACACTAGGCAGGTTTACCAGCATAGTTATTCCAGCAAAGGGTTTCTAATGTAGACAAAACCTTGATATGGGTGTGGTAAAGAAAACTGGTTCTAAGAAGCTGGTTTATTATCAGAATTCAACATTTTCATTATCTGGCTTTGCAATATAGATTTGTTTGAACTTTCTTAACTCTTCATTAGCTAGATGGCTTAACTATATCCAGTGGCCAAAAGCTGAAGTCAGCAATGTTCAAACTGGAAATATGGTGCACGCTGTTAATATAGAAGGCAGTTAAGCATGGGAGCAGAAGACTGAGAGGATGTAGTAAATTCTCCATCTTTCAGTTTAGAGTGGATGACTTTCCAAAAGAAATCCTAAAGTTCAACCACACTTGGTTGGGCTAGATGCTGTAATTTTTTGCTGAGAATCTAGGACCTAAGTGATGCAGGTCAGACCAGATGACTGTAACAGTCCCTTAAAATCTATAAATCTATGAAATCTACTGTAAAATGATAGCTAATAAGATATAGTACCGCAGTTACTTGTGGTGAATAGTACTTAGCTCTGCAAATGGTTCCATTGATTAAAATAGGAGCACAAATGTATGAATACAGCTTTGAATGAAAAGTGGTGGAAAATAAAGCTAGGGGAGGCAACATCCCAAAGGATGGATGAAATTGGAGTGATAACAAGGGAATATTGGTAAAAACCAACAAGGTGTGGTTGTGCTTTTCATTTGGTGGTGGTTTTTTCCCCTTGTTTCATTAAAGAGGCATCTAATTTCCTCACTATTTTCCTAAGACATTCTCTCTCATTATCTCTGGTTGAAGGTCATGTCTAACAAAATAAGAGTGTAGAGAACTGAGGTAATGATTTTCAATTTCTGTCACATTACAAGAATAAAAATCTCTGCTCTGTTTCATTAGGGGTCCAGGTGACTTGTCACCAGAACACTTAGCCTCCATTAAAACGAACTCAAAAATACAATGAGATCAGACTCTCAAGTCACAAAAGAAAACCAGTTCTGACAGGCCATGACACACTGGATTATTTTGTACAGTTTCTTTAAACACAAGTGGCTGTTCCTGGAATACATTCCCATCTTGGAGAGTTATGCTGGGCCCACTTCAATATTGACATACAAATTTTGGACACAACATATTATGCTTTCCTAGCTAAAGATGTCTTATCTCAGTAGTGAATCTGAATAGTCACTGCCTAGAGCAGTGGTTCCCAACTTCTCCTCTGCTGTGGCACATCTTGATACCTTCTATTTTTCTGAGGCACACCACCATATAGTCTCCAAATGAGCTCATGAATATTCATGAGCCAATCCAGCACTCTGAGAAGCTTTTCAAAAAATTGTGTGTGGCACACCTGCTCAAGCCTGACAGCACACCTGTGTGCCTTGGCACACCAGTTATGGAATGATGCCCTTGAGAGCACTTGGTAAATGGGAAATAGACAATAGAGTACTCTGCTCTCTAATGACAGAGCCAGATTTTAATACCTTCACTGACAAGATCGTACTCCCGATGTCCTCAATGGGATTGTTTTAGGTGTAAGGTCTTACTCACTAAAAACACTATCATACGCCTCACAACAAATTACAAACATGAAAGTTGGTGTAGTTACTGTTGTAAGGGAAAAACAAGCTGACTTAGAATACAGAATAGGAACACTTCCCCAGAACCCCAGTGATGGCATGTTAGAAATACATTGAAAGATACATTCCTAGATACTGCAGTTACATATTTATTTAGTTAGGGTATTTTTTGACATCTATATTAGGCATGAGGCACTTTAGAACCAATTAAAAATGATTCACTAATAAAAACAATTCACTTTCTCCATACCATTCACAATTTTATAGACCTTTATCGTTTCCCCCCTTAATCATCTCTCTTCTCTGCTGAAAAGTCTGTCTTTTTTTTAACTCTTTCTTTGTGTGGAAGCTATTCCATACCCCCAATCATTTTGATTGCCATTCTCTGTACCTCTTACAAGTCTAATATATTCTCGGAGATGGTTTGACTGGAACTACAAGGTGTAGGCATATCATGGATCCGTACAGTGACATTATGATGGTATCTACTCCTTTTCTAATGATCCTACCACCGTTAGCTGTTTTTTTGACTGATACTGCACATTGAGTGAACATTTTCAGAGAAAAAAAACAACAAGGAGTTGTATGGCACTTTAAGACTAACAGATTTATTTTTTTATTTATTCAGGTCATATGATCCTATGTTTTACACCCCCTTGCATTTAGTTTCATTCCTTTCTGTAAGTTCACTCATCTTCGAAGCATCTGAGGAAGTGGGATCTTCTCCCACGAAAGCTCATGCAAAAAAATAAATCTGTTAGTCTTAAAGTGCCATGCACTCCTTGTTGTTTTTTTACTGGACTAGACTAACACGGCTATCCCTTTTGAAACTGACATTTTCAGAGAACCATCTGTGATGATTCCAAGAGCTTTCTTGAGGGTAACACGCTAATTTAGATCCTTCCTTTTTTTTTTTGTATAGTTGAGGTTATTTTTTCCAAAATAACTTATCGTGTATTTATCAGCATTGAATTTCATCTGCCATTTTGTTGCCCAGTCATCCAGTTTAGTGAGATCCGTTTGTAATTCTTTGCACTCAGGTTTGGACTTGATTACCCTGATTAATTTTTTATCATTTGCAAATTTGGCCACCTTACTATATCGTGCCCAGCAACAACTACAGAGTAACCCAATCCCTTACTCTGTTAGAATAGAGTTATGCCATTCAGCAAAATATTTGTGGACTCTTATTGGTTGTAACTTTTTTCTTTCTGCATATGCAAAAGCCTCACAGTTTCAGCATTTGCACAGGTGAATGCTGATAACGGGCTGCCAGAGGGGAAGGAGAGAATTTAGATATGGTTTTTTAAAAAGGCAAAATATCTGCACAATTAAAGTGTATAGTGTGACAAGGGCCAATCCATTTTAGTAGGTGGTACTTCTAAAAACAATGATTCAGAAGGCTGACTCACATACAGCATAATCATCACAATGGTATCTACTAAGTGAACCTTGGCAGGTAATTGACAGGTTATCCACCAAAAGCCAGTTATTATTTTAAACAGTGAGAGAACTTGAGGTAAAATTTGCCCAGTGAGCAAAGTCACTGTTGAAGAAGTAGTTTACAGAAAAGTGGCAGGAGTTAAAAGGGTTGGAGACGACAACCCTGCCTTGATTTTCAAATCATTCTTTTCTGTGAGCACTACTGGCATTTATTCTTCCCCACTAGCAAAAATTCAGAAGAAGCATAGTTTAAATCAGTGGTCAGCAACTCAAAAGGTAAGAAGAGCCATTTTTAAAGAATCTTTCAATAACAAAGTTCCAAAGGGGTTAGTATTTAAAACTGCTGTGGGACTCCTAATTTGTTCTTGAATAGCCAAGTGTTTTGACAACCGCAGTGAGTGTAGCCTCCCGGCAGAATGCAGCCTGGAAGGGTGCGTTTCAGGTTTCCCCCAAGTGGGGGCAGGGGGCAAGAGCCTGGCCAGGGCCACCTGCAGTGTCCCCCATGGCAAAAGGGCCTAGAGCCAGGAGACCAGAACTGCAAGGGTGCAGCCAAAGAACCACGTGTGGCTCCAGAGCCACAGGTTGCAGACCCCTGGATTAAACGAAAAGCTGCTCCCAGTGGTTAATCAGCGCTCAGAACACAGTCCTTATGTAAAAGATAGATGTAGAGTCATTTACATTTAATGAGGCAATATACAGAACTGCAGACTAGGGTCCAAGATATGCTGAGACCTATCGTTCAAAATACATTGTTTTCATTTACATCAGTTATGAAGCAGACAGAAGCCAGAACACTTAATTTTTATTTCTAGACTGAACATTCATCACAGAATGCACTGATGCCATCACACCACCTATTATCCTTTTCCTGCTTTTTAATGTTTTCTTGTTCTTGTTCATGCAACTGTGCATACCTTGTATTAGCTTTGGAATTGCTGTGAAAAAAAAAAGACTCTCTGGTGTGTCAGAATGAGAAAGAGTGAGAATATCACTAGATGTATGAAGGAGAAAGTGAGAGACTATCAAACACATTTGAGCCCCAGACTGTGCAACCTCCAAAAACCACAGCATAACCAATGATTTAATGAGAAGCTCAGTATTGACTATAAAACATTTACTAATCAGATGGAAAGGAGAAAATATTTGACAATTTAAAGGCATGATCTTTTCTTTGAAAGCTGGTGTGGGAAGAAAAAAAGATATGAAACAGGTCTTGAGAAATCAATCACAAAAACATCTCATGTAAATGCTGGTTTGATGAGCTGACGTGGGAAGCATGCTATTATTCTTTTGTACAAAGATTTGTGAAATATTTAAACTAAACACTGGATCCTGCAGCCATTTCATTCAGAATTGATTAAAATTTGTCAAAACATTTTTTTAAATGCAAGAGGGCTGTTAGAAAACAACATTTTTGGAGAAAATGATCCTTTTGGTCAGACTTTTCCAGTTTTTTATTGGCAACAAAACCCAAACCATGAAACCTTAAAAAGGAAAATGTTCAGGGGCAGAAGAGTGCTTCTCAGTAACTGGCAAACTTTTTCTGGTAAAAATGTTGAGGGTTTAATTATCAAAAATGGAAAATATTTTCAGGAAATACCTTTAAGAAACAAAACTGATTTTCAGTTTCAGATATTCATTGAAAAAAACAAACATTTTATGGGACACAGCAGGGGTGTGGGGGGAGAGGAAGGGAAAGAATTTTTTTATACTTATATATTTATCCCTGAAAAATAATTTCCATTTTTGACCACCTTTACTTTCATGTGCCAAAACTCCCAGGTAGTCATTTCAGATTTTTATCTTTAAATGGGAGGTCTTTCTGGATGAAAGCCTGAGAATGATTTTGATTCAGAAATCCTTTCAACAGCAGCAGCAGAAATACAACATTCTTTTATTATTTACTCAATCCAGTATATCAAAACTCTCCCTCTCCTCCCATGAAAGTGCACAGGAAGCCAATTCTGAGACAGGAAAAATTATCTTAGTCATTGGAAGTTAATGCAAACTATGCAGATTTCCATCAGCAGAAGATAAAGCCCAAATACAGTGCATCTATTCAGCGATATGTTGGATCCATTCTACATCAGAGTAGCAACTGTCTCTGAGCCAGGCAGGGTAGGGATGTGTAAAATTGCAGTATACTATTATGTTTACTTGTTTTTGGTAGCTCCTGCTAGCAACTGTATAAACAGCAAAGCAAAGATCTTTCCTGTGGTAACTGTTGGAAGAGGAAGCAAACAGGTTAGCTCCTAGTTCAAGCAAGGCAAAACAAATACAAAAAGTAGAGGAAGAGAGAAATGTATACCAGAGCAGTCAAATATTTAATACAGAGAAAATAAGCCACAACAGTAACATAGCTAGATAAAACTGAGCAAGAAAGCGAGATTTTCCAAAGTGTACAGGGCCACAGTTTTCAACTGCTCTTCACCCATATGTAGAGTCAGATTGTCAAAAGCACCCATTACCCAGTTACCTTCATTGCAACACTCATGGCCAGAGTTTCAGATGTACTCAGCATCCACCAAACATCAAGTACTGAGATTTTCAAAAATCTGGCCAAACTCTTAAAAATACAGGGGTGGAAAGCTCAGGGCATCATCTAGTACACTGTTTCCCAACCAGTGTGCCGTGGCACACAGGTGTGCCATTGGGCCTGAGCAGGTGTGCTACAAAATTTTTTGAAAACATACTCAAAGAGCTCTGGATTGGCTCATTGGGTCATGAATATTCATGAGTTCATTTGGAAACTATATGGTGGTGTGCCTCAAATTAATTAAAGGTAGCAAGGTGTGCCACAGCAGACAAAATATTGGGAACCACTGATCTAGTCCATCCCCTTCACATCAAGGCAGGATTCAGTATTCTCACACCATTTCTGACATGTGTTTGTCTAACTGGTTCTTAAAAACCTCCAGTGATAGGGATGCCCCACATCATCAACGAAGTTGAGCAATTTAGAAAATCTGCCCAAAAATGTAAGGTTTCTAGCCCAGTTCTTCAGGTTCAAGAGAGTACTCCTCTTGGCATGAGCTAAACCACCTTTGCTTTTGATATTAACTGCACTGATGTGAAAGGAATCCAGCGCATTACAAAATGGGGAATCTTGTTTTGTTCTGTTGTTTTAAACAGGGCCCAGACTGTCAGACCCAGTTAATGGAAATTTACTGCACTGCAGGACTAATGCAGAAAAACTTTTTTGGTCAGTATTATGACTTACTTTGAGTCTGATTGTATTATGCACTCACATAAAACAAACATTAAAAAGTATCCAGGTGGCTATAGTAAAGCTGAATGTAATGACACACGCTATTAAATCTGAGTGCCTTTGAAATTCTCTAGTTTGGGATAGAACAAATAAGTCTTACAATGATTTGTGGACATTTGTGAAAAACCGTATGAAAGACTGGTCTCATTTGTACTCAGTAGAAGCAATACAAAAACCTAGTTTGAAATTAATGACTGATATAACCACAAATTATATTACTGAGTAATGATTTGTCACCAGGCTGGGTGTATAACTCACAGTGAATAAACCATTTCATGAATTTTGCCTCCTTTGCTGCTTGCTAACTGAAGGTGAACATGTAAACACTGGATAAGGCTGCTGTCTTCCCTTTATAGTGCCTGATGCACCCAGAGGATAAGAATCTCCTACTGCTTCCTGTTAATGTAGTTACTTCTTTAGCCTGGGTGACAGATGTCTTTGTTTTAGAACAGAGAGTTCAGGTTTTGGTGTATCCAGATCATCATAATGTTGAAGCATCTATTAAAATCAAAGGCTATTTTCTGTATACTCTTATTACATACTATACTACAGAGCCACATATTTTTTTTTATCCCTGTTCAGGATTTTTCCATAAAAGAGGGTTTGTTTGCTTTTTTTTTTTTAAAGGAACAACTAAATTTATTTATGATTGCAGAATCTTGGTTCTTTGAAATCTGTGGGAATATTCATTTTTTCAGGGCACAAAACAGCATGTCTGTACACTTCACTTGCCACATGCAGTAAAGAATGACAAATCATTACATTTTAAATACTGAGCTTTGACAGAATGGTTACATACCATATTATTAGAGGGCAAATGCCTGGTTATTAATGTCTTCTAAGTGGGTATTCCTTTTTTTATAATCAGCATTTTTTGATATAATGGATGTGGATGTAGAATGTGTCATTAGGAAGTGTCATGTTATTTTTACATGGAGAAATCATCATAGTAACTTACACAATGTATATGACCCAGGTTTTGTACTTGTACTTTGCACTGCTGTTCAAAAACAAGTGTGATCACTGAGGCCAGTGTTGTCTATAAAAGTGTTTCCCAACCTTTTCAATACCAGGGATTGGCTTGCTACCTTCCTATGTCATTGGGGAGATCTGAGGGCCTGGCCAGTTCATGGACTGGTTGCTGAGAAACCACTGCTTCTATGGTAGAGGAGCTGGAAAACATTCAGGGTGAAATTCTGGCACTGTTAAAGTCAGAGTTTAAATATTGACTTCTGTGGATCCAGAACATCACCCTCAGTCAGCTGATTGCATGAGTGAATGGTGGTTCAAGGGGAGAGAGATTCATTAATTGGCTTAAAGCAACAAAACCTATAGGACCATTTTGAAACAGGAGCATTGTACTCTTTCTCTCCCTTCTTTCTTTCTTTTATTTTTCTGGCTTTCAAATTCAGAGATCTTCTGGTGGACAAAAATACAGAGGAAATTAAGGAAATGAAAAACTGCTCAGCACATCAGAATGAACACTTCAACAACTTGTGCAACACAACTCCACACAAGAAACATCTCTTTAAAACAATTAAGGTTTCCAAAAATGCCCAACTTAAACGTGCAAGAAAGAAAAATAGTTGGCCAATGAGAACTCAGTGAAGAGCTTTTTGCTTCTGTAAACCATACCTCTCTTGTTGAAACACAAACATTTTCAAAATGCAGATCTAATTGGAATGTGAGAGATAATTTTGTTAACTTTTCTGGTTTCAGGACTGCTCCCCAGGGATTTCCCTAACACCCCCGCCCCAGCTGTCAGCTAGTAAGAGTGTTACCAGTTTAGTGACTGCCCCCAATACGTCCCCCACACCTCCCAGTACACATCCCTAATTTCAAGTCCTGGGGAAAATACTGCTGCTTCCTGTTCCATGTTTTATACTCTCCATTTTAAAATGACCTGTGATTGTGCTTCTGGCCCTTCCCATGGGAGGTTATTTGCCAATCTGAAAGGCCAAAGAAGCTTTACCTGAGATTAAGCCTAAATTTTCCTGTGCTTAATCATATCCTACTAAATCTCATTATGGCACCAATTGTCTTGGGCCAATGTGCAAGCAACAAGGGGAGAGAGGAAGGGAAGCAAGGAGTTTTATTTTTCTTTGCAAGAGTTAAAGACTGTCAGAGCCTCTAAGCTAAAGAAACTGCAACCATGGGGGTACAAACCACTCAGGAGGAAGGCTGGAGGATGAAGCACTGGCTTGCAAAGCTGCCCAGCAATGAAAGAAAGGAGCAGTTGGCTTCATTCCAAGGGACTGTTTTTAAAGCAAACTCACCCTGTCCATTGAGTAGATGGGTAGGAATCTACCACAGTAGCTCAGTATGTTAGACGCTCTGGGCACACATCTCCTTCCACTGCTCAGAATAATGCTTCGCCCTCCCTCCTGTTGACAGCTTTCAAATGCATGTAGACAGACGTCATTTCCCCCTTGTTCATTGTTTGGCCAATCTGTGCAATATTTTGATCTTTTATTCTTTCCTCATAACCCAGTCCCTTTATCATTTTTGTTGTTCCTATCTGAATTACTTCCAGCTTACCAACATTTTTCTTATAGCAGTCCCAAGAATGAGTGTACCAATTTAGGCGAAACATGGTCATGTCAGTATAGAGGGGTCACCATATCCCTGATTCTTGACATAACGTCTCTATTCATGCAGCCCAGAAATCACGTTGTTGTTTCTGCTGACAAAATTGCACTTCAAAATGAACCAAAAGCAGCATACAGACTCCCTAAGCCAATCCTGCACCTCTCAGCAAACAGTTCTTCCTTACAGGTTCCTCCTTGTCTGTTGAGTATACTCTGGGACATGGGAGAAATCTCAAAAACAACATTGGTTTCTGCAGACAAACTCAATATTACCAAAGACATTGTCCAAAAGAGCCTAAACCCCCTGAAGTCAATGGGAGTTCTTCCACTGACCTCCACGGAGTTTAGATTAGGCCCTTGGAACATGGAGGCTCTTTAAAAGTTAGTCCTGTCACTGTAATTGCCTGTTTCTACTTAGGGCTCCTCTTTACAGATGGTGGAAATTTTCCTGCCATCAGTTCAAATATCCTGATCAACTGATCAGATCTGTGAAGACCCACTCAGCCTATCAAGAAGTTCGATCCCTGAATACCACCCTACTGCTGAATTGAAGGAAGGTCCCTCCCTTCGACTCAGAGCAGTGGACAGGCTGGGAATAGGGAAATAGAACACAGATAAGCAAGTTATTTTTAAATAACTTGTGTATCTCCATTCAACTGCTGCCAAAAAGGGCAGGCAGTGTAGACTTGCCCTTATAGTCTACCAGGAAGTGGGATGTGGGTTGTGCCTAGTGGTTACAGGAATCATGGTTAGAGCAGGTGTCAGTAGTCTAGGTCTGATGCTAGAGCCAATGGTCAGAGCTGAAGTCAGGAATCTGAACAGAGGGTCAGGACCCGGTTACCTAGAGTGAGGCAAGGTAGGGCTGGGTTCAGTTCAACACAGGAGCCTTCAAAGCTATGGGACAAATGTTTTGAGCAGCTGTTGGGTTGGTTTGCTCACAATCAGGGGGGTAGCCAATCAAGCAGCTGACTACAGGACAAATGCACTTGTTGGGTTGCCTGAAGTCTACTTTGTTGCAGGCCTGATTCCTGAGATGCACTAGTTCAAGAGGTTTCTTCATTGGGAAAATGCATCCACTCTCCAAACTTGCACCAAAATGGGATGCTTCCCTGGATGTAGATTAGGATCAGGAAGGGCCTATTTCATAGAATCATAGAATCATAGAATCCTAGGGTTGGAAGGGACCTCATAGGTCATCTAGTCCAACCCCCTGCCAGAGGCAGGACCACTCCCACTAAACCATCCCAGTCATGGTTTTGTCCAGCCGGGCCTTAAACACCTCCAAAGATGGAGACTCCGCCACCTCCCTTGGCAGCTCATTCCAATGCTTCACCACTCAAAATAAAATAAGCCAGATGTGTAGGTAATGAGTGAAGACAGAAGCTAGCCTGTGTTTTACAGAAGAAAATGTAGCATAGGGATTTTACACTGGAATTCATGTCTTGGGCACAGAGCTTGTGTTTCTCCTAATGATGTCAGGCAGCATTAAATATGTTGTGCTAGAACAGACAAAAGATCAAATGTGAAAGGATGGCTCAGACTATATGCACAAAGATAATCAAGTCTGGGAAACAGAAATAAAACCACACCTTACTCTTGAATAAGTGAGAAATGATTTGCCTTCTCTGTTTGGTTTTCAGCAATATTTCCACGTGAACAAATTGGATACTGGTAAGGACTCACATCAATGCAAATGACTGAGTTAAATTGAGTTAAAGATTCCAAAGCATGCCATATGTGAGCGATCGGAGTCTTCAGCAGGTCAGGAGGGCACCTACTGGTAGCTCATGGGAATCAGCCCAAGATGGCATCCCTCTAGGTAGCCGGAGTGTCGCCTCTAGCTTGGCTCCTCAGCACAGTGAGCACACACGGAGTGTCTGCCTGGCCCCCGGGTGAGGTGGGGCGGGTCTTCACAAAGTCTATAGCCCCGGCTCTTGGGTGGGGCAGGTGTTCACAGAGTCTACAGCCATGGCCCCTAAGTGGGGGTGGACAGGCATTCACAAAGTCTGTGAAAGTGCCACAGGACTCCTCATTTGTTTTGTTGAACTAGATTAACACGACTGCCCCTCTGGAACTACCTCACCTTGTCTCTCTAATATCCTGGGACCAACACAGCTATACCACCACAGTATACCAGATCTATCTAGGCATTTCTAAGACCGCACCATCATAGCACCTTAACACCTCACAAATATTAACATGTTCATCCTCACAACGCTCCTATAAGGTAGGCTACCAACATTATCTCCATTTTACAGATGGCAGAGAAAGATTAAATGACTTTCCTAACGTCACATAGGAAGTCTCTGGCAGAACCAGGAGTTGAACCTAATTCCCTGCTGCAGTACCTTTATCACAAGACCACCCTTCCACTTCAGGCTACCAGCTCTATGGTTTCCATAGAGTCTTCAAAGAGCACAAATGCTCCTTGGTTCATGTCGCAGCTCAGGAAGTGCCCTTCAGCAGCATGGGAGTCAATTTCCTGATTGCCCTACTTTATGGAATGCAATCAGCACCTATGTTTAGGTTAAGAGAGGCCAACAAAAATAATATGGAAAGGCAGAGGTGAGGGAGCTGTAATGAGAAATTTGAGAGAAATGAGTCAGAGCTATTGTCTGGCTGCAAGAGGTGGCCACTTTTCATTCAGATTTGAATGAGTGGGAAGGGCACGTGTAGATAAAAAAATCCAGCAATCATCGCTTTTTATTTTCTTCCCTTTCTTTCTTAGCTGGAGTATATTCATGTAACTCAGTGATTTTTAACTTTTTGCAGGTTGCAACATGCTTGGCAGCATACTGTGACCCTACAGGACACATCAGCCCATCACCCCAGACTGGTTCTACACATTTCCCCGCTCTCGGTGACATGTTTAGCACTGTGTGGCGAGACAGTAATATGTCCTGGCACAGCACTTGGGTTTGGATCCAAAGCCCACTGTACCACATCCATCCTCATTTACTGAAATGGACTTTGGAGCAGATTATCAAGGGCATGCTTAAATCGAAGCACATGAGGGTTGATCCTGGCAGAGGCTGAGGACTCCAGCCTACAGATGTGCTGCATCCCACTGAAGTTAGCGGAACTATTCAGGTGCTTAAAGTTAAGTACATGAATAAGTGTTTTGCTTGGTGGGGTTGGAGCACTTAGCATCTGGCAGGATCAAGTCCATGACTGGTTCAACTAATCTTAACATGACTCATGCTTAAAGTAAAGCAGGTGCTTAAGCCTGTTTGCTAAATAAAGTGCCTACTACGGGGGAGAATCAGGCCCTCTGGTTTTGAGTCTGGAGTCCTCTGTTGGCGATTCTCATGTCCTGTCTTCTTTTCTTTCCCTTTAAAACTCAGGAACTATGTTCTCTCTCCCACTTTCATCGGTTCCCTCCTTGCATTTTAGGAAATCATAACAAATTATATGTTGACACTGAAGAAATGATTGTAGTCAAATTGGCCTTTGGCAAAGCTGAAGATATTACAGAGAAGAAGCCAGTCCTGATTATTTAAATTATAATAGGTTAAAGATCAGCTCCTAGATAAATGGTTTATTCCTTCTGCATACTTGATGTCCATTAAAAAAAAAAATTCAGCTTCTGTAAAATTTGAATGAGCTGCTGTGCTGGGAGCTATACAAACAGAGAAAATGTTCCCTTTCCCAAAGAGTCTAGTAAACCATCTATGCCTTACTTTTCTGCTCCCTCCTCAGTCACCTATGAACTTTTGGAAGTGTCCAGAGAGCCAGGCCCAAATTCTGGGTAGGATTCACTCAGCCACACACAGAACTGAGGGAGACATATTCCTTCTTATGTTCAAGCTCTTCTGAGTAACAGAGTGATACTATTCACTCACAATTTGTGCTGGCTATTTAGAGTAACCAGGCAAATTCAGCTGCCACTGGAACACCCTGATCTTTATTTGGTCTGCCAACTTGCATATTATATATTAGTTGGTGTTTCCTGTCTCATTAGTCAGTGCCAGGTAACCTTACTTGAATATGTGTCTATTTTACAAGTGTAGACAAGCCCATTCCTTCATTGAAATTCTCAATTGAAGAATTAATTAGTTCATATGATAAAGTACTAAAGAGAAGGAAGAGCAAGGTTAATAACATATATTAATAAAATACCAGCAAGGTAAAATGACCACTTGAGTCCTAGCTAAGCTATATGAATATACATTAAGTACCTTTCTCTGCAAGTGGAAGGCTTCTGGAGACTTAAGAGTGAAGGAAAAAAAAAAAAAAAGACCAGAGATACACTAGGACAGAGATACGTGAACAAACTGGGCAGCAGACAAAGAGCAGGGTGGATGATTAGTGAACAGCTCTAACACTATCAGAAAACTTCTTTTGAACTTAATTTGAGAAGGATTATAAACGGTATAAAATTAATGTTAATTGTTAATGAGTAGTAACTGTTATTATACGCAGTCAATGATTTTTATCGTGTTTATTTATTTGTACTGCAATAGTGCCAATGAGTATACTGCAAGGAATCAGAACCCCATGGCACTAGATGCTGTGCAGACAAATTCAGAACAAAAAGATGTCATCACGCTTCCACACTGAAATCAATGTCCAACTGCCATTGATTTCAATGGGATCACCACTTTTAACTTTTCTCACACTCTTCTTGTGAACTCCCCATATTTCATCTCATCTGCTTAGATATCCAGCAGTTAAAGTATAATTTGGCGGGCCCCGGCACCCTCCTAAATTGGCGAGACCCTCTCATGCTGGTGTGGGCCCCCTGACACCAGTGAGGGCTCCCTTTGTCCACCCCAGTTACTGCCCCCAATATCCAGGGGTTAAAGTATAATTTGGGGGGAACTGGAGCCCTCCTAAATTTCCAGGGCCCCCTCACACAGGTCTGGACCCCCCTCATGCAGGTCCTGGTCCCCTTCATGCACCCCAGCTACTGACCCCCAAATGCCTGCCCCCCACCTCAGCTACTGCCCCAAAACACCTACCCCCATCAGACCCCTTCCCCATGTTCTTCTCAGCCCCAATCCCCCCTCCCTGCCCCATTCCAGCCCTCGTAACCCCCCACCTCACCTCCCCATCTTCACTCCACACTCTTCAGCCCCCCAAACCCTCCCCAGTGCACCATTCTGACCCCTTCTCCCCCCCCACACTCTCCCTGCCTCTTGCTTTCCCTGCTGGCTGCCTGACCCCCCCCCCAGCCCCCTTACCTGTCTGAGGTGGTCAAAGAGCTGGGTGGGGGGAAGGAGGCTGCAGCATTGGCTGGCCAATTGGCTGGCAAAAAGGAGCCTGGGCCCGAGGCTGGGACTGGGCCACGGGCACTGCCCAGCCCTCGCCAGAAGGGGCAGAACCACCACAGGCTCTGGGGAAAGGAGGGATGGGTGGCTAGGCTGGCCCCAGCCCACAGCCCCTCCTTTCCATTGGCCTGGGGGAATGCACTGGAATGCTGTGTTCTGGCGCACCCTTCCATTTTTAGGGGAACCCAGAACACAGTGTCTGGTGTGTCCCCCTATTTTTAGGGTACCCAGAATGCTGGCTCCCTAAAAAGAGGGGGCTGCGGAAGGGCATTCTGGGGCATTCCCCCTTACTTACAGGCATTCCCCCTGCAGATATCTCTAAAGTCACCACTAATATATGGATCCTAAAACATAGCAAATCTAATTTATAACAAGCACATCTGTATGTTAGGAATTAATTTAAAGGACTGGAAAACAGGCATTATAGGGAAAGACTCAAAGAGTTCGGTCTGGCTAGCTTAACAAAGGGAAGGTTAAGGGGTGACTTGATCACAGTCTCAGACTCTTAGTACTCTGATCAGGAACAAAAATTTAGTAATAATGAACTCTTCAGTCCAGCAGCAAAAGGCATAACACAATGCAATGACTGGAAATTGAGCTAGACAAATTCAGACAGGTAACAAAGCACACATTTGTATCAGTGAGGATAATTAAGCTTTGGAACGATTTACTAAAGGCTGTGTTGCATTTTTCTATCATAGGCCACGTTTAAATCAAAATTGGATGTTTTACTAAAATACATGCTCTAGTTCAAACCCAGAATTAATTCAGGGAAGTTCTGTTGCCTGTGTTGTATGAGAAGTCAGACCCAATGCTCACAGTGGTCCCTTCTGTCTATGAAGCGATCACATTTCACTTACACAGCAATTTATTTCCAAGACATGCATTGGCAGTGAAGGGAAATATTCAGGTGGAAAGCTGAGAGTTGTCGCTCTGAATCAGACACACTATGATTGCTGTCTTCATGCCTTTCCTGTACTGTGCCTCTAATCACCAAAAGTATCACAAAAGTAAAAAGTTGCAACATGTTTCCCTTACTTCTTTGTATTGTTTCATCACTGACACAATTAAATATTTACATCATTGCTGCAGTACATTTAGGAAAGCAATATAGCCATTCTCCTTTGGTAGACAGGTGGGAAATATCATTTTCAGTTTAGCCAGTGATCCTGTATCCTAACCCTGAAAAAAATGGGCCTAGAGCTGAAGGGTATTGATGAAGGTGGTAACTATGGAAGTGCCACAGAATCACAAAATAATTACTTCCATCACATTACATCATCACATGGGAACTGGAAACTCACTTCATCGCCCTGTAAAAGGGAAGGAAAATATGAATTCAGAGCCTTTGTTCTAGAGAAAATACTCCAGTTTACACCCTCCATTCTGCAGCAAAGCCACAGCATATGCTGATTCTTTTTTGATTCATGTTATCTCGTCATAGAATGCCCCGTACTTCTTTAAAATGCTAATGTACCATTGAAACAAAGAAAATAACAGTACATTATGTTCCATGAATTATGTTGATCTGTTGGTCAGTGTCACTCCAAAATGGCTCTCAATTTTAAGAATTCAGCTGTATAGTGTGAATTTACTGTCATGCTGTGGGAGAGAGGTTAACATAATATCAAGAAGAGTTGTGAATGTGTGTTTGTATTTGCATTTAAAGAGTGAATTCTAAAAGGTCTAACACACTCTTTGGAGGCAGCTGGAGCAATACAGAAGAGAAAGAGGAAGCCTTGCTCCTTTGTTTCCTGATTTTATCCTCCAAGAAATCCCTATTTCCTTAACTACATAGGGAAAAGGTTGGCTAATAATAAAAATGAGCATTAAGAATTTAGGACTGAAATATGAAACAATTTATCATCATTATTGCTGCATTACCTGGCAGTATCAACAAAGATCAGAACCCCACCGTACTACAATTCAAGAAAGGCAAATGCTGAGATGGAAGAAATATTGTCATCTCCATTTCACAGATGGGGTGCAGAGGAACAGAAAGAAAGAGAGAGACTGAGAGGTGCCCAAAATCATGCAGGAACTCTTTGGCAGAGCCAGGTATGTCAGTTACGCTGATGTGCTCCCATGTTCTTCCAAGGTGATTGGAAGAGTTTACCTAAGAGTAGAGTTTGTCCTTTAATGTGAAAGAATAAATAAAAGTGTAGTAAATTAACTGTTGTGCATTCAGAGGTTTGAAAAAAAAAATCAGTCTGGGTTTCATTGACAGAAAATTATTTCTAGCCACAGGTAGGCAGCAGTCAGCTGCACAGGACCCTGAGGGGGCTGAAGATAATGTAATGTTAATAAGGGGCCAGCCTGTCTTGTGCTAAAATAGTCACTAAAATAAACATCTCTATCACACATAGGTGTTTACATCCTCAAAGTGCTATACAGACTTCAATTAATTCTCAGAACAGTCATCAAGTATGCAAATCAGGATTGATATTAGAGCAGAGGGAAAAGTTTGCAGGAATACCTGATGCCACAGATGGGGGATTGAAGAAGTACATAGTCAGCTAGATATGGCCAGAGTCTACCAGTCTAACACAAGTAGAATAGTACATTGCTACCGGCCACATTGTAGTCCCTGACTGAAGGCGGGAGACCCCAAGAGAGTAAGGTGGTATTCAGCTTCAGTAAAGGTATCGCTGTGTCACCCTTAGAATGAGCAGGTAGCCTGGTCTTGAGCCAGTATAAAATGGCACAACTCCATTGACTTTCATGCATTGCCTCTAATTTATTCAAGTGGAGGATCTGGCTGCCAGGGCTTTCTTAGTCCCATTGACTTCACTGGAAGGGCTTAGGACAGTAAGAATGACACTTGATTCAACGTGTTTGCAGGATTGGATTCTTCACCGCTGAATGTATTTCTACATACTGCCTACACAGACATTGTGTTGCCCTAACCACAGCGACCTAAGCACTTTGCCTCTCATGGACTTACTTTGATGCCTAGAGAGTTAGAGACTTAGACATTTGAAGAGTTAGGTTGATGTAAGCAGCCTCATGATGATTTAACTAAGCATAGACCAAGCCCTAAAAATAGATGATGCAGTTCAAGCTGGAATTGTTTTGGAGAAGTTCATAATGGAAGCCCTACTGACCTTCAAAAGTAGTAACTCAGAATCTCTTTCTAAGACTTTCCATAGCTGACAATAATACTTTAATGATAACACAATAGTCCTGTTGCTGATTACATCTTTACCTACTACTGTGGTAAGCATGGTATAAAGGGAATAGAAAATAATTTGAAATATCAATGCATCATAACAAATTCATCTATTTTATTATCCAAAGGACTGTATAGTTAGCAAAACCCAATTCATCTTTATTTTGTTCTTTTTATTGCTAATTTAGGAAATGTTTGGGGGTTTGATCACTGTACTCCACAGAAGAAAAATCAGAGAAGTCAAATCAATCAAAAACCTTGAACAGATGCTTAATTTTAAGCATGGGAGTAACATCACTGAAGCTAATGGGACATCTCATGAGCTTAAAGTGAAGCCTGTTTTTAAACATGAGTTTGGATGAGGGGCAGGGACGTTCATCACCTTGCACAACAGAGCTTTCAGAGAACAATACAGAGTTTAAAGAGGGGGACAGTGCCTTGATGAGTAATGCCATGAATTTGTCTCCCTTGTTCACTGTTACCCGCCTCCCCCCATTGCAAATGTTCTGGCATAGCTGTAATACATTAATTTTATACCTAACTGAAAAATAAAATTTTTTTATTTTTCATCTATAATAGACTCTTTTACTGATTTCTTCAGGTGCTGTTCGGTTTCCAGGCTTGATCAGCCCCTGCTCCATGCTGTGGCCTGCTACAGTGATTCATTGCAGAGGAAAAGAGTTTTTCTGGAGGGATAAAAAGGGAGGATTCTTCCTGTTTCTTTAGCCACGTCTTGGCAGCTGTATCATCAACCTATTACTCATATTTCAACTCTTTAATCATCAATAGCTTCTGACTACTACCTCGACAGATACAGGGTAAGATTTCCACAGTGATATATGTTGCCTTTCTTATATTTTGATATCTGGAAGTAGAAAATTTCAAGGAAAAAGGGCTTTCCACTAAGATGACCATAAATCTCATTGTGTTTACAACAGAAGACTGACCAGAAGAGTTTATTAAATCTATAAAGGATTTGATGTATATCAAACTGTTACATAAAGTCAATACTTTGGAAAGAACTAGACAATAAATACTCTGCATGAGGCAATATTTCTATCACAGGGAAAGCAATCACATAAAGATTAGGAGTCCAATTTCAATATTGAATGTCAGTCTGCTGTAAGAAGACATTTATTGTTTTTTTTGAATTATCACAAGGCGCGAGATAAGGTACAACAGCCGGAACCCAGCTAATCATGCCATCAAATTTAAAACTACTCCTTCACCTTTTAAAAAATCACTTTACTACTTTGCAAATAAAAAGCACACCTCTTCCGTGTGTTTGGAGGTGGAAGGCAGATTTATTAAAACAACCCATAAAAATTCCAAGTTCAAATTAAGCCTCAATGATTAACTAACTAAAAAGTTCCACTGCAGACAATTAATTGTACAGAGCTAGTTTGTCACTTCACTTCTAGTGTGGGGCACAGACAGATAATGAATTACATTTACCTTTAAAGTATATGTTAGTTAATGTTGTGTATGTGTCCTTCAGTGTCATAAGTAAAATAATTCTGTAATCCTGTGTAATAGACATTATAACCTATGTCCAACAAGACTCCATATTGTCAGTTTGGAACTCCTGCTTAAACACTGAACAGCATTTTGTATACTTGATGAAACCTGGTTTAGGCGTATACTGTGTATGTTCTTTTAAATGTGTGAACAAGGCGTGTGAATGAAGGGTGTGTGTGTGTGAAGGGGCCAGCCTCAACTGCTGGCCTCTCCTGATGAAGCACAAGTACCATCTAACTGGCTGAACAATGCAGATATCTCTGATTAAAGCCAACAGAAGGACCCACCCCAGAAAGAAAAAAACAAAATACAATCAAGTCTGCAAGTGACTGGTGACCAATGATCTCACAGGAACCCTGAGTTAACATGACACAGCAAATCCCATAGATTTACATGAAGGCCAGCAAGTATAAAAGATGGGTAAGAACATGAAAACTTTGGGGTCTCATTCTGCAACTGTCATCTTGGAGCACTGGATCGCGACCGACAGAGGCCTGGCTCCCTCCTTGTGCCCAGCCAAGTTGTCCACTAGGCTGGCTCAAGCAACCCATGAAAGGACTGGTAATTATATCATACCAGGTTGCAGAACTTCTTGTGTGTGTATGTGTGTGTGTGTGAGACTGCTTTTTGCTATCCTTCCTTATTTACAATAAATGTGGCATATTGCCTTGTCCCCCTGAATAAGATCCTGCAGGTCTTTTCTTTTTATTGGGGCGTGCTGTCCTGGGTGCCCTAGCTGCAAGTAAGGGGCAATGCATAACTGAGGCAGCCCATGGGAGGAATTCTGTCTACACTGCAGGCATACTGCAAGTCACATTGTTTTTAAGCCGCACAAAGCTCTTAGACATGTGTCTAGATGTCTGTTGAACCCAAGGTGGTATATTTGTCTGGGGGTAGGAACTAGAGTGTGCACTGACCTATGACCAGCCTCCCACCCATGCAACTGCAGTGTAGACATAGCCTGAGAATTCTGCTTCCCCTCCATCCCCTTTGCTTCAAGGAGGCAATAACTTGCTGCTGCCTTTGACCAGAAATTTCCAGAGGGATAGCCGTGTTAATCTGTGTATAGCAAAAGCAGCAAGAGTCCTGTGGCACCTTATAGACTAACAGATTTCTTCAAGCATAAGCTTTCGTGGGCTTCAACCTGCATCTGATGAAGTGGGTTGAAGCCCACGAAAGCTTATGCTCAAAGAAATCTGTTAGTCTATACCGTGCCACAGGACTCTTGCTGCTTTTGCCTTTGGCCAGGAATCAGTTGCCATCCACAACAGGCCTCTTCTGAGAAAGAATGAACAGCTGTAGCACCAATACCCATGACAAATATATGCCAACATGCCTAGTTTTGAGTCAGGTCAACATAAAATTCTACAACTGAAGTTCATCTCCCATCATGTACCATGTGACTTCCATGGTGCACCACACTGCTCTCTTAGGGGGACAATATCACTGTATCATGGGAGGAGTTGTCTGTCCAAGACACCTGCACATTGAAAAGATGGTAGTATCCTGTCAGACATATCCTAACTACAGCTGAGACAGCGTGCCACCAAAGGGAAATGCTGTCTAACATGAAACTGACTTGAAACAAAATGTTTTGGGTCATTTCAACAAACCCAAATAGATCTATTCAGTTCAGTTCAGTTCAGACCAAATCTAAAGGAAATAATTTGGGTTTTCCTGAGAGAGAATGAAATAGTTGCTACAAATTTAAAAGAAAAAAAAATCCTCAACTTTTTAGAAATGATATTTTCTGCCAAAACCTTTGGGTATGGAAATTTCTGGAGGAACTTTATTTTAAAGAGCTGAAAGCAAAACAAATGAAAAGGGTTGCTTTTTATTTTGTTTTGTTTTCTTTTATTTTAGTATTAACCAGATTCTTTCCAAGTTGTAAAGTCACTTTTCTTTAACGTTCTTTGCCTGTAAGAGCTTTTAAGCACTATCTCCATTGGCAATTTCTGGTTATGAGGTGAGAATTAAAGTGGATTGCTACCCTGCAGGTGTTCTGTCATCAGTTCCTCTAACCTAGTACGCAACACAATGCCTCAGTAGTACACAGTTGCTCATTTCCTCACATTCATGCCTCTAGCAGGCAAACGGTTCAACCCCTTGTAAATTCCTGTACCCCTGCTCAGTGGCTCTGTGTCAGTCTGTGCTCTGTGAAGGACGTCTCATGCTACAGGATATGTGCTTGCTGTTCCCTGCATGTGCTGGTGAGTTACTGCATGGCATTCAGAAGTACTTGGCAGCTAGTAAGAGACATAAAATGGACACCAATAAAGAAGCACAATTGCACAGAAAAGAACAAATATTTCTAATGTAACAACTGCAGCAGGGTAAACTACATTGTTATATCATGGTGTTTTTCTGTGATCTATCAGCTCATGACTTTTCTAATCAACAAGACCAAAAGAAGGTTGAAAATACTCGGCTTAATGACAATGGCAGGCAAGATTTTATCATCTTAAAATAGCAGTGGCAGCATTCAGAGATGACGCTTGGATCGGTCACAACTGAACATCCTGAGGCACAGACAAAATTCAAGTTCAGATCAAACTCTGCCACTGATTTCTCTCTCTCTCTCCATATGCAGCTCTTTCACCAGTCCAGTGAATGCCCACAACTCTTGGGATAGTTCAGACATGGATCTTAATTTTGAGGTCCCTTCCTGGTCTAGTGGCACCATGTGGGTAAGAATCCCCCATCCTTTGAGATGACCCCCATCTTCTACATGGTTTAGGCCACTGAAGGACAACCATATTGCAAATTGTACATACGAGGAGCAGTACCCCACAGCGACTGCTTTTTGCAGTACTGAGGACTGGTTCCCACTACTGTAGCTGATTTTTGGCCATGATTTCCTCTCTGATTGCTCTCCCCTATTCCTCCCTTAATACTTGCTGCGCTCAGTTATATATTTCCTACAAGTGAGAAGGAAGAGAGGTGTTAGACTCTGAAAGCACCTCTGGGAGTCTGTCGTCAGACCATGGATAAAATTATTGGGAAAATTAGTTGTGGAAAGCATTATATGTCATCAAGATGGAGGAAAAGCAGAAAATTAGCCCTTACCACAATGCTGGACAACGGGATCATGTAATCTCTTCATGATCACATCACGTCCTCCTTTTTATGTTTTCCAACAGTGCAGTGCCCTCAACTACATGCTGGGACCTTACTGCATGTATGGGTCAGAAGGAAAAGCCCCAACTACTGACTTTTTATCACTGCTTCTGGCAGCATTCTGGGTTTTCCTTCTATCCAAGTACCAGTCAGTCCCTGTCTTACTCAGTATCAGATATGATACTGTATGTCAAGCATGTATGGTAATAAGCAAGTGGCATGGAGAAATTATAAGCAAGTGACAGATGCTTCCATCTTCCTTCTTAGACACCCCCTCGTCTTTCTCCAACTCATCATCTCTCTTCGTTTATAGACCTATGCATCTCCATTTCATAATCATTAATGTCCTATTTCAGCAAGGCATGGGCACAACTTTATGCACTTTGAGTTAGACATCTGCTTAAGTAACCTACTGGATAAGATGCCTTTTGACCACCTTTTAGTAAAGGACAAACAAGCCCTATCAACAATGAATAGGGTGGCAGGAGGTGGGGAGAGGAATCAAAAAACACTTGTAGAGAGTGGAAGTTTTCAAGGAGTTACATAACTAAAACAGGCAGGGAAAATTTTACAGTTTTTAAGAATTCTGTTTTCCTGGGTTTGTTGTTAAAAATCAGAGTTTCAAGCCTAAAAAATTTCATCAGGATTTTGTATTTACATCTTTTTACCTGTGGTATCTGCTGATCAAAGCACACACACACAAAAAGTTTCACAAAAATATCAAAATACCGCTTCCCTTTCTTTTTGCTCAAAATTTTAAAAATTGTTCATCAACTCCTATTACTCAAAGAAAAGGAGGTAGTTTTGCAAGACAGCCTGGAGTCTTCAGGATACTATGACCTCCAAAATCTCTTAAGTTAATACAATGATAGCTTTGGACGGTGGAGACTGTGTTCAATTCCCTGTTCCTCTACAAACTTACTTTGTGACCTTGATCAAGAGACTGAAGGCTGGACACTGGATTTTTCTCTCATTACAATAGGTAATTTCACCTCATCTCCCTCTGTATGCTGCTCCCCAGTGTTTGAATCTTTACAACCATCTTGATTTGCTGTTACAGTGTGACTGTTCCCATGACTTATGCTTCTCTGCATTTATTTCCTCCCATTCTGTAAGTTCCCCCATCTTCAAAGTGTCTGATTAAGTGGGATTTTTTTCCCCACAAAAGCTCATGCAATTAATAAATTTGTTAGGCTATCCACACATATGCACTTATTTTGATTTAAGTTACATTGAAATAAGCTAATTCAAAATAAAATCCTTAATTTGATTTAACTTAAATTGAATTAAGGAGAAACACCAAATAGAAATAGCAAGTCCAAACACAGGACTTGCTATTTCGATTCAGGAGAGCAGCACCATGGGAGGTGTGAGCCAGGCAGGGGAAAAAAGCCCCCAGGCAAGAGATCCCTCTGCCCTGCATCCCCTGTTGCTGGTGGGGCAGCGGGGGAGGGACAGTGGGAAACCCCAGCTGCTGCCCAGGCAGTGGGTCCCCGAGCCGGTTCGCCCTGCAAGGGGGACTTGGTGACTGCCGCCTGGTTGGTGGGTCAGAGATCTGGCACCACCTGCTGCCCCAGCAAGCCAGGAGTTAGCGGGGCAGTGGGTGCAGGAGCTGGCTCGCCCCCATTTCCTGGGCTTGCCTGCTGCAGCCCTGGTGGCCAGTCGGAGAGCTGGCTTGCCCCGTTTTCGGGGCTTTCTGGCTGTCAGCGGGGTGGCAGGTGTAGGGGGCATGCCAGCTCCCCCGCCTACTGCCCTACCGGCAGCTGGCAAGCCCTGAAAGCGGGGCAAACCAGCTCCCCGGCACGTTGCTGGGGCTGCAGCCGGCAATCCCCGAAAGTGGGGCAAACCAGCTCCCACATCCGCTGCCGGCCAGTAGCCAGCTTGCTGGGACAACGGGGGTGCTGACTCCTGCACCCACCACTCCGCCGGCCCTCCAGCACCTCCCCACCCTCCCTGGCCAGGGTGCTAATGAGGGGTGGGTCCTCCTTCCAAGATGCCATGCACCCTGGGAGGAAGGTCATCTGTTATATTGATATGTGGGTCATATCAATGTAACAGAGGCAGACGGGGTTATTTTGAAACCACAATTTTGAAATAACTCTTATTTCAATATATAATGAGGTTTTATTATATTGAAATGATTTTCCTTATTTCAAAATAAGGAAACATCGTCTGGACATAAACATTTTTCAGTCGAAATAACAAGTGTTATTTTGATTTAAAAGCTGCGTGTGGACTTGCCCTTAGTCTTTAAGTGCCACTGGATTCTTTGTTTGTTTTACTGAAATAGACTAAGGCAACTGCCTCTTTGAAATGTTAAAACGTTAGTTTGGCTTAACTACATTGCTCTGGGTTGGGAAAAATTTCATGCACTATGCGGTGTAATTAAGCTGAACTACGTCCCTGTGGAGACACCACTAGGTCGATGGAAGAATTATTCTGGCAGCCTAGCTACTGTGTTTCAGAGAGGTGAATTTACTACAGTGATGAAAAAACCCTTCAACTGTTGTAGTAAACACCACTGCAGTGTTTCTAGTGCAGAGATACGCTGAATCTCTCTCTGTGTCTCTGTTCCCCAACTGCAAAATGCAGATAATAGACTTCTCTACCTCACAAAAGTTATGAGGATAGATAAAGATTGTGAGGTTCTCTGACATGATGAGGGAGGGGGAATAAATACCCCTTAGATATACACAGACAGAAACAGAGATTCCAAGATAGTGGCTGCAAGTGTCATTAATCAAGCTGGCAGGATCAATTTTAAGTGTCTTGTTTGGCTGACGTAAATTTGAGCATAGACATAATACAAGCTCTTAGAACAACTTCAGTGGTTTTCATTCTCTGTTTACCATGTATTTCACCAACAGGTAGTATCTTTAAAGGGAACGAAGAGAATGAACTATTTGCATGTTGTGTACAAGTAAACAAAGACAGATTCTTTAAAGGATAAGATTAGACAACAGTTGATATGAACACGGCTATTAATAATGAACCCAGAAATCATCAATCATACTTATCACCTCACACTCGTGTTTCCAACATGATGAATCTCACTGATAGTCGTCCACTGTGGTGAAGGGAAATGTAATGAACCAGTCACTCTTTATTATCAAGGATTGAAATTCAATTAAATTAACTTGATTATTATGAACCATTTTAACAATGCTAAATTCCCATGATAATGTATGAGATATGTGCAGTTATAAACATATTTTATAGACCAAAGAAAATGCTCTTTTCTCAGTGTCTTTGACTGGCGATGCTCACAGGCAACATTTTGAAAGCAATGGGGTGGAGATAGGCTGTGGGTCTGGCTGGCTTTTAAAGTGATAGCCATGGGCGTAGTTAGAAGAATTCTTTACCTGTCTTTTTATTTGAGGACTTTCTATAGCAGCCTTCACCAAAAGATCAGTGGTTTAGTCAGTCTTTGAACAAATACATTTCATGTTCAAGGTGTCCAAGATACATGGATATAGGGCTAGACAGACTTTTGGTCTGACTCACTATGGCCTGTCTAATGTTCTTATTAATTCCAGATCTGTCATGATGAGGGCTTAAGCCAAAAAGGAAGCATGTTCTTTCAGTTGCAGCAGCTGAATTCTAGTCGAGATGACAGATATAGGCCACAGGTGTGCCATGACGCAAGGACAAGTCTAAATGTTTTTTAAAAAGGCGCCAGTCAGGTGGGTGTGCACATAGAGTAAGAGTCAACTTGTTGACCCTGGTTCAATTTATATTACTTTTAAAAATCAGAGGAAAAATGGTTTTCAAAATCACAAAAGGGAATTAGGAACTTAATTCCCATTGGAAATCAATGGGTGTTTGGTCCTTAACTCCTCTTTGCGCCTTTGGAAATCTCCCCCAGAATGTGCCAAATACATATGTTTATCTTCAAGTGCCTTATTTTATTTTTTGGCCATTTCAGCCATTTTTGGATCCAGGAACTCTTACTGAACAGAGGGAGCCTTCAACTAAGTTTTGGAATTTTCATGATTTCCAACTAAGGCTTCAAGCTGAGAGCTGAAAATTACATTTTTCTAAATGTACCTGCAGGGCTTTGGGATCCAACAGTCTACTAAAGTCTGCCACGCTTCCATGTTCTTATATAAAGGGGTAAAAATGATTTTATTGTCAAAGGCGGTAAGTAACCACAACTCCAAATGACATGAATGGGAGCAGCTAATGCTCAGGGCTGTTGAGAATCTGGCTAGAGAGTGAAATCCATGTCTCTGAGACATCATCGGCAAAGCTTCAATGGAACAAGATTCCTCCAGGTGTCCCAGTTTAGGCTCCCGAAAATTGGGTGAACTAAAGTCACTCAGCTCCTCATCTGTATTATGAGGATGTTCATATTTATGTAAACGCAGCTGTTGTGAAAAGAAATGGATGAATGTTTGTGAGGCACTCCGATACAAAGGTGATGAGCACCATAGAAAGAGATTATAAATTGAGGAATATATCAAATAAAGTGCAAGAGTAAGAGCTTCAGCATCAGAAGGTGTTTACCTGATTTACTATGTCTTGTGCCTTTCTTGATGTTGGGGTTGCAGCACCTCTTATTCATATTCCGTTTAAAAACCATTGAAATGCTGTTATTTTTTAAGACAGGAATATATAATTTCTCAGATGTAAATGCTCCCTTTTGTTTCTGCTCTCTTAAAACTTATGCAGAAAAGAGAATAGGAAAAGGAGCCTCCGATTATTTCTATGCTGCCCCATGGTTGGTCTTCCACCCGCCCCCAACTATCTGATAAATGGCAATCCTGTATACATTATCTATAGACTGATGTGTTAAAATTTTGTTCACAGGCACCCTGGGGAAACAGCAACCTCATTAATCTGAGATCAGATAAAAATACAAGCTGGGTCTGGGGCATATAATCCGATGTACTGATGAGGCGATTGTGGATTTACAAATTTATCAAAGCTTTTCAGGTTTATACATAGATGAAAAGAGGATTAGGAAGTTTTGAGGGGGAATTCAGAGATTCCCCACAATGTAAATAGCTGCAGGACATCATAAAATGTGCCTCACCCTGGGACGATGAGGGAGGGAATGTGGAGATTTGAGAAGTACTGGGTATTGTTGCAGTAGCTGACCAAGAAGGTCTTCTGCCTCTGGTGATGGGGAAAATCTGCTACTCACGTGTTGTATCACACACAGACACTTATGGAAGATCATACACTGACGTGCTGAAGGAAGACTGCTAGCAATGTGTGTAAGTGGAAAGATGTGCATGTCAAAGAAAGTGATTTACTCAGCCTGTTAAAATGTTCAGTTTGGGTTAGAGAGGGACAAAATAGTCTTTATTTGTCCAAACCTGCTCCTCTGTTTCCAGAGATTATAAGATGAGCGAACTGTGAGGAAGATGACTAAAGTCCCACACACGCTGAACAGTAAGAATGGTGGGTTACTTGCCAGTAACAGTCCTTCTTCGAGATGAGCTGCTTCGATTCATTCAATAATGTGTGTATCTGTGCTGGAGCGGACGATTGGTCGGAACTCTTTTGCCCTAACCTGTCAGAAGAGGGTAAGTGGCTACCGCCCCCCACGCCACCCCATGGCTATATATGTGGCCGCCGCCAGACCCCTCCCCAGTTCCTAGGAGTCGCCAACTCCAAGTGCGGGGACAGGGGAAGGGTTGTGAATGAATCCGAGCAGCCCATCTCGAAGAAGGACGCTTACTGGTAAGTAACCCACCATTCTTCAAGAGCTGCTCAGATACATTCAGTAATAGGTGACTGCTAGCCAGGGGCATTGCTGGCTGGGGGAGGGACCGGGGGCACAGGCCCAGGCCTGCCCCCAGCCCCACCCCCAGCCTGCAGGTCCCACCCCCTGGCTGGGGACAGGGACAGGCACCACCACGCCGCTGAGGGCGGCCAGGGCCCACATCTCCAGCGGGGGACACAGCCACTGTGGCCGCCGGCGGCCAGGCCCCAGATCCCCAACTGGGGACGGGGCCCCAAATCCCCAGCGGGGAATGGGGCAGCCACGGCTGCTGGCGGCCAGGCCCCAGATCCCCGGCTGGGGACGGGCTTCTGCGGCTGCCAGCAGCCAGGCCCCGGATCTCCAGC
Source organism: Podocnemis expansa (assembly GCA_007922195.1). Lineage (NCBI taxonomy): Eukaryota > Metazoa > Chordata > Testudines > Podocnemididae > Podocnemis > Podocnemis expansa. Next base: position 19,471,663 of record ML681971.1, on the reverse strand, counting down.
CCGATTGGGCTGGAGATCCGGGGCACTGCTGCTGGGTTTCGGGGCATGTGCCCTGGAGTGCCCAGCGCCAGCAACGCCCCTGCTGCTAGCCATGCTGATGGATGGCAGGTGGAGTTGGCTCTTCTACCTTCAGCACAGCATATCTCTGACATGGGTAGTTGTCCAACGAGCAAGGTCCTCAAGGGGTCTAATGTATTGACCTAAGGACCTTGATCCAGACAAGAATGGCCTGGGATCGTAGGATCTAACCAGTGGAGAGAAGCAGGCCCAGTTTGTCCAAGCACCAATTGATGTGCGTGGACAGGACTGCTCTACCTGAGAAAGTACTGGCAGAGGTGTGTGGAGACCAGAAGATTGAGTGTTCTGGCAGCAGCACGTGTTGGCTTAATAACTTTGAGGGAGTTCACAAGGCCTTAGGATTGCCAGACTGGCAGTGGTGGTTATTGGACACTGCAAGAAGCGGTGGAAGGGAGGGAGACCATCTTTCCCTCAGTTCGGCAGTGTAAGGCACATGCAAACCATGGACCAGACGAATACGTGAATCTGATGCACTTGGTGTCCTGCAGCAGGGATGGGGTACCAGGAGCGGGCGGGGAGGAACTAGGAGCATTTACCTCGTCCTAGTTTAAGGAAGAATGTGAAACGCCAAAGGTGACAGCTGACGACCTCATACAGCACACTTATAAGTGATGCACTCGGACTGGCATGGGGAAAACCAGGTGCTTGACCCACACTACAGCACTGTATAAGATAGACACAGATGGGGCTTCCTATAGGCTTGAAGACTATACCCCGGGCCTACGTGAGCTTACTGATGACACCATAAAGGGCTCCTTTTGAGGCGGACTGTCAGCATCCATAACGTTGCACTGACAGAAGGAAATAGTATTATTGCTATTCCCCCCCCCCCCTTTCTTTTTTTTTTTTTTTTTTTTACTATTAATAGCCTTATTGCTATTATTTTGTTATTACTATTACTATTTGGATTCAGTGGCTGGGAAATGGCTGAAAGAATATCAGGGGTGAGGAGCTGTCACAATGAAGGCAGAACCCGAGGGGTAGGCTCATGTGCACCGAGAGCCCCATATGCCAGTCCCCCTGGCCTACGGGACCAAACCAATGTTCCCTCTAAGGGGAGAGGGCAGCTGAGCAACTCCGGTTGCTCGCTGCGCTCCCCTCCCCCCGCGGGGCCCCCGGCGCAGCCCCTCCCCCCGCTCCTGACAGCCCTGTCCCCGCTGCTCCTGCTCAGCCCCCCCCCGGCAGTCCGCCCGCTCCCGCTCGCCCCCTCTCCTGACAGCCCCCCTCCCCCTCGCCCCCTCGCTGCTCCTGACAGCCCCCCCACTCACCCCCCTCCTGACAGCCCCCCCTCCTGCTCGCCCCCTCGCTGCTCCTGACAGCCCCCCTGCTCGCCCCCCCTCCTGACAGCCCCCCGCTCGCCCCCTCGCTGCTCCTGACAGCCCCCTCCCGCTCGCCCCCCGCTCCCGCTCGGCCCCCCCCCCACTTACCTTGGAGCTGGACTGGAGCCAGAGGGCCCAGCCATAACTCCCAGGCCAGAGGAGCTCTACGGAGCATGCCCAGATTTTCTGGGCATGCTCCGTTGGAGCTTCTCTGGGCGGGAGTTTTCAAAACTCCCAGCCCCAGAGGAGTTCTGTGGAGGCTGCCGGCAGTGCGCTGCCGGCAGCTTTCGCTGCGCTGGCGGCTGTGGCGGGCTGCACCACAGCGCGCCAGCGCAGCTTAAAGGGAACACTGGACCAAACTCACTTTGGCCTACGTGACCTTGCACCGCAGGGAAAGACCCACCCCAATATGGCACTGACCTTAAGCTTGGTGAAGCACAGGGGTGTGTATCAGGTTTAAGGCTCCTTGTGGGGAGGGCCCACAAGAAAAATTTGTGAGGTAAGAGAGGAGGAAGGAGTTACCTCTGATAGGGATGGAGCGAGGGTATGGCACCCTGGTAGGACACAACGGGAGGTCCCTTTTTGGGTTTTTTTTTAAGACACTTTTGGTTTATCTGAAGTGACCCCTATAAGCATTCTATCTTTATTATTAAGTCTTACCCAGGAAGGTGACTTCTATCAAGGGTCAGCTAATTTCCAAATTCCAGGTTGCTGTTCAGAATTTTGGGGTGGGGTTGATGTTAGGCTCCAACGAGTGAAAAGGAACCTAGTAGTCACTTAGGGCAGGAGTATAATATGCCAAGTCATGAATACTAAGACTAGAAGATCTTCAGACAGGGAGGGAGAGGGAGCTGTACCCGTGGGACTCCTGAGTAAGAATCTCCTGGAGCTAGGCCAGGGGTAGCCACAACGCTATGGCTGTCCCCGGAAGGTGAGCTACATGAGAGACACTGCTGGATAAAACTCTGGGAAACAATGATTGGGCCCAGACTCGTACCAGCTACAGGCGTGGTCTCTGAACCATCACAGTGGGACCGAGCAGCGACCATGGGCATAGTGAGGAAGGCAGAGGGACAAGTTCCTCTGGTTTTCCGTGACCTGAAGATCTCCTGATTTAGATGGAAGGAAGTGGCCACCTTAGAGGGAGAGAAAAAGAAGTGGTACAGGTCCACTTTGTCAGAGGCAAACCCCATATATGGGGGTTCTGACCTTAGGTCACCTCCTGGGCAGCAGTGATCATGAGCCAGGGGAAAGTGATTCATTGTTCGTTAATGTAGCCTTTTTCTGGTAGGGCGAGAGGGATGGTAGAGTAATGAGGTAGAGGCCCCAACTACTGAGACCTCTCTCAAGCGTGCTCACCCAAGCTATGAATACTGGAGGGTTTATCTCCCCAATGGAAATCATGAGCAATTGACCAAACGCTTGCTCCTGGTGATTGAGCTCCGACATTTGCGTCCAGTACTTGGCAGGCAGGGATGGTTTGCTTGCTCTGTGGGTTCAGGAAAGGGTTGAAGTACCACTGAGCTGGAAGCATATACCTCAGATCTGCAGTTGGAGATCGTTTGAATGCGAGCTAAGTTAAGCTAATTCACACTGGTGATCTAAAAGAAGGATTGGTTACTGTGGCATATAACGAAGGGTGAAGGGCTCCACTCAACCCTGTGGATAGGGAAGCAAGCGCCTTCTGGGAAGGGGGAGTGAAAGAGGGAGTGCCTGTCAACGAGGGGTCTCCAGAACATCTGTTTTGAAGATAGGGAGCGTGTGTAAGTGTAGCTCCCAGGTATGGGAAGGGCACGCATGGGGGGAAAGCCCCAGTCTAGTTCGGAATGGGTAAAGGTGAGGCGATACACTCTTCGATGTTTGAAGTGTGACCATGAATGCCTACCTGTCCTGGAGTGGACAAGGGAGGCGCTGCACGAGGAAGTAGGGGAGAGGAGGGCTTTCCCCCTGACGAAGTGTTGGGTATAAGGATGTGGTAACCCCTTGGGTTGGAGTCACACCTGTTAGCTAGGGGTTGTCCAAGTGAGTTCAGGCCACAGGCCTCCATCCTATCTGCTAAGCTATTAGCAGAGGCTTAGATAACCAGATGGGTCCAGTCCTCTCGGTTAATGGAAGCATTAAAATCAATAGAGGAGGAGGAAGGGCTGTCTGTCAGCTGGAAGGCAGAGTCCCAAGTCAGTGGGCACTCCATTGGGCACGAGCTCAAGGGCGGTGATTGGCAACCAGTTTGACTGATTATAACCAATACCGCTAGTCTAGCAGGTCAGGATCCCTCCCCCAGCCCAGAATTGTGGGGGAGGGACGTTGATGGGAAAGTCCCCCAACTGGATTTCGAACTGAAGTTGTGGTGGTGGGGAGTAATTCCTCACCAGCGGCTGTTGGGCATAGGAAGGAGGAGAGTCCATTTACTACCCGGCCTTATGGGGCCGGGGGACATGGAAGAGGACCTGCGGGAAGTAAACCCAGATATTTTAGCTCCCTCCAGGGGTTGTGAGCGGTACCCAAGATAGCAGAGGTCTCTGGTGGGAAGAGGGCATCGTCCTCAAAGGGAAGGTCAAGGGCCACCTGTTGGGAAGCCTGGGGCACTCTAGCTTCCTGTAGCCACACAGCACTGCACAGGGTCACAGCCAAGGCCATAGTGTGCGCTGCCATATCCACTGCATCCCAGGCCTACAAGACGAGGTCCTGGGAGGCTATCTTATCCTCCTCAAGGAAGGCATCATACTCTTCCCTCGCCTCTTGTGGGAGCAGATGTCTAAATTTATTTACTGACTCCCAAACATCCAACATATATCTGCCCACCAGGGCCTAGTTATTTGTAACACATAACTGGAAGGCCGAGGAGGAGTATACCTTCCGGCCCAGTAACTCTAACTCCTTTGCATCCCTCGATGTTGGGAGGGGATTGCAAGGAGCCTGCCCCGTCCCTAAGGCCGCCTCTACCACAGCTTGAGGTGGGACTGGGCGATGGATGAGCGAAGGGAATTCTGACCCTGGAACCTGGTGTTTGAGGCCCGCCATATCTGAAACCAGGGCGATGGAGCCCAGGTTTTGCCAGCAAGATGAGGCCAAGTCCCAAACGCTGGGGTGGAGGGGAACTGAGACTAGTTCTGCTGAGGAGAACACAGGCCTGAATAATGTGTCAGTGAGCTCTTCGGAGGACTAGACCTCCATTCCCATGTGGGCTGTGACATGGCGCAGGAGGTCAAAATGCGCCAATAGGTCCCCCGTGGAGGAACATGGCAGCAGGTTTAAGGTCCTGATTGGTGCTGAGTGGGATGGTACTGACGTGGGCACAGTGGTCTCCTGTGGGGACCATTCATGGGGGCAGTACTGAAAAGGTGACAGTGCAGAAGGCCAGCGCCGGGGCCATTTGGAGCCTTTTGAGGCCCCCTTCCCTGGGCTGGGAGTGGGAGAAGCATCTCAGGACCCTTGGGGACGGCAGGGTGATATGCTGCTGAGGAGATGGCTGAACAGTACTGGGACTCAAGGAAGTAGTGGGCTCCAGTGTCGGGGAGTCCGGCCCTGAAGGAGGAGAACACATACAATGCCGTTTTTGCTGTGCCCAGACCTTTGAAATGAAGGCTAGTTTTTCTCTTCTAGCAGGCACTGGAGAGGGAGGTGTGGGCAGTAGGTGAAGCTCCCTTGCTGCCTCGACTGCCTCCAGGGTCTTCAGAATTGGTACCGACCCTGCCCGTTCCTGTGGGGAGCCCCGTGTCGAAGACACAGAGCAGTGCCGGTGCCGTGGTGCAGATATCAGTACCGGGCTGGTCCTGTGTCCCCTTTCGGCACGGTGCTGGAGGGGCTCCAGTGCTGAGCTGGCACGCAGTGCGGCAGGAGACCCTGAGGCCTCAGGATAAGAATGCTGAGCCTGCTCGGAGGCCAGGGCATGGCTTCATTGCTCCCTGTCCTTGACTGTCCTGGGTTTAAAGGACAGGCAGATGGAACAAGCAGTGACCGTATGGCTAGAGCCCTGCATGGATACAAATAAGTGGATCCATATCCAACTTGCATCTGCAAGAAATGGTCCGCGGATATCTCTGTGTGGGCGCTAGTAAGCGCATGGTGTGTCTGGCCCACCGGGCGAGCATCCCTGGTGGGCCATTGGGGAGTTATCATCTCAAGTAGTCCGGCTGGCCCGTCTCCTCCCTGGGGGACGGACAGCAGGTAGTCGACTCCCACCCCCACGAGGGGGCGTAACTGTCAGCTAGAAGTTGGGTCGGTCAGTTCACCCAGAGTCCGGTGCCCATAGGTGGGCGTACAGTCCACAAGTCACAATATAGTTGGGGTTACACAAGGTGGGGTAGAGTTGAGGTCGACGTCTCAGGAGAAAAAGGGGAGAGGAGGGGGTAGGACACAGGCCCGCCCTACTCCACTGTGTCCCAGCCCAGGGCCCTAATAGTGGCCTGGCCTTGGTACCAAAGGGTCAGTGGGGATCCAGCCGCAACACGCTGACCCCGATTGGGGGATGTGCAACTCCCCTGGGCTACTACTCCCCTCCTCTACCCGGAGTACCTGGTCTGGTGTAGCTTCCACATCCTTGGGGTATTCGCTGAGTGGTACCGAGTAGAAGTCCTCCATAGCGTCCACTGTGGGCAGGTCTGCAAGTCCCAGGCTGACGTCCATCTCCTCAGGGGGTACCTCGGGTAGCGTCACTGGGTCCGAGACGTGGGGGAACTCCCCCAGGGCTGCTCCCTCCGTAGGCTCCGCCTCTGGTGGGGCCAGGGGCAGTTCCTCCAAGTCCTCCCCGGTAGGCTCTGGGGTCCCTTTTCTGGAGCCCGGAACTTCCCAGGCATCGGGGTGGGGGGCCACGGCTCCTGTTGGGCCCACTGTCTGTCCACTGCAAGTGGGGGAGGATCCTCCCACGGGACGCCCGCCATGGGAGGCCACAGCCAGCCCTCCTGGCACGGGGCTGGCGACTGGTGGGTAGGCCTAACCCTCCTCTGCTGGGGCAAGGGCTAGTTCTGAGGAGCCTGGAGGGAGACATCCTTTCCCTCCGGTGGCCAGGGCTGAACTGAGCTCACTGGCCCTGGTTTTATATTTCCTGTCCTGCCCCAGGCCTTCTGGCGTGAGTGACAGCTCCGCGGCGGCCATCTTGCAGCCTCTGGAGGTGGCCATCTTGCAGCCTCTTTACACCGTGTTGTATCCACGGATATCCACATATTTGCAGGGCTCTAGCTCTGTGCAGATAAAAATATGTGGATCTGGATCCAATCTGCATCCACAAGAAATGGTCCACAGATATCCATGTTGTATCCGCAGATGTGGATATAAGGCGGATATCTGCGGATATCCACGGATTTGCAGGGCTCTACATATGGCTTCCACCCAGGCACTGGAGGCACTTCTCATGGGGATCGTCCTGTGGGAAGCCTGGCTGCATTCGGCGCAGGGTTTAAACCCCGGCATGGTGGACGGTGTAGGAGCGCGATGTCGATGTTCTGGCTCGAGAGGGGAGCCTTCTTCAGTGGAGCTAGGTCCACGAATAGGTGCTCCCAATTGAGTGAAAGGCTCATAAAGTAAAACAAAAAGACAGGCTGCTTGCGAAGTGCAAGGAGCAGGCAGTTCCACAACTGACGCTAAGGCGGAAGAAATGGAACTGGGGAAGGGCCAGGCGGCAGCCACATATATAGCCACGGGGTGGCATGGCGGGCAGTGGCTGCCTTCCCTCTTCTGACAGACTAGGGCAAAATGTTCTGACCAGTCGTGTGCTCTGGCACGGATACGCCTATTACCGAATGTATCCAAGCAGCGCTCAAAGAACATTTCAGTTTCTGTTTCAGGACATTTTATAGGCATGGTTACGCCTCCACATTTAACAATTACCAAGTCACCTGTTCTGTCATAAGCATGTCATAGACACAGAAAAAACCTCCTTTCCACATGCACTGTTAAGAAGAGAGCAGCAGAATAAACTTCGTGAGGCAAAAGAGGATAAATGGACAAGCCACTTAGGGTAACCAAGCATTCTGATGTTAGGGTCTTTGGGTATGCCCACACGAGTCTTTTATTTTGAAACAACACTGGTTGTTTTGAAATAAAAAACTGAATGTCCACACAACATTTTCTTATTTCGAAATGACAGGCTCTGTCATTTCGAAATAAGAACCGTCATTTTGAAACAGCTTAAACCCCATTCATTTTGAAACGGCTGTTATTTTGAAATGGTTATTTCAAAATAATGCCTTTTGGACATGTTGTTTCAAAACAACACCATTGTTTTGAAACAACTTTATCGAAACAACATGTCTAAACGGCCTTATTTTGAAATAACCATTTTGAAATAACAGCTGTTTCGAAAGCAGGCTGTGACCCGGGCCTCCTGGGATAACCACCTGAATATGCAAAGATCAGGGCAAGCTGCAAAAAGGAGAGCAGATTCTCCCAGCACTGGTGGGTTACCTAGAGTTAAACTCCCCCAACCAGTCACAAACAATGCTTCTGATCCCCCACAACGCCAGTCACCGGTCCCCAGTACAGCCACTAGGTCCGTTAAAGAAATAGGTTCTTCTGACCCCAAGGGGTCAGCCACATTACACAGAACAATACAGGCTTGAATCTTACCCAAAATAACACGCTGCCAGCCAATCCTTTAGTAACTACAACTAAAGGTTTAATATAAAAAGAAAAGAAACAAAATGAGAGATGTTATAAGGTCAAAGTGAATCACATACATACAACTGATTTAGAGTCCAAAGAAGATAAGTCCTTGTTTCACAGCTTCAGTCGTTAGTAATCCAGTTTATAGGAATAGAGACCAAATAATCCAAGTGTAGAGTTTGTTCTAATTCTCCCCCATGAGAATTAGCAGGGCAGTTTCCAGGCCAGTGTTGGCTGGGATCTCAATCCTGCGGCCCAAACTTTCCCTGAGAAGCTTGGACAGATGTGAGACCAGGAGTTTGGTTCCCAATGTCCTTTTATAGATGCAGCTAGCAAGGTGGGCATTTGCAGGTCAATTCTTCACATGGGCTTTGATGACAGTTTCCAGGTCTTCCTTAAGTGAAGCATAGCAATACACATTGTCCTTTGAAGGAAAACCTTCACCTCCTGGGTACCCCAGGTAATTAACTGCATTAGTGCCATTAACAGACAGTTTAAGTTGGTACATCAAAGGTCCCTTTAGATGTTAATCTTCCCTCTTGACCCCTTCCAATAGAACAATGGTAACAGATAGAGAAGCACTTCAGTCACCTTGCTAACCTCTAACAGGATACCTGTAAATACCATCAAGAAACAACTAAGAATACAAATGCATATCAAAGCACTAGCCTACTCATACATTGCATTTCCATATAATATGTCTTCAAAGGTTAGCCTTAGGTCATGTATTTTACAAAGATGGCTTGGCCTTTTCAGGCCTAGCATGACACAGGCTTTCCCTTAATTCGAATGAACATTTTCTTAATTCGAATTAACTTATTTCGAAATAAGGACTTTATTTCGAAAGAACTAATTTTGAAATAACTTATTTCAAAATAAGGATGTATGTGTGGACATATTTGTCTTATGTATATGCACACAACTATATCCCTTCCTATGTCACACATGAAAAGAAGTTGGCTGTTTTTTTGTATTTGCTCTCTGGTCAGCCTAAAAGTACTCAGGGTTTGATTCTACTCCCATTGACTTCTGTGTTGCAAGATCAGAGCTTACACTGGCATTTGGGAGATCTGGCTTTGTCACAGGGCATTTTGTGCAACCTTGGGCAAGCTCCCTAATTTCTCTGTGCCAAGTTCCCCATCTGTAACATAGGGACACCATAATACTTCCTGAATTCTCACTGTGTCTTTGATGTATATTTAAATTGAAAACTCTTCAAGATAGGAATGTCTCTTACTATCTGTGTATGCCTAGCGCAGTGAAGCTCAGATCTGAAATGCGTTCCCTTAAAAAATAATGGGCTCAGTTCTGCACCTCTTTGTTCATGTGGGAGTTGGGGTTCAGAGCGAGCTACTTCTCTCCTGAAGTGCTCTACTTTTGCAAAACTAGCTGACAGATATCACTCTGATGGTGAGCATTATTTCAGCCTCAGCAAGTGAAATAAATTGCAAAATATTTTGTAAATTGTTTTTTGACATTGAGATCGACTGTGAAATATGATGGCACCATAAAGTGATGTACAGTCATGCTGTCTGCTTGATAGATCATATAGGTTGTGTGACATCATGTGACAAATGATCTCTCTTTTCTTGCTGAAGATTAATTTTCTAGGTCATTCCCTGCATTTAAAGGGGGGAAGAAAGAATTCAAGGGGAAAAAATCACTAGAATAATTTTCAGTGGGGTGAAACCTCTGATTTGTATTTGTTTTGATGAATTTGTGAAAGGAGACCTCTCCTTTTTGCCTGTTCACAACATAATCACAAATCAATAAAGCAAAGCCTACATTGTACCAATAGCTTCCTATTAAAAATACCATGGCAGAGCTGGAAGTGAATAGGAATACAGAAGTTAGCTCCTATGAGAAAGGGTGTAAGATATGAGTTGCTTTTTATGGCTAGAGAAAGTTGTGATTAATTCATACAAGGGTAACTGGAAAGTTAGGCCATCTGAAAAACGCCTTTCATCATTCTAACGACCAGGATTTGTGTTTTGACTAAGGTTCCAATGCTGCAGTTCTGTCCACGGGTGCTGACCTGCATGGAGTCTCAATGACTTCAGAGGGTCACCCATTAAATATCATGGGAGTAAGTGACTTAATTGTTATAAAAACAATAAGCCTCTATTTACATCTCTAGGCAGCTAAATATTTCATAAATCTGGACCTCAGTTTTCCAGCTGTAACATGGGAATAACAACATCCTACTTCGCAGGCGCATTTTGAGGATACATTCATTAATGACTGCAAGACATGCAGGTAGTGAAGTGACTGAAAGGCTATAGAAAACCAGACTGACAAATCCAGTTGCCTAAAGGAGCTTGGTTCAGAGATGATTTGCCTGCTATTATCGCTACATGTTATATTTTTGTTCTCATTACCTAAGCTAATGCACTTGTTTATTTTTAGAACCATGGAATTTAAAGCAATTAAATTTCACAGGAAAAGAAATGTCACAGTATTTCCACATCTGAGCAGTATTAAGGTGGCTATTATGACAGTGTGGCTTTTATGCAGCCATGGGGGGTGAGATGGGGGTGGGGGCAGAGGAAGGATTCTTTAAATTAAAGCTGAACCTAGACGAGTGTAGGTTAATAAAAAAATGACTGGCTTGGATAAGCTAAGATTCATTATTGTCATTTCATATTGTGCTGTTCATAGACTTGCTGCGGAAGCATTATGATGAAATCCCTATAAAACCCAAGTAATAGTTCCCCGTCTCTTTTATACAGTATGTATGTTGGATTAATTTACAACATTAATCAGAAAACAATTCAGCCTCTCACAGTTTGATATAAAGAACTAAGGGCTATTTTATATAGCGCACGAAATGCAGTGTGGCTGACAGGAGTTCCTGAAGCATACCTTCTCTGGGGAGATTTCTGAAGGGCTTTTGAAGCATCTAATGTCTTAGCCAGCAGAGTGACATAAAGACATAGTGCACAGAAAAGAAACCATAGGCAAGAAGAACAAAGTTATAATGAGCAAACTCAAGTTAATTTAAAAATAAAAATGTGCCTGTAGTCTGTGCATTATGGTAAAGTTTTAATCAGGAAGCTGGACATTATAAACTAACCCTGACATGTAATAAATAAAGGCCAGGGATAGTGATGTTGCTTGCTATACTGGGTTATTTTGTTTCCAGGTTAGTCACTGTTCCACTAAGGGTTTGAAAATATGGTTAAACACCTGTCCCTTTAAGGCTGATGACTTTTGTGAGATTGCAGTGTTTCTGTTCCTTGCAGTGATTAGCAGAAGTGCATTGTGGGAATAGTATTCAAGCTCTGCCAGAAAGAAGACAACAATTTACTAGTCCTGAAGTCTCTTGTCTGAAACTTTAAGGGAGGAAAGGAGGTTAAAATAAAAATTATCCAGAAATTCGGGTGATAATAGGCAATGGTGGAGAGATATTTTTGTTTCCTACAAATAATTGCAATGAAATTATGAGTATGTTGTCCATTGGGACAACATACTCATAATTCAGACTGTGAGATGGATAAGGGGTCAGAACGAATTTTCTCCAGGGCTTTGGAAAGGTGCATTTCAGGGAATTGCTTCTGCTTTTGACACATTGGATCTTGCCACTTGCAGAGGCAAGATGTGAGACTTAATGGTCCAACAGACTGCTTCGCTAATGCAAATCCTGCAGGTAGAAAAGGAGATGAGAAAGGAGGCTTCAGACTGGAACTTCCTCTAACCTGAAGTTCTTGTGTTGAGCTCACTTGGTGAAGTTCTTTAGAAGAAAGAAGGAAGCAGTCATCTGTGACACTTTTAATGGGTAGCTACAGTTGTGAGGCACCTTGCCATCAGCTGCCTCTAAGGAGGAGGAAGTCTTGTCTGTGCTTCCAGTGAATCAACCTCCTGACCTTACCAGCCTCTGGCCAAACAAGCACTGTCTGCCAGGCCTCCATCGATGTCGGTCTCTGTTCAGATTACCAAAAGACACTTGTCAATCCCCCAGTTCTCCAAGCATCTCTCTGGAAAGGCCACCCTCTGACCCACTGAACACACACACAGCTCTCAGATTTAGTACTCATAAAGAAATAACACACACCAGTGTAGTCCATTCAGCTCAAGATCATGACTCCACTTAACACACAGCATTTAGATAAGTTTATAGTGAAAATGAGAAATCAATTTATCATCAAAGAACTGACAATCAAGTGAGAATAAGAAAGGATACTGGGAACAGATGGTATAAAGTGTGTACGACAGGTCTAGAAGCTGTGCCTAACAGCTTCGGGGGGGGGGACTAATCTGCATGGATTTTGCATTTGCATGAGCACAAAGAGCACCATTACGTATTAGCGTAGTCTCACTGATGGGTGCAAGGCATAACGGTTAATGGTATTGGAGTTTATTTGATCACAAACCTGACAATATCTGTAATTTTACTGAAAAGACTCATGAAATACTGTCTTTTGTAATATGCTACTCTTTCGATTGTTCAAACACTGTTTAGGTTAGTTGGAGAGTGAAAAGTTACCTTTAGCAAAAAGGAACTTGAAAAAGGGACCAACTCTCTGCAGCCTAGTAAAGGTAGAAATGGGTGGGGGTTAGCATTAGCTCTATTCAGAGCTATGCCTGAGGCACTGCCTCACCCGCAGTCCTACTGTCAAAGGATAGATCTATGGCCAGGCTTCTTGTGGAGCCTTCCTTTTGTTATTTTAATTGAAGGAGCTATTTGCAGTTATTCTGAATTTAAAAGCTAAAATCATTGAGAGAGGAGGCACTGTCTCTGAGCTGAAATCTCTGAAAAGCAGGCAGCAGATGACTGAACAGCAGGAGTGGCCAGTGGACAGTGAGAGCAGACAGTGGAAGGCTGGACAGCATGAGTGACCAGTGGGTGGAGCCGGTGGACAGTGAGTGGAGTCAAGGGACAGGGCAAGCGGACAGAGTGAGTGACCAGTGAGTGGCACTCGTGGACAGTGGTGTGACAGACATTCCCTGGGGTTTGTTGGGAACCTTGTTCTGCACTGATTCTCCAGATCAGTGCTGGTTTTGCTGTTGAGTTCATACACTCTCGTTTGGTGTGTGGGATTTTGGTGGAAGTCTTGTTCTGCACTGATTCTCCAAATCAGTGTTGATTTTTGCTATTGTGCCTTTACATTTTTTTTATTAGCATTAAAAGTTCAGTATACTACACTCAGACTTATGCTTGCGAGCACGAAGCATTACCCTTTGGGGTGCCCATGGAAAAATATAGGATTTCCTAGAAACCTGGGTGGGGGCTCAAGCCAGTTGGTGTTGTACATTATTTGGAACCCTCTAGATATAAAACCAGGCCCTTGTTCTGCCATCTCGCCCTGGCAGAAGGGTTACAAATGTATAAACTTAACTCACAAGACATTCTCCTGTCTATTACAGGAGTTTACCCCAAGTCCTTTTTCGAGTTTTCACCTAGGGTGGCTTATATCCACTCCCCTTTTTAAGATCAAGCTGGCTGGATTTTTAGTGCATCCCATATCCCAAGTTATATCCTTCAAAGTTCACTTTCTTTACTTGTAAATGGGATAACCCCTGCTGATTCTGTTTTTTCTCCAGTACTTGCAATTTGCATGCACAAGGGTCAACAAGGGACATGAATGTCTCTCGCTGTGCGTCTGGAGAAGGCTGTCCCAATGTACACTACTTATGAGCAACCTGCCTTTAACGACAAAGCCTCACAAATGTAATTTTCAGGTTACATACCTGCATAAAGCCTTACACATTATCCACACACACACACAGAGAAATCTCCCAGAAAAGATATGCTTCATAATCACTGTGAAATGTAACACACATTTTCAGCAGAGGCTTTATGGATTCCTGTAACTCTATGTGCCCCTATGCCCTCCACCAGTGAGCATCAGAAGGTCTGTGGGTCATACCATCTCCATCCATACATCTATTTTTAAGTCTTGCACCCTGCCAGCATCTTTTTCTTTTGCTGAATTAAGTTGTTTGCTTTACAGAAGTACTATACTGTAATAGTTCCCTGAGGCTTTAGGCCTGTAAACTTAAAGCTCAATCCAGCTAAAAGTATATGAGTTACGTAATATGCGATAATTGGTCCAGGCCTCGTGATTTAAATCAGAGTGGGAAGGCTGTGTTACATTTCCTCCTTCCTGCAGCATCCCACAGACTGAGATCAGATTCTGAACAAAGATCCCACTGCTTAGGGTTACCACTCCAGATACCAAAGCATGGAAAGGACAGTGAAGGAGGACCTTAGAGGACACATGGAGAAAATGTAGTATTCTTATAACTGTCATTACCATATTATGTCATGGAAAATGGGTAATGATTAATGACTGCAGTGTCAAAACTGCGCAATGTCATGTGTTTTTAAAATTATTTTAAGATAAAAAAAAATACCAAAATGTTTTCTTTTATTGAAAACTGGATTTTTCATTAAATGAAAGTTTTTCATCACCCTTTCATTAATGTTCATGAGACTAAAAAAGTTAAAAAACTAAATTTGCAAATATAAACTTGAGAAGAACCTAAAAAAGTTTAAAAAAAGCAAAAAAGCAGTTTATTCACCTCTCATTTTTCATTTTTCACAGCAGCCCATTTTACAATTTTTTTTTTAAAATTGTCCTAAATTGTTTCTATCCAGTTCAACTGTACCCCTTTATTTGTTTTACTTAATTGAACTCTGGCTGTGTTCAGACGAGAGTTTTATTTCAAAACAACAGCCATTGTTTCGAAATAAAATTTCTTATGTCCACACGACGTTCCGTTATTTTGAAACAGCAGGACATGTTGTTTCAAAATAATGGCCATTATTTCAAAACAGTAAAACCTCACTTGAAATCGAAATAGCCGTTGTTTCGAAATGGCTGTTTTGAAATAAGGCCGTTTGGACATGTTGTTTCAAAACAACACAATTATTTTGAAACAACTGTTTCAAAACAACATGTCCAAACGGCCTTATTTCAAAATAACCATTTCAAAATAACAGCCATTTTGATAGCAGGCTTTCCCTTAATTCAAATTAACATTTTCTTAATTTGAATTAACTTATTTCAAAATAAGGACTTTATTTCAAAATAACTCATTTTGAAATAACTTATTTCGAAATAACAGTTTACGTGTGAACATAGCTTCTGTTAGTAGTTTTATTTATGGTATACTTTATTGTCCTTCATTTTATTAGTGTTCCTATATGTTTTTTGCCTGATTTAGCCCTTTCATAGGGAGCAACAAGGCAAAAATTTAAAAAGCCTAACATAGACCTCAAACCCACAACTCTGTAGTTTGGAAGGATTAGCTCTACCCACTGAGCTAATCAAGATGTTAGAAAACATGGCTCAGCTAAACCCACAGACAGGGTATTCCCAACTTCTTAGTGAGGAGTGGTTTGTGCTGAGCTGCGATGGGCCGTGCATGCATGTGACCACCTCTTAGTTCAGCGCTCCAGTCCCCAGCCGCTGGGGGAAGGTCTCTCTGCTGAGCTCGGGAACTCAGCTGTTATAGGGCTTTATTTAACAGTCTACTCCTCAAGAGGAAAAAGCCGGAAAAAATCACTTATTTTTGGAATGCCTGGAGGATGGATGACATGAAGGTAAAAAGGAGGACATGTTCTCCTTTTGCCTGACATCTGGTAACCCTAGCACTGCCTCCATAGAGCTCCCCACCATTAACAATTGGAGTAGCCATTTGGGGGGTGGTAGGTTACTAGTTGAAATTGGCTTCACCATTGGTTATCCTGAGATGCAAAATTAGCCATGGGAGAGAAGAGGTGGTACCCCAAGATCCTGGGATAAAGTTGTCTATAAGTTACTCTGTATAACCAAGTTCCAAAGGGGCAGCCAGGCCTGTGTTAGTCTAGTTCAGCAAAAGAAACAAGGAGGCCTGTGGCACCTAAAGACTAACAAATTTATTTATTGGATGAGTCTTTAAGTGCAACAGGCCTCCTTGCGTCTATATAGCCAGTGGATTGAATCCAGGGTAAATGAAAGGAGAATTCAGCCCCTTTTCAGTTTGCCCCAGATGCCATCAGCTTTCTAGGGGCTATTTTTTACAAATTTTGGTCCAGCAAATCTGTTCTCTTTTTGTGAAAAAATTACAAGAAATCATGCAACACAATAGTAATGACTCCTTTGTGTCAATGTCACCCCATGAACATCAACAGGAGAGCAAACTTAAATCATGCTGCACTGATTCCCCCCAGCCTGTGTTAGAAATGTAGACTGGTTCTGTTATTTAGCTTTAATCTTCAGCACAGCTCTGTTCAAGGCTGATCTGTGAAGATTTTTTTTATTGATCCCTTCACCCCCAAAACTGAGAGACAAGTTATGATATCCACTCAGAAAAATTAAGAGATTTAAATGAACCTTTTGGTAGCCTCCACTCTTACGGGTCTGAAACCTCATTTGAAAGGAACGGTATGCAAATTCTGCATTGCTGGTTTCTTCAATAAACCATGCATTTCTTTTCCCCATTAAAAGGAGCTAGCTTCATCTTAAGAATTCACTCTCAGTCTAATCAGAGCTACTCTCTCTAATTGGAGTTAGTCATAGGAGACTGGTCAAAGAAAAATGGTGTCAATGACAGACGCACCATTGGAACTGTCAATTAATACAGGGTTAGTGCTATGATTATCTCTTGGGAAAATGAGCATGAAGGCTTCTGAATGCAAATGTAATTCAGTGGTTCAGTGTGTTACACGTTCTCCTCTAGTTCCTGAGCCACATAAGAGGAAAAGGATGGGATCTGATCCACAAAGGGACTTAGGCATTCAATACTATTTGTTATGGTGCCTAAACCACTAGGCAACTTGTAGGGGCAATCACAGGAACACGCTGAGATACATAAAGCTTGGTGATGTGCCTAGACTTTCTGTACAAGGAATGGGGCAGAAACAGGAGTTAAAGACTGATCCACAGAAGCCAGCATGCTAGGCATGTGCACCAAACCCTGCTCCTCTCTCAGAGACAAGATTAAAAATCCTCATGAGGGAATCTGCTGCCTACAGTCCAGAGGCTTATGCATCTAAGCCACTTTTTTGCTAGAATAAATTAGGTGCCTACCTTGTTCTATGCAAAATGGGCAAGGAAGATGGTGCTCACCTTATTACTTTTACCCCAGTGGCTGGAGCCATCATTTAGGATGCAGGAGAGCCAGATCCATTTCCCCCTTCTCTGCCTGAGGAGGAGAAAGGCTTTGAATAAGGATATTTCACCTCTGTGAAGAGTGTGCTAACCACTGAGCTTTGGGATTTTCTGATTTGAGCCTCCCTCAGTCTCTTTTGTTGCAGCTGGGAGCTCTGGATTAAAAAATGAGAGAGTGGTTGGAGCAGCAGAATGGAAGCCAGGGTTTCCTACATCCCAGCTGAGTGCCCTGACCACTGGGCTCCAGTTACCCTACTCCAGTGACTACAGCACAGGAGAACAGCATGGAGAAACAGTTAGCCAGTCACACAAAGCAGATACAAATCTGCACATTTCTGAGGACTCGACTTTTTAAGCCTCATGTAGCTTGCACCATATTAGAAACACTTCCCAGGGCATGTACAGAAGGATTGCAACAGCAATCTCGAGCAGAAACAGGGCCCCTACAGGAATGAAAGTCATCACAGCAGCACAGTAAGTCTGTCTGGCAGAGCTTGCTGCGTACTGATGCCCTAGTTACAAGGGAACAAAGAAGACAGACCACCACAACATATCAGCAGGAAGAACAGTGAAGCATTTTGGAGCAAAGCAGTGAATTAAATGAATGAGAGAACATTTCTTTTGAAAGAAAAGTTAACCCATCTTTCCTGCAGACAGTGCCCTCACAAGAAAACAGACCCAGGTTAGTCACATGCTTCAGCAACTCACCATCACGCCTCCCTTTCTTGTATCCTCTTTCTAGCCCCATCTGCAAATCAGCAAGTCAGGAAGGGGAAACCTATTGCTCTGCTTGCAGACTAAAAGCCAAATCTATAGAAGGACTTGGGCACCTAAATACCCTTGAGAAACTCATAAAGCCCAGATCAAGTCCTAGGTTGAGATACCCCAGCAATCCATAGAACACCCCTCATTTGCTGCCTAACTCTGTAGATGCCTATATTCACTGAACACCTACATTTCTGCCATAAAAGTTTCACAGGCACCTAAGTTTTTGCCTCTGGCAATGTGGCACAATGCATATGGGGAAGTCTACACCTATGCTGGGAATGTGTTTCCCAGCATGGGAAGGCCACTGTGATATCTCTATTTGAGGTACTAACAGCAGCATGGTGGCAGCAGCTCAAACTAGCCACTCAAAGACCTACCCAGTGAGCCAGGTGGGTTTGTATTTAGATAGCTGACATATACCACTCCTCCGCCCACCATTTTGTGTGCTAAGCACACTTCAGCTAACTCAGGGATTGAGCCCAGTCTTTCAGGGCCAAGAAAAAGGGGGAGATTTTCTCAGGATGACAAAGAAAAATAAGCCCAGCAAAATACCATTCTAGAATCGCTGCTCCATTGATAAAACTTTAGGCAGCCAATGTATTACAAAATTTACTTCAAGTATTTTCAGGGAAATTTTTGTCTAATTTTAGATATCAAACATCCCTGGTTAAACAAGTCATCAGTGACTGGGTCATAGTGAACTGCCTATGTAACACAGAGGTTCATTGATGCCACCTGGCAAATGATTCACTGTTGTGTAATAGCAATTCCTACCAGGCCTCACAAACTCATTACACCTAGCTTACTGCTTTCACCATGTTTTTGATATTATGTGAGCACTTAACTAAAGGTCAGGGCCGTGTTGATCATTAATAGTTCCATGAAATGTATGTATAGACATGGTGTAAAAAGTATAGTGAAAATATATTCCTAAAGTCTGAATCAAGGCAGCATGGACAAATAGGGTTTTTGCTAGACAAAGGATGTATATTCCCCTGGATATCTCGCTTCATGTACAAATTAAGCCTTGTAAGCTGGCACAATGGATGCTCTCTTTACATATGAAGTAAAAGAGGAATGGGAAGTTAACAGGGAGATGATAAACTGAAGACTGAACCATAGGTTGCTCTCTGATCTTGGGGGAAGGGGCAGGAAGGGCAAACAATGAACTTTGGAGAATATAAAGCATCAAGGAAATAAACGCACAGTGCATTTACACTGCTGAAAACCAGATTTTAGCCAGTCTTAGCTGGCAATGCTGAAAGTATCTAGAAAGCATGCTATGATTTTATTGAATATGTTACTTTTCTGTTTCCATTATCCCTACTGTATACTTCTTCAGTCTGGAGCTCTGGTAACACTCTTTTGTTTCCAAGTTCCAAAGGGGCAGTTGTGGTAGTCTAATTCAGTAAAACAGACGAGTCCTGTGGCGCTTGAAGACTAACAAATTTACTTATTGCATGAGCTTTCATAAGAGAAAATCCCATGCAAAAATAAATTTGTTTGTCTTAAAGCACCACATTACTCCTTGTTTGTTTTACTCTTTGTTCCTTTTCATGTCTCGTCTGCCTCCCTCCTGAAGGTTATAAGATCTGATTCCACTCAGGTCCAGACAAACTGGTCTGTACCCTGTTCCCTTGGGAACAGTATACCTGGTAATGGTGTTATTGTGAGTGTTCAGTGGTTATGGGGCTGAAGACTACAGGGGAATGCTTCAAAGGGGCTGTGGGAGTGGCATTCATCTGTTGATAAAGTAAGGGCTGGTGTAGCCCAGAGGAGATTGTCTGCGTGACTGACAGGCAAATAAACTGAAACCCAGTTAAGCTCTGGAGGTAGAAGGGTAACACAGTGTCTCCCCATCTTGGGTGCCCTGTGAACTGTCACAGTCTAGCTAATTTAAGATATGTCAAAAACATGCTAGGAGAGCAAGAAGTAGAACAGCCAATAATCAATCCTGCAAACAAATATTTAAAATGGAACAAGTGAACTTAAATAATAGATTTTATACATACATAGGTTTTGTAGACAGAATGGCTCACTAGACAAGCTCCTCCGACCTCCTGCATAATACAGGTCATACAATTTCATCCATTTAATCCTGTGTTGAGCCCAGATACTTATACCAACTTAAAACAGAAAGGCATCCAGTCCTGACCTGAAGACTTCAAGAGCTGGAGAAAATAACCATTTAATGGAAAGTTGTCACTTACACACAAGCAGAATAAATAAATATTGGAGGGAGATGACCTTTCTGACTAGGTTACTTGCAGCATATATCCACTGTAGTTGGAGTTTGTTCTCATAAAAGTGAAGCCAGGTCCTCAGCTGCTGTAAATTGACATCGCTTCATTGATCTCTGTGGATCTATTTTACACCATCTAACATCTCACTCCACCTCCCCGAAATGTGCTGTATATACCTTACTCATGTCAGTAGTCACTCCCTAATCACACCCGTTAATTTCTGTGGGATTATTCACTTCAGTAAATGAGGCCCCTTTGGCCTCTTTATCAAACCACTAAACAAAACTATGAGAGAGTATTTTCCTATAATATTTGGTGCTGAATGTCAGGCCCCTAACGGTTTAGAATCTGGGAAGATCACATGTATCAAGTTTTCCTCTTTGATATTTCCTCAAACACTTATCAAAACATAAGGAGCTAAATTGAGCTCTGAAGTAAATCAAACAAAGCCAATGGGATGTAAAACAGGAATTAGTTTAGCCTTTTTTTGTCTGGTTTTTAATTTTTAATCTCTTGCATTTATTTTCCTTCTTACCACTCATCAGCATCATGTTCTTGTTTCATAAGAACAGACTCACATAGAGCCACTGGAAAGCTTTTGGTTCATCAGTTTTTAATTAGATTTCAACTGAAGATTCATTTTCCTCTGGGCTAATTTTCAAATGACAAACAAAATCCCCTTCAGTGTCTTTACTTCTTTACCATATACTAGTAATGTGGAGGTCAAAATCCTGGGAAAAGAAACTTCTCTAACCCCATCAGAGTACAGATTACTGCTCAATGAAAACTAAACTACAAAAGTTTTTACAATAACACATCAAATAAAATACATTTTTCTCTTTGCAAACAGTCTAGCCTTTACTGTGCATTATTCAGGTTGTATGCAGCATCGTAAGCTAGAGATGACTTATTATGGACCAGATTCTTAGCATGGCTAAATCAGCATAGCTCCTTCATTGAAACCCATGAAGAATCATGCCAGCTGAAGATCTAGCCATATGTACTAGAAGGTAGAGGGGCAAAGAAGGCAAGAGATCAAACAAAGCACTGAGGTAGCCTTCTTATGGTCTTAGGGTATGTCCACAGAGGCTTCTTATTTTGAAACAACAGAGGCTGTTTCGAAATAAGAAGTGGCATGTCCACACAACACACCATTATTTCGAAACCGTTAAACCTCACATCTAATTGAAATAGCCATTGTTTCGAAATGGTTGTTTCGAAACAACGGCATTCGGACACATGGTTTCAAAACAACACCATTGTTTCGAAACAACATGTCCGAACGGCCTTGTTTCGAAATAACCATTTTGAAACAATGGCTATTTCGAAAGCAGGCTTTCCCTTAATTCAAATTAACAAACTGTTAATTCAAATTAACTTATTTCAAAATAGGGACTTTATTTCAAAATAACTCAATTCAAAATGGGTTATTTCAAAATAACGATGTATGTGTGGACATAGCCTTAGTCTTCCCCTCATACCTTTCCAACCTCATGTGTTCCCTGGTCTAAAAACTCTCAGGCTTCACTGACTTTAATGGGCTATGCATCAGGCCAATGAGAGCAACAGGGTTACTACTGACTGGCCAGCTAACTGTGAGTCATGAGGCGACACTTTGAAGTCATACTTTACTGATAGCAATCATTTTCTCGGGCTTTTTTAACCCAGTAAGCCCCACGGCCATATGGGTTTACTGCTGTTTGCAACCCTTTCCATGATGTATCTATTCTGTGATTAAATTGAAGACTTTCTCTTCCCTGCTCTGATCTTAGGCAAGGAGTTTCCTCATACATAAAATAGAGACAATAATCCTTAATGTACTTTGTAAAGCACAAAGAGAGAAAAGAAAATGGAAAAAAAAAAGCCACAAAGAATCAGGCCAAACCCATTTAATTACGCCTAACTTAAGTGGTTCTCGCCTCCTAAAATATCACCAACACATTTATAATTAGCTAATAAACTACAAATGAATAATTACCTAGCACAAAGGGTAAAAGGAAGGAGAAGTTAAAATGTGACTCATACTTCAGCTTGTTCTGGAAAAGGAAAATTAAAATCACTAGAGTTGCAAATTTACTCTAGTTTCCAAGGGTGCAATTTCTCTCTTTTACACAAAACCTAGGTCCTTTCACCCCATGTTTTGAGTGGGATTTAAGAGGTGGGGAGACATCTTGTGCTGGGCTTGATTGTAATCCTAAATACACAGGCCAGAAACACATGGGATGAGATTACGGGCCCTGCTGATGTCAGAGGGAGCTTTACTTTTGAATTTTCATGGAGCCAAAATGTCACCCCTGGTGTGTTCATATATAGTGCAAATATATTGTCTGCAGAGGAACTGTACGTTAGAAAAAGGAAGCAACTCTCCCATCTCATTGGTATGGCAGTGAAAGGAAACTATTACTGCTTAATGTGATGAGGTTAATGCTGCCACAGGATAAGAGTTTTCTTTGTAGTGCAGGAACCATAATAGAAACAGCTTAAGACATTATGTAACTAAGTTACGATGTACTGAACCTAGGGACCAGCTCGCTGCACCTTAGAGACCTGATTTTCAGAAAGTGCTAAAAACAGGAGTCTTTATGTCATCTCAACTTGGGCATTCCAAAACTGAGGTACTCAACCTCACTAGACACTTTGGAAAAAGTTAGAATGAATAATATCTGCACTCTTCTTACAACTTTTTATCAGTTGATCTGAAAGTGCTTTAGAAACATATCATTATTGCCATTTTAGGGGATGGGAAACAGAGGCATAGGGTGGTACCCTGACTTACACAAAAACAACTGGAGTCCTGTGGTACATAAAGACTAATTTCTTTAGGCATTAGCTTTCGTGTGCTGCAACCCACTTTGTCAAATGTGTCCAGTTTTGGGCTCCCCACTACAAAAAGGACATGGACAAATTAGAGAGAGTCCAGAGGAGGGCAACCAAAATGATCAAAGGGCTGGAGCACAAGCCCTATGAAGAAAGACTGAAGGAACTAGGCTTATTTAGCCTGCAGAAGAGAAGACTGAGGGGGGATTTGATAGCAACCTTCAACTACTTGAAGGGTTGCTCCAAGGAGGAGGGAGCTCGACTGTTCTCGGTAGTAACAGAGGGCAGAACGAGAAGCAATGGTTTCAAGTTACAGCTGGGGCGGTCCAGGCTGGATATTAGGAAAAACTTCCTTACTGGGCGAGTGGTGAAGCAGTGGAATAAGTTGCCTAGGGAGGTGGTGGAATCTCCATCTCTGGAGGTGTTCAAGTCCCAGCTGGACAAAACACTGACTGGGATGATCTAATGGGAGTGGTCCTGCTTTTTTTGGCAGGGGGTTGGACTAGATGACCTTGTGGGGTCCCTTCCAGTCCTATGATTCTATGATTCTATGAAATGCATCCACTAGGCAGCCCTTGCATGAGTGAAGAGAAACAAATGGTTACAGTCTTTGTATCGAGCCAACAGCCCTGTGGTGCACCAAGCCACAGCAAGCTGCTGTTCCTTCACCAAATTATGACCTGATCCTGAAACTGACTAGGTATGTCCACACGTCTCTTTTATTTCGAAATAACACTGGTTATTTCAAAATAAAAGAGATTAGGTCCACACAACGTTTTCTTATTTAGAAATGATGGGCTGTCATTTCAAAATAGCTTAAACCTACTTTAAATCGAAACAGCTGTTATTTCAAAATGGTTATTTGGAAATAACGCTGTTTGGATGTGTTATTTCAAAATAACCATTATTTTGAAATAACACTTTTGCCCTTTTCCTTCCCAGGGTGCCTTCCTTTTAGCCTATGTTGAGTGGGGGCATGGCCCCCTCCATGCTGCTTCTCTCCTAAAGTGAAATATAAAGTCCTGTGTTTGGACATGCTATTTCGCTTTGAGCTTTTCCCTTAATTCGAATTAACATTTTCTTAATTCGAATTAATTTATTTCACAATAAGAGCTTTATTTTGAACTAACTCATTTCAAAATCACTTTTTTTGAAATAACAATGTACGTGTTAACACAGCCACTGTTCTTGCAAAACAGACAAGGACTGTAGTGGTACTTTTAAAGACTAACAGATTTATTTATTACATGAGCTTTCATGGGAGAAAATCCTTCTTTGTCAGACACCTGAAGATGAAAAAGTACAGATGAATGGGAGGAAAATAAATGCAGGGAAGTGTAAGTCATAGGATCAGGTCAGATTGTTGTAGCATTTAAAAAATGTAGACCAATGTGTTTTGGTTTTTTTAAGACACATTCAAAGTTCAAAACAGTTTTAGAAGACAGTAAGTGTATCCCATTAGAAAAGACAATCCATCTGCACTCTGAAAATATTGGGCTAAATCCTCTGCTGACATAAATCAGGGTCACTGCATCTCCAATCAACTCATTAGCTAAGGAGTTGGCTGAGAGAGGCACTGGATCAGATTCATTCATCACATAACTCTGTTCACTGAATCTAGTGGAGTTACACTAGGGGATAGAGGAGCCTCATTTTGTCCCTGAGAACATATTCCCAGCATCCCTGTGTAAAAGGAATGCATGGAGGGGAAAAAGAACACTCAACATTTCAGATTGATAGCGGTGCCTTTTCAGCTGTTTTCACTGGCAGAGAGTGATTTAAAGATTGTTCTCTGAAGGATGGCAGAGAATGAGATGGTATAACTAAAAGACAAACCATAGGGACATATTTCCATAGTTAGTTAATAGCTAATTCAGGACAGAGTATATGATGTTGTACATTTTCTATCAAGTGAGTTATTAATAAAGAATTTTTTTTTACTTATGGTTTTGAATAAAACAAGCTCTTTAAAAGACTGAAGAATTAGCTTACACACTGACTCTAGTTCTATCAATCCTAATGCTAACTGACCTCTACATCCAATTTTAGGAACTGTATGGAAAACATATGTATACCTTCAAGGGTAACTGAAGCAGTAGGTGGCAGTGTGTTCTAAAACACCCAAAATATTTCTTGTCAGGATTGGATTTCCCCAGAGTGATTTTCAGATGTTGTTTCCTCCCTCCTTCAAGGCCCAGATCCTCAGATAGTGTAAAATGAGATAACAAAAGCATGTTTCCCCATCTGAAAGTCTGATGCCAAGCATATCTAAAAATCTGTGAAATCACCACTGTCTTCTGAAATAAACAACAGATGATGCCAGACCCACTAATGGTGTTAAAAGATGCCATGCCATTGTAGTTAATGGAGCTACACCCAAAACATCAACTGAGGACCTGGCTCATTGTATTTAATTGATTTAAAGTGAAGCAGACTAGTGTATTCTGCTTTCCACTTTGTGATGGAGACTGATTATGCAGTGACTGCACTGGGAGTGGAGCATTGTTTTGCTCTGGGATATGGAGCAAATGTTCAGCTGGTAACGTGGTCATAAAGATGCATTTGTGCAATGAGATGATGTTCCTTTCAAGTGAGGATTAAATGAACGGCACTGCCAGAGGACACTTGATACTACATTTTAATATTGTTTTCTTAGGGAAAAAAAAATGGTTGGACCTGTTCAATTCTTATTCCTTCAATGCAAGTCTTGACTGCAATTTTCCTGACAACTTTCTGTTTAAACTCATTAACTGGAACATCCCATGCAAAATAGGATGTTCTTAGTTTAAACAAAACAAAACAAACAAACAAAAAAGGAGCAGTAAATCTGATCTCTCTTTGTAACAGGATTATTTCAGCTGCTTATGCTATGTGAGCCATGCTAAAAAGCCATTTCCATGTTAACTCTATCATATAATTACTACCATTGGAATAGAAATAATATAATTGTTTACAATACACTATAAATTATATTAATTTTGCTACATAAGCCATGACTACTGTACTGTATTTCCCTGCATTATATGCTACTCTGTACATTTTATAACTGCAGTTTCACCTTTTGTTTCCAATTTTTTCTACAACAGGTCTCTGAAAATTGGAAATCTGCTATTAAATGAGCATGGAAAGTTCTTAATCATTAGGAAAAAGAGCAAACCATTCAAGCAGGTTTATTTTCAAACCGTTTCCATAACATGTTTGATAGTGAGACTTTCGAGCTTAGGGTTACTACACCATTCAACTACTTCTCATTATTAGAAAAAATAAAGTAGTAGTACAGCAATGGACTATTTTAAACATATTCAGTCAGTAGAAGAGATTAGGCTGTTTATGTGCATGAGGATTTAGCTGCTGTTCTCCTTAGAAATCCATTTTTTTTCAGAATTCTATTGTCTGGCTGCTTAAAATTAGGCTGGTATGTAAATTACAAAGAAGTTGTTATCCCAGAGGGTTTTCTTTCCTTCACACCACAGTTATTTTTCTTTAGAAACTTCTGTAGATCAGGAGGATTAACCAAGATACATTTTCTGGTATAGCTGGAGTGAAATTTACCTTTCTTAATTTCTCCAACCACTTTTTGCAGAGAGCTAACACTGAGCAGTCATGTAGAATTTGTCCCTCTAACCCTTGAGCAGACAGCGTTGTAGCAATGCAGACCTTTTTTAGCCCTGCTCATGACTGTGTGTTGGAATAGCACCACCTACACCTCACACATAGGAACTTGAGCCATTTGATCCATGTTGACTTGATCCCCCTGACTTGCCCATCCTCACCTCATCAGCCTATTTGCCACTTCTGCAGAGTTGACTAAGTGGGATGCAGGGCCTTGTGTGTGGATGAATTTCAAAATTAATTGCAAAGGAGACAGTAGGTGCCTCCTTCTGAGCTCTAATAGTGAGGATCCTAGAAGTGTGGAATGACACAGAAGGTTTAAATAAATGGCCTGCAGTATGCTTACAAATCAGTGCATCTCAAAGCAGTTACTAGAATCCACTGGCCAGTGTGTGTTTCATGACACTAGAGGATCTGAAACTATTACACTTCCTCGCTGGAAAGCCTGACTCTTGCTCTTATCTCTTGAGGTTCCCTATCCAATCCTTGTTGTTGGGCAAGGTGGCAGCTGTCTCATTAATATCTGATGTGTATTCAGCAACTAGGGTGAAATGAATTTGATGGGTCTCAGCCCAGTTCCTAGTGAACAGATGCCCACCTCACTAAAAACAAAATAACCAAGTAGCAGTGATTAGCAGCCCTTTTGGCGGTCTTAACAGAGAGTGCCTGGAATGAATGTTCAGGAATCCCTGAATGTCTGTCTTAACCCAAGAGTCCTCTTCAGCAGTTCCTAAATTGTGGGTCATGACTCAAAATAGGTGCAGAAGTCCATAGTATGCAGAGGACACCACTTGGCTCCACACAGCATGATGTTGCATGTATGTTGTATGCAAGGTCACATGGTGCAAAGAGCTCCATACTGTCTGGGGTCTGGTGGTGAATACTTCATTAAAAGGGGGTTGTGATGACAAAAAGTTTGGGAATCCTTGCTCTGGGTCATGAATGAACCACATTGGCAAAGCAGTTTGGGGGAAGTAACCCTATCCTAGTTGCTCGGTGGGGCTGAAAGGCCAATAAAGGACCTAATTGCCACTTGAGTATTGTCCTTATTTTGATTCTATTACCCACAGGGGTGAATTTCATACTGGGTAAACACAAGGCTTCATTCTCTAGAATAGTCTCTTTTTCCCCTGTAGTTAAATGACTTTCAAAAAACCAATGCTCAGCACCAAATACAACTATCTACTTTTCTCTAGCTACTGAATTTAATTAAAACTCCTGAGCCTGACAAAAACAGACCTTTTTTTCCTAGAGTGGGTTTTCCTCGGGCACAACTTTGCTTGAGAGTAAATAAAAACCTATCATTAAACACTACTATTCCCGCCAAAGTATATATAACGGCTGTTATCTTATAACAACATGTTTTGTCACACATTAGATTTTAGGCTCTCATTAGTGATACCAGACACCTGTCAGGGAAATACAGTCTGACAAAGTGGGATTTTCTCCCACAAAAGCTCATGTGATAAATAAATTTGTTAGTCTTTAAGTGACACAGGACTCCTCACTTATTTTATAGCCCTGAAAGAAGACCAAGAGTCATTTGATTCCTACACTTGACTCTTCATAGCTGCTTTCTACCCGCTGCAGTCACTGTAAAACTCAGGGAAACAAACCCTGAATCAGACGTCTCAAAATAAACTTGAGCATGGAGCTTGGAATGAAATCCCCTTACTGAAGCATTTAAAACTGATAAACCTCTCCTGGAAGATGCAATCAATACCTGAAGAAAACCAAAATGAAAATTTATAATTGAAGAAACTTAATGGGCATTTATCAAGAGCAAACAAAGATGAGCAAACAAGGAATTCTTTGTGAAATCCCAGCTTGATTGTAACACAGAATGATGAAGACACGGCTGACGCTCAAACACAGACATTGATCCTTCACTCTTAAAAACAATGCTAATTGTGAATGAATATCATTGCCATCATGAACATAAGCAATTGACTCAAAATCAGGGCCAGATGTTCCAAAAAGCTGAGCTCTCATTTAGAAACTTGAGGTCAGAAGGCCCAGCTGCTCTCATGGGAAGAGATTTGCAGGCGATGTCAGCACCTAATAAACTGATGTCCTTTGAAAGGCAAATGCAACTGCAGGTACTGAGCCCTTTAGAAAACACTGAATTTCAACATCCATGTATTTGCCGTGCTCTGACAAATCACACATGGATAGAGCCAAGGGCATGGTTCTCAGACGAGAAGCTGCATGTCTGCTTAAGAATTTGCAGGATCTGGACCATGGTTTCTAAAGCCCTGTGGTGGGGGCGATTTCAGCAAGAAAGCATCTATACACATATCAATATTTGGATGATACATCAGTTTTCATAATGGAAATCAGCACTGAAATATTTCCCATGCTGTATGGTCCAGGAAATCTCTCACCATTTCTATGTGCATTCCACCCTTTGAGACTGATCGCACACCCATTAAAGCAAATAGAAGTCTATGTACCAACACCAGTGTGATTAGGTCAGGGCTTCTGTGAACAAGAAGGAAAAAAGGTATCTTTTCAGGCATGCTATTTTACAAGGCTGCTCTGTCAGCTTGAGAATAACAAGAACAACAAACATGGCTGATCCTAGTGTATGCAGTTGGTGGCTGTAGAAACTCAAAAAAAGTTGAGCTGGAGAGTGCATGGATAGAAGAGAAGATGGCTCAGATCATTGGAAGTATATAATTTGCTAACCTCCATTGGAAATTAGGTGCCTGAATACCCATGAGGAGCTGGACTGATAACCTTCCGATTCCCTGTAGCAAGGCAAGGGCGCATGGTCAATCCCTGCTGTTCCTGTTGAAAGGAACGGTGGTGCACCCACCCACTTCTAAAACCCCTCCCCCAGCCTATGGGGAGGTGGCACTGAACCGTCTTTCAAATAACTTCTTGGGACAACTAATGAGAGAACAGGGACAGGTGTGAGGTCACAGGTTTATAACAAGGGATTTGGAAGGGGACACTGAGCAGAGAACCCCGGACAGCGCCCACTGCTCCTGGAAGCTGTCGAGGGAGCCTGCAGACACCGCCCAGAGGAACTCTGCCTGGAGACGTGCGCGAACGAGGGATCGGAAATAAGCCCCACAGTCGCAGGCCCCTCCTTCAGCCAACCTCCTCTCCCTGGTCCTGTAGATGTCCTGTTTAGTGTAGGCCAGGAGGAGGTTGGTGAGGAGGTCCCGCAACTTCGCGTGGCCACCGATGGGTAGTGTGTAAAGGAACAGGTGTGGGGAGAAGTGCAGCCAGAACCTCAATAAGAGGTTCTGGAGGAGCCGGAAAAGGGGCTGCAACCTGGCGCACTCTAGGTAGGCATGCGCCAGGGTCTCCCTCATGCTGCAAAAGGGACAAGCCTCAGGGCAGGGGATGAACTGCACCAAGTACATGCTCGTGGTCATGGCTCTGTGGAGGAGCCGCCAACTGATGTCCCCAGCGGGCTGGAGGGGTCAAAGTGGAATAAAGGCTGGCCCACCAAGGGTCCTCACCCTCCACGGGTGGAATGAGGTCCCACCACTTAGTGT
The DNA here is from genome assembly GCA_007922195.1 of Podocnemis expansa. NCBI lineage: Eukaryota > Metazoa > Chordata > Testudines > Podocnemididae > Podocnemis > Podocnemis expansa. Next base: position 19,441,622 of record ML681971.1, on the reverse strand, counting down.
TGGGGAGGGACACGAGGGCGAGGAAATGGATGGTGTGAAGCACGAGCGTGTACAGATATTTACAAGGTGCGGTTCGGAAGAGGGCTGGCTGCAAGTCCAGCAGCCGGCTCAGGGTGGGGGACGGGGGCAGCTGGGGGGGGGGGGGGGGCCCGTAGGGCGGGGGCCCCACCCCCCCCCCGGGCGGCCCCGGCCTGGGGGGGGGGTGGGAGGTACCCTCTCGCAGGACTCGCTTGAGGTAGGCCTGAGCAGAGGCAGACAAGGCTGCCTGCACCTCCTGGAGTAGGCGCTGGGGGGTTCGAAGGGTGGGGAGCCCCATGTGCTGGGCGAGCATGAGGGGGTCGACCCAGTCCCCCCAGGCATAGTCCAGGAGGTCTCCTACCCTGGTGATGCCTGTCAGGACCACCTCTGCCTCATGGAGGGGGCCTCTGCCACCTGCAAATTAAGATAGGGGCTGTGTAGCAGGGGCTCCGTGAGGAGGTCCTCCCCCTCGGTGGGCACAAGGGCCCTGGAGACTGAGATGAGCCTCTAGGTCCGGAGCAGGTCCTGGTAGAAGGCTGGCAGCTTGGAGAGGTCTCACGGACTACCTCTCAGAGGGATGTAAAAGAGCTGCTGGTCGTATCAGAGCCCTCTTTAGTGGTGGAGGAGGGTGCACAGCAGGTGGCTCCAAGCCGGACTACCTGCACCATAAAGGAGTCTCTGCAGGACCTGGAGGTGGAAAGCGTGGACCTGGCTGTGGACACAGCACAGGCCCTGTCCTCCCTCTTCCAGGGGGAGACTCAGGATCCCTACAGAGACTCAGTGCAGTCCTGGCCAGAAGAACTCCAGAACTGTCTTCTGGAGGTGGGCCAGGAACATTGGGGGCAGGACCAGGGTGTTGAGCTGGTGCCAGAGCATAGACAGGATGAGCTGGTTGACCACCAGTGCCCTCCCGCGAAGAGAGAGGCACCGCAGCAGGCCTGTCCATCTCCACAGCTGCTCAACAGCCCTGTCCTCCAAATCACACCAGTTCTCATCTGGGGAGGGATGGGTGGCAGAAAGGTAAATGCCAAGATAGAGCAGCGGACCCGTGTTCCACTGGATGGCTTGAAGCGCGGGTGGGAGGGGGCCCGCTGACCACCCAGCCCCTACCTAAAGACCAGAGCTCTTGACCCAGTTGACCCCGGCAGAGAAGGCTCCTGAGTACACAGCCTGGCAGGCCTCCAACCATGCCACGTCACCCGGGTCCTGGACGACGAGGAGCACGTCATTAGTGTACGCCGACAGGACCAGTCGCAGCTCCGGTTCTGGAGCACCAACCCCGTCAACCTCCATCGGAAGAGACAGAGGAAGGGCTCGATGGCCAGAGCATAAAGCTGGCCCGACAGCAGGCAGCCTTGATGCACTCCTCACCCAAACCTGACCGGCTTGGTCAGGGTCCAGTTGAACTTGACCAGACACTCCGTGGAGGCGTACAGCACCCGGAGAAAGCCCACAAAGTGTGGCCCGAAGCCGAAGACCTGCAGGGTGCCTAGGAGGTACCCATGGTCCACCCTGTCAAACGCTTTCTCCTGGTCCAGGGCCAGGAGGGTGAAAGACAGACTGTCCCTATGCCTGAGCTCCAAGAGATCCCGGACCAGGTACAGGTTGCTGAAGATGGACTGGCCCAGGACGGTGTAGGTCTGCTCAGGATGGACCACATCCTGCAGCACGGACCCAAGCCGCAGCGAGATGGCCTTGGTGATGATCTTGTAGTCCGTGCAGAGGAGTGAGACGGGACACTAGTTCCAAAGGTCACGGAGGTCCCCCTTCTTGGGCAGCAGGGCCAGCACAGCCCGTCGGCAAGAGAGGGGGCGCTCCCTGCTTCCCTCGGACTCAGCCCAGATGGTGGCCAGGTCCAGGCCGAGGAAGTCCCAGAACGCACGGTAGAACTCCACGATCAGCCCATCGATGCCACGGGACTTGTTGGTTGGCATGTGGTGGAGGGCTTCTGTGAACTCGGCCAGAGTGAGAGGAAGCTCCTGCTGGTCCTGGTCGCCTGTGCTGAGCATGGGGAGTTCGTTCCAGAGCACCCTGCAGGCGTCGGCTTCAGTCGGATCTGGGGAGAAAAGGCTAGCATAGAAGACCCTGGTCCTTCCACGCATCTCCTCTGGGTCCGTGAGGGGGGTGCCGTCCTCAGCAAGGAGGCAGGTGACATGCTTTCGAGCCCCCCTCCACATTCCCTGCTGTTAAAGGGAAGGTAGGACATCCCAAGAGGAGTTGAATTTATTTGATTGGGAGTGGAGAGGTGAAGGGATTAAAGGTTTCTTACCAAGCCTGCCCACAAACAATAAAACTGATGTGAAAAAGTTTGCTCAAAAAAGTGCATTACTGTACTGCTTCTAGACCAATCAGGCAGCAAATGGATTCCCAGACTTAAAGTCAATGTAATGAGATGCAAATTAGATATGCTGCACAGTCATTGCACATATTATTAAAGATAGATGGTACTAGTTTATTTCACTTTCTCAAAGGCTTTGGGAAAACTCAGAAAACATTTTGTTCCCACTCCCTAAAATGAAAGTACAATGTAATCATTTGCCAGATTGTCAAGGAGCAATAGTGTTTTCTACAAAAGTTATAAATGGTAGCTTCTTTTGTACAAGCATTAAAAGGCTACTCCCTAAGGGCCTGACTTACAGTCTATTAATGTCAGAAGTCATCTTTCTTTTGCTTCAATGGGTTTTGGATTAGTGTCTCCAGCAGAGTTTGGATCAGCCCCTAAGAAGAGGCATAGGGTTGAATATCTGCATTAGAGATGGTTGAATCTTGCAAAATATAGTGTCTCTAATCAGGGGGAAGGGGCGGCATAACTCAGAAAAGATAGTAAAAGATCATTTCGTCACCTGTGCCATCTCTGAGTCACTTCTGCTGGGCCAAAACGGATTTATACTGGCATAATAAGATAAAAGAATCAGCATCCTTTACTAAGACCTGAGCAGCTCACAAAAAGTGCAACAAGACATCCACAGCCCTGCTTATTTGTGCCCAGTTAAATTATTTGCTTCTCCTATTGTCTGGATGATCATTATTCTTTTTATGTGTTCTCCTGCTGCACATTTTCCATGAAGTGCCTCTTGGGAGTCTGGCAGGATGACATCTAATCTTCTCAACTGTGTTTCTAACAATTTTTTGGACCACACGTCCTTTCCACAAATTTTTCATCATTACATCAGCTCCTCAGCCATTTCACCTCTGTGCCCCCACAGATTCCACATATCCCAGTTCCTGACCCTGATTCATTTGCTTTCAGTGTACTATGAAGAGTAACCAAGTCAATTTTGCTAAAGCTGCTCATAACTGGAAATTGAAGATATGGACTCTAAGGACTTCAAAAGTGACCCTTGCCGCAACTTTCTGGGCAAAGAGGAGAGGATGTTAATTTGATAATAGTACTCCTCTATATAATAAAAATTCTCCCTTGTGCTAAGGAAAGGCTAATACACCCTTTAAATCCCATTCACATCCTCACACTAGGGATTAAGTGGTGCACAGTCCTAGCCCTGTGGAAAGTAGTAAACTTCAAAACATGACTTTGAAGTCCTTAAGGTAAGGACTTCACTGCAGTATAGACCTTTTGCTGGCCCTGTAGGATTGGTGTGAATTTCACTGTGGAAGAGGATTATACGAAACGCCTCAGTGACAAGCAGAAGGTGTTTGTTGAATGGAAGAACCATCTCACTTCCATCTCAAAGAAAGATAGGTTTAAGTGCCTACAGAGCAAGGCCCAATTTGAACTGAGGAGAATGCAAGATGAGAGGTGGGAGAAGAAACCGGCAGAAGTTCAGCACTGTGTGGATATGAACAATGCAGAGATATTCTTTGATATTCTCAAAGCTGCCTGCAAACTTTCTAAATCTGGCACTGCTTCCCTGAAGTTTGCAAATGCCATAAGTCTCATTAAAGACAAGGGGGGAATCATACAGTCTAATTCAATAGTCTACTTAATAGACAGTTGATCAGCATGTCATTGATCAATTATTCAAGAGACCCTCTAAAGAGCACTTCCCTCCACCATTTGAAGAGGTCAAGAAAGCCATCAAACAACTAAACTCTAGTGAAGTGTCTAGGAAGGATAGTATTCTAGCACTAGCATGCCTAAGGTGACTGAGGTGTTTTACTATATCCTGAGTAGCAACTGGGAGGAAGAAAAAATGTCACAAGACTTCAAAGATGCAATTATAGCATCACTAGTGAAAAACAAAGGCAAAAAAGCTACTGCAGAAACTAAGCCTTTTCTCTCCTCCATAGAGCAGCAAAAACACTACCTCACATTCTATTGAACAGACTCAGTGCAAACATATCTGATGAGAACCTATGCAGTATAGTTTCAGATCAGGTGGCAGTACTACAGATATGATTTTTGTCATAAAGTGGGTTCAGGTAAAATGTTTAAGAGCAGAACATGGACCTGTATGCAGTCTTCATCCTTTGACCAAAGGCTTTTGATACAGTCATCAGAGAGGTCTACTTTACATAAACTGTACTGGCCAAGAAGGTGCACACAAATCATCTGTCTGTTCCATACCACATGACAGTGCAAGTGCTCCCCATTGGTGAGGCTGCTGATGCATTAGAAATCTTGAATGGAGCGAAGCAAGGCCGCATTCCCGCTCCAGTGCTGTTCAGTTTGTTCACTGCCTGTGTTGTCAGACACAGCACTTGGATCAGGGGATGTACATCTGATACTGACTCAATGACTCCCTCTGTGATATTCAAGGACTCAATGCCATGACCAAAACAGTGGACAGCAGTTTTTGCAGATGGCTGCACCTTGATGGCCCATAGACACAGTGACATTCAGGTCAACATTAACAGGTTTTCTGATGCATCCCATCTTTCTGGCTTCACCAGCAGTCCTGGTAAGACAGAAGTCTTATTACAATCAGCACCTCATTCCAATGCACCAGCACCAGCCACCTTCATCAAAAGCATACAGCTGAAAAATGTGATCAGATCAAATACCTGGGCAGCACCATCTGGAGTTATAGTTCTCTGGTTAAGGAAATTTCTTCCAGATTCAATAAAGCTAGACAGGTCCTGGGCCAACTCTGAACAAAAATCCTTAACCAACATAACACTTGTCTCTGCATCAAATAGGAGATCTATAGTGCAGTACTTCTAACATCAATCCTCTATGAAACTGAGACATGGACTCTTTATAGACAGCACATTGAACAGCTTGAGCAATTTCACATGCATGCCCTCAATTCAATTATGAGCACCCACCGGTAGTACAGAGTGACCCACATTAATGTCCTTTAGAAAGCAAACACAGTCTGAATTGAGGACATACTATTAAGACCAAAATTTATATGGACTGACAAGACATCTGTATGGAAGACAAAGACAAAAGAAAGAAGGGTTATACATATGAACACTTCAAATATACCCTGAAGAGTAATCTTCAGTGGACTGGCATTGCTCTCAAAGAACTCAAGCATAAGTGGCTCAATACAGGACTCACTGGTGGTCTCTGACTAGATCAGCATGTACCAGGTTTGACTGAGATCAAGAAAATCATCTCTAAGCTGCATGCAAAAGATGCCACACAAAAGACCTGCATCATCAAACATCATAGATATGGACTTCCCGTGCCCTCACGGTGGCCGACTGTGCATCGGGGTTTGGACTTCAGAATCTTATCAATAAACGTAGATGGGAACTGCAACAACATCATCTTCATAGTCAGCAATGAACTACCAACACACACACACACACACGTGCGCACCCCCCCTTCTGCTGAAAAATCAATCAATTTCTGAGAGTGAATATTGAAATTGAAAGCTTCTTTATATTCCATGTGTTCTTTAAAAAGGTCTTTAAACCCATCGAGCAATACGATAAATTAACCCTAAAATACTTTATGGATGCAATAAGTCTGATATATTTTATTGATCAATTTCTTTTTATTTTGTGTGTGTGTGTCTGTGTGTGTGTGTGTTTCATCAGGAAATGAATCCATCCCTTTTCTTCAGAACCTAGTGACACAGGTGCTTTTCATCATTTCAAAGTGTTTCCCTTGCAATTAAATATTAAGAGGATGTAGTTTCTCTTTCACCTCAGGCCAAAGCATTTGCAGTGCTTGGATAGGCATTTCATTATTTCAAAATAAATATCACTTTCAATCAAATATTGATTTTATATGAAAGTGAAATGATTAGGACTGCTTTATTTTTTCCCCTCCAGAATAAAAGATAGATGGGTAGCACAGGGGTCATTAATTTCTTCACAGCAAGCCAATTTTTCTTGGTGGCTCAAGATGTGGAAACAAAATCTCTGGCCCCTTCCTAACATTTATGCTTTCTCTCTTGAGGACATTCTTTTGGAAGAGATGGCAAGATGAAAAGGATCAGAACCTCTAGCAATTGTTCTATGGTCCTAGAAGAAATGAGAAAGATGAACACTCTTGGTTGGGAAGTGAAATCTCAGTAACATTTGAACTTAGAAAATACTGAGCTAGATTGGCCACTGGTTTGCAACTTGTGTGGTAATTTGCCACTGTGCAAATTAATGGAAGTGAGCGTGCAAAAACATTACCTTCTGACTGGTACCATTTTACAGATACTTTGAAGCCACTTTAGATGGGCATAAGAGTGAGATTTTCAAGAGCACCCAAAGGCTTTTCTACATGAAGAAATAGCTCAGAATAGCCATGCTCTGAAAGCTCTTCCCGTGGGCACACTTGTTTTACACTGAGTGCCTTTGTGCAATTTAGCTAAATCCATTCTGGAAGCAGATTAAACTAATCCACAAACAGGCATGCTTAGTGAAGAATAAGTATAGGTGAAGTATGGAATAGCTATTGTAAAATAAACCAGGGTGTGGATTTGAAGCACAATACCTTCCCCACATAGACAAACCTTAAGTGAGTTTGGTGCCTGACTCCCATTGACCGTCAATAGGCTTTAGGAAACGGACATGTATGTTCTTTGAAAAATCTCATTCAAAACGATGCCACAAGGTAGTGGAGAATCAGGCCCACTTTCTCTGTGTTTTTTTCTCTTCACTGAAAAACAAACAACAAAACAAAAACAATTGAAAGTGAGTGATTAGATGACTCTGGTGATGAAAGCCATGTAAGTCCCACCTTTATCATAAATCTCCAGAATAATTCTATTCAATTATTTTCAACAGGCCAAATTCACACAATTAGTCCCGATAATCATCTGTATTCTTATTTCAGTCTCATGAGTCAAAATCCACAAGTAACTCCATAGATTCCAAAAGAAGCCACGTGCCAGACACTGAATTATGTGAGTTTACATCAATTGATTATATAGGGGGTTGGACTAGATGACCTATGAGGTCCCTTCCAACCCTAGGATTCTATGATTCTATATGGTCCCATACACATGACTCAAGGCAGAATGTTGCCCTAAGTGACCAGGGGCTGAAGATTTTATCTTGCAACCACAGCAGAGTAACTCTTTGTTTATATTTGAACTGTAATTGCTAGTTTCATAAAAACAAGAAAAAGCACTTTCCACAAATCTATTAGTTTAAATGTTTCATAGTGGGACAAAACACTAAAAAGTCATTCACCTGTACATTCATTCCACTGCTGTGATGTGTATGGTTAAGTATACAGAAGCTGGGACTGAACTATGTGATTCATCCAGTGGCTCACTAGAGTACTGTGAAGTGGGTAGCTACATGCCTTCTCTGACTTTGTTTTCATTCTTCCAGACTTTTAATGAGTCTGCCTACAGGGAGAGAGAGGTTTCTTTTGTGAAGCAAAGTGGATGAAAACTGTACAATCTCAGATAAAAGAAAGAGGCAAAGCAGGAGCACAAACCATAGGGAACCCTGCTTGTATCTGGTCTCTCATTAATTTAAATTTAACACAAAAGTCCAATTCTATACAGCATGAAGAGTTTTCCATTGGTCACCCTCACAATGGCAATGTACAAAGGCCTTCACATAGTAGGAAGGTCAAGATTTTCCACATCTCTAGCCTATATTTTCCCAGGCTTCAATTTCATCCCATTATTTGTTACCAAGTTCCAAAATGGCAGCTGTGTTAGTCTAGTTCAGTAAAACAAACAAAGAAGTTCTGTAGCACTTAAAGACTAACAAATTTATTTATTGCATGAACTTTCATGGGAGAGAATCTGAATTTGCAAATAAATTCGATTTTGGCAGCTTCTCTTTGAAGCCTTGATTTGAAAGACACTATTACAGGACCTAATAAACCCAGCTACTCCATCAAAGGCTCATTCACCTGCTCATCCACCAATGTGATTTATGCCATCATGTACCAGAAATGCCCCTCTGCCTTATATATTGGACAAACAGGATGGTCTCTGTGCAAAAGAATAAATGGGCACAAACCTGACATCAGAAATTACAACGTTCTAAAACCAGTGTCAGCATTTCAATCTTCCTGATCACTCCATTAATGATTTCATAATTGCGGTGCTCAGACAGATGAATACCAGATCAAGGCTTTGAAGAAAAGCTGCTGAGATCAAATTTATTTGCAAAGTCAGTTGGATTGCTTCAAGACTTCATAAGGACATTTTATTTTGTTCTCATTTCACCAGATGATTTGACCTCATCTTCCTCTCTATGCTGTTCCCAGTGTTTGAATCTTTACAACTGTTTTGATTTGCTGTTACAGTGTGATCTGTTCCTATGACTTATACTTCCCTGCATTTATTTTCTCCCATTCTGTAAGTTCCCCCCATCTTCAAAGCATCTGATGAAGGGGGATTTTCTCCCACAAAAGCTAATGCAATAAATAAATTTGTTAGTCTTTAAGTGCCACAGGACTCCTTATTCCATTATTTCTCATTCAAGCCAACTGGACAACACTCTTGGGCTTGTTTTATTCACACGCCTAATAATAATAAATGCAACAAGGCCAGAGTTTCACCTGGTGAAAAGCAACAGAACTCACCTAAACTTAAGTGGAGCTCCACTGAATTATGGTCCCTGAGGGTCTTGCCTCAGGAAGTGTATTTTCAAAAATTCTTTCATGAAATAAATATTTTGTTTTAGAATTCATTTCTACCACTCCCATGGTTACCTTTCATGCTACTGAATACAATATGTTCATATTTTATTCTCATAAAATGGATGCTTTTGTTTATTAATTGAAAATAAAGACTTTAAGTTTGCTAATTGTAAGGCTAATTCAACTACCAATATTTAAAGAATATGTGGCGAAGAATTATTTCTTTAAAGCAATTTATGTTGATTTACTTATGGTTGCTAATGCTGACTGAAGGGTAGCTTCCTGTTACTTCATATTGCATTTTTACTTTACAGTACACAAGTGAAAAAGACGTTGCCGCTTGCCAGCAGCAGCAGGGGCCCAGTCCAGCTTTCAGAGCCTTGCAGGAGGCTTGAAGGCAGACCCAGTTCCTGCTGCTTCCCACAAGCAGCTGGAGGCTTGGAGAGAGCTCCAGCTGCTTGTGAGAAGTGGCAGGACTATCTCCCTCTTAAAGCCTCCTGCAAGAGGCTCAAAGGCAGAGATGGTCCATGCTGCTTTTCACAAGTGGCAGGAGCAGTCTCAGAATGGCCGCTACTCAGAGAGTGCTCCAGCTGCTTGTGGGAAGTGGCAGGGACCATCTCCTACTTCCAGCCTCTTGCAACAGGCTCGAAGTGGGAGACAGTCCCTGCCATGTCCCACAAGCGGTTCGAGCCATCTCCGAGCTTCCACTGTCTGCCAGAAGTGGCCTAGAGGCAGATCAGGCCCCTTCTGGCTGCACTGCCAGCCACAGATCCAGGGCCCATGGCCTGCTGGCCCCAGTACAGTGACACCTCTGGCCCCCAGCATGCTCTGAGCGGGCAGGAGTTTTAAAAACTCCCAGCTCGGGGGAAGCTCCCTGATGGCCAGAAGACTGAGTCTTCCAGCTGCGTAGGGGCTGCAGCTGCCGTGCACAGCTGCAGCCCCTATTCAGCTGGAACACACGGTCTTCAGGCTGGCAGGGAGCTTCCCCTAGGCTGGGAGCTTTTAAAATTGCTGCAGACAGAACATACTGGAATGCTGCATTCCTCCCCATAATCCTATTTTTAGGGGCCCCAGAACGCTGGCCCCTGAGAATGGTGGGCCCCGGAATGGCATTCCAGCTGACTTTAACCCCTGACATGAATGCCATGAAATCCCAGAATAACACCACTAAATCTCTTCTACAGGTCTTTAATTCTCTCACATTTCTGATCGTTTCAAATCTGGCTCTATAAAAACAATTTAAGAAGAATGAGATACATGAATACTGATGATAAATTTTGCATATAAATTATGCTTTAATCAGTCATTTTCGAATGAAGTGTAATCTTTCGTCCAGCTTCTAGATTTTCCAAGGACACAACTACTGTGCGTAAGGGGGATGTCTGAGTGCTATCCTTTCATTAGCTGTACATTCAAAATTACCTGCTAAAATCAAATGGGCATTCAAAGAGCAACGGGAGAAAGTTTAACCAGTTACATTCACCCTGGTGTAGAAGAGGGCTTACTTGGTACATAGGTCTTGACTTAGTCTCTGAACAGGAATGAATTTCACCCTGTGAAACTTAATACCACTACTTAATATAGGTTGGTGGTCTCCAGTCAAGTATGTGGCCTAGAGCTGTGTGAATAACTAATTTTAAAGGTTTGCAACTCTGAAATACTGTGGGGGTGGTGGAAGCTGTTGTTCTAGATTGACAGATGTATTATTTTTGAGTGTTTATAATCTCAGATTTTTAAAAAAAATATATAAAGGCAAAGGAAGTTTTGAAACAAGAGCTTTGAAATAAACACACACACAAACACTGTTTGATTTCAAAGAGGTTGAAAGGAAATATTTTGATTTTTGTTTTTGAGTTTGTTTTTCTCCTATACCAAATCTCCAAGGATTTATGAATGCTTTATGAAGTGTTTTAATGTCACTGAATCTTCATTTTTCACCACACCATTTCAGATCACCCCACTCCCCAACCCAAACAAAACAAAATCACCCAGTTCTACTATGGAGTTATTTTCCTGTAGTGCTGTAACTCTTTGAGAGAACTTCTGAGGATCATGGTGAACAGCTCAAGGGTTCTCACTCTAGAGGACTCTGTCTTGCCACCTCTCTCATTCAATGTGTATGTCATCTATGACGTCCTGCTCTGGTTTTCTACCTTTTCTGTCCCTATTGGTGTTGCTCGGCAATTGCCAGATAACACTGAAACTCCAAGGAGGATAATCTGCTTGAGTTACCATTCACAGAGGTACAGTTTCAAGTGATCAAATCACAACATTCAAAAACCAGTCCCTGAGCACTTTTATCTTCCCAATCACTCTGTTGATTGATTGTTAATAGCTGTGCTCAAGCAGATGCACAACACATCAAGACCTCAAAGAGAAACAAAAGAACTGGAACTAATATGCAGATTTGATTACATGAAAGCAGGATTAAATCATGACTATGGGTTCTTTTCCCATTACCACAGGTGATTTGACCTCACCCTCCTCTATATGCTGTTTACCAGTTTTTGAATCTTAACAACTGCTTTGATTTGCTGTTACAATGTGACCTGATCCCATGACATACACTTCTGTGCATTTATTTTGTTCCCATTCTGTAAGTTCCCCCATATTCAAAGTGTCTGATGAAGTGGGATTTTCTCCCACAAAAGCTTATGAGATAAATAAACTTGTTAGTCTTTAAGTGCCACAGAACTCCTTGCTAGTTTCAAGAAAGGTGCTTTTTTAAAAAAACAAAGTTTAAACACACAAATCTTTCCATGTTCAAATTGCTGTGCAAACATTGCAGGTGAAATCCTGGGGCCAGTGAAATGAATGTTGAAATTGGCTATGATAGGTCCAGGAACTCATTCTGGCAGTTTTGCCACTCACATCAATGAAAGCAGGATTAGTCCTGTTATTTAATCAATTATAGCTGGAAAAAAGTTAAAATGGAAAAAGGAAATGTAAAAGTGGTTGTCGTAGGAAAAAATCTGATTAGAGATTCATCTGCAATGACACAAAACCACAAAAATGGGAAACGGCAACCTTTTTCTGCTTCTAGCTCAGTTAACATTTGAGCTATTAAAACACATCACATTCCATCAATACCTTAATTACTTCCATGACTTTAATTTCCAGGGAATTGCTTACAGACTGAGATTCTTCAAAATTGATTTAAGATTCCAGTGAGATTCATAATATAACAAACAAAGAATCCTGTACCACTTTTAAAGACTAACACATTTATTTATTTAATGAGCTTTCATGGCTTATGCTTCAGATGAAGTGGGATTTTACTCACAAAGCTCATGTGATAAATAAATATACTAGTCTTTAAAAGTGGCACAGGACTCCTCATTCGTTTTGCTGAACTCGATTAAAACAGCTCTCTCTCCACAGATTGATAATATAAAACAATTTCTGGGGGTCATGGTGGATGGGAAGCTAGATATGAGTCAGTAGTGTGCTCTTGCTGCCAAAAAGGCCAATGGCATGCTGGGCTGCATCAAAAGAAGTATTACCAGCAGATCAAGGGATGTGATCATTCCCCTCTATTCTGCACTGGTGAGGCCACATCTGGAATACTATGTTCAGTTTTGGGCTCCCCAATACAAAAAGGACAGGGACCTACTGGAGAGAGTTCAGAGGCGGGCAACCAAAATGATTAAAGGGCTCCAGCACAAGCCCTATGAGGAACGACTGAAAGCATTAGGCTTATTTAGTCTGCAGAAGAGAAGATTGAGGGGGGATTTGATCGCAACCTTCAACTACTTGAAGGGATGCTCCAAGGAAGATGGAGCTCGACTATTCTCGGTAGTAACAGAGGACAGAATGAGGAGCAACGGTCTCAAGTTGTGGTTAGGGAGGTCGAGGCTGGATATTAGAAAAAACTTTTTTACTAGGACAGTGGTGAAGCATTGGAATGAGCTGCTGAGGGAGGTGGTGGAGTCTCCATCTTTGGAGGTGTTTAAGGCCCGGCTGGAGAAAACCATGACTGGGATGGTTTAGTGGGAGTGGTCCTGCCTCTAGCAGGGGGTTGGACTAGATGACCTATGAGGTCCCTTCCAACCCTATGATTCTATGATTCATTTAAAGTTGAATTTTGCTCCAGGGAAGCCTGTGCTGCAAAAAGTGCTAGGGAGGGAGGATCCTTGCTACAAAAGTTCATGTGGCACAGGTGGAGCAATATGCTGTACATGGCTTAATTTGTACATATTCAACAAAGATTTCCCCTCCCCACTCACTTTGCCTTGTTATTTGTACCAGGGCTCAACTGACCCCAGTGAGACCACATAGTGGCAGCGGAGTGCAAAAACCCTCCTTCAGTAGCACCCAGCAGCAATGTTTGCTCTAAGGCCCGAATGCAGCTGAACAACATAGGTTGCTCCCTGCGCCTTCCCCTAGGGCCCAATACTGCCCCCCCCCCGCTCTCCCCACTACAGGGGAGCAGTGCACTGCAGACAACCAGGGCCACAAGCTCTGCTGCCTGCCTGGCTCCCCGGCAGCGGGGTGGACCAGGCAACCCAGCCTACCCCCAGCTGGCCACGCCTCCTTAGGGGTAGAGGGGGTTGGTGCTGAGCTCTGGCATGCAGGGTCGGGGCCCTGGAGTGGCCTGCTCCCAAAGAGCTTGGGTTGCTTCACCCCCAGCCCCTGCAGGCCATGGATCAGGCCCATTCAGGCTGGTAGGCGTGGCTGGGGATGAAACAGCCAAAACTCTTTGGGAGCAGGCCACTCCAGGGCCCTGACCTTGCATGCCGGAGTGCAGTGCCCCCCGCCAGGTGCTGCCGGCTGGGGGTAGGCTGGGCTAGCTGCTCTGCCCTGCTGCGCTGAGGCTGGGTGGGCAGGCAGGCGGGGCAGCCTCCGGCCCCAACTTTCCATGCCCCCCCCAGTCCCCACCCCTGGGAGTTGGAAGGGGGGCGGTTAGGGCCCCCTTACCTGCCCATTGGAGCAGCGCGGCCTGGCTCCCGGCCACTCCTCCGGCCAGAAGAGCTCTCACTGAGTATATGCAGAGAGTCTGTGCATGCTCAGTGAGAGCTTACTCTGAGCGGGAGTTTTAAAAACTCCCAGCTCAGAGGAGCTCTCCGGGCAGGGACTGCAGCTGCTGGCCGTGCACGGCTGGCAGTGTTCCCTGTGCGTGGCAGCACCGGGGGGCTGTGCAGCAATGCAGCTTAGAGGAAACATTGCCTAGCAGGCTACCCAAATCTTGATCTCCATAATACTTTGGTTCATCATATCCAATGCACTGGCCAACACAGCTGAAATGACAGTTTCTTGATGTGCTGTTTGCATAGGCCAATATCAAACTACCACTGTTCCTGCAGAACAAGAGGGATGAGAAGAGGGAAATTCACCTGGTGCCAGAGAAGTTGCCAGCCGGGGATGTGGGTCCTGGCCTCCTGCGGCCACTTCAGGCCCTGTCCCCGGCTGGGGATGCGGGGCCTAGACGCCCGCGATAGCTTCTGGCCCTGTCCCTGGCCAGGGGGCAGGGCCTGCAGGCTGGGGGCAGGGCCTGCAGGCCAGGGGGCGGGGCCTGGGCCCATGCCCCAGGTCCCTCCCCTGGCCAGCGACATCTCTGCCTGGTGCTGTATAGCTATCCACACAGATCTGTAGCCAAGTCACAGCCTAGCCACCATTCATTAACGGCCTGAGCTAGCTAGCATTGTGTTCAGTGTAAAGATGAGCATTAACTTCAGTGAAAGAAGGCTTGTGCCTTGAAATCATTCCCTACACTCCCCCTTTTCTCCCAATATATCAAAGCTGAGTTTTTGTTCTGCCTTGTCCATGTTCCTCTTTAATTGGATTCTTTCAGCCTGCCCTTTTCTGCACCCATTCTTTATTTATTCATTTCGTGGCATCTCCCAAACAGAATGAAAAGCCACAGTAATGTAACCCTCCACATTTAAGGGGGTTTGCGATTAGTCAATAGCATCCTAACCATCAAAGGAATAAAGTTCTGGAATAGTCTACCAAGGGAAGTGGTGGGGGCAAAAACCTTAGGTGACTTCAAAACTGAGCTTGATAAGTTTATGGAAGGAATGATATGATGGACAGTGTAGCTTGGCCATTGTCTGTCTTTTGCTACTGGTGATGGGTATGACAGTGACCTGGGAAGAGTCTTTGGATCAAGTGGGTTCTGAGTTATTACAGAGAAGTTCTTGACTGGCTGTTGTGGACTTGCCCTCATGCTCAGGGTTTAACTGATCATCATATTTGGGGTCAGGAAGGAATTTTCCCCCAAGGCAGATTGGCTTGGGTGCTGGGGGTTTTTTGCCTTCCTATGTAGCATTGGGCATGGCTCACTTGCTGGTTGATTCTCTGTATTAAAGTCTTTAAATCATGATTTGAGGAATTTAATAGCTCAGTTATGGGTTTGAGGTTCATTGTAGGAATGGGGGGGTGAGGTTTTTGGGGCCTGCAGTGTGCGGGAGGTCAGACTAGATGATCATATTGGTCCTTTCTGACCTTAGAGTCCATGGCTGTGTTCACACACAGGGGGTTATTTCGATACAGCTGTTTTGAAACAACCGTATCGAAATAACGCCTTATTTTGAAATAACTTAATTTGAATTAACAGTTTGTTAATTCAAATTAAGGAAAAAAGCTCAAAGCGAAATAGCAGGTTCAGGCAGTAGTTATTTCGAAACAACTCACCGTTGTTTCGAAACAACATGTTCAGACAGCATTGTTTCGTCCTCACATGGGGTTTAAGTTGTTTCGAAACAATGGGATCCGTTGTTTCGAAACAACTGTGCGTCATGTGAACTGGCTATTTCTTATTTTGAAACAACCTCTGTTGTTTCGAAATAAGAGTGCTGTGTGAACACAGCCCATGAGTCAAAAGTAAAGAGTGCACCAGATTCATAGAGGTTTCCCTACCCCTTTCCTCCTCCACCTTTTCCCTACTCAGAGTTCTTGCTGGAGCACTGATAGATTGAACTGGGCATCTCCTCTGACTAAGATGGATGGTGAACTTAAATAATATCAACTGAACAAATAGCTGATCTGTGTATTCTTCCATTCAGGATGAGGCTAATAAGATGTCAACTTACAGATCTATTACTCAGTCAATTACTGCTTGGAAAAGTAAGAGTGGGTAAGGCTTTACATGTTCGGTATGAGCGAGGGGTGTGATTCCCTTAATCAGGTACACATACTTGCATGAGCTTGAAAGGAGAGTGCACATGTGTATGAACAGCAACATAGTTACAGTGGCACTGAATGCAGCAGCAGAGCTGTCAAAAATTAGCTAGATAAGTTCATGGAGGATAAGTCCATCAATGAGTACTAGCAGGATGGGCAGGGAGGCAAAATGAGGCAGAACTGAGTCCTGCCCCAGTATTTACCCGCTGATTTCAGGTGGATGTGTCCTTGGCAGAACTCAGTTGTGCATCTGCTGTTGCTAACAATTCTCTCAGGGCCACCTGAGCTCAGTGAGACATGAGCAGGGGAATCACACCTCTTACTCAAGGTACAGACGTAGCCTTCATTTCACCAGTCATGCATTTCTTTCTGTGTTTTGCTCCGTGAGCATTTGTCTGCATATTCTGGAGAAGCATATTCATGTTTCATTAGAAAGCCATGTTACCTTTAAATAAGTTAAAATCATAGTATTTTCCAGGCTCAAACCTGATGCGATTTTTTAGTTTCTTTTTATGACAGGGTGCTTTTATGTTATTGTCAACATATGATGTTTGTAACTGCATGGTGTAGGAGCTAGTTTCCTTGGGTTTCTCTCCAAATGTGAAACCAAGGATCAAGGTCTTTGACCTGCCCAACAAGAGCAGGAAGCAGTGATTAACCTAAGCTAGATTCAGGCTACTTATGCCTGGATTTGCTTTTGCTTTTTACCAGTGTAACTCAGGAGCAACTCCAATTCCCTGTGTTAGGGAATCATCCTTTGCCTGAATCTGCAGGTTTCACACTTGTCTGTGAATGTGTACTGAGGTGGGCTCTTAACTGACAGCAAGACTCTGCAACCCTTATCCAAGTGAGCCTTTCTACCGATTTCAATAAGAGCTATTGTATGTATCAGCTGGCCCTCTGCCTCTCTTAGAAGCAAGAAGGTGGCTGGGGCAGAGAACAACTTTGTTGTTCATAACAGCTGGCTGTGGTACACTATAGCAGCCCTTACCCTGCTCTAACTTACACTGGGGCTGGCGCTGGACCATGACCATCAAACTTAATTTACATCAATCACTAAGCACTGGCTAGAAAATAACTGCCTTGCAGTCACCTGGACCAGGCATGGATTTGACTAAGTCATCTAGAACTGAAAAGCTCTGTCTCTTTTAATTCACCAAACCACCAAGTCCCATTTTCACACAAGTCACAATAGCCTCCTAATCCAGCTGTAGGGCAGGTGTTGGAATGTTGAAAAGCTACCTGTTATCCAGTTCAGAAACAGATTGCTGGAAGGATGCTCTTGTAAACAGAAAGCTGAAGGTTACTGTTTACCTTCTCTTTCTCCACCAGTCTGGTTCTATTAAGAAACATGTTTTTCTTCTTTCTTTGCTTTTATCCCTTTCTTTCCTTGTCTCAGCAATCGTGATGCATGCTAATGAGACAATGCTTGCTCAAACCATGGTTACTTCTTTCAGAGACATTTCTTTAGGTATTCAGTAACAGACAGGTAGCTTTTCTGCTCTAAGATAGGTCAAGTCACCTAGTTACTGAAAGCGGTTTTGCTGCTGTGAATGAGTAACCAAGCTGGGATTACAAATTCCCCTTCATTTGAGAAAGTTTGATTTCTGAACAAGAAAAAAACCCCTCCCCCTCCAAAAACCAATATGCTTTCAGTCCCTAGCTTTACATGTTCTATTTCTTCATTTATTTCCCCTTTATTTGTGACTTAGCTTTAATACCAGCATTATTTTAGCTCATAGGCGGCTGAATAAACTGAAATCGAGTTCTGGCAGTTTAGTGATCACACACAGTTTGCTTGCTTTTTTGTCTTTTCCCCTTTCAAATAGTCTTTGGAGGATTATTTTGCATATTTATTCCATTTCAGGACTTTGAAATAAAAAATATCCTACACACTCACCCTTATTCTTTCACTATACATATCCAACTAGATGTAATCAGAGCTGCAAAGGAAAAGCTGGTATATAGTTCTGTAAATAGACAGCCTATGTGTATATGTGCTAAGGTAAAGCCAGGAGAGAGTAGATCCCTCACTACATAATTCTTGATTACAAGAGATAAGTGATTTTAATATCATGTTGCAGGGACAGTACTCCTGAGCACATCAGTACCCCACAGAGAAAGAAAATGCAAGGTTATTCACATTTGATTACTATTACTGATTCATTAGCCTCCTTTTTCTCTCTCACATCAGCAGAAGGGGAGGCTTGTTTATGCATATACCATACAGAGCATCTCAGACAGTGTTTCTGTCTTAGTTTAGCTGTCTGAATGAGTACTGACATGATGATCAGTAGGGAAAAGGTAATATATGTCTTAAAAACAAAAACCTTTTGTTACTTCACAGCAAACTGAACCTAAGGTCTCTGGATTCTGTGGCATGCTGGTAGAAGACAGAAAATTGTGCAGAAACCTCTCTTACAAATAAGAGATTTGTATTTAATTAAACAGTTCAAATTTTCTATAGGTTGCAGATTTTTACACTGTGAAGTATACTTGCAACTCAGAAGTGCTGGGGAAAAAAGTAAGACGTAGGGAGCAGATGGTTCTTTATAGCCTTGAAGGCAGTTGGGGATACCTAGGTTAGCTGGATGCTTCCACTAAAATGATCAGCAGTTATCATCAATGTTCATATTTAATATGTTGTCTTTAGGTTCCAGAGCTAACAGCCTATGGGGATGAATAGGCCAGTTCACCCAGCTCTCAGGGGTATTGCTTCAGGCCGTCTGCAGTACCTCAGCTCACTCTGTTTATACACTTGAAGTCATCTTCACAGCAGTGAGGACCAGCTGCATAACAGGCTGACTCACGGCTCTGCTCCGTTTGCTTTATGCTGCTCCAGGGATGCAGAACTATGATGCAACCTAGTTTACAGCTTCTATCAAGCTCCACAGTTCAAGAGTGAACCTGCCTGGATCCAGCTGCAGAAACAGGACTTATTGGGTGATGCTCACCCACCAGAGGAGGGCCAGGGGAAAAGAGAAATTGAACTTTCCCAACTGCTTTCCTTTGCAGCCTTAAAAGAGTTCTTTTAGTAGAGTTTTGAGCATGGAGATTATGAGGTTTTATTGAAATGAAAGGCAAAAAACAAACAAACAAAAAAAAACCCCCGAGCCATTTATCACATGAACTGTTTGCTAGATAAAAACAGAATTTGACATCCTATCCACACATCCTTCCCAAAGAGAGGGAAGGGGGTGAAGTGGTGACAAGCTGGTGAATCTTTTTATCAGTCTGCTACCAGCTAGCCAAACTTTGTCAATGGAAGCTATGTTACATAGATTCAGTGTGCAGGACATGTACTAGAAAAGTACCAGAACTCACAACAAGAGCCCATGACCCTGTCTCTTTATGGACTTGCCCACATGACTCCACACCAGTTTCCCTGCTGGCAATGCAGACCAGAGACTTCACAGGACAGTCATGGATCTGAAATCATCATCTGAACCCTTTCCAGACCGTACATTAAGGGCCAGACTTAACAGCCTCAAAAATCAACCTGGGTCTTTCCTTTGATGTCAATGAGCTGTGAGTCAAGTTTCATGTTCTGGAGGTCACTTCCCATCGTCATCCCAATTTTCAACAGCATTGTCAAGTGTTAAGAGGGAGGAAATCCTGTATTCTCCAGAAGTTTTTTTTTCTCCTGCTTTCAGGCTTTAAAACCTATGATTCTAATACAGCACTACAAGAACTCTCTTACTTAAGAGGACTAGTAATTTCTGGAGAACAAGCAAGGAAGTAGTTCTTAATGTACACTTCATCCACTAGGTCCTAGTTAACAGGTCTCTACATTCATACAAATTTTACCTCATAACCCTGGAACCAGCTCAGTTGTTCTGTTTAATTGTTCTGCTTAATATATCTGCTGTGTAACGAGAATGTCTCATCTTATATGTTCTCTCGTGTAGTCTGCGTTAATAGAAAACCTGCTGGAAGATTTCAACATCCCAGAACTCTATTTCTTCTGAGAAACATAATATCGCTTCATACTGATTATTATAAAGAATATGTGAAAGAGTGGTTTTATTGCTGCATTAGTCTAGTTAGATATTTTCTCTCCTGCTTGTAACATCACAATACGCCACAGGTAAAAGGAACAGCCGCCAGAAGTTAGGGACAGAATGAGAAAACAATATATTATTCTACTTCAGGAGCCAAACTGAACCCTGCTGGCCCCCCAGCCCCCATTTGTTCATTTTGAAAAGAAAATGATTTTTTTTTCAGTTTTTTGTCAAAATGGGCAAAAACATATTACTTGGACCAAAGAACACCTGGAACAAAACACTAAATTAAAAAGTAATCCCTGCGGTAAATTGTCCAATCTGTTGTGGTGGGTCCTGTGATTTGCTCTTCTGTGGGAGTCAGGGCAAGCGCTGTTTCTCCTGTTTCTGAGCAGCTGGTGCCTCTGTAGGCACAATGGAGAAAAGCCCACGAGCATCCTCTACTCTGAGCCCCAGCCCAGGTGCCCTATGAATAGCAGCTACGCACTGCCAACAACTGCTTCTTTCTCTTGGGCTATTTCCCCCCTTTCCTCTTCTTGTCTCCCACACTCCTTACACACTGCTGTTGGCTCTCCTTACTCTCCAGCCCCCTCTGGCTGAAACAAGGGTTTTTATCATGACTCTGGCTGTGCCTTAATTGGTCTCAGGTGCATCTAACTACCCTGAAGTAACCCCCTGCTCGGCCTGTGGGGAACAAAGCCTAGATCATTCTGGGGCTTATATATGTCCCTTTTAAGACCCTCCTGCTCCCCGCTGGCCCTGCAGTCTCTCACTCCACACTCAAAATAAATGTTTGGTTTTTGTTTATTTTTTAAAAAATCCCTATAGCCAAATTTCCAAACAAAATGTTGCACCCAAACAACATTGAAATTTGGAAATACTTGGTGTCAAAATAATCAAAATAAACCACTTCAAGTTTTCATTTAAAAATTCTAATTTTTTCCAGCCAAGGCTATTTGCCAAATTCAACCAAATTCATTAGTAAATTTTACCAAAAACTATTCTTCATCAACAAAAATTTCACTTGATTTTAGAGAATATTGGTACTCTTCCTAGTCCCACCTACAAAAATAGTTCCACCTCCATTAGACTCTGGTCAAAGTAGGCTGTGGAGGTGTTCAGAATATGATGGCTCATGCTCTCCTGGCTCCTTCAGATTCTCTCCCATCAATGGATTCCTAAAAACAGCCTCGACTGCACTAGACTAAATCATTCTGCAAAGGTTCAAGCAATTTAGGTTTAGATTGAAACCTTACAGTCAGCCCTGATTAAGAAGGGGTGCATAGCTACACAGCTCCTTGAGAAGATCAGAGAATGGATCATGATTGAGACAGTACAATTCCTCACCTGCACCTGCTGAACTGACGAAAGGAGAAGCTGATGTCTCCCATGCGCCCTGACAATCTACCTGACTGATGGGGGGAGATGGAGCCAAGTATCCCACATTTCTTGCCTCTCCCCACTCCATCCTCACCCACTTGCTTGTAATAGGCATGAGAGCAGCCCCAGCTGTCATCTCCACAGCCAGAGTAACAATTCAAGCTCAGGGAGTGAGACACTGGGCGAATTACTCTCCCTTACTTCCCTGCACAAATGAGTTACAGATGAGAAACAGTAGCCCTTAGCATCTATGATCTGTGCTTGGTCCATTTATTTTTGTTTGAGGTAACTTTTCTTAGGGTGAGCAAATATCCTGATTTTATAGGGATAGTTCCGGTAAGTTGCTGGGACTTTTTCTTACACAGGAACCTTTTATGCCCACATCCTGTCATGACTTTTCATGCTTGCAATCTGGCTACCCTACTTTTCTTCTGCTACTAACATACAAGACTTGAGCATTTGAGGAAAGCTGAATTTGAGGAAAGCTACCTTGATGCTGTTCACAGGCTTTGTACCCCTTAATCATTTGGGTGGTCAAAGCAACACAATCTGACTAATTTTCAATATTCCAGCCACACAAAATATGGCTTTTTCCATAGTATCTCCACCATCCTGGAAATGAAACACCATGAAAAGCCTAGAAGGTAAGTAGTACCTGGAGACATTTAAATAAAATAGCAAACAAAAATGTATGCATAATTTCAAGCAAACAGGAATAATGCTCAGATACTAGACTTCTATCTCACATACTCTTCCTACTCCATAATCTTCCTACCAGTCATGCTGGCTGGAGCTTCACCCAGAAAGTTATAGTTTGTTACCCAGTAGCAAAGAGATATTTCCTGGGAGATTTGTTTTGTTTTGCAGGTTTTTTTGCACAGTGGGTTTACACAATTGGTGCATCCTATCACAGTGGGTGATAGGATGATGTTGAAAGGGTGAAAGAATTCTTCACTCATGTTCTGCAGATTTCCCCAGCTCACAGACTATGCTCTGGGGAAAAAGTTTAATCTTATGTTGAAGGCACTAACTGGGATTCAGGAAAATGCCATCTTATTCCCAGCCCTGTTGTATTGTGAATGGGCAATTCATTTCACCTTTACACCTCTGTTTCCCCTCTACTCATTTCCTTGTCTCCTGTATTGAAGTGTAAATATTTCAGGTTAGGGATCCTCTACATGTTTGGATAATAGGACACTGATCTCAGTTGCTGGATAATGGCACACTGATCTCAACTGCTGCCTCTAGGTGCTACCATTATAAAAACAGTTAAAAATAATGAATATAATTTCCACATATGCAGAAAAATCAGTCCCAACTACCAGCCTTGCTCCCTAGTTAGATTACTCATGCCATGATCATCACCAGGTTTGAGTCATCAGCTATATCTAATTTATTGCGATGGCACTTTCCAGAAACCTTTTGAAAAATTATCTCTAGACGTTGGTTTTAATGTTTTCTTTCCCTCGTCCTTTCAGACACAAAACAGTACAGCTCACTGAGCTGTGACTAAGCAATAAGCTCATCTCTATCTTCTAATTTTTTTTTCTGCATAATGCATTTAGAAATGTCTCTCTTTTTTATTGAAGAAAAAGATATTCCTATTTTATGTACTGGCATCTTTCTGATGTGCTGAGATTTTGTGCAAACTCACTATTCATCACAGCAAAAGCCAGATAAATAAATACCACTGCAGTTTCATTTCACAGTCATAATTATCGTCTCTTCCAGGTATTGCTTGCTTCATTATCTGAATGAACAGTTTTATCTCACCCAAAAGGCAGCCCCTTCACATCTGCAGCTCGGCAGAGATAACTGTGGTTATTTAACTCAGTCTAAATGGCCCTCTAATACTTCTCTTAACTGCTGCTTTTAAACAGCTTCCCTCTGTAACTGCATCTCCAATACCTTTTAATGTGATTAACAATTTCCTTTAATTATCTTAAAATATTGCTTGTTTCTTTTCTTTGGAGCCTTACATACAGGGATTAATAATTAGAAGTTTTAGACAGTAGTCCAAGAAAGCTCATATTTGTTGATATAAACAGGAAGGCATTTGATTTCCCTCCTTTCTTGATTTCATATTCTCTAATTCCAAAATTATTCTACATGTGTCACTGTTACATTAATCAAATACATGTTTTGTCTTCCACAAATCTGCCTAATTGCGTTCCTCATTTAGACAACCCTGAAGTCATTTGTTAATGAACATCGTCACGGGCTAATATGGCATGGAGGATTTACATGGGAACATTCAGAACAGATTTAAACCAGCACGAGGGGAAGAAAAGATGTCAGGCTTGTCATTACAGGTGATGCAGACTTCCTGAGCCATTTCTGTGCAATTACTGTATAGTAGCCTGGAAACTGAAACCAAGTAACGCTTCACATTAACTGGTGCTAACTGCACTGTATGAAAACTGCTGTGTACAGCTAAGAGAGAGTGCCTCCATGGTAGCACTTCTCTGAAATGCTTCCAGTTCCACACACAGGACCAGTCAGACAGGAAGAACTGCAGAAGCTCAATATGTGAGTTAGGCGATGGTGTGGGAAGGAGGGATTTAGATTTATTAGGAACTGAGGAATATTTTGAGAAAGGGGGAGCCTATATAGAAAGGACGGGCTCCACCTAAATCAAAGCGGAACTGGATTGCTGGCAAGTAAAATGGAAAAGATCACAAAGCAGTTTTTAAATTAAAGGGTAGGGGAAAGCTGACAGAAGTGGAGGAACACATGGTTTGAACAGATCTATTAATCAATATTCTTTGTATCCCAGTAAGGAGGACAGAATGGAAAAGGATAAAATAGGTGTAGGATCAGGTGAGAAACAGTCAAATGAAAGCGTTCCATTCAATCACACCACATAATAGCAGACAGCTAAAAAAATGGCTTTTTTTCAGTGCTTATGTACTAATGCTAGAAGTCTAAATACTAAGATGGATGAACTTGAGTGCCTTGTATGAAATGAGGATATGTTAATAGGTATCACAGAAACTTGATGGAATGAGGACAAACAAAGGGATACAGTCATATGAGGGTACAAAATATGTTAGAAGGACAGAATAAGTCATGCTGGTGGGGAATGGCTATATGGTACTTAACTACATGCTCACAGTTGTTGTGGGAGATCAGGCAAGAGAAGGGAAGCCACACTGGCCTTAATGGAAAATATAAGATATAACTGATTATATCAACAGGCAGAGCAAAATCGCTCACCAAGACAACTCCACAGCTAGTGTAACTGGTCACAGCTTTGTTCATTTGAATCAACTGGACCAGAACCAACTTCCCTGGACTGAGCAATGATAAAGTTTTTGGTTCTGCTTGAAATCCCAGCTCTGCAAGAGACAGATCTGGGGGGAACAATTTGTAGCAAATAAAATCACTGAATTTTAGTTTTCACTGTAAGTGAACTGCCTATAACATATGTGATCTTTGCTTAGTTGTTAGTTATTTGCTAAATGATTTCAACAAAGACGTAGCCTGCAAATCATTTAACAGTACTTTTATGGCCCCTCTCACCACCGAATTTGAGTGCCTTACAATCTGCAATATAGAATGCTATTGACCTCTTTTATAAGGTACTTGGAGATCTAGGGATGAAAACACCATATTAGAGCTAGGTAGCATCACCCAAATGAGGCAAGCTAATGTTGCCAGTCCTTATGCAGAGAGTTGAATTTGTCAAGTTATTTTAGGGCTGAACTCCCATTGAAATCAATTACAGTTAGACACACAAATAGCTCTGTGGATCTGCATATAAGTGACTTGTCAAAGGTCACATGAGAAGTTTGTGATAGAATAGTGACTTGAAGGTGACTCTCCTCAGTTTTAATCCAGGTTACCATTCTAACCATTGGACCATCCTTTCTCTCCATTTTGAGAAGTGTAAAAAAAAGGAGATTAGAAATGGCTGAAAACTAGAGGTACTAACACAGCCTTTTCTTGTACAGATAGAGAGGAATTCAACCTTACAAGCTACTTTAATAAAAAAATGACTGGAATAATTGAGGGAGTATTTGTGACAGTGAGAAAGAGAAAGTTTAAAGCTTGTATTTAGATAAATTGGCTGGAAAATTTGATCCACACTTCCAAATATGATCATACAAACATCATTTGCATAGATATTATAATTAGAATTCTGCCTACAGCATAATAAAAAGGGAAAATAGTATTAAATGATCAAGGCAGAAGTGTTTGAAATATCACTGTGTGATGTTTCATGTTCTCTATTAAATAAGTAATTTATTGCAAAACCTATCAAAGAAAAAGAAAATCAAGTCAGATAAGGCTGGCTTTATAGTTTGTGGCTGGATTTTGCAGAGGTTATCGTTGCTTTCAGAACACATTTGATTTTTACCAAGGTGTTAACTGAGAGTAATTATGACATCGGATCTGCTTTGGAGCATGACAGAGTTCAATATCTGTACTGTGCGCCAATATGAATGTAAGAAACAACAGTTAGTCATTTTCCAGTAGGAGTCCCACACTAGAACATGGGCTCTTGTTCAGTCAGTCCAGAGACTTTGAGATGAAAGGTTGTGATCTTACTTGGAGCAGTTTCAACTGCAGATCACACATGCAACGTTAACTCCAGAGCAATGTCCTCTGAGGCCAACAGAAGTGCAGTTACAGAACCACTGGACCATGCCTGCAGTAAGATGGACCCAGAAATTCATATGTGGATTCTGAACTGGCCTGTAGAAGGTAAATCCAGGCAAGTGTGTGGGGAGGGGTTTCTTGCTATTTATTAGCAGGCTGGCAACCAATAGCAGCCTGAGCACTGCCATGGGTCTGGAAGTGTTGGCATCACCATCCATAGAGGTTTTTAAGGTGCAGCTTGACAAAGCACTGGCTGGGATATTTTAGTTGGGGTTGATCCTGCTTTGAGCAAGGTTTGGACTAGATACCTCCTTCCATCCCTCACCTATGATCCTATAAAAGCAAAGCACTTACACTTATGCTTACCTTTTAGTACATATAGTTCAACAAAAGCTAATGGAGCTACTCTCATGTTTAAATACTTTGCTGAATGGTAGCAGGTGACTCTTGTATTAATCTACTAGTAATAAAGGACTATTTCAGGCCTACTATGGCCGTAAAGAGTCTGTCTACATTGGAATGAAAAACCCCAGGCTGGCTGATGCTAGCTGACTAAAGCTTGTGGGGCTCACTCTAAGCAGCTGTTTAATAACAATGTAGACCAGGCATGGCCAAATTGTGGCTCTTGAATGGAAATGTGTGGCTCCCAGAATAAAACATCAGCAAATCAATTTAGGAAAGCAGCCCTAGCCTCGGAGCTCAGGAGGGGGTTGGGATGGTAAGGACAAGTGGTGGCATGGTCAGGGATGGCAGGGAGAAGTGTGGCATGGTCAGCGATGGTGGGGAGAAGCATGGCATGGTCAGAAATTTAAAAAGCTCTCCACTAGCCTGCAGTCTTCTACATCGAGCAACAGCTAAGTTTTTACTGTATAGGCCTAATTTTCATGGTAACCTTAAGTAATTATTAAAATCTGACATTAGTAGGATCAATATTTGCCCCCCTTTTATAATAAAATTAGAGTGTGCAATGAATTTTAAACTTAGTAATTTTGGAGTAGGTAAAAGTATATGGCTATATGCCTCAGTGCGGCTCTCGAAGGTTTAATAACCCATTTGTGTGACTGTTGAGTTCCGCAAGTTTGGCCACCCCTTGTGTAGACAATAAAGCTTGGGCCAGAGCCCCAGTTCTTGGACACTGTGAGGTGGGAGGCCTGAAGTCTGAGCTCATATGTGTAGGCAGCAATCAAACAACCCCTTGCCCTGGCTCTAGTCAGTTGGCACAGGCCAGCCGTGAGTATCTAATTGAAATAAAAGCACACTCAAAGAGACATCCCACTACATTTCTGAATTTGAAGTATGATAAGTGTATGGATCCAGGCAAGTTGCTTGCTTGGGTCTGCTATAGAAGTAGGGGCTAGCTGCAAATTCTACTTGTGGGTTCAAATTCTAAATCCATACAGTGCACATTCCCATCTCTGGCTTGAACAAAGAAGCATATCTGAATTATGAGAAACTATTCAGTAAAGAAAGGCTAGAAAAAAATTAAGATTTCTATACAAAATGAGCTAACTGGTATCCTTAGTCCATTCCTGGATGATAGAGTTTACATCACAAGAGACAAAACAAAACCTGGCCCGATCCTTGTTGGTGTAAACTAACAACTAAATCTGTACCAATTTACATCTGCTGTGCATCTGACCCATCATCATAGTCAGAGCCGCTTCTTGCAATTCCAAAAGTGAAAATGATGACCAACTACGGGGAAAAAGTTCCAGGTTCTGGATAAAGGACCAGCTCCATTCTGAGTTTATTCAAAATAGTTCATCCATCCCTGATGTTTAGAGAGCAATTTATCATACCCTTTTGTCCACTGTTTTTTTATTTAGCCTAGTCATAAGCTGCATCCTTCTTGGTCTTCAAGATGACACATTTTTATCTAGCTTCATAACTCTGGGGCCCCAACTGTGAAATAATGAAAGCTCTTGTAAGGGGGAAAATCATCCTTTATCTGTGTATGACATGCCTGATGGATGTAAAGATAAGGGATCTCCTGCCAACTGGTGCCTTGTTATAAAAAAAGACAAACACTGAAGAGAGGAATATACTAGAGAGGCCTCCAGCAAGAAGAAAAACCAAGATGTTTAGAGAAGAGTGCTTCTTAAATGAATCCCATGAGACAGGAAAACAGGCATATCTTCATTTATGAAGGTAGAGTTTCTAGAGGATTTGGGAAGATTTTTGCAGAACATATTTTACATAGATTCCTAAATAACACAACAAATTAAATGTGACAAATGATGTTTCCTTTGAAGACAAAAAAAAAAATATTTCACATGAGCCAGCGCAATGAGACTTCATTCTGATAGAGTGCTACTGAATTAGAAATAATCACTATTTAGACTGAGACTTCTGACACATCCTGGAAGCTCCTTCTCAGGCCAGCGATGAGCCCAGGATGCACAGTGGGAAACAATAGCCTGAGTTAGATGCAAAAAGACTAGCTTCAGTTTCCATTTTGAGCCTGGGAGCTGGGTGAAGCCAGATAGCTCAGGCAGTCTCTGATTAACAATTATGCCCCTCCAAGGGAGTCTCTGAACTGATATGGGGTTTAGTAGCTGGGTCAGACAGTCCCAGCCCAGCAGAGACTGTATCGAGAGTGGTTACCAAAACCTCCACAGGACTCAAGACCAAGGAGCTGGAAGAGGACCCTGTCTCACCCACAGGAAACGACACCACAGGGGACCCTTTTTGCTTAATTCATCCAACATTCACAGTACTCATCCTTAGGGCCCTGCAGATCCGCGAGTACCCGCATCTGCAGATGCGGGTGCAGATAACCGCAGACCCATGGCTGCAGACTGACCTGCAGATGCAGATTCTATTTTTAATCTGCTCACAGTGCAATCCATCGCTGCAGCTCCTGTGCTGATCTGTGTCATCAGCACACATGGGAACCAGGAAGCACTCCAGCCAGTCCTAGCTCAGTTCTGATTGTGGTCTGCCAGCCAGTCAGAGTCTCAGTCACAGCAGGCTGGGACTTGGACAGTCACTGCTCACTGTCAGCTGGCTTTTGATTGGCTCAGTCCCCATGACATCCCTGGCCACTTCTTCCTTTTCTTGTTTGCTATTTGCATGCCCTGCTGTCAATCAGAGATTTCATTGGTGGCCAAGAAAATCTAACTGACAGCACAGCATGCGAACTGCAAACAAGAAAAAGAAAAAGAAAAAGTAGGCAGGACCCCAGAGGAGAATGAGCCAATCAAAGGCTGAAATGAAGACTGTGAGCCCAAGCTTGGTTGCAGATGCAGTTACAGATTTAGCTAAAATCTGGCATGCAGACTCCAGCCCAGATCGATACTATCACTAAGCAGACGCGGACTGTATGCAGCTCCACATTTTTGTAATTGTGCAGGGCTCTAATCATCCTCAGCATGCCTCCTTCCTGGGAAGGTACCAGCCAGGGAGCTGGGGGGCTGAGAAGATTTGCGAGTTTTGAAGGTGGGGGGTATGAGCTTATTTGTTAGTGTTGAGTGCTTATTAATTAACCTGAATCCTTTCTAACTTGTTCCTTCACACAATTCTGCAGTCCTACTACTACATTCACTGCACTTTGTCTCTGTTGCATTTGAGTAATTTACTTCTGTCCAGGCCAGGTCTTGGCAAATGCTTGATAATTTAAAAAATCAAATAGCTGAAACAATACCCATAATTTGAATTGATAAAAGCAAAATGTTAAGGTGCATCTACAGGGCTACCACAGCACCACAGTTGACCTACTTAAGTAAATCCAGTGACAGCAGATAATTTCAAGTAAGGTTGAACAGTTCAAAAAACTGAAAGCTTTGTATTATGAAATATAGGATATTTCAGAGCTAAGTCCCTCTTCAGCTGCATCAGATTTAAATCAATAGGAGAAGATGAATTAAATTAATATTTCTAAACATGGATATAGAAGAGATAATACTGTTCTCCTACCAGCTCAGATCATGCCTGCTCTTTGATTACATGCTTGCCTGGGGAAAATGATGGAATATGTCATAATGGACCATTCTCAGAGATAGAATACTTTGGAAAAATATATACAGCCAAATTGCAATTATCCAGTTGTCAGTGAGGATTTCCTGAAAGTTTCATAAAACTAGAATTTGTGGGCAATTAGATTAACTTCCACATTTGCGGGATAGAAATGTAATTGAGATTCAGACCATGGGAATTTACATTTGTTTTAATATTGGTCATTAATAAATGGGAATCTCGTAGGAAGCTTTGAAAAAAAAACCCCTCTCACTCAGGCTGTCACATGATATACCCTCTTTCCATAAATTTTACTGTAAGGCAGGCTTAGAAGCTGTGCCTAACAGCTTCTGAGGGGGAACAACAAATTTGCATGGGTTTTGTATTTGCATGAGCACAAAGAACATATTAGCATAGATAATACTATGGGTGCAGGGCAATATGGGTAATGGTATTTGGGTTGATCTGATCACAAATCTGTCAATATCTGTAATTCTACTGAAGAAAAAAAATGAAATACTGTCTTTGGTAATATGCTACTCTCTTGCTTAATCAAACTCTGTTTAGGTGGGTTAAAGGATAAAGACTACCATTAGCAAAAAGAATATAAAAGGACGAGTCACCTCCTCCTTCCAGCCTGGTGAAGTTAATACAGGGATGGGGGTTACATAGCTCAGTTTGGAGCAACATGTGTTGCTTGCTACATGGCCCCCCCATGCGGGCCTAATCCTGCCCCCTCTGTGGCCCAATCCTGGCCCCCCACTCAAGCTCCGCTGCCAGCCTGGCCTCACCGCACTGCAGTGGAGTGGAACGGAGAAGAGTGGAGCAGCCAGCCCAGCCTACCTCCAGCAGACCATGCCTCCTCAGGTGCAGAGGGAGCTGGTGCTGAGCTCTGGCATGGGGGTTGGGGCCCTGAAGTGGCCTGCTCCCAAAGAGTTTGGGCTGCTTCACCCCCCACCCCCCGCCTGAATGGGCCTGATGCATGGCCTTGGTGGGACGGGGCAAAGCAGCTGAAACTCTTTGAGAGCAGGGCGGGCCACTCCAGTGCCCTGACCCCACACCCCAGAGCTCAGTGCCAGCCCCCTCTGCCCCCCCCGGGAGCCGCGGCTGGCTGAGGGTAGGCTAGGCTGGCTGCTCCACCCCCCTGCTGTGAGGCCGGGCGGGCAGGTGGGTGGAGCAGCCTTCGACCCCTGTTCCCCCCATCTCTGGGAGTTGGAATGGGGGTGGTTAGGGCCCCCTTCCCTGGCCACTGGAGTGGTGAGGCCAGGCCCCCAGACACTCCTCTGGCCGAGGGAGCTCTCACTGAGCCTGTGCAGAGAGTCTGTGCAGGCTCAGTGAGAGCTGACTTTGAGCAGGAGTTTTAAAAACTCCCAGCTCAGAGTCTCTCTCTCCACAGGGACTGCAGCTGCTGGCCGTGCATGGCCGGCAGCCTTCCCTGCACCAGGCAGCCCCATGGCCATGCAGCTTAGAGAGAACATTGGTCTGGAGCTATGTTTGAGATATTGCCTCATCCCCTGGCCCCACTGTCAAATGGTAGATCTGGCTAGGCTTCGTATGAGGCCTTTCTCTGTTATTTTAATGGAAGAAGCTGTTTGCAGCTACTTGAGGTTTAAGAGCTGAAATCACTGAGAGGCAAACCTTCTCTCTGAGCCGAAATCACTAAGAGAGGAAAATCCTCTCTCTGAGCTAAATCAATGAAGAGGAGCAGCAGATGGAGTGAGTGACCAGCAGGCGGAGCTGGTGGACAGCACGTGGAGCCAGTGGATGGTGAGAGTGGCCAGCAGTGGGCTGGACAGTGTGAGTGACTAGTGGGCGGAGCCAGCTGATGTTGAGACTGGCCAGCATGAGCTGGATGGTGTGAGTGACCAGTGGGTGGAGCTGGCAGACAGCAGGTGGGGCCAGTGAAAGGTGAAAAAGAAGTGTGAGTAACCAGCAGGTGGAGCTGGTGGACAGAGGGCAGAGCCAATGGATGGTGCAAGCAGCCAGCAGAGGGCTGAAGAGAGTGAGTGACTAGTGGATGGCGCCAGTGGACAGCTGGCGTGAAAGAAATTCCCTATGGCTGTGTTCACACAGCATTGTTTCGAAACAACGAGGTTGTTTCTAAACAAAAAAAGCCATGTTCACATGACGCACAGTTGTTTTGAAACAACAGTGTTGTTTTGAAACAAGTTAAACCCCATTTGGGGGCGAAACAACCTTGTTTCGAAACCGTTGTTTCAAAACAATGCGTGTGAACATGTTGTTTCAGAACAAAGGTGTTCCGAAACAACATTTGAAGGGCTGCCCCCTCAGCACCCTGGCCAGGGAACCTTCAGCACCCTGGCCAGCATGCTGAGGGGTGTCCCCTGGCCGGCAGAGCAGGGCTGCAGGCACCCGCGGGGTTCAGTGCAGCCCAGCGCTGAAGCCCCCCCCCGTGCCTGCAGCCCCCTCCCGAAGCAAAATAGCATGTTCACACTGTGAAATTGCTATTTTGTTTCCTGCCTTTTTCCTTATTTCGAAGCAACTTTTTATTAATTCGTCATAAGTTATTTCAAAATAAGGTGTTATTTCGATATAAGTTGTTTCGAAACGACTTATA
The DNA here is from genome assembly GCA_007922195.1 of Podocnemis expansa. Lineage (NCBI taxonomy): Eukaryota > Metazoa > Chordata > Testudines > Podocnemididae > Podocnemis > Podocnemis expansa. The sequence continues at coordinate 19,409,011 of ML681971.1, read as the reverse complement.
TTGAAATAACCCCCAGTGTGTGAACACAGCCTACATGCCCTGGGTTTGTTGGGAACCTGTTCTGCCCTGATTCTCCAGATCAGTGCTGGTTTTGCTATTGAGTTAACAGGTGCTGTTATGCTGTGTGGATCATGTTGAAAACCTGTTTTGCACTGATCCTCCAGATCAGTGCTGGTTTTGCTACTAAATTCACATGTGCTGTTATGCTGTGTGGAATCACGTTGGAAACCTCTTCTGCACTGATTCTTCAGATCAGTGCTGATTTTTGTTATTGGGCCTTTTACATTCTGTTTTTATTACTATTTAAAGTTCTGTATACTACACTCAGACCTGTGCTTGTGAGCAGGGAAGCATTTTCCCTTTGTGGTGCCCAGGAAATAATGCATGGTCTCCCAGAAAGCTGGGTGGGGGCTCAAGCCAGTTGGTGGTGTACCATTGTTTGGAAACCCATAGAACCTGGCCCTTGTTCTGCCATGTCCCTTTGGCAGAAGGGTTCATTACTAATGCACTGCATTTTAGCTGTAATAGGAGCAGGAAGTTTTGAAACAAGAACACTGGCAATCCATAATGTGTCCTGAAGCAAAAGCTACAAAAACCATAGAATTCTGGGAGTCTGATCCTCAGCAGATGGGAGTCAACATAGCTCCATGGAAGCCAATGTCACAGCACCAATTTTCATCAGCTGATAATATATTCCTTTGACGTCTAGGGAGAAGCACATTTCCTTCTTCCTTAAAATAAAAAGGACTCCCAGTGGGGCAGCGTTTTAGCAAATAAATCCCCTTTCCTTAGCATCATCTGCTTCACTAGCATGGTGGCTAGGGACGAATGAATGCAAGGTTCCTGTGTTCCTTCTGCCCAGATGTTTCTCCTGTGTTAGACTGTGATTATTTTTTAAGTGCCTTTTCCAGGCAGAAATCCCCACTCATGCTGTCACTGTGCCCCAGTGAGTCATAGCTAAGGACTGAGGACAAACTGCAGATACAGAGAAAACATACTTCATGCTGCTCTTTTTCCATAAGGTATACCAAGCCAGCAATAAGAGTAAATCTCCTTCTTACAACACTGGTTAACAAGAAGTCAGGAAAGCAGTCTCCTTAAATATCCAAGCTCTTGTTTAACCACTCAGATACTAGACTTAAAGATGAGTAGTTATTTAAAATCAATTTAATAAAAAAAAGGGTTCTTCCAATCAGGGGTGTCACTGGCACCAGGCTTATGGGGCTTTAGTCCCAAGTCCAAGTGCTTGAGCCTCAGGTCTGTTTCTGGGCCAGAGGCACTTCTGCTTCCAGTCTCAAGGGGCAATTCTTGATTTAGTTCTAAATGGAGAACAGGATCTGGTCCAAGAGGTGAATACAGCTGAACCTCTTGGTAATAGTGAGCATAACCCAATAAAATTTAACATCCTAGGCATGGCCAAATTAATGCAGCAGCTGTAGGGTCTGCAGCCCAGGGCCCTGGGATAAGGGGGCTGCGGCAGGACTTGCAGACAGAAAGGGGAGCTTGATGCCGGTGGAGGAGAATATGTCTCACAATGGAAAACTGTAATTCTAACAAAGCAATGTATTTTCTTTTTACTGTGCCTGTTGTTTAAAATTAGGAAGGCCTACAAGAGAAGGGGAGCTGCATCCTAAAAATGAAAGAGTAGCCACAGTACACCTGGAATAGTCTAGAAAAACAATCTTGCTTATCAGCCAGTGTTTCATCTCCACTGCCTTGGAGATTTACTTCAAGTAGACAAAACAAAACCAAAAGCAACCCAAAAAACCTCAAGCACAGTTTACTGAAGCATTTAAAATAAACGGCTGCAAGGTGTTTAGACCCTTTGATAAAGCAGCTAACATAAATCCTCTGCCTCTTTCACCTTCAGGTTCTAAGAACAATGCAGTCTCAAATCTAATGTCATTTCCAGTGCTGAAAATTTGTGACATCAATAAAATCCTAGTTTGTCACTACAAATGGAATTTTAAATTGAATTCTTATCAAATTAGCCTTTCATCAAGGTCGTGCAATATTGTGCGAATAACCTTTTCAGAAGCTGTGTACATGGTGCTGCCGGAGGTGAAAATGAAACAAATTCTAATGAGATTGTTCAGTTGGAACACTCAATAACATGCTATGAGGTGACACTAGGTTTACTGATAATCTAGGTAAATAGATATACCAATGCTCAAAACACAATGCTTCACTCTCCCGTCCAGATATAAACATATGCGCTTGCTTGCAGCGCCTTGCTCAAGCTTACTGAATAGCTGGGAAATAATTGCCAGGCTTCCTATGAGCAACTTTCAAATATTGTGTTTCCTGTAGCTCTTGGGATGAATTGTAAGTCCCACCTCTCTGCTTGATTTTTGTTACTTTGAGGACTCTTGACTGTCAGACCATTACTGGTTTGTGATATTTGCAGTTGTGTGTGACCCGACCCAGCCCTACACACAAATCTTTCCCAACCTGTAAACTGCAGCATTAGGGGCTAAATTCTTCAAGATTCTGAGCACTGTAGCTCCATTGAGCAAGAGACATAAACAAGTGCTTGCAGAATCCAATGGATTACAGGCAAGTAAGTGTTTATATGCTTATGTCGAAGAAGGGTTTTGTTTTGTATTTTTTTTTCTTTCTTGGTTTCCTGGATCAAATTACAGTGCTTGGTATCTTGCAAATGGAGCTTAGAGTAGAGAAGATGCAAACATTCATGTCAGGTTCAGTGACTCACCAATGTGCCTAGAAATGCTTTGACCCCTTTGTATAGCCTGCATCTATATTATTTCATCAGAAAAGTACTGGGTGATAAGGAATTCCAGAAGAAATGTTACAGCGCAGGTCACACAAGGATCCTCTCTCTTGCAAGAGGGGATTAAAAAGGTCGTTGGGCTGTCTTTGCCAGTAGTTTATTTTTGCCCTCCAGAAGATGATTAAACTCTCCATCTAGAACAAAGCATAGTATAGATGGAAAGCATGCTGTAAGTTCTTCCCTCATGATGACACATATCTGACAACTTGGAAAAATATTTCAGAAAACAGGGGAGAAGAGGATAATTAGAGAAGCATTTTGTGCCATAATGCTCTCAAAAATACACTATTTTCAGCAAAAGATAACTGAAGAGATTATTTAGCTTATCTAAATAACTTTTTCCAAGCCTCAGCACATCTGTTATAAGAACACACAAAGACATGTGGTGCAATACTGTAGATTCAACTACTGCTTGGGAAAAAATGGATAATAATTTGAAGCTTGTATTCAGGGTGCAGTCCCTGTTGTGGAATCCAGATATGATCACTTATTATCATGCTCAGGGAAAAGTTAAAAGGACTAAACAGGCATAGGAAAACAGTAACAAGCATGGCTCCAAGAGCAGAAAATGAATATAAACATATAGGATCAAATACTAAGTTGGGTTAAACCAAAGAAGTTCCATTGGCTTCAATGAACTAGTATCTATTTACATCAGTCAGCTTTCTGACTCAAGGTATCTTGACAACCTGATAGGGAAAGTTTAACAGATGCCCTCATCTCCACGTTTTCTTACCACATTTTTTGCATATCCCAAAACTCAGATCTGCATGCATGAAAGGGGTCTAGCTGTACTTGCAAAATGGAATATTTGAGCTTGCTAATTTAATTATGTCTGCAGGTCATCCTCCGACAGTTAATTACAGGCACAGAACTCATGCTGTGTTGTGTGGTTACATGTCTATGGTATCATTTCTGTTTTCTGACAGGATGACTTCAACAACATTGCAGGGATGGGCAATTTTATGATCAAGTTTACAATTTAAAATTCACTTTCAATAAACATTCAAACATATAAGCTCACCACTTGATTTTCAATGAAAGTTCATGCTACTCAAGCTGAACTGTTCGAATGTGTGCAAGAGTCAACACAAAAGCAATTTAAGTGAAAATTCCTTTCAATTTTGAATCATTGTTCTTGGGAAAAATAATCAACTAGTCACCATATTTTAATGGATCCTAGGAGCATTTGCAGTATTTTCAGATTACTGGTAAAGTTGTGGGGAAGAGAGAAATTTCATTTCGCAAAACATCTTGTGAGATCCAGAATTCTACTTTATCTGCAGTTGGAACAAAATGTGAAGATTCTACGATACCCAGACTGATACTCCTGAACCGCAAGTGGCTCTTCACTGTGTCTCCTGTGAATCTTCACAGAGTGATTTCATTATTAATGAACTTCAGTTATTAACCAGTCAGGATGCTTTTACTTTTTTATTAACCAATTGCAGTTGATAAAAAACAATATTTGGTCTGTCATTTTGCTGTGAGAATTTTTTTAGAAGAAAGAGAGAGATAAAGTTAATTTATGTGACTGGATCGTTTGCCTGATGTTGATCACTAATTTGTCTCTTAAACCACTGAGGTTTGAATATCACTGAACTAGATCATCCTTCCTGTCATAAGACTGAAGAGACTAAGAAATTCTCTGTCTTATCAGTCCCTGTTTTTGCTCAATTGACACATTTGTGGTGGCAGATAGCCGAAGCAGGGTAGAGCTGAAGGAAAAAAAATCATCTAGTCAAACTTAAAACTGGAGCTCACACAGCTCAGAGGACTTTGACACATCGATTCACTTACCGAACCTGCACTTCTGATGAGGCACCATATAGCTACTTGTAGCTTTTATTTCTTTCGAGTGCAGCCTAACCTTTGATGACTTCTTCACATTCTTTTCAGAATTATTTCTACTACAGTACATTTTTCCTCCACTGCTGACATTTTGTACTTAAGATTTTTCTTTTTACTTAATCCCACTGAGTTTAAAAAAGTGGGGTTCTGGCAGAGGTTGTTTCAAAATAAAAAGCGTCATGTCCACATGACGCACATTTATTTCGAAACTGTTAAACCTCGCATCTAATCGAAATAGCCATTGTTTCGAAATGGTTGTTTCAAAACAATGGCGTTTGGACACGTTGTTTCAAAACAACACCATTGTTTCGAAACGACTGTTTCGAAACGACATGTCCGAACGGCCTTGTTTCGAAATAACCATTTCGAAACAACAGTTATTTCAAAAGCAGGCTTTCCCTTAATTCAAATTAACAAACTGTTAATTCGAATTAACTTATTTCGAAATAAAGCATTTCGAAATGGGTTATTTCGAAATAATGATGTATGTGTGGACATAGCCTTGGGGTTCAGATCTCACTGAATCCCTTTGTCTCAGCCTAACAGTGACAGCATCCTCTTCCTCCTCTCCCCATGCATGACTGGATGAGCTGTTTCTTACTCAAGATCATCTTTGGTTTTCAACAGTCTACTGGAGACTATTTAGAACTGCCTTGTGATGTAGATTCTTTTGAGCTCAGAGGTCCTAATTCTGAATCTGTGCCCCAGTTAGACAAGGTTCTTAAGGATAGTGGGTGAATCCTATCACCATTGAAGTCACAGGCTATGTTCACACATAAACACTTATTTCAAAATAAGATATTTCAAAATAAAATCCTTAATTTGAAATAACTTAAATCAAAATAAGCAAATATTAAATCAAAATAAGGGAAAACCTCAAATTGAAATAGCAAGTCTGGACACAGGACTTGCTATTTCAGTTCAGGAGAAGGGCACCATGGGAAGTGTGGCAACGTGGCCCCCTCCCTGGGCCATGCCTCCACCCAATATATAGAAAAAGGAAAGCACCCTGGGAAGGAGAAGGGCAAAAGTGGTAATTCAAAATTATGGTTATTTTGAAATAACATGTGTGAATGCCATTATTTCAAAACAACCATTTGGAAACAATGGCTATTTTGATTTCACCCTAGGTTTTATTGTTCCAAAATAACGGATGTTATTTCAAAATGATGGGGGCTCGTCATTTCGAAATAAAGAAATGTCGTTGGGACATGTCAACTTTTATTTTGAAACAACAGTGATTGTTTCAAATTAAAAGCCTCATGTGGACATAGCCACAGAGAGTTTTTCATCGATGTCAGTGTTAGTAGAATTTTACCCTTGGTGTTATACTATATTTAACACATTGGACTGTAGCTTATTAAACACAAACATGCTTCACAACATTTTCTCTTTAATACATCTATGCGCACATTTACAGGAGAATGCAGACGCAAACCTGCAGTCCTTGCTCGCGTGAAAAATTCCTATATGTGAGTTGGTTTATAATCTTTAAAGTCCAAAGACCTTGGATTGACCCCTCTGCACATTTCATCTCAAAGTTGTTCTGTTGACATCATTGTGACTGCTGGCATGAGTCAAGACTACTCAAGCATTTGAGGGAGCCAATCCTCCATTTGTTCTCATTATTCAAAAATACCTTTCCATAAATACCTTATTTGTGCAAAGTGTTAAATGTAGTAATATAGTTTCAGCATTTAACTTCAGGCTATTCCTTGCCCTACCACACTGCAGAGAGTTAGAGTTGGACAAGATTTCCCAGGAGTTAAGAAATCCATGTCCATATGCTTATAAAGGTTGACTTGTGAGCAAACTCTTCCACAGGGCAATTTCAGATGCTCTAAATGACATTTTAAATTCTTATGATTTTCCATTTGCAAAGTAACATTGCTCTCCAGAATGACGAGTAAACCAAGCTGACTTCCCAGAAGTGGGTGGTTAAAACCTGGCTGTTTAATTGCTTTAATTTCTATAACCCCCCCCTAAAGACCAAAGGCCAAAAAAAAAATCTAATAAAGAGATTTTAAATTTATCCCTCTTTTACCATTTAGCGGGAAGGGTAGCAGGCCAGCTACCAGATAAGATATATCCATAATTTTTATTGTGAACTACAGTAGAAGCACATTTAACTCAGAACAATTAGCAAAGGAAATGGGTTAGCTGTAAGAGCTAATGGTAAAGTGCAGTATAAATATTTACATTAATATATGACTAAGTCTTTCATTAACAGGTTATATTTTCTCCACATTTGTCTGCTTTTTATTATGGGATTTTAAACTGGAATTATATTCTAGTAGAGTTTTCTGATTTATCTAAAGAGGAAGAAATGGTCCTTGTTGGACCCTTTATGACACTGCAGAGTACAAAGGTCTTTGTATAGTTCCATAAAGGTGTGCACATTTTCTAAAATAATGTATTTGAAGTCCTTCTGCCCCCAAGAAAGTAAGCAATGGATAAAAGATTCTCACCTGGTGTGAATTACTATGATTATTGCCCTTCATGAAACATCACCAATTTACACCAGCAAAGAGTTTGGCCAAGGAAAGACTTCAGATTCTTATTAGAACTTCTCCCCAGCTTTATTTATAAATGACGGGTTTTTGTTTGTTTGGTTGGTTTTTTTGTTTTTCTATATATGGAATTTAGTCTCCTTTTTAGATTAGACTCTCCGGATAAGCCACACGGCCTCATTCACTGGCCACATTTTGGAGATGCTTGGAAATTCTCTTTGCTCCATTTTAATAGCCTGATCCAAAGCCTACTGGAGTCAAAACAGGCAGTGAATTCAGTGGTGTTCATTTAGGCTGTAACTGACTCAAGAACATTGATGAAGATCAGCCAGGAACTCAGTCTAATCCACACAGAGCCTTCAGGTGCATCCTTACGTGGCACTGGAGAAGTAGCCTATTCTAAATATTGAAACTAGAAGTATATTACAGAGAGTCAGCATTCCCAATCAGTGACATTCTTCCTAAACTTGACTATGTCAAACACGCGAAGGAACAGCTTTGTTTCCTACTAACCGAAGTCCTGAGGTCTCTTGGGCAGCAACACAATGCATTGAAAATGACTTGACATTTAGGTTTTATCTACTGGCATTGAAAAAGCTTTATGGGTTCCCGTCACATTCAATTTAGGAAGCGATGGCCGTATTTACAACCATATCTTATATTTGTTCATAAATACTGGAGATTAATCCCAGGTCCCAGCCTTTCTGAGGTTGGAGACTATTGGGACCTGGAGTTTAGATTCCAGTCCATCATTAGTGAAAATAATGCAAATATTATAACTAGCTGCCTTTTTGTTATTCTCATGTGTTCCCATTTTTCTTCCCCAATTTCATTATCATCACTTATTTATGTAGAAACCAACCATCTGCTGTATGGTATTAGGAAAAATATAAGATAGTACATCCCAAAGAACAAGTTCCAAAAGGGCAGCTGTGTTAGTCTAGTAAAGCAAAAAAAAAAAGCAAGGAGTCTAGTGGCACTTAAAGACTAACAGATTTATTTATCACATGAGCTTTCGTGGGAGAAAATCCCACTTTGTCAGGTGTTTTGAAGAAAAAGAACTTAAACAGAATGGGATGAACATAAGTGCAGGGGAGTGTAAGACATGGAATCAGGTCATACTGCAACAACAAAGAGCATTTGTAAAGATTCAAACTCTAGGAAGCATTTGCAGACAGAGAGAGAGAGTGAAGTCAAATTACCTCTTATAAATGTGAAAAGAATCCATAGTCACGATGAAGTCAAGTCAAGTCAAGTCAAGTCAAATCATAGGGCTGGAAGGGACCTCATTCTGCATGTTAAGCAGAGGTGTTAGCCACTACACTATTTGCAGGGCCTGCTTTCACACAATCTAATTTGCATATTTGTTGAATTTTGGCTGTTTCTCTTTGAAGTCTTGATGTCCCATTGATTTTCTTGAGGATCATTGTTAATGAATCATTAATGGTGTGATTAGGAAGATGGAAGTGCTGAGCAACTGCTTTTGTGCCCATTTATTCTTCTGCATAGGGAATGTCCTATTTGTCCAACGTATAAGGTAGGGGGGCATTTCTGGCACATGATGGCATAACTCACATTAGTGGATGAGCAGGTGAATGACCCTTTGATGGAGTAGCTGGCTTGATATTAGGTCCTATGATGGTGTCTTTTGTGCAGATACGCGGACAAAGTTGGCAGCGTGGTTTGTTGCAGCAGGGATACGTGCCTGCTTTAATGTTTCTGTTGTTAGGTCTGTAGTTGCTGGTGAGTATCTGTTTAAGGTTTAGGGATTGTTTGTAGGTGAGGAGAGGTCTGTCTCCCAAGGCTAGAGAGAGTGAGGGGATAACTGCATTTGCTCTGATCCCTCAGACAGAGAGACAGAGATCTTCAGGATCTCTATCAAACTTTCTTAAAACTACAGTACCCACCTGGAGAAGTAAAACTACAGATTGACTGAGCCAGACAGGTATCCTGCAGTCAACTGCTATAGGAAAGGCCCAAAAAAGAAAACAATAGAATGTCACAGGTTACCACATACAACCCTCAGGTCAAACCTCTACAACAGATCATTAAGGACCTACAGCCTATTTTAAAAGATGACCCCTCACTCTCTCTAGCCTTGGGAGACAGACCTCTCGTCACCTACAGACAACCCCTGAACCTTAAACAGATACTCACTAGCAACTACAGACCTAACAACAGAAACATTAAAGCAGGCACATATCCCTGCTGCAACAAACCACGATGCCAACTTTGTCCACATATCAAAAAGACACCATCATAGGACCTAATCAAGCCAGCTACTCCATCAAAAGGTCATTCACCTGCTCATCCACCAATGTGATTTATGCCATCATGTGCCATAAATGCCCCCACGCCTTATACATTGGACAAACAGGACAATCCCTGAGCAAAAGAATAAATGGGCAGAAAACTGACATCAGAAATCACAACACAAAAAAAGCAGTTGCTCAGCAGTTCCATCTTCCTAATCACTCCATTGATGATTTGTTAATGATGGTCCTCAAGAAAATCAATGGGACATCAAGACTTCAAAGAGAAACAGCCAAAATCCAACTAATATGCAAATTAGATTGTGTGAAAGCAGGACTTAATCGTGACTATGGATTCATTTCACATTATAAGAGGTAATTTGACTTCACCATCTCTCTGTGTGCTAATTTTCCTAGAGTTTGAATCCTTACAAATGTTCTTTGTTGTTGCAGTATGACCTGATTCCATGTCTTACACTCCCCTGCATTTATTTTCATCCCATTCTGTTTAAGTTCCTTTTCTTCAAAGCACCTGACAAAGTGGGATTTTCTCCCACGAAAGCTCATGTGATAAATAAATCTTTTAGTCTTTAAGTGCCACTAGACTCCTTGGTTTTCCCCCCCCCCCCAATAGGACAAGCAGCTGAAAGTCTCAATCATGAAATTCACTCAAGTCTGCATGCAGGTGTCTCCACAAAAAATAAGCCACAGGAATGAATTTTAAAGCCTAAGTTTGCTTCTTGATCCAGAAGGACAAACCTTCATGCCCATGCAACGTCTATGTGAATTCAGTTGACTTGGAGCTGGTTCCAGAAATGAGACCTAAGCTAAGACCAGGAAGATCAAAGGAAAGAGAGGAGAGAATATACATAAAGCACAATTTCTGCTACATAGAATAGATTCTATTTCCTTAGTAGAAGGGCCTCGTGTTTCAGAACCAGTCAGTCAACTCCTTCCCACAAAACATATACACTTTTTTTCCAAAAATAATATAGAGTTTACAAATAAAAAAAAACCAAACAAACCAAAGCCCAGATGGTCAAAAGCCACCAGAAACCCTAAATATCCTTGAACTTGCTTGAGGGTCCAATATTTATTTTTTAAAACCACACACAGCCTTAGATTCATTGTGGAAGCATTTATGTTAAAATATATAGAGTCAAACACTAGAGAATGAGGATCTAGGCAAACAGATAAATCATCAAATGAACCTAGAACCTCTGTTCTGAAGCAGACTGTAAAAATGTATTTCAGGCTCCTGCTATCAATTTTCAATTCCAACCACACAGTAAAATGAAGATTATGAGAAGGTATCACCTAGGGTCACTTATGACTCTCCCATCTAGCTCAGTTTTGAATAGCACCCCAAATCCTTATGGCATTATGACTAATCCAATCCAACCTGTTAGCCACACCTACATTTAACTCTCCTGAGAATGAGGACAGTATGGTACATTCTTTTAAAGCATTTGGAAATGATATTGTACTGTGCTTCCCATGCATTTGCCTGGCAGGAACTACCCAAGGGCAACAGCAGGTTTTAATTAAATGCTATAGTAATAAGGGTAGGAAAGGGGAATCTCTTTTTTAGTCCCTGCTGGCTCTTTTAACAAATGAACATCATTACTCATGCTCCATTGGTGCCACCTGTAGCCTCCACATTATTTATTGGTATCCCTCAGTTCCTTTAAAAAACCTAACATCTTAAATGTGCTAACTAAGAGTCATCCTGATTGATTTCCCCAAATTACCCATTTTGTGTGATGGTTGCATGTCAGGGCCAGAGCCCAAGTGACACTATTTCTAAAATACTGTAAGGTCAGCTTGTACAAATGGGCATGACTCTGCCAGCCATTAATTTAAGAGCCCATGCAAGCAGCTGTCATATTGCAACCTGGATTTCCCTCAGATCTGTTCTTGAGTCCTGAAAGCACAGCCTTTCTATTGCTACTTTAGCAATTGGTATTGAAGAGTATGGGATACGCTGGTCACAGAAAGATTTATTTGAGGAGTGGGTGAGTGAGGTTATGTGGCCTGAATTGTGCAGGAGATCAGACTAGATGATCATAGTGTTACCTTCTTATCTTAGAGACTATGAGATTTCTGTGAATAAAATGACCAGTAATTTGCCACGTGCCCAACTTTTCTTGGCCTTGTTGTGTTGGATATCTAGGAAGCCAAACTACATAGCTTATTTTTACTTTAACAATCCATTGCTTTAAATGGAAGCATCAGATTGTAGCTGGCCCTCTGATAGTTTATTTAAATAAAGCTTGAGGAACAGAATTGTGTGACGTTTTTTGGAGCGAAAAATGCACGTGGGTTGACTGAAACTTTTTGCAGCTTTGTGCTGAAGTTGCTTTATTATTTTGCTTAAAATGAAACATCAAAAAGATTTCTAAACTTCTCCCAACAGCCTGCCAACCTAATTGACACTTTATGAATGAAGTGTTTTGATCCTTAAGTTCAAAAGACACATTTTCTTTTTTTGTTTTTACAAAAATTAGAAATAAAATTTGACAATGTTTTTAAAAAGTGAAAGGAAAAACTAAACAGTTTGTTTCAGGTTCAACAAAATGTTTAATTTGGTCCACAATGAATCTTTTGGTCTGGCCAGTGACCCAATAAAAAAAATCAGTTATTTAATTCTAGTAAGAATTATAGGGTAGATTGCCAGCCCATTACTCTGTTAAAGTAATAGAGTTATGTAAATTTCTACCCACTGTGGAGCTGCTCCTTAGGGTCTGTGTCAACTATAGGTCTAGACAGATTTCTCCTGGACCACATTCTTGTGTCAGTTATGCAGAGTTGGATTCAGCTTTCTATAGCTAAGATCGGAATTTGGTACATTTCTGCAGCTAGGAGCGTATCATCCAAACCCTCTAGTATCTCACCTGGTGATGTCAGCAGAGGATTAACACAGAAGTCTAGTAGAGACTCAATTAACTTGGACTTTGGCAGTTTTTGAAATTTAAATATTTTTCAATATGATCAAAAAGATGCTTAAATATTTATGCTGCTCTTGGTCACCTTTCAGTTATTAATATATCTTCAGTTTGAGCCTCCTACTATAAATATGATTTTGAATGATTTCCTGAATCTATTAAAGTAAAAATCTAAGAATAAGAGAACAATATCTCTTGAGGCCCTGTAAGCTGGTTTAAGCCATCCTCAGCACAAATTTAACTAGCAATTTATATAGCCCTCATCACCATAGTATTAGAGCACCTCACAATTATTAAAGGATATAATTCTCACTACACCTTGCAATGTAGGGAAGTGTTAGCCCCATTTCTGTCAGGAGAACAGAGGTGCTTAACAGAGTAAGTGACATACGCAGCATCTCTGTGGGCTCATCCAGAAATTGAACCCATGTTTCTCATGTCCAAGCACAGCATCTAATGCACTAGACTCTCTCTCATGCCCTTCATTATTGTAGGTATAACATTTCTATATATAAAAATGATGCTTGGAGTGTGAAATGCATCAACAAATCCTGTAGGTAAAGGACAATTTTTTAAAGTGACAAACAAATGATCCGGGGGGGGACGGGACGGACTAATTTTTGAGTGCCCAACCTGAGATACCTTAAATGGGTCTGACTGCCAGAATGTCAGTACTCAGTACTTTTTAAAAAATCAAGCCCCTGTATGATGCCTCAGATTGAAAAATGAACAACAGCAGCAAACAATAGTAATCCAAGGCACTCACAGATCACTTGTCCCTCACAGCCAAGATTTGCAAACACAAATGGTGATTTTTTTCTTGTTACATCTAGGTCATACGTTTCTATGTGCCCCCTACACCTCTTTGCTTTTCTTATCAGGCTATGTGATTTATATCAGCTCACACGCACACCATTCTTTCCTAATGGGGTTATAAAGCACAAAGTGCTGAGAAAGGATGTTTCCATGCATCTGCTTACAAGTTTCATCTCTACATTATGTTGTAGGTCTGCTGATGAAGGGGAGCCCTCAGTGATGAGTAGGCTGCTGGTAGTTAAAGCTCAGGCTTAGCCCTGAATTTACAGCAGGGATGGAATGTTAAACAGGGGAGAGATTTCACTGTGCGTTACTGTACTTGAAGATTCAGTTTCTATCTGGCTATGAAGAAAGAAGCAAGGAGAAATTTTTTTTAAAAGTCCAACATGGTTTTACAGAAAGAAATGTTCAGATGTTTGAAGAGGCTTTTGAGAAGCCCCCAGTCAGAACTTTGTGACATTGAAATCTAGCCCTGTTGGCCCAATCAATCTTCCCTGAATGAGTGGTAGCTGCAAGAATGAACTAAAGAAAGAAAACATGACCTCTGTTCCAGCTCCTAACTAGATTACTTATGTAGGCCCCAGCATCCTAGTGCCTCACAAGCTTTGATGCAACTATCTTCACAATGCCTCTGGGAGGCAAGGAAATGCTATTATTCCCATTTTACAGGAAATGAGGGTACACACTGAGGGTATGTCTATCCAAGCAGTGCATCTGGTGAAGATACTGTATGACAATGGGAGAGCGCTCTCCCATCAGCATAACACCACCACCTCCACAAACGTAGAAGCTTTGTCAGCAGGAAATCATCTCCTGCCAGCACAGTGCCATGTAGCTGGCACTTAGGTTCCAGCAACTTGCGTTGTTTGGGGGGTGGAGGGGTCTCTTTTTCACACACCTGAGCAATGGAAGTTCATTTGACTTTAGTGTAGATCTGCCCTAAAGGCAATTTCTATTAAAAAAAAAAAGTATATAGGCTCTTGAAGCAAAGTTAGATGTCTGCATGATCTAGTTTATTTGCATCTTACCTTCTAGACAATAAAAAATACTGTTTTAACTACCTTTAAAAATCTGGCCCTGACTTGTCATACACACAGTCTGTGACAAGGTCCAAAGGGGGAGCCATGTTAGTCTAGTTCAGCAAAACAAACAAGGAGTCCTGTGGCAGAGCTAGGCATTGACTTTGCATTCTTCAAGAGCAAGCCTAGCTCCCTCACCACTGGACTCTCCTTCCTCTCCTTGTTTGGGTGGAGAGTGAGTTACTTCACCTTTTGTCATGGAAGTGCCTGCTCAGCTGCTCCAGCCGAGGAGTAGAGGCAGAGCTTCTTCCATACCCTCTTACTCTTCCATATGTCTGAGGGAGGGCAGTGAATCTGTCACAGAGGTGGCAGTAATGGTCAGAGGAAATGGAAACATGGATATGCCACACCTGCATACAGAGCAATGAAGGTTCAGAAGAGCACAAAATGGAATTGGTACTCTCCTTTCCATGTAAGACACAGAAAAGAGAAGCAAGGCACACCACAAACATACGTATCCAAGCTGCCACTTTGAGGCATTAGCCCCACCCTCGAGCTGGGCTGGCTCAAGAATTGAACATCAACTCGTAGACAAACAGTTCAAGGACCAACACGGTCAGAGCGAGCATATCTTACGCCATCTGTTCTCAGCCCCTAAGCATAATCCATGGACACGCTGCTCTTATAGAACTAACAGGGTGGCATTCTGTTCTGCCCTCCACCCACAATCTAGTTCGCTTTTAGCCTTTCCTACTCTATGGTAGTGACACAGAGAATAACTGCCATTCTGAGGTAGTATGTTAGAGCAATTTCACTATGGATAAACTAACTCCGATTCCTCCACTAATAATAGATGCTGGCACTGAGAAATGATTACTAAGTGCTCATTAAAACTCAGTAACATTTAGTTGCCATGTGATTTTTCATTCATAACTGAAAACTCCAAATCAGGTCCATGTGTTGCATTGCGTGGCTAAAATAAGTAGCAGTAATTTCTGTTAATGGTGTTTGATGGCCCAGTACTTCAGAGGTTAATTGATAATAGTTGCTAGAGAAAAAACAAACAAGGACTACAAAAAAAGATTTAAAAAAGGACTGTGTTTTGCTGAGCTAGACTAACATAGCTACGCCTTTGGAACTTAGCTGCTAGAGAACTGTATTAGAAGTTTAAGTTACATATATGGGGACAAATTTTGGAATCATCACTCATATTCAATAACATTTGACTCACAAAAAGAGTCCCATTTAAGTATAGGCTGGTTTAGAAGAACATCTAGCAGCCAATTGGATTGCTGATTTAAATTATATTCTGTGAAAGTAAAGACTGTAGATTCCAGGTCATGACTACTGGTTCTGAGCTATTTCAGTCAAAGCTATGTTTTGTTCATGGAAACACTCTTCCTGGAGATTGACTTTTTTCCACATCCATTTGCTTGTATGACTCAGTGAAACTGTTTCTAGATCCAACTCTTATTTTCTTCTCTACACACATTATTCAGAAGGGGCTTCAGCAGGGGGAGGATGTCTGGGCACTGGGAAACCCTTTTATATATCCATTAAGCATTCATATACAGAATGGGACTACTACTCTGGAGAAGGCGATGTGCTTCCACACAGTATGTCAGACAGAACACTTATACAGTAGATACAAAAGAGGAGAAGCAGACAATGACATGGATCTTGGGGAATAAGAGCACCAGATTTGGGTAAATTGGAACCAACCTGAATCTTTACCCAAATCTTGAACTAAGCCAAGACCAATCTTTTTCCGAGGGTCACTCTAAATCTTTGGAAGGTTGGGTGCTTGCCTCTTCATTTTCTGTTTTTATATGGAACAAGTTACCAAACCACTCCAAAGCTATGACTAAGTTGGCTCAAACTAATAAATATTAAATCTCTCATTGAGAACCTACTCTCCGGATTCCAACCCAATCTCTGAAACAAATGGATTTGGCCACACTTCTTACAATTCTCAGGTATTTGTCTGGTGATTCAGTCCATAAAGACAGGAGTTTCCTCAATGCTAGGTTGAGCCAAACAGGCTGTTTGCATTTAAAACAGGTAACCCTGGCTCCCATTCCCCAAGTCCTACTTAGCATCATTCCAGATTCACCTTAGGGGGCTTCAAAGCTCAAGCTGAGACATTTTCATGGGTATTTTAAGCACTGTAGTGCAAGCCCCCATGTGTAAACTTGAAGTTTAATTCCTTGCTATGAGGACTTTTTTGGGGGAGGGAAGCTGGAGAACATTTTTGGTAGTGTAGACACACACAGTGATCTCTCTGATCATCACAACTATTTGCATTTTTGCACCTTACTAGATCTGTCTGCTAATCAGGATTTGCTGCATTATCAATTTTTTAAGCAGAATACCCTATTTAACTCGGGGGAATTTTGCACAGAAAGACAGTAACTCCTGGCATCAATATATCTGACTTCGGATAACTAAACCTTTTATCAGCAGTTTAATTGTGGCAGCTAAGGGATACAAAAAATGCATTACTTACTATTTGCTTCCAACTTTGTGTACAGAGTCTCTCCAGGCATAAATTGCTTATTCTCTATCAACTCTGAAAGAAATGCTCTAGTTTATGCCTGCTGAGCATCTTCTCCTGTAAGTTTTGAGAGAACCCTTTGCTAGCACTCTAGACATGCAGGCCACACAATCTCTTATTTAAAGAAATGCTACCATGACAGCTGGGCATTAACAGCTGTAACCTGACCAAGAAGAGTATAATAGTTTCTTCAATTTCTTAAGAAAAAAAAAATTAAAATTAAAATACCCCCCTCCATACACGCTCTCCAAAAACACCCCAACCCCTTAAAAATTCTAAAATTCTGAATTTTGAAAGTTTCTATTCTGAGCTAAGCAGACAGCTGTTGAGTCACAAAGAAATACTGAGAAGTACTTCAATTCAATCAATACTTTTTTTCTTATAGCACAATACATTAGCTAAGGAGGAAAAATCTATGGAAGTCTGTGGCAGGAATGCACACACACACACACACATTGATTTTTAACTTTATTTTCTAAAGTTTCATTCGTAAATAAATGACTAAGCAAAGGTATAGTATGAAAGCTTGCACACAGACACAGCTATTGGACTCAGATTTAACTGGCATGATTTTAAATATTATACAAATATATATTTTTGGAAGGATGGAGTAAGAGGATATGAAACAAGAGATTTAAATCTCTGGCTTTCTTTTAATATCCTCTCTTCTGCCAGCCTCTGAGATAACCACATGCCTTTATGTTATTTGGATAATCTTATATACTGACTCCCAATAAGAACAATACAACACTCTTTTAAGCAGATTCTTTCTTTCTTTGGGTATTTGTTTATGTACATCTAAATAACATGAGATAACTAAAGAGGCTTGGAGAGAGCTTCCCTGAGAATCATTCCACCTTAACTTGCCATTTCTGACCCCAGATCTAGCTAGAAGCATTATCTATCTGAGAGGGGAGGGCTAGCTTTACATCAAGCAGGCATTATGTCAGGTGAATCCCTCTACAGCAGCAGTGGCAGAAGGACAGGACCAGAGGCTGGAATCTAGCCAGAGAGCCAAGCAACTGCTTCAAAACACAACTGGTAACACACAAGGCATGCTAAAACAAGAATGCATAAGTCAGCTATGACAGACAGATGATCCCCCTTTGCAAAATAAGAATACAGCTGGAAACATTGCTCTCTTGTTTACCAGCCCTTACAAGCTTATGGAAAGGGCAGTCAGAGGAAAACATTAGTCGTGTAGCAGAAAGAAGGTTGCATCCATCTGTGGGGTGGAGAATATCAGTCTTGCAAGCCATGTGTGTGGTAGTCCCACTAACTGGTCCTGTCGTATTTTAAACCCAGGGAGAAGTCTATCCACTCTTTGAATATACCTCCTCTGAGACCAACTATGGCTTTATCACAAGTGCTCACTTGCACTGTCCTAGCAGCAGCTCAGGAATTGGCATTTGATACTGACAGTCACTGGTTCTCATCCTGCTGGAGAGGAGGGAAAATTATCTGCACCATCTGTAATTTACTTGCTCCTCTGGATCAGCTCACCAGTACTGATCAACCTGCTAGCCAGACTGAGTCAAGGTTCCCTCCACTCTCCACCCAACTGGCAGCCAACGTCATGACAGCCCTACACAGGCCATTTGCCCCACGGCATGCATGTTGATAGTGCATTGCAAAGGAGCAACGGGATCCCTTCCTTTTTCTTTCTCTCTTGCACAAGTGCTTAAAGTAGCACAGAGTTGAGCCCTACAGAATTTTCCACTTTGACTGCAAAAAGCCAGACTAACCACATCTTTTTAATCAATTACCATGGAGGAATCGGGAAGTGAAAATAATTTAATTTATTTGATTGGGAGCAGGTTATTTGTGCTTTCTGTAAAATTCACTCTCAGCAGAAAAGCTGATTGGGAGCAGGTTTTTTGTTTTCTGTAAAACTTGCTCTCAGTGGAAAAGCATTGTCAATAAAAGATTATAAGCGCAGTTTTATTTTAGGTAATGAGTGACATAAATTGAGTAGCAATTATTTTTCTATCCAGCTGTAGTAAAACCACCTAGTGTTTCCTCTAGATAACAGGAGGGAGGAAAGGTCATTGCTCTTCATTTGCCTAGATGAAAAGGCTGTGGGCCACATCCTCCGCTTGTATAAATGGGTTTACCATAGATGCACAGGCTTCCATGGAACAAGGATGATTTGCAGGTGCAGAAAGTTTGGTTCTTAAAATTATCCTGAGCCTAACATTTTACCAAATGGATTTTGTACCCCATGTTAATGTAGTTTTCAATGGGAGAATTCAGGGCCAGATTCTTAACTGGCATAAATTAGCCTAGCTTCACAACAGTCAAGGAAGCTAATCTCATTTATACCAGCTGAGGATCTGGTTTTAGGTGCCAATAAGTTTCCATCTTTTTTTTTTTTCCTGAGCATTCCTATAAGTGGAAAATAACTTCAGCCAGGATCAAGGGAACCAATAAAACCATCAAATTGTAACAGAAAGTAAAATCATATAGTCTTCTACTTCAAAAGAATTCACCTGGTTTTCTACTGCCTTGCACTGTGAGTGGTCATTTATACATGGTCAAGGTGAGTGAACTAGGAAGAATGACAAAACTCCCAAGGCCCAGTTCGCACAGTAGATAATTTGATGTGACAATTATGTGATAGCTAATATCAACACCATTCTTCATCAAGGCCTTGGATATGTTGTCACCTCAGTGCCCGAACAGATATCTCCTATTAGACAGTACACCAATGATGGGAGTAGGGGCTACCCATCAGGCAAACCCCTGACCCAGAAAACACTTAAATACGTGTGTCATTTGAAGCACAGGAAATCAATGGAATTATTCACACACTTAAAATTATGCTCATGCCTAATGTCTTGCTGGACTGGAACTACTCATGTACCTGAATTTATCCATGTGCCTAAGTCTTTTGCTGGCTAAAGGCTCTGGTGTAATCATCTTTCATCCTGTCCTCTTAATAGCAAAGGAAAGAGGGGAAAAAAACTGTTTCATTGTATAAAAGGTCAGGTTCTCAGCATTTCCTGGTTTTGAAAGGTTCTGGTTGATGCCACCCACAGTGGCCTGTGTGCTTTGACTTTGTATTAAATGGAGGGCAAACCATGTTTGGAAAGACTATTTTTCTAACACCAACCACTTTGGAGTTTGCCTTTTCAAGTAAATTACGGGGTTTGGGCAGCGCTAAGTAGAGCTCAGGTTGTGGGCTCAATTGTATTTTGTTTGATTGTGATTCATGGGTAAATAATAAATAAGCAGACTACTCTCTATGCGCACATAGGCTTTAAATATAAAAATGAATGTGATGTGAGTTAGACACATTGAAAGAAAGTTTTTTTAGCAAATTGTATCCTTTAGAAATCTCTAAGCTTGATACAAAGGACCTTTCATTTGTGAAGGCAGGGGACCTTGTTGCTTTCTTCAGCGCTGTGTTTGATGCCAGTAATTGTGTCACACAATTTACCCAAGGTCGATACCACTGTTTGGCTGCATGCAGTTTGTTAATACTGAAAACTTCTGTCATAATCCTTTTACTTTCTATTCTGGTTAATGGCTTTGTCTCAAATGTTTGCAGCCTGGAAATGACCTACTTTGGATTCTAAGGAAATAAAAGAATGAAGACCTGAAAATGCATGTGTCTCTCAAGTTATCTTCCACTCTCTACTTTCTTTTCCTCTCTGACAGTTTAGCCATTTGTTTGTCTAACTCCTAGCTTGCCAGCTCTCTGACTGAGAGCTGCGGTTGTGTTGTTTGTTTGTACCCTCCCTCCTCTAACAGGGCTCTGATCCCTGATTGAGATCTTCAGATTCTACTGCAGCAGAAAATTAGTAAAGATAAAAATCAGAAGACAACTCACAGGAATGGTTTAGAAGAGGAATAATTGATGGTATGAACCTGATTTTAACCACACTAGGAACACCACCACTGGAGCTGGAGGTGTAATTTTGGACTCAGACGTACATTGGCTAGCTTTGATTGAGCCAGAACATGGAAAATAGCAGGGTAGCCACAGTGTTGCAGCCAACAAGGTTGAGCTACCTGCCCCGAGTACAACCCCACCTGGGACCCTGATATGTACTGAGGCAGCTCTATCCTGCAGCTGCTGCTCTACTATTTTCAACATGTGAGTACAATCAAAGCTGGCTCACATGCATGCACCTGAGCTAGAAACTACACCTCCATCTTTAGTACAGATGTGCCCCTTTTCTGTTATTCTTGTGTTCTATACATTCTCTGTGAAATCAGGACACAGGTGCTTTCTCAGTGTACATGATTTATCATTTAAAGCACCATCGCTTTCTCATTCTGTGTATGTTCTTGTGGTGCAATTAAATGTGAAAAGTGGAGAGAAAGAAAACAGAATTTGCAGATGATGCAAAGAATGGGGGAATGGTAGATAATGAAGATTGATTCAGGGCGATCTGGATTGGTTGGTGAATGTATACATTTAGGAAGAAAGGAATAAAAACAAGAATTAAAAAATGAGGGACACTATCCTGGGAAACAGTGGCTCTGAAAAAGATGGGTTGGTGGAAACTCAGCTAAATATGAACTTCCAGTGTGATGCTCTGGCCAGAAGAACTCATGCGATCCTGGGATGCATAAACAGGGAATCTCAAGTAAGAAGAAAAAGCTTATTTTACCATTGTATTTGGCACTGGTGCAACCACTAGACTAATGTGTCCAGTTCTGGTGTCCAGAATTTAAGGATGTTAATACACTGAAGAGGGTTCAGAAAAGAGCCATGTGAATTATGAAAGAATTTTAAAAAAATGCCTTAGTGACAGACCCCCAGAGCTCAATCTATGTAGCTTGACAAAGGAAGTGTGAAGGGGTGACACACTTACAGTCTGCAAGTGTCTACATGGAGAATAAATATTTAATAATGGGCTTTTCAATCTAGCAGAGAAAGGTAAAACACAATGCAATGGCTGGAAGTGGAAGCCAAATGCAAACCGGAAATAAGCTGTAGTTTTTTGACAACAAGGTTAATAAGCCATTAGTACAACTGCCTGACAGTTGCAATGGATTTTCTTTCACTTTTAAATCAAAACTGGATTTTTTCAAAAAAGCACTGCTCTAGGAATTATTTTGGGGAAGTTCCATGTCTGCTATTACTCAGGAAGTCAGACTAGATGGTTCCAGTGTCCCTTTCTGGCCTTGGATATTCTGAATCTAGCAGAAGAGCATATGCACTTATTCTGAAATCGACTACCTATTGAAGGGTTGGAGGCAGTGTGGATGTGAATAAACACAAAATGGCTTACAGATCGCATGTCAGATACATGGTGATGCTGACAGATGCAGATCCACCTGTGCATCCACACAGGTCTCTAACTATAAGCACATCCGAATTCCCAGGCATGGCCTCTGATTCTTTCTTTCTAGGGAACCCTAATTTAAGCACAATGCAACTTTTATAATGCCTGTAAAGAGGTACGATAGTCCAGTCACTGGGGCAGTGCTTAGGATCTGAGAAGTGAAGGCTGAAATGCTAGTTCTGCTATAGACCTCTTGTTTGATCATAGGCAAATCACTTAAACCCAGAGCCCCAATTCCAACTGATTTCAGTTTGTTGTCACTGCCTGTTCTTTCCCCCAAATGTTTGCCTTGCTTTGGAGCATGTTGA
Organism: Podocnemis expansa; assembly: GCA_007922195.1. Taxonomy (NCBI): domain Eukaryota; kingdom Metazoa; phylum Chordata; order Testudines; family Podocnemididae; genus Podocnemis; species Podocnemis expansa. Next base: position 19,386,668 of record ML681971.1, on the reverse strand, counting down.
CAGCATGGGAAACACCTACAAGCATTATATTTTTGTCAGTGCTGTAGAGCGAGTTCATAGATTACCAAGGATGCGGATAAAAGACGCTTCGATTTATATGATGTTGAGTCTCCTTTGTTGCTGTAACTGGCAGACGCCAGTGAGTTACTGGAAGCACAGTGTCTGGCTCATCTGTCATGCACTGGCCAAGCTGTATGAAACCACTTTTACCTATCCCAGGAGATAGTCACCAAGCGTGTAATAATGCATCTGCATCTGATGGTATCTGTCTTCTGCTGTGCTCAGTCCTGATTTTCTCTCGCCTCAACACATGTTTTAATGCTTCAGCCACTAGGCACGACATCAATGTCCAAATAAGCTTACCTGGTATGCAGAGCCCAAGGTTCATGCAGCATGTTTCTGTGTGTTATGTTGGCACTCTAATCGCTTGCAGTATCTTCCCTTCAGTCTTTCTGCATTTGCAGCTAGAGTATCTTCTTTCAGTGGCATGTTAAGGGCAAAGTGCAAAGCTGAGCTGTTGCTTTCCTTTCCTTCAACCCCCAGATGTTTTTTTGTGGTTTGCAGTCACTGTGGAAGCAATCTACAGCAGCAAAACAGTAAACAAGTGATTTTTGTTACGGAGGTTGATAGCACCAATTACTCAGTAGCAATATGGGGTCTGATTTGCCAGGTACATTCCACTATAATGCCATTAAAAATAACAGCTGTCAATGTGGAGTAACACAGTCGGACCCCATGGACTCTTCCCTATGGCATATCTATGGTATTGCAGTGTGATCTAGTGCACTGAGTACTGCGCTCAGCCTCTGTGCTGTATTTCCAGCATAGTCTGCTGGATAAGGCTGAGCAAGTTGCTTCCTCTCTCTGTGCCACAATTCCCTCTCTGTAAAATGGGGCTAATGATCTTGACCACCTTGGTAAACTGCTTTGAAATTTAATGGTAAAAAAAGTGACATTATATTTTCAAAAAGATCAGCCCTGTAAGTCTGGCTTATTGTTGTGTGGCAACTACAGTGGTGAAATATTTACCATTATGGACCAGGGTTTTGCATGTTCACTATCCAGCAAGATCTCACAACTGAGACATAGTTCTAAGGACAATTTCTGGACACATTTCCTATCTCCACATCCCATCTGTGCTCTGCAGGAACAAATACTCCTTATAAGCATGGGACAGGGAGGCTAGGGATAAAAAACAAACAAACAAAAAAAATCACACACAGGAATTAGGTGCTTGCAGCTGGGATATGGATGATAATCGAACAACTTTATAAGAAGCCCTAAACTTGGGCTGAGCTGGCCCTGGATGAATGACAAAAAGAACAGTTGCTGGGAAGAATTAGTGTTGCCACTATTCCCTGTATGCCAGCTTGAAGCACATTGCCTTGCTGGTAAATCCATTCTGCTTAGAGTCCATCCAAATGAATTGTACATTGGTAAACAAAAGCAGAGCAGCGTAATTTGTTAATCTCATGTCTATTGTTCACTCTTCTGGAAGAAAGCACCCAGTTCCATGCGCACTATTCTGCCCAGCCTGTGATGTATGTGACTTTGTTTTACTTTTTCAAGTTTAACCTCAGCAGTGCTTCATTAGGATAAAATCCAACAGGCAAGGCAAACCCTCACTTCATAAGACCTCAGACACAATCACATGGACCATGCCAAGTGCACAGATCAGCAAAGACTACTACAAGCAGCTCTGCATTTGGTGCATGTGCACCCACATCTAGAATCCACATAGGGATCAGTACTAGAAGAACACTCATTTAAAGTAATGGGAACATTTTCAGGAGAGAGTACTACAGCATTTGGGCTTTAAAAATATCAGATTGTGGAAAGTCTGACTGGAGGAATGAATTCAGCTAGGGTTATAGAGAAGGTGCAAAGGACAGTAGCCGTCTGCTCAATCCCGAATGTAGTGGTACTGGGAATGGCCTTGACAGAGTACCAACATGAGGGAGGAATTTAGAATCACTGTGGCAGCATCTTTTATTTTCTCACTTAGATTTTATGCCTTATCGCATAGTACAAAATCTAACACAGTGTTGGAACTTCTTAGGGAAATGGTGCCAGGAATAAGACAGAAGGGTGAAGGCATTAAAAATGAATCATGCCTTGGGTGTCTGCTACTCACTTTAGCTTAGTTGTAAACTGGCACTTAAAATGGGGGGGTGGGGTGGGCTAAGCTCAGAATTTCCATTGTTTGCTGTCTCAGCCATAAGGGTGGGCTGGGGAGATACAGTCTCAGATCTCAATTCCCCTTATATGTTAAGCACATGCACGCACGCACGCGTACACATTCAGAGAGTCTGCATAAATATTTAATACAAGATCTCACTATCACTGAGAATCTGGCCACAGTTTTAAAGGGGATGTTGTTGTCCTTTCCAGACAAGAGTAAGGTATATGCATAAATGAGACAAATACAGTAACTCCTTTTCTCAGTGGCCAACATTAAATATAAAGGAATTCAATAGAGGAGGGGAAAGAGAGTATGGGTTTTTCACCTCCTAGCTTTAGCAGATTCACTTTGAATTTCTTTTCTCCATTTCTGTATTGTGGGTGAGGATCCTCTCCACTGAGCTAAAAGTTATAAAGAAGATCCACTGCCAGTTTCTTGGTAAAATGACATAAGTGCCTAAACTCAGGAGAGGATTCACAGCTGAGAATCCCAAGCAGAAGCAGGTGCCTACCCCATTCAGCCCCAATTTAGGCAACTTTCTTCAAGAGAAGGGAAGGCTAATCATGTCCCAGAGGCTAGTGTAGGCAAGAAGTATATCATGCTGGCTTTTGTGAATCTCCTTTCTGAAGCCTACATCTTTCCCATTTCTTTTACAGGAAGCCTAGGCACCAAACTTGGGCTTTGTGAATCCCAGTGATTTTCTAGGCTGGGAATCATTGTGCCTAAATTTCTTTTTGAATCTAGCCCATAGGCATTATTGGCATTGAGGATCTAATTCTGACCTCATGTATGCCCATTTAAATACTTCATTCAAGGAGTGATTTTAGTTTAACTTTGTTAAGTGAGACCAGAATCTAGCACTTGGTAAGTGAAGAGGATGACTATAAATTTGTAGCATTTGAACTATGACAGAAGATCCTGCCCTGATGTATACCCCCTTAGGGCTGTGTTCACACACAGGGGGTTATTTCGATACGGTTGTTTCGAAACAACTTGTATCAAAATAACGCCTTATTTCGAAATAACTTAATTCGAATTAACAGTTTGTTAATTTGAATTAAGGAAAAAAGCTCAAAGCGAAATAGCAGGTTCAGGCAAGTTATTTCGAAACAAGTCACCGTTGTTTTGAAACAACATGTTCACACGGTGTTGTTTCGAAACAATCATTTTGAAACAACGTTGTTTCATCCCCGCATGGGGTTTAACTTGTTTCGAAACAACGCCGTTGTTTTGAAACAATGGGACCCGTTGTTTCAAAACAACCGTGCGTCGTGTGAACAGCTTAAATCTTATTTCAAAACAACCTCTGTTGTTTCGAAATAAGAGGGCTGTGTGAACACAGCCTAAGAGTTTTAAGGGTCAGTCTCAGCTGGTCCATATACATCAGCTGAAGATCTAATGTTTCAGTTGGCAAAATTCCATTTGAGTTATTGCAGATTTGCTCAGATGTAATTCAGAGCAGATCTTGGCCCTCTATTCATTATGCCTTTGGCACATGGTAGTGTTGTGTTGAAAGGATTCTGCAGCTTCAGAATGATGTATTATTTACGAAAAATAAATATTTATCAATCAATATGTATGGACATATAATAAAAAGAGAGTGACCGTATACAATGACAAATGGGTGATAAAGTGAGTGCCCTTATAGTCTACTTGTGGAACTTTGCAAACAATATTCATAAACAAAATAGGTTCAAATAGACAAACGTCAATGGGTAAATATAATACAGAGTGTAAATACTCACTGCTTTCATGGAGCTGATTTAACATTTCCTTGAAAGACTCAGTGAAAATAATCTAGTTATTCAGAGCTCCATGTCACCATTTTTACCCTTCTTTAAAGACCTACGAGGATGGGGCTTAACAAACACACCTGGGTGAACAGTGGAGAAATGCTTTTCATTCTGAGGTGCTTTTCCCCTGTATGGGGTGGTAGAGAGACCCGGGACTATGTTGTCTAATGAAATTCCAGGCCAGTGGTGACCACCCTTTTCTCTGCTGTGGCACACCTTGATACCTTTAATTACTTTGAGGCTCACCACTACCTAGTCTCCAAATGAACTCATGAAGATGCATGAGCTAATCCAGAAGTCTGAGAAGTTTTTCAAAAAATTCTGTGGCATACCTGCTTAGGACTGATGGTGCATGTGTGTGGTACAGCACACTGGTTGGGAAACACTGTTCTAGGCAACGTAAGACTGCAAGAGCTGCAGAATAGATTTCCTTGTGCCTCTCTTCCTTTTGTTATCCAGCCAAGGATTGCTCTATCCTACATAAGATACATAACTTGTAGTTTTACCAACTCTATTTATCTTTAATTTAAAAAGGAATAGCAACTCAACATGGTGCCTTGCAGGATTTTGTAACAGCAATTTCCCTGCAAGGACCTGGCTGTGTTGCAGGTCACATGACTTAGAACATTCATCTGCAAGGTACATATGTTTTGCATCTGAGCAAGTGGGTTGCAGCTCACAAAAGCTTATGCCTGAAGAAATGTGTTAGTCTTTAAGGTGGCACAGGACTCTTTGTTTTTACAAGTTATGTAGCATCTTCTCCAATTCAGGAGAAATGATAGCAATCTATGACTGTGCACCATTGCCTACTGCCATTTGGGTGCATATTATGCACTCTGCTATATATGACTAGTTATTGCTCAATTCATTTGTTGCTATGTTATATCCCTAGCCCCCAGGCTTTGGTTGTTCTTGTGCTTTTTAGCAATGGGACATTCAAAGTTACTCAGTATTGATCCAGATCTGTTCAAATCAACGTCAAAGGAGAAAGCTGAGGTGTTCTGAAAATCCCAGCCTTGGTGTCAAAGCATGCAGACCAGTGACTGTGTGTGTCTGTGTTTGGCCAGAAGACAAACCAAAGGGCTCCCAAATCCAAATTAGGGCTGGATGACCACCAGTAAAATACATATATTATATATATAGATATGTAACCCTTCATATCAACTCATATACGATTTACCATCATGCCCTGCACCTACATAGTAAGATTATGCTAATACCTAATTGTGCTCATGCAAACACAAAGCCCATGCAGATTAGTTGCTCCCCTTTCTAGCTGTTAAGAACAAGAAGTGCCTGGCCTCTAGATCTGCTTTACATTTATAAAAAAAATTGTATTTTTGTATCACTGTTGGGGAGCGGAGAAAACTTAGATGTGTGTGTGAGTGAAGGTACCAGGACTCCAGCTATGATTGTGCACTGTCAGCCATCCTGGGAATACTCACAACAGAGTGGCTTGACTAACAGGCTAATGACTTAATGGAAGATTGCTGGTGTTTCTGAACTTGTGGATTTAAGAAACTGGAGGTAGATAAGAAGGGGCTCACAGGCTTCATTTGACCTTGTTTTTTCCTCTACTCACAAAGAGAATCTATTCCTTTTAGGTTATTTATATCTTAACAGTTTATCATTCCTGCTCCTGAGATATCACACAAGCCAGGATTTCACATAAAAATAAACCAGCTCTCTTCTTGACTTTCATGTATCTTGGGGTTCCTGATTATGACTCTGATGCTTTTCCACTCTCTCATGGCTTAACTGAGAAATGGGAGATTCAAATGCTGCATGTTTGGAGGCTCTGCTGTTGCTGGAAACCCATGTCTGCTCTGAACTCCCATGTCCTCACAGAACGTGCTATGGAACTATGGAAAATGCCCTTCAGTCCTCTACTGGTGCATGACCCTCACTGTCAATGTCATTCGAGGCGTGTTAGCTGCTAATCTGGGCTGTCAGACAACGGCCGTGCTCGTGCAGTGGTCTGTTCACTAGTAAATCTGAATCTGCGTCTGATAATGGAGCTATGGCGATGCACTACGTTGCCATGACATGATGGGGATGAAACCACGAGGGTTCTACAGGCCTATGCAATCTATAGAAATTAATCTGACTGCCTGTAGATCCTGAGCAGCATTAGAGCAACTCCACTGCTCCCCCAAAATAAAACACTGCTAAAACTGGTGCAGACCACTTCACGAGGCTCAGTCCTGCATGGAGCATGACTCGGAGGATTGGAGATGAATGAGACTCCTATTCTATCTCAAGACTCTGTGGCTATGGCATAAAGGCCATGACTATAGGGGTGGGGATGTAGCTAGTACTCTCTTGTTCTTTAGTGAACCCCACTTGCTGGAATGGCTGTTTGGGGCCTTTGACAATATGTGTAAATTAAAAACAGCTCTGGATTCCTGTATATTGTGCCAGCGGCCTAAACAGAATGGATTTCTCTCACAAGGGGAAACATCCAATTTAAACCTTACTCCTGAGCTTTAAACCTTACTCCAAGCCATCCTAGGCTATTGATGAGGACTGGGGCCATACAATTTAATAGAGATTTATATATCTTTCCTACAGAGATTTATCAGAAGGCTACAACTACCCATTAAATACTATGTGACAATTCCAGAAACCTACAGAACAAAGACCATTTTCTCCTGACGTCATCTTCTTTTCCATATAGGCCACAATCCTTTTTAGAAATTGCTGCATAGCCATGGCTGAGTCTGTGCAACAAATAGAGACCTGATGCAAGAGGATGGAACTTCCCTGCTGTTAAAAAAATTTGTAGTGATTTATAGCAGGGCAAGTCAATGTGGTCCTTCATCTTTATAGGGAAATGCAAAGTATCTTTAAAATGGATAACAGAATGATTTTGTTTTAAATTACTTATGGTCCATGGGTCAGTGGGTTGGCTGGCATAAATCAGCATAACATCACTGACATCCATGAAGCATTTAGACCAACTGAGGATCTGGCCCTAACACACGAGTAAAACATCTGCAGAGTTAAATTATATATTAAAAGAAGAGGGCTGCAGAGCAGAGGGCCACATTCTGTTTGTCTTTCTTACACGAGCGGTTCCATTGATCCTGTGTGACCAGAACCTGGGCTCAGCATTCAGACACAAATATGAAAACCCCAGTTAGTCTAAAAAACAAACAACAACATCTCAGTGAACGTAAATGAAAATAAACATGCTCAGCAGAGCAACAAGAAGCTAATCGTCTTTTCAGCAGAAAGCCACCAGTGGAGCAGTTAAATCCATACTGCCTGCTGCATGTCCTTGATGGCTCTTTCACATAAGTGGGTTGTTGCTTTTAACCTTCAGGCTATCTACAGGCTTTATTTTTTTTTTTTTAATTGCCTTCACCATTGGGTTTGGAAATAGCAAACTGGGAAGACTAGAAGGGAGTATGGCCCAGTGGTTACAGTGCTAGCTGGGCACACTGGTGATTTGGGGTCAGTTGCCTTCCCTCCTCCCTGAAATTCTCGTGTCACTCTGTGCCTCAGTTTCCCATCAATAGGATGAGGATAATAATACTTCTTTACCTCACAGGTGCTGCCAGATACGTTCCTATAGATAGATGGGCATATACTAAATGAGGCATAGATGTGAATTAAGGTAGTAACACACAAGCCTATACGTCTCAGGCTTGTAAAATACTTCACTTAGCCAAACTAGGCTCTAGGCCAAAAGAAAACCTTGACGTAAGCAGCTAACCAGTATGTGATCCTAGAAATTGTCACAAGCCAGCAATGACCCACTGTCATAAAATAGAATGCTACATTAAGGGTGTTAAACTTCTGATGTTTAGGAAATATATATTGCAGGCAAGGCTCTTCAGAGTATTTTTTGAATTTTTGTAGACAGAGCATCAGCATTTTTGCAACTCAATGTTTCAATTTTTCATTTAAAAATACTTGGTGGAACTTTCTTCTCATATACAACATTTTTAAAGAGTCTGAAAAGGTGAAAATTAGAAAAACTATTAATTTGGATCAAAATTAATTTTTCCATAATTTCACTCTATGGGAAATTTTATTTTATTTTTGTTTTGTTTTGTTTGGTTTTGTTCCATTCAGGAATGGAAAAAAAAATCAAAAATCACAAAATTTCTGCACAATGGAAACTGCAGTAGCCAGCTTCTATTGCTGAGCACCCACAATCCTCACTGATTACAATGTTCACATGTTTCAATTCTGCAAAGGCTAAGGCCTCAATCAACCCGGCAGAATATTTAAGCACACACTTTACTTTCAGCACACATGTAGCACCACCAGAGTCACTGTGAGCTATCAGACAACACACTTGCTTTTCCTTAAAATTATGCATGTTCTTCTGGATTGTGCCTAAATGCCTCTTGAGAAGTTGAGCACCCTGCTTTTCTATTGGCCTCAAGACCTTGTAGGATCAGACCCATCATCTGCAACTTCAGTAGGTCTTTTAATGCAGAAGTAGATTATTTTTGTTACAGAGCAGGCAAACAAATTTTCATCCCCTGAGACAATTTATTGTCCTGCAATTAAATATTTAACTAAAATTATTTTCTCTTTTGGTGAACAAGGGCCACAATAATAGCAATAAATAAAAGGATTCATGTTAGCATCATGGTGCACAAAACGTGTATGATTTGGTTTTACTGAATTTAGGGTGTTTTTAATCACAGATTAGTTTTCAGAGGAACAATGATTGATATTAGTGGTGAGAGTATGTTTAGCTTACTGCAGCTTTGTTGTGTCTTGTCGATCTCTCTTAATAACAATCTTAAAACTTTCGAGCATTCCAAGCCCTGCAGTTCTCCCTGGTGTACAGCCCTGTAGGTTTTCCTGTTGTGGAGTCCTGCCAATAGAAGATGCTGATCCGCCACGTGGGCCAAAGCAGCGGAGGAAGGGCAATCTATTTCATTGTCTCTCTCCTGCTACTCAGGAGCAAACACTTCAAGAAGCATCTGTCTAGCCGGGTGCACGGAGATCCAGAAACATTCCTAATTACTGTGATTACATTTCTCAGCAGAAAGCTAGGGGGAATAGGGAGGGAAATGCACACACAAAATCAAAATGACTTAAAGCATCCTACTTTAAAAATTAAATTTCAAAAGAAAATAATGAAGCAGGGCAGATGCTCATTGAAGTGGCTGCTTCGGAGATGAGAGGAGTGGCAGAAAATGTGTAGTGATGAGTCAAGGGAATACAGACATCAGCACAGATGTTACCATGTCCCTATGAAAGAGAACAGTGAAGATGAAAGCAACGCATCAGGACTCAGGTGTAGCCACCTCAGCTGAGGTGTAACTCTGTTAAAGCCAATTTACATCAGCTTCAGATCTGGTCCATAATGATGAACCTGTAGAGAATTTTTCAAAACCATTGTTTTTTGTTTGTTTGCCATCATTTTAGTGCAAGTAAATGTATGGGAACCATTTTCTGTATAAGAAAGCAGGCACAGGTTAGTGGCTACAGCACTAGATTAGAAGCCAGGAATCCTGGGTTGTCTACCACTGACATGCTCTGCGAGCGCATGGGCAAGTCATTTCATTCCCATTTCACCTCATATCTTTCCTCAGTCTGGGTCATTTAGACTGCAAGATCTTCAGGACGAGGACAGCCTCTACCTGTCTGCTTGCACAACTCCTGGCCCAATGCCCAGGCTCCAGATTTTGCACAGCCCCTGCTTTTGACTGGGGCCTTAGAAAGCTCTGACATGTAAATCAGTTCTGGCTTTTTTTTTTCCTTTTTCCCCCACACATGTGTTTATAAGGAAACATGTAGCAAAGACTCAAAATATTCTAAGTCAAACATTCCTCCGAGGGTAATTTTAGACGCAAGGGAAACCTATCTCACTAAATGCCAATGCCAGATCTATTTGGAATTCCTTTCAAACTCAGTGAACTTCAGCTCTGTGCAGTTTGTTAGGTCTCGCTTTTATATGACTTTAAGGCGTCCAAGGCACCGTGCAAAATGCAGCTACACAAAATGGTTTGAGCAAGTGGAAGCCAGCAGCCTAATTCTTCTGCAAGCACAGGTTACTGGTTTCTTCCACTCACTGATGGAAAAAAGAGAATTTAGAAAACTCGCAGGTTTCTTTAGATCTCTCACTGTTCAAGAAAAGGAAAGTATTTCTACTATTAATCTATTTTCCCCTTAATAACCATAGCCTCTTGTAAGTCTAGTGCTTAACCTCTAAACAGAGGCCTATTCACCACGATCATGGTTATGCCACTTATCACTGGAGCTGATAAATGCTTATTGTAACATTATAGAATGAGATCAAGTGAATTGTTTCCTAATAAATAACAGTAATGATCTGTGCACATGAAGCATGTTTTTACAAATGCATATACACAAATTCATCCCTGGTGGAACTCAGTGGAATTTCACCAGCAATTAATTTAGCCCCAAAAGACTTGTAAAAATGCCCTCCAAAGCAAATAATAAAATCAAATAAAAGTTAAACAAGGTCAATATACTTATTTATGACAGTTGCCATTTTTTTTTTAAAATGGCCTTTGTGGAAAACACTTATTTTTTGCAACTATTGTCAGTAGTATCAAAATGTTTTGTTTTTCATGAAGAAATAAAAATGAAACTCTCAATTTACTTATACAAATATAATCAAAAGCTTTTCAGTAAATGAACAGTGTCGGTAAAGTTTTCAGTGACTTTCCCTTGGTCTTTAATGGCTGTTGGATCAGGACCTAGAAACCAACCTCTTTTTCATCAGAGCAAATGTTCAGTCTTTCTTGTGAACTGTATAGTTTCCTTACCAAGCTGAAAAGCAGACTCCATCGATCTATTTCTGAAATCTACACCCCAGCATGAAGACTGCTACGTATATATACAAAATAAGAACTTAATTGTGAATGTTCCTTTTGTTGACCGCTGTGCGGTGAGAACAGCTGACACACTGAACCGTTCTATCAGGGCTGCAGCAATGGGAACATGCACGGGTCAATTTAAAGTAATCAGAGCACATCCATTTCAAAAAAGGTATTGTCTCATTCATAGAATGTAGCCTGTTTCAAAATAAGGTAATCCGTTGATTTTTTTTCCCCTTCAATTGCTCAGCAGTCCAGTTAAACTCATACTGTACTGCAAGGAAATAAACGCTACAGGGGACAAGAAAGAATGGAATTAAATTTGTCCACCTACACAAGTCAATCAGCTAAATGAGCAAAATCCTTTAAACTGGAGTTAAAACAATACAATTTTCAGGCTCTTAGGTTTGTGGAGTTTGTTTCTTCACAGTCAATCTAAGAGGTTTAAACAAATCTAAACTTTGATCTTAGCAACTACATCTTTGCCATAAATTTAGCTGGCATAATTACCCACTCCCTAGTAAGATAGCCACCATCTTGGGTCAACACAGGGGACTGAACTGGAGACTGCCAAAGTGAAAAGTGTGAACAGATAATGTTTGAGCTAAGGATTATAATAATTCATTGTCCTCCATGCCAATCCACATAGGATAGCACATACTCACAAGCAAGATGCAGCACCACCAAGGAAGATCCATTCAGTTGAGTTAGAGCAGTGACACAGCTAATGTGGACATGACATGGAAGTGTTCATGGCAGTTACTTCCTAGCACTTTATGCACAGCTGTAGTTGAACTGTATACATGGGTGTAATAATAGTTGCACAAAATAGCCATTGTGAGGTATCATTTAAAAACTTATCTATCACTTATCAATATCTGTGCATGATGTATGGATGTGGTGTGTTTTACAAGTTATGCATAGATGCTGGAATTATGACGAAAGTGTGTTTAAACCAGGCATGCTGTGGGACTTGGCAAAGAGATCTAGTCTAGACAAAGGAATGTATATTTGCTTCTTTGGACTTGTCTACACTTGGGGTGGGATTGTAATTCAATCTGAGGCAGACAAATTAGAGAAGGCGCAGGAGTCTGATCACACCACACTCTTTGCTTCGGGTTCGTCCATTCCCACTGCTCGCCATTATTTCTTCCTCAAATGGATTGGACAGTGGGTACCCATCCCCCAGTGTAACTAGGTGCAGGGGCTTTTGGGGAGGCAGTCATTCTCCCATAATGCAACATCCTTCCACCCCGCCTCTCTTCTGCCAAAAAGAAAATGCAAAAAGCTTTCCATGCTGTCTTTCTCTGCTGCAGGCACCGAGAGGCACAAAGCTGCATGCAGAGACAGGGTTGAATTAAAAAGTTTCCGCGGCTGCAGGCAAGGCAGGCACTACATGTTGCTTACCTGCCATGGTGCGGTAGAGTGGAAAATCAAGATCAGAAAGAAAAGAAAAGGGAGTGTTGGGATACATCCCGGAGGCCAATGAATTCAATTTTCCGTGCTCTCTGGCTACATGGACCTAAATTCAACTTGTAGAATTCAACCTGACCTCTACACCACCTGCAGGCGTGGTGTTATCAGGCTGAATATCAGCACCATACAATTTTATTGCTCTGCCAGGGGAGGCACAAGCTGCAGGAGGTTGAAGTAAGCTGCATTATGTCAGTTCTTCCTGTCAGTGTAGACCAGAGCTCAGAGGAACCCAACAAAGCTATCAACTAAAAAACTGGGGCGGGGACATCAGGAGCCAGAAGCTTGGTCTGAGTTTTATTTTTCAAAGAAGTCACTGCAAAAGTTCACTGATCTATAAAGAGGCTGGGGCAGCGATAGGGCTGAACCCTGACTGATAAACAACTGAAACAGATTATATATATTATTGTATTATAAAAGTACATTGGATGGAGGTATTTGATGAAAGCCTGTGACACACTAGGGAGGTATATCATCATAGAATGTATGTATTAATATTGTATAAGGAATTATGGATAGTCATTGATATTAGGCACTATAGCCTGTGTCCAAATAAGGGGAGAAATATGTCTTCTCCAGACAGGTGGGAAGATAGCTAGCCACCTGTTTCCAGTTAATTCAGCCAGGTGTGACTGGAAAGAATGAATGGAAGCTTTATTTGCATACAAGGAGATGAGAAGACCACAGGGGGAAAACGATATGAGGTCATCCTGCCTCTTGAAATAAAGTCCTTGATTTTTAGAGATACAAACAAAGACAAAAGCCATCTTTATCATCCATCACTAGACAGAAAGGGGGAATAGAGCTCTTGCGAGCCGAGAAAGATGAGCCCTTCAACCAAGGAAAGGTTGATGGCTCTGAAACTGAATGTAGATAAGAAACCTACCCAGGCAAAGATCTTCCATCTAGAAAGACAAGGGAAGCCAGCACCTTGTATTCTGTGGAAGATCCTGACTGAGGGAAAGTCAGCAATCATTGAGAAAAAGCACTGATAAGATTGGTCAAGATGTCAAAATAATTCATTGAGCTTATTTTTGCATAAAAATGTTGTCAAAATTGACATATTCCGGTGAAATGTTGCACTTTTGACAAACTGAATATTCCATTGAAAGTTTTTCAGCAACCTTTAATTATTCGTTTGGATTAGTTTCTTAGAAGACTTAATGAAATCTGAGAACAAAGGAGTTTTGCTCGATTAGTGATTATGTCATTTAAATTTTGCTCTAATCCCTGGTAGCTGTCCTTATTTTCAATGGAATAATCATATGATCAAAATTAACTGACATCATTGTTGTGCATGTACCAATATTTAGGAAATACCATTCAAGATGACATGTATGGTATAGTAGATCTTTTGGACATACCTTTCCAGGCAGGGTAAAGATTTATAAGTAATCAAGACTGAAATACATGCTAAGAGTACAGATTTCCGGTTAGGGTTATGCATCACCAAAGCCTTTATTTTTAGCATTCTAGTGATGATGTAGAAAATCACAGATAAATCAGCTTTATCAGGATACAAAATCTAATGCAACATTGGCAAAATTCATCCCCTGTGGAGGCCTCTGCTTCCTTTTAGTTCATACTTTGATGACGGAAATGAGACTTAAGGGTCACATAGGGCTTGTGTGGGCTTTCTGTATTGAATGTCACCTTATATGCATGTAATAAGAGCAACTGATTCAAACAAGCATGAAGTACTAGGGAATAATTGTGGTATCTTAAGCCACATCTACACTGTTTTTATACTGATGTAACTATGCTGGCTGTGGGGAGGGTGATATAGCTATGACAATACAACCCTAGTGAGGATGCAATTATGGACCATGACCCCATTGTTCTGGGTGTCGAACAAACGCACACTCAGAAAAAAAAAAAAAAAAAGGAAGAAGAAAGACAGCCCCAGCCCAAAGAGTTTATAGTCTAAGCATTAGAGAAGAGAAGACCAACAGGCAGATCCCAACAGATGAGCGACTATAAGGAAATCAGATAATATTTGTGAGTCTGCTCTCAGCCTGTCAGTGTCCTACCCATGGTCATTTATTTTTGTGGGTATCATGGCAAAGGAGAATTTAAGGAGGAATTTGTTTCCATTCAAGAAAAAGAAAATATGCTGGTATAAGAACTTTTATGCCAATATAATTGCATTCACACTTGGGGCTCTGTACCACTTTAACTGAACCAGTATAGTTATGACAGTGCAATTTTCAAATGCAGATGAGGCATCATACACCCCTATGGGATAACTGTGTATAAATGTTGATTTTCTAATGGAGACCACTGGATATTAGTATCATTGCCTGACGAATTCAGCTCAAATCAGCATTTGCTAGTGCAGATTTTATGCCTTTCATTGGTTATTGAGAAAGATTTGCAGATCATTGTGGTTCTCAGATCAGATGTGGCAAAAATGGATGGCAATGGCCAATGTGATCATTTCTATAGAAAATCAACTAGTTTCTTTAGGGGGGCAGAAGAGAAGGTGCCAGATTTTTGTGTCCAAAACTGTTCATTGCAGAATTGAAGTTCCTTCTGAGCTTCTCTTTGTGAATGTTTGTATTGGGACAGTTCAGTGTAGTGAAATGTTCCCTCTCCATGCAACGTTTTCTAATAACTAACTTTCTTCCTATGCATTTGGCTTTCCTGCATCTCTTTCTCACATAAATGTGGTTTGCAAGCATTCTTCCTGTGCACTATACATGAATTCTGCTGTAGACAGCTGGCCGCATTTCTGATATGACTTTTTTATAAACATGCATTTGCCTCATTTGTCATCCCCTGAATGGCACTTCCTTCCCCTCTCTCCTTACATGATTTATAAAGCCTCCTTTCCCATCTTGGGAATATCTGTTACACCAGCCCTTGAAATATCCAGATGAAAAGGAGATAATTGCTTACAAATGCCACCTCAGCCTCTTGATCTGCCAAAAATGTCTGTGTTGTCTCCCATCATATTCCTGCATGGACTGCTGTAAAAATTGCTTTACAACAATTTTAAATTTGTTCTTGCTGGGGAATACAGAGTGTTCAGGACTTGTATGACAAGAACACCTGCCACTGTTGCCTGTAAGAGGCAATGTTCACCATTATGATGAAAACATCCTATAATGACACAGCCATGAACTAAAAGAGAGACATAGGAGATAACACATTAATCCTATCACTGAGTTATTCCTGCGCAGCCCGACAGGCAGTAGCCATTCAGCTTGCTTCATATCTGCTAAGTGCAATACAGTCTGGTATTATTTGTATATTACATACCAAGCCTAGCCTAGTTATTTCTGGGTTGAATGGCCAAGGTTGGAGCAAAATCTGGAGTCCTGGGTTCTAGTCCCAGCTGTGCCACTAACTCACTGTGACACACTGAGTTAGGGCTTACTCCTTGCCCTGTCAGTTTTTTTTTTCCTTTCTGTGTTTGTACAGCATCTAGTACTAGGAGATCCTGGTCCATGCTTGTGGCTCCCGGGCACTACAACAATAATAAATTTATTATTAATTGTCACATAAGTGCCCAGTACACTGTAAAAAATAATAACAAACAATGACAGCATCAAGATTTATTGGCCAGAGGTATTGCCTGGAAGGTTAATCTAGACAATATGCTTTCTTAAGGGATAAGGCATATTGACATACAGTGAAACCTCATTGAGGCAGTTTGTGTATTGTTAATGGAAAGGAAAGCATTCAAGTACATACATGTTTTGAAATAACAGGCAGAGTGAAGCAGTGTACAGTGTCTCCCCCTCCCCCACTTTTAAATTAATGTTTGCTGTGCTGCATTTCAAATTTATGTGACTTCTACAATCCAAGCAGTGTGGATACAAGGTTCTTCTCTTATATCAAATCTCATTTTTTAAAAAGAAACCTTTATATGAAAAACAATCTTCTTTCTACCTTGACTGTTTTTACTTAATTATGTTCCTGTCTGTTATTTAACTGTGTAAAACACTTGAATGTTAGTTAGGCTTTGTATTAAAGACTCCATGCAAAAACTAAACTGCATTGTATTGCCTGAGTACTACCAATGTCAAGATTTTCCCTCCAATCTCAGAAGAAAGGCAACTATGCTTTAAAATCCAATGCATCACTTAACACGGTCATTTACTGTATATATTTTTAATTCTATAGTTACCATCTCCAAAGCTACCCAGACTTCTGTCCAGGCAGTGCCTTTCAGGAAGAGCCCCTAAACCTCTCTATAGTCTCTGAAACACATTTGGGTGCAAATGTGCCATGTACCGCTGACTGAGCTCACTTATGGGAGGGCTGTTTTGGCAACAGATGCAAATCCCAAACTGATGTTTTTCAAGCTCTTAGACAAGCTATACTGGGGCTCATTTAAAGTGTCTCATATGAGATTAACAGACTCGTGTTGACAGGGTTCACAGCAGGTTGGAGGCATTTACTTTGTCTACTGCAGCCTTAAAATCACTTTGGAAATACATAACATGAAGGGTTGAGGATTAAAAAGTGGGAGTGGGGTTATGGGACATCAAGCAGTAACCTCTGTTGTGGATTTACTTGAAGATACTTGGGATTTAAAGACTGCATCCAGTGAGTTTAATCTAGGTCTTGTGATAGCAAACAACCTCTTATTTAGAAAGCTGAATTAAATCCTACAGTCTATGACTGGATTAGTGCTCTGAAAGAAGGCACTACATGTGAAAAAATGGTTTCAAAGACTGCAGGATAAAGTGCATGCATTTGGATATTAGACAGAAACCCTTTCTGGAATGTATTACCCAACAGTATCTGCACCTAAAATAAACTATGGCAGTGTGTTTTAAGGGGTGTAGGGAGCTAATTTACCAACGATGGGATTTTCAGAAGGGCTCATCACTTGCCTAGTTCTGCTCCCTTTGAAATCTATGGAAATTTAATGATTGACTTCAAAGGGAGAAGAGGTAGGCCAATATAAATGCTTGGGGAGAGGGACGAGTGGAAGGACACCCAAAGCCTATAAATCAACCCAGGGGCAGGGAGCAGGTCTTTCCCTTTGTTCTGTACAATGTCAAAAACAATGTTCACACTGAAATAACAATAAATCACAGTCATAACAATTTAGTTTGCATAAGGAAGGATGACTTTGTGATTAAGGTGCTAGGAACTTGGGAGATCTGGTACGCTAGTGTACTTTGGTACACAAGTTTTCTGTGTGCTCCTGGGCAAGGGATTTGATCTCTGGGTACACAGTTCCACATTTGTACAAGACTAACACTACTTTACCCTCAGTGTGGCAAAGCAAAAGGGCTCTCAGAGAGCCTGTTACAGCTCCCTGACTCTCGGGGCAGACCAGGCTGTCCCAGTCCCTGGCAGAGATTACAGCAGTCCAACAGGCAGCTCTAACTTAAACCTGCTATTAACAGCCCTAAGGGACTACCCATCAGTTGGGCACAGATGGAGCACAGTATAACCCCAGCCCAAAAATGAGCTGTACACAAGGGCTGAGAGTGAGAACAGATGCTCTTGACAATCTCAAATACCCAGCTCTACAGGTGGGGATTTTGACAGGAGCAGCAGCACCACGGACAGCCCCCAAGAGGAAGGGAAAGGGGAAGTATGGGGGCATGGGTTAGAGAATAAGAGGAACATGCAGGGTGGCCTTTCCATCTCTAGGGTCTCTCCACCTTCAGACGGCCAGTCCAGGAGAGATGGGACCTGACTGGTGTCTCATGCTGCCCTCTCCTTTAATTTGAAGTTCAAATGCTCATCTGTCTATGTTCCCATTCATCTGTCTGTCCTGATCAACGACTGAGTATCAGCCCCACCCAATCCTCCAGATGAATTCACAGCTCATGAGATGCACCTTCTATCCTGGCAGTTTGCACCACCCGAATGGGGCAAGGGGGCTTGAACACAATAGAGTATCTGTGTCCACAGTTCCCTCATTTTTTCTGTGTGTCACTTATTAGTTATCCCTCTTTAAAAAAAAAAAAATCAATATTTTCTTTTCTTGAGTGAAAATACTAAGCTGGAATGAGAAAGGAGTAAGGAAAGGAACTTTAATCTGTAAAGTCATTCCTCTTCCGTTCACAAGAGTTTTACTGAGAAAGGGGGAAAATAATAAGGAAAAATCGGATGGAAAATACTTAGAAATACTGAAAGTCAAAAAGAAATTAGGGTTCATAACCATGGCAGGAGCTGTCAATAATCAGTATGTGCCACAATTATGATTTAATAATTCTAGATTTCTCACATGCATCTAGGGAACCTTACAGGGTTTCTGGTATTCTAACTCCAGTTTCTAAACTTCTGGGGTTTTTTTTCTCATCAATAAAAGATTTGGTTTATTCACTGTGGCAACCATACAGTGAAAAACAGGTGCAGCCATATAATATTTCTCTAATTACTGTTTGTTGGGGGAAAAGACAGACAAGCAGCATTGAAAATTAATTATTCTGCACTGTTAGATCAGGATGAGCCATTTACTAATTATAGCCTCTGCTTTAATTCAGGTGGTGAAGCTCAACAGCCCATTAATCCATGTAAATATTAACAAATGATTTAATAAATTTCTCTTCTCCCTCCCTCTGGAAAAAACACAGATCCTATGGTAAGGATGACATACTAAAGTTATTGAGTATCTTTTTCCTTTGGAACATTTACTCCAGAGACATAAAATCTTTTCCCAGAGAATGAAATAATACTTTGATTTCTCTGAGCTACTTTCTCCAACATCAGATTTGCTTTTATGACTTGCGGGTGAACAGTATGAATTCAACAAAAAGCAATTCTTCTATTATTTATTCATATTATCCTTTAAAGCAGACCCACTCAAGTATTCATAAACACTTTTAAAATGAATATATACATAAGGATCTATCTGCTAAACCCCTAGGCCTATGCACAAGTTTCACCACGGCCAGTTTTAAATACCCTGGCAAGGATATGATGACCAGATCTTATCAAGACAAAGCTGCAATCTCCATCCACAAAGGAATTGTCTTAGCACTGACTGAAAGTGAGTTTGCAGTGAGAAGTGCAGAAGGACCCAGTGTTAGTAAATTATTCATGGCTGTGCATCCAGAGAACCTGCTGCTTTATTTGCTGGCTAGAGTCTCACTTGCCAGAACTCTCCAGGGAAGCTGGGGAGATGCTTGTTAAAATGAATACTGTCATCCAAAGAATGAGATTTTCATAAATTAATGGACAAAGAGCCTCGTTTTTAGAAGCAACCTTTCCATAGAGAAGGGAAGGGGCAAATAATCACACTCTGCAGCCACCATTCAAATATCTAACAGCCTTTAAGTTGCATCAGCTGCATCTATGAATCAAAACAACTTGTTTGATTTGCTGAAAAAAACTGCACGTACCTTGTGACTTATTCTTCTCTGCATGTAAGTATTCACCTAACATATTACAGTTTCCATTTCATGCATCTGATGAAAGGGGATCATACCATGAAAGCTCATGTGACAAATACATTTGTTAGTCTTTAAAAGTGCCACAGGACTCCTTGTTTGTTCTGCTGAAATAATCTAAGGTGGTTATCTTTCTGGAACTTGCACCTATGAATGTTTGTGTTTGCAGTACAGCTGATGTTGAATTCTAGGTATAAAATGGAAGGCTGGGATGAGGTCCCATTTTAAATTAGGCTCATACAGTCATGGCCACCAAGCATTTACTTACAGTACACTGTAATTTTACACACGAAGCTTGTTTGAAAGAGTTAGAAGTGTTAAAACAGTGAGCCTGCCTCTCTCTACTACTGAGCCTGCCTGTTGGCACGCACTGTTGGGACAGATCTCTGGAGATTTATATTTGGGTGTAGACAGAGACAGGTTCATGGAACATTTGCTGTTTATGGGTATAACTCACTAGCAAGAGGTCAGGAGTAGACCACCACAAACTTCCACCAACTCTGTCAGCATTAGCTGCCATGGTTTCTGCCCTGCATCAGCCAGCCACTTCAGGATGTTGGGTATGGGCCAGAAAAGCATATCAAAGCTTTGGTAAACTATGATGAAATACAGGAAGATTGGCCCACTGTCAAAGGACCGAGTGCTATGAGATATCTACACGGACCTCAGAACATCTGTAATGCTTGAGGGTGTGCCCTTGCCTACCACACATACAGACAGCCTGTCCCCTTAGAAGTGGGTTGCTCCACAAGTGTGAACTCACCAGTTTTTAAATTAGTTTAACACTTCTGGAAGGCAACTGCTAAAGAGGATGATAAAGCCCTGAGTCAGGCTGGTGAGAGCTGGCTCAGCCACCATGGAACCTCAGCCCTTGTCAACATGCTCCTGGATGCCAAACAAGACCTGGAAGGCCAATAAAAGATTTGGTGATTTTTTGGTTTTTACAGAATTAGGCTTCTGGAAACAAGCTCTAATAGGCCTGAGGTAGTATTTGACCAATAGAAGGTTGGAAGGGTCTTCTGGATTTGTAATCTGGTTGTCCAGGAGGTCTTCTTGCCTTCATTTGGTGAATCTAATTTCAAATAGAACAAAAAAAGTGACTAAGAAAACAGTTAATGTATAATTTGTATCTAGAGAAAATAAAAAAAAAGCTGAAGTACCTAAAGGAAGACTGCTTTTGTGGCAAAGACATTCAGTTTCAATTTAGCTCTGTCATGCTCTCCATTCCAATCTTGGGCAGGTCACCTAATCCCCCATGCCCCCACCTCAGGGCCCTTTTTATAAAGGGATATTAACAACAATGATTCCCACATTACACTTTGTCTGTTTTGTCTATGTACAGAGTAAAATCTTCAGGGCAAGGACAGTTTCTTACTCAGTGAATGTCTAATGCCTAGCATAATTGGGCTCTGATCTCAGTTGAGACCTTTCTGAATGACTTTAATATAAATAGCAAGTCATAACACCAATGTTTCAAGTAACACTGAAATGCCATTGCATCTCACATGCTATAATTCATAGCTTTTCTCTTGTGATCCTACATATGTATCCAGTTCTTTGAGAAACTATGCATGGTTTAACCTGTGAATATTTGTTATACCCCATAGGCATAAATAGAGAAAATTTTCAAAAAGTGACTTGATGATTTTGAGGAAACACATTGGGACACCTAAAAGGGATCCAATTTCTCAGAATCTGGGTGCTCAGTTGAGCACCCAAATATTGTGATACCCAAAATCACTTATGAAAATTCTGCCCCAGGGCTGTATTCTTTATTTGTTTAGTCCCATTTATTGGGATCACTTCCATACAAGCAAAAGGTGTAGTCAGCTAGCAGCCTGTGACAAAGATTAAGCCAATTTGGATCCACTACAGCTGTTCTTTTCCCAGCTAACAGATGCAGTTCATTAGGGCTGACTAAGATGAATGCACATATTTGTGGAACTCTCCTAAGTACTGTACCCACGTACAGGGCCAATGAGATAAAATGCTTGTATGCCATGCATTACATGCTGTCAGACCACTTCTGCCAGCCCATTGCCAGTGACTCAGAAGACTGAAATGAGAAAAATTAAAGTTGAAGTGGCATGACACATTCTCTTACACAGGAACTGACCCAGAGAGGAGTTTAAAATTAAGGCTACTCAGAATAAGCATGAAGTAGCTAACAGTTTCAGCTTTTTCCATCTGCATGAACCTTAAATAGCAGGAAATTACAGGCTTGATTCTGTTCTCACTTATGCCAGTGGAACTCATCAGTAATTATACTGGAGTCACAAGGACTGCATTCACACAGTCCAATAGCATATATGTGCAGTTTAACATTTTCTTTCATATCACATTGGGTCTGCTCCATACCACCTTATTTTCCCACCCATCAGCTAGCCAGACTCAGTATGTACAGAACCTCAAAGGTGCATCTAAATGCAGCAAAAAGCATTTGCTGATTGAAGGGCACCCTTCTTTCTGATTCACTATAGAAACAGTGTTTTGCCCTGGTATCAAGGGGCACTGATAGAGTTCTTTTAGATGAAAGGTAAAGTTGATTTCCTGACCACCTGCAGTTATTAAAGAATCCATGGCACTTTGTCCCCATTGATAGCAGTGCTAAACCAGGAGTTATAGCCAAATTTCAATTCAGCAGATGTTCCATGATTTCCTCTAAGATCTCCCTGCTGTTTTAACTGTATGTGTTAAGCATAGTCTCATTCACACTAAAGGACATTTTACACTGCTCTGCTGTTAATGGCATTTCAGGTCACTTTAGAGCCACTTTACAGTCTAAGGCCAGAACAGCATAAAGGGACTATAAGTGAGAATCAGGCCCGACACTCTTCTGAACTTGCCATCCTGAATATTTAAATTTATGTAGGACTTTTTCATCCCCAAGGATCCCAGACCACTTAGACTGAGACACTACCAGCCAATAAAATGAATGAATCTCTGTCTGTTCCTATGTGATGAAACAAAAACTGCTGGCTAAAAGAAAAATATTATTTTATAGCTTTGGGAATTCCAAGAACAATATTTCACTGCAACAAATATGGAGATATAAATTAATGAAACTATTAAGTAATCCCTTCTATAATCCTGTCTGTAAGATTTCTAGTGCTCCTCACTTCAAACCTTTTACTATATTTATGCTTGCAAAAAGTTAAAGTTTAAAAGTTATAAAAAGATATATTTCCAGATTTTCAGTGGGCATAAATCAGCATAGTATCAATGGGAACTGCGTGGATTTGTACAAGCAGAGGATATCTAGCCCTTAATTTTTTAAAGGATAGCTTGTGGATTACTGTGAAAGATAAAAGCATGGGATTTTTTTTGTTTTGTTTTGCCATGTCATATCTTGTGTGTGAGAGAGAGACAGTAAAGTGCGTGAATGTGTATGTATGTTTACCCTTGGGAATATGGTGTGATGTTTGCTCCCATTAGCACCCAGTCAGCTCAGCTTCATATCCCCTGCACACAGAAAAAGAACAACTCAAGAGTAAAAAAATGCCATTCATACATAGGCATTTTTTCAGTCACCAGTGGAAGCAAGATAGAACACTAGCTATTCCATTCCATGCTATTAATTCCTGTGTAACCTTGCAATGGTAAATGATCTGTGCCTTCCTCTGCTCTAATTAATTGTCCTTCCTGTATAACCAGATATTACAATGAACTGTTCCATTTCATACCATCAATTTCAGCACAGTCTGTTGTGTCTTCTCTTCCACTGACAGGCTTTTTAGTTAACCTATTTTTATGTTTAACTTTCTTGCAAGTGTCCATAGACATTTGTAATTTCTATTTTTGGCCATGCCCCTATTTTGCTTTCACTATTTTGTCTGACATTCTCTTACTTCTCTGGAATGTATGTATGTGATCTCAGTCAGTTCTTTCTCCAGTTCAGCTCTGATATCTACCCTATATTTTAATCAGAGGATTTCAGTGTTACCTTTCTGTTACTGAGATCTGTAACAGGCATTTTATCCTACTTCAGCACCTGTTGTCTTTGCCTCAGCTCAGTTTAAATAATACTCACAAATGTTTTCACCTTTCTGTGCCAGGAACCTGGTGCCCCTTTGTAATGAGATCTCCATTCTCCAAACTTCCCATCCCCCCACTTAATGAAAATGTAACCTTTTTCACTTTGCCTTATCTTTTCAGCAATACACTGAGAGTGTCTACACAGTTGGTGGAGTGGTTGACAATGTAGAATTGATTGACTGCCAGCAAAGACTTGCCTAACAGAACCCAGAAGTTGAGGCCATTTCCCCATCACCACCCAAGAGAGTAACAATGCATCTATGGGTGAGCATTTCCCATTGGCACAGTGTAGTGAAGAGACTGCACTAAATATAATTTAGGAAGTCAAAAAGAGACATGCAAACCGCTCTCCATAGGTTCTGTATCTCCAATTGACTGCTGCCAAATTTCACTGGCAGTGTAGACCAGGCCTAACTACTGGAAGCCCCTCTTGAGTGTAGTACCAGATACATTTTTGAGAAAGATAATACTGAAGATCTGGTTTTAAGTCTTTCCTTGATAAGCTACAATCATTTGCTTCCCTTACACCTCCTTACAACCAAAGTTGGTACCAGTGTATGTACCATGTCTACCATCCAGCCTGGTGCCTCCCTAGAATTCCCTAGAACTGTGTCTAAATGTCTCAGCAGATGTGCTACCATTGCACTTGGTAGGCAGATCACTGGATAGTATTTAGATTCATAAAGTCAGAGAAATCACTGAGATCAACTAGCCTGACTTAACATGGGCCATAGGACTTCCCTGAATTAATGGCCGTTTGAACTAGAGCGTATCTTTTAGAACTGTCCCCAATCTGGACTTAAAAATTGTCCTAATCTTGGGTAAATTGTTCAAGGGGCTCAGAGTTAAAAACTGTGCCCTACTTCTAGACTGAATTTTCTACTTACAACTTTCCAGCCACTGGATCTTGTTAAATCTTTGTCTGCTAGATTGAAGAGCACATTATCAATGTTTCTGCCTATGTAGGTACTTATAAACTCAGTCACTTCTATCTCTACTTTGAAAAGTGACTGTGTATTCAGAGCCACAACTGCTTCCATTTCTTTCCATAATTCTGGTAAACCAACACAGCTAAGGGAGAGAAAGACAGCTGAATTCTCCTCTGGCTGGCACTCCACCAGGAGAACTGTTGATTAAATTCCACTAGCAGAATTTGTGCTGCTGGTGATGACGCAGGACATAGAAAGCACTCAGTTTGATTCACAGTTCCCAGGTCTAATTTTCAGAACTACCATTTGGGGGGTGAATGAGGGAGGGCAAAAATTTTACCTCCAAAACAAGAACATTTGATACACGGTCATTAAGTGACCATAAAAATAGAACTCTTCAATGACATTTTGAGAGTCATTTTTCACAGACTAACCATGCAATGACGTCTCATAATTTGAACCCATGATCTTCAGCACTAAAACCAACATCCTCCTCTAGCACCTGAGCTAGTGGAATAACTGCATTAGCCGACAGCTGTTCTAGGTTTCTAGTCCTGAGCACTTGCAAGCTGATAAAGCACCTTACAAAGCAAAGCACCTCATTCATACTAACAGATGTCAGAATTAATATTTAACTCAGGATGAATCATGGAGCATCACATTCCACAAAGTAAGGCAAACCTAACAGCTTATTAACAACTCAGACAAAAAGGTGCAGGCAGTTCAGGCCTTAGTAGACTAGGCGTCTTCAGTTAAGATGGGGTAACACTTCTTTCCCATCCCAGCTTCATCCTGAACTGATCCCAGGAAAGCCCCTTTTTCTTCTGCCTGGTCAGCTTCTGGAAGGCTGATAGCCATTGGCTCCTGAGGGACCTTTCTAGGCAATGCTTGGAGGACTAAACATGGTCCTCTTCCCCTTCAAAAGGAAACTTTCAGATTGAGGGGCCCCCAGAAGTTATACCTTATATACCCTGTTATAGTTTTCATATGGACCAGCCACTGGAGGATCATCAACACCCACTGAACTAGTGGGCTGTGATTACACTGTGTGGTAAAATGGATAGAAGAGAGGGGAAGGCTAACTGCTATTCCCTTGCCAGTGCATCTTATTTTACATATAAAAATATGCATTAAAGACGAGTATATGAAACTTTCAGAAATACCAATAAAAGGAGGGAAAAAACCCAAACTGCTAGCCATGATGGTTTAAGCACAGTAGAGATTAATTGCAGCTCCCCAGTGCTGAAAATGCTACACTATGAATACGTAATCATCAGAGACAACTGCTGAACAAAACAGCTGTTCGGGCACCCTATTACACATATTTATAGTGGTAGCAATCCAGAAAATAAGACATTGTTTTACCAAGAAAGTCAGAAAGCAGTGCAATTTGCAACACATGCACACATGCGCACACACACTTAAAACAGCACTAAAGCTCCCCCATTACAGAGATACTGTATTGTAATATGCATTGGCATTATGTTAGGAACAGCAGTACCCGAGATGTGACCACATTAATGTTCACCCTAATGAAGTCTCCAGAGGATCTGTCATAAACGACAGACTATCATAAAAAGGCTTCACTTCTAATAAAGGCCAGAGATAGAACACACAGTGATTGTATTCAAAGAAGGAGCTCTGATCTGTGGTATCTGAAGGCAAAGCAGTGATATTTCTGGTTTATCAGTTATTCATTGGGTTAAGCTTGTTTCTTTCATCTCCTCAGTAGCATGTGATGTTGGATTCACTGAAAAGAACTTTAAAGATGTCCTCTAAACTTATTACAGATAATAATTGAAATGGTTTTTCTGGCTGACGAAGTCAACAGCTAAAATTTTTTAGCTCTTAAAATTAGATAATAACCAATGTTTCTTCCTACTGGTATCATCTCCTTTGATTATAAAGATCTTCAGCTTGATTAACTCCAACCTTGTGGAGGAAGGTTATTCAACACTGTGTCATTAGTTTTCAATAAGAACTAAAACTGAAACAAAAAGATGGAAAAAATATAGGACCAGCTTCCCAACTGGTAGAAGTTGCTACAGCCTTATTGACTTCACTAGCAATTCTTCCATGAGTAAAATGAGCAGGAATGGGAATTGAATTTTACCACCATGTCAGGAGCGAGTTTCAGATTTGTGTGCTCATTCCTGAGAAAACTCTGTCCCCCTAAATATGCACTGGCTATCAGACATGTAAATCACTGATGTAAATCAGGAGATGCATTATACATAAAATAAATGCCAAAGCTCCATTCAAACTATTGGTGTTCATGTTCATATAGGCTAAATTCTGCCATCTAAAAAGTCCAGGCAATGCTCATTCAATTGAGATAGAGCCAAGTATGTGTCAGAAAGCAGAATTTTGTCATGGTAAAGAGAGCTTAAATTAAGCTAAAGGGTAGCTGTGTCACTCTAGTTTAGCAAAATAAACAAGGAGTCTAGTGGCACTTTTAAAGACTAACAAATGTATTTATCACAAATCCCACTTCAAAGTAGGATTTTCTCCCAGGAAAGCTCAAGCAATAAATACATTTGTTAGTCTTTAAGGGTATGTCTACACTTACAATTTAATTCTAAGTAAAGAAGATTAATTCAAGTTAAATTAGTGCATGGCTACACTGGCTTTCATTACTTCGAACTAAGGAAGTCCTTAGTTTGAATTAATGAAAGCTTACTTCGAAGTTATAATACCTCACTTAACTTAGAAGTAAAGGTTAATTCAAACTTATTAGTTCAAATTAACCCAGTTTGAATTAACACGGCTACACTAAGTATTAATATAAATTAATACTTTTTGACCTTCTTCCTCCCA
This sequence comes from Podocnemis expansa, assembly GCA_007922195.1. NCBI lineage: Eukaryota > Metazoa > Chordata > Testudines > Podocnemididae > Podocnemis > Podocnemis expansa. Next base: position 19,359,266 of record ML681971.1, on the reverse strand, counting down.
GGGTGCCTTCCTCTTTCTATATATTGGATGGGGGCATGGGCCTTCTTGAGGGCCATCTTGCCACACCTCCCATGGTGCCCCTCTCTTAATTCGAACTAGTAAGTCCTGTCCATGGACATGCTAGTTTGAATTGAGTTTCTAGTGGGGCCATGTTAGTTCAAATGAACTTAATTCAAACTAATCATTATTAGTTTGAATCAAGTTAATTCAAACTAACCTTCCAAGTGTAGACATAGCCTAAAACTATCCCAGGACTCCTTGTTTGTTTAAATCAAACTAGTGTCATAATACACTTAATAGCTCCACCATTGATTGAGCCCAGTAAATTTGATGAATCAGTATACAGCAATGGCCAAACTTTGGGAACTCAAGAGCCACACAAGTTTATTATTAAACCTTCAGGAGCCACACTGAGGCATATAGCCATATACTTTTACCTACTCCAAAATTACTGGCTTTAAAATTCATTGCACACTTTAATTTTATTGTAAAAAGAGGGAAAATATTGACGCTACTAACGTCAGATTCTAATAATTACTTAAGGTTACCAAGAAAACTAGGCCTGCAGTAAAAATGTCACCGCTTCTCCTCGCCATCCCCGACCACGCCGCCGCTTCTCCTCGCCATCCCCGACCACGCCGCCGCTTCTCCTCGCCATCCCCGACCATGTTGTGCTTCTCCCTGCTTTCCCCAACCATGCTGGTGCTTCCCCATCACCTCTGACCATGCCATGCTTCTCCTCACCATCCCCGACCATGCTGCACTTGTCATTGCTGTCCCTGACCATGCCACTGTTTCCCCATCATCTCTGACCATACCTCACTTCTTCCTGCCATCCCTGACCATGCCGCCGCTTCCCCACTGTCTCTGACCATGCCAGACTTCTCTTCACCATGCTCTTCTGCGAGCTGCACTTTTTCTTTCAAGAGCCGCATGCAGATTGTGAGCTGCATTTGGGCCATGCCTGGTATAGATTATAGCACAGTATATAAATATGTTGGGTCCTCCTACGGATTGTATATACAAATGCAGAGACTTATATACTAATGTCAAGAGCTTAAAGATGCATCATCGTGTATCTAAGTGAAAACAGTCAACCTATTTTATAGTGATTACTGGGCTAATTAAGTCAATGGAATATTATAGCAGTACATATGTATTATGAATGGAATATTTCTTTCACTCAGTGATATTTTCTGTGCCTGCTTGGGGAAGCTCTCTCACTTGAGAGTTTTTGCCATACAAATCTCTCCATAGAACCAAATATGAAACATTAATGGAGTTAATAGATTTTCAAGGTGTTGATTCTTGTTCAGCAACTCCCAGCATCCTGTGTGACATGAACATTCAAGTGGCTTGCTCTTCTCAATATGCTAACACAGAAAGCTGCATCTTACAGGTATGCCTCCTTTTAACACAGTCTGAGGGCCAAATTCTTGCTCATATTAGAAGTTCCTTGGTGTAGATAATCAACAGACTGAGCTTTATTCATCAAAACTATACAAATACTTACGAAAATGGAGCACAGCAGCAGAAATGAAAAATGCTTTGCAAAGTATTTGCTGATCTCAAAAACACCCAATGTTATAAATGTTATTTCGAATGGTTTATTCCATTGTTAAGTTTCTCTGTTGGTGAGAATCATCATGGCTGTATTCACATCAGTAGAGGCAGACTGATTAGATCAGCCAAAGGTCTGGTGCCTCAGCTCTATCTCTGGGATCATGAGGATGAGTATGCTAGCTTTACAACTATTATATGAAAGAGTATACATTCTGCCTATGTTTATGTTGGGTCTTTACCAACATACATGGTTCAAACACAACTCTTCTTGCTGTTCTCTTTTTTCCTGCCTCTAAAATACAGAGGCTACAAACAAAACAAATTAGTTTCAGTTCTACAGTGGCTCCATCTTTCTTCCCTTACCCCCCTCCCCTTTTTTTTTTGTTGAGGAGAATATTTACGGAACATGAAAATGCTGAAGAACTTTGGTTCCAGTCATCTGTTTACAATTCCCAGTGATGATGGCCATGCACAGATGTCCAGACATTAGCTGCTGCTGCTGCTGCCTGTGCCCGCTTTTCAGTGTAATCCCTACTGCGAGTGTTAGGAAACCAATCTACCTCATGCATCTTCCTGCAGCAGGGAGGAAACACACTCAGATTTGAGAGTGAATTAAAGCTATGGAAAAATGACATCAGGAATTTTGACTTTGTGAAGTGTCTATTCCAACTGCATGAAATCTTGGAGAAGAAATTAAAGTGAAGATGGCAAACCTGGAAGCTTTGGAAACATCACAAGATATTTATTGGGCTTCAAAAATGTTTTCTGGAAATAATACTGGGTTTTGTCTCTAATTTAAGTTCATATAATTATTATGACTGATTAAAAGCAAAACAGAATGGACCACATCCTCAGTTGCTATAAATCAGGAGCTACATTGGCTTACATCAGCTGCAGATCTGGTCCTATATATTTTACTAGTTAGAGGGAAAGCACTTGCTGCTATGTACTATTAAAAAAAAAATAAAGAAACTGCCTTCAACCACTCTTCTAAATTTAGGATGGTAAACTCAAGTGCTTTATATAAACCTGGCCTGATTCTTTCACAAATAGTGGTGCAATTCAGGAGTAATGTCATTGAAAACAATGAGTGCAATTGATGTGAACCTAATACAAGAAAGAAGCAGTTCCTACATATTAAATCAAAGTCTGTTCTCAGCTGGAACATAAGAATGGGATGAGAAGGGATTTGGGACCTGGGTCCACCCTTGACTCTGGGTCCCAGCCAAGGGGTCCTATGAAGTGCAGCTACATGCTGCTGACAATGTTCCAACCTACTCTTCTTTCCCCTGGGCTGTCTTCCCCCTCTGTCCTTACAGTTCCTTGTGCCTGGTCTCCCCTTAGGTCAGGTTTCTTTTCTCAACCAATCAAGAATCTCAGACACACCTTTCTTTCTCTTCTCAAGTCCAGTTACCTTCTACAAATTCTTCTGCTCCTTTGCTTCAAACTCCTTTGCTCTGCATAGCACCACCCTCCTGTTCCTCCTTCAGCTGGTGCATCTTCTGTTTGGAGCAGGGAGGCTTTTATCAGGCACCTGGCTACTTCTTAACTGACCTCAGGTGCCTCTAATCAACCTGCAGTAAGCCTGGTTAGCCAATGGTGAACAAAGTCTTCAGTATTCTGAGGCTCACATATCTTCCTTCTTTTACTCTCAGGCTGCCTGCTGGCTTTGATCTTTCAAAGACCTTAAACACTAACACATTTATTTGAGCGTAGTTTTCGTGGGCTAGAATGCACTTTGTCAAACGTATCTAATGAATTGGGTCCTAGCCCATGGAAGCTTATGCTGAAATAAATTTGTTAGTCTTTAAGGTGCCACAGGACTCGTAAGAACATTTTATAAACTTGCCAAATTGTTTTGATTAAATAAATAGATTTTTTTAAAAAAACAATCAAGAGTATTTCAGCATTTTCAAAATGAAATTTCAGTTTTTCAGTTCAGAAAGACTTTGTTCCAAAATGTCCTTTAATCTTATTAAGAACATTCTAAAACAACCCAAATCAAAACAAAATGTTTTATTTCACCCTAAATGACTCCACCCTCCCATTTTTCAGGAATTGCCAGCAAACCAAAAAAATCATTGTTTGCACAACTCTAAAAAAATGGAGTTACACTAATTTGCAAAGGATCTAGTCCCCTGTATTTTGGACAGGTGGAGGTGATTCTTTATTGCTCACCTTAGTCACATACACTTTGCCATGTGGGTATAAAACACCAGCAAATCAGACTGGTAGCATTTTGCACTCACATAAGTGACTGAACAAGACTCATGGTAACATAGAATCTAGCTCTATATCATTCAGCTTTTTCCTCCCTGCTCCATTTCTCTCATCTTTCTTTCCTGATTTGTCCCCCCCCCCCAAACTTGTCTAGTTTTTCTACCAAGTCTCCCCCAACCTAAGCAAATAAAGCAAGTGGTGTATGATTCCAAGTCACACTATCAAATCCAGCATGTTTGGACTAGTTGCAAATGCATTCAAGCAAGTTCTCTCATATTTTCTTGAAAGAGATTTTATAAAAATTAAAACTGCAATCTGGTTTGCAAAGAATCAGATACTACCATCCACATTTCCCTCTACATTGAATTGATCATTGTCTCACACACTGGGATAAAGCTGACCTACAACTGGCAGAGAAGGAGGCACCCCAAATATAGACAGTGGTTGCACAGAACTATCATAATGACTCCTACACTACACCCACCTCATCCCTGCGGCCAGTATAGGGACAAGGATGTGGGCAAGAGCCATAGCTATAAGGAGGGAGCTAGCAATTATGAGAAGGGGCATTGCTAGGGCTTCCCTGCATCCTTGGAAACATCTGCTCTAATAACAGTCCTTTGGAGCCCATGACAGCTAGCTCCTTTCAGCTTCCAGCCCGCTCTTAGGCCTGTAAACAGTCCACAGAATGGTCAGGCCAGGCTTGCAGAGTACAAAATTAAGCCTTCATACTCTTCCTCCCAATTTGTTCCATTTGTTATCCAGCTACAGAAGATGTTCCGGGCACAGGAATTCCAGGAAAATAGCAACACTTACATATATTGAAATCCCTTCTCTCTTTTAGGTGAAGGATATGATATACTGAGCTGCATAGCCTCTTTGGAGATCAAAGCAGTTTTGCAAATAGAGATCCTCATTTAATAACTTCACCATTTCTATCATTCTGACAGCATGTCTCCAGCAAGCCATTAGATTCTGCAATTTAATGTTGGGGAAAAGACATAGGAAGGCCTGTCATAGCTCGCTTGTCTCCTGCTTACCTGTCTGCTGTGAACAAGTGTCAAAAAATTCCTCTGTCTTAGATAAAGAGTTTCACAGTCATTCTGAGGCGAAAGAATTCCCCCTGCACACAGCATGCCAGGCAATCCACCATTTGGCTGTAACATATATCAGTCCCTTGCTTGTAATGAAAAAGATACATGTGGGTTGAAAAGATGGATGCTTACCCCATTCTTAATGGACATCAGAAAAAAAAAGTAAGAAATTGGCTGTTTAGGTGGAAGCTCCATAAATTTGAGTGTGGTGAAATTTTAAATGAATATAATTTGATGGCTTATTTTATTTATTGCAACAAATCTTCACAGGAGGGTGAGAGAGCCAGAGGCTGCTGAAGGCAGCTCCCAAATGCATCTTCTGAAAGAGGATACAGCCGTTGAGTGAAGAGTGTTTTTTAAATTATCTTAAACTCTCAATCCCAGTCACTGATGTGAAGTAGATATATATGGATATTGAAACCTGATTTCTAAATGCTGGCAATAAGTTCTTAGATAGTCTTGTGGTTAAAATACTAGACAGTGAACCAAGATCTGAGTTCATTTTCTAACTTAGTTACAGACCCCTCAGTCACTTTTATAAAGCAAATAGGAGGGTTAGACACTTAATTCATTCAGGGCTAAATATGCAATTTTCTGGAACTGCTATTCAGGAACCAAGACCACAAACAAGGCCCCTTTATTCTGGAATAAGAATGTGCATGCTCAGAGTTCATCAAGAGTAGTCGTTGTGTGAAGAAGCCCTCAAGCACTTTTGTGAATTCTAGTAGGGACTTATCTGCATCATTAAGCACCTAAAACTACCTTTGTAATTTTGATCCTAAATCTCTCTCTGGCTCAAATCCCCATCATTAAAAATGGGGGTAGTACTATTTCCTGCCTTTTTCTCTTTATCAATCTTGTCTGTTTTAGTTGTATGGTCCTTGAAGCAAGGATAGTATTTTATTATATGACTGAATAGAACTTTGCACAAAAGGAACTTAATCTGGGTGAAAGGTACTTGCCACTAACAATATAAATGCTGTTTTTAAACTTAAGTACCTAAACCTAAGCTCCTAAATTGATATTTAAGCTTGATTTTCAGTGGTGGTGATCACCTACAATTCCCATTGATGTCCACTGGAGCCCCCAATCCATGGTACTTTTGAAGATTAGTGCTCCAAATGGCACCCAAATAAAGGTTGGGTCTAATGTCCACAGCATTTTTAATCAATTTCTGATTTTGCAGGCACCCATTGCGGGTCCAGCTAGCTGAAGCCACAAATCTAGGTTTTCAAAGATCTTGCTAATTGTTTCCACAAATCAGCTAGACAGAGCCATAGGGTATGGCTCTACTGTGAAGACAAGCCTACAGTGCTGAGTCTCAAAGCCCAATCAATTAACTCAGGCTCAGAGGAGTAGACTCATGTAAGTCTAAGCAGTTAGCTCTTGGATGAAACGCTTACAGTTTGTTGTGATAAAGTTCTTCTCTTGCGCTTCTTATTGACTGAATCACTTAGAGCGAAAGAGCTTAGGAGCAGAGCCACTTTGTACAGGTTATTCGCCTTGAAATACAAACCTTAACAACCACCCCAGTCATTTGGTTTCTTTAACACTACAGGTTTAAGGTCCACGGTACTGAGATGGACACCTCCACAGCCTCAAATCAGTTACTCTCAAGATGCCATGAGAATAATTCATGTGGTAGTAGAGAACTTTAGGGCAATATTCTGTCCCATGCTCTGGAGAAATGCTAGGAAATGGGGAGACTAGACTGGATCAATCCATCAGTGGGCAATAGGCAAACGTATACTTCTCCCCCCCCCCAGTGTGAATGGGAGTCTGCAGAGGTGGGAGTTGAAAAGCAAATTGGCCTGTGCCCATCCTCATTGGTGGCTCTTGATTCATGGGGCTGGGACCAGCTCCCTGCTTTGGGGGATGTGACCTGAGTGGTTTTGCAATCCTGTGTGCCAAGTCACCAAGCCACTCACTCAAATTTGGCCCAGCAATACCCCTGTCATGACAGAGGGTGTGGCTGAGCCAGACCCAAGTGGTACTGAGACACCGTGTGCCAGACTGCAATGCCAGGAGCTGGGAGCCAGACTGAGTCCCAGAGGACAGGAGCTGGACACTACCAGGTAAGTGCAGAATGGAGTTTATCCCCACCAGTCCTTACCCTACATTCAGGGCTTCCCTCCTGCACCAGGGTTGCAATGCCAGGGCACAAGGTACTGCTGTTGGTGGCCAGGGCTGTGTTCACACAGAGGCATTATTTTGATACAAGTTGTGTTGAAACAACTTGTATCGAAATAATGCCTTATTTCAAAATAACTTAATTTGAATTAACAGCTTGTTAATTTGAATTAAGGAAAAAAGCTCAAAGTGAAATAGCAGTTTCAGGCAACAGTTATTTTGAAACAAGTCACTGTTGTTTCGAAACAACGTTTGTACAGCACTGTTTCGAAATGATTGTTTCGAAACAACATTGTTTTGTCCCCACGTGGGGTTTAAGTTGTTTCGAAACAACGCTGTTGTTTCGAAAGAACCGTGTGTCATGTGAACGGGTATTTCTTGTTTCAAAACAACTTCTGTTATTTCGAAATAAGAGTGCTGTGTGAACACAGCCCAGGGTTCCCTCAGCAGGGCACAGAGGAAGCAACAATGGAGGCAAAAGATGCTGGCCTAGGATTTTAGGACATCCCTTTGCAAATTTGGACCTAGTGTGCTTGTGTCTTAATCCAGCTCTGGGTGGAGAGAGTGTGGAGTGGTAGCTCAGTTATGATAACAGTGAAGCATTCTAGCTTGCACCGAACAGAACAGTAGCTGGGAGTGTAAGGGAAATTGTATGTAATCTCTTCTGTAGGACAGTGGGAAAGGTGCTGAAGTGTAGGCCTCGTTGGAGCCGTGGGTTGCTATGGTAGTGGGGTCATTTCTCTGGCAAGTCATGTATCTAAGTTTCTTTAACAAGCAGCCTAGAGTTGATAGTTAAAGGGTGTTGTCTCCCCTTTCTCATGCTTTTTCTCCTGACCATCTGGACAAGGAACGTAAGCTAGCCTGTCCCGTCTTTGTTCTAACTGAAAAGGGAGTATTACCTCCTATCTCCTGCTCTCACCCTTCTTGGCACCATAGCCTCACAAGAATGTAAGGTCAGCACCTCTAGGCAGAAATTAATGAGTTTGCAGATCCTGAGGCTGTCCAGGATAATGCAAATGATGTCAACAGTAAACAGAGGCAGGGATAATTATATGCATTCTTTAATTATTAATATGCATTTAATAATGTTAATGTAACCATATATGGGTCTCTAAAAACCTTGTCAATCATATAAGCATTATCACAGCATTATCATACTGTACTGGATAAAAGTGTTGTGATGCTGCCCCTCGGGGCTCTCTCTCACACTCGAGTTGTTGGGGGGGGGGCCTGTTTGAAGGGGCTAGCACTTCTTTGCTGCCCTCTGCTGCAGTTCCTTTTGTTATTCAGCTGAATAATAAAACCTGGACCACACCCCGTTCTCTGCTTATTTGAGTCTCAGCTGGGAACCGGCCTTCATCATTGGGAGGGATCAGCGGTCTCTCTTTCCAGGTCGAGAGTCCTGATTAATTTGTCCCCCACAGGAGCAAGGACTATTCTCCCCACTGAGATTCTATATTCTGCACAGAGGAGAGGAGGGAAGAGAAAAGAAGAGCCCTATCTGCTCAGCCACACTCTGGTGAAGTCACAGAGGCTGGCCTGAAGCTGGCCAATGCATACAGGATTTTATTGTAAGATCATGTGAAAAATGAAGGTGGGCTGTGAGTGAAAGAAGCCAAACCTGCACATTGTTGGACAATTTTGACCTGATTCAAGCCTATTGAGGCAGTGTGTCCAAATGGATAGAGCACTAGACTGGGATTTAAGAGATCTGGATTCTGTTCCTGGCTCACTCTCTGGCCTGCTGTGTGAAAGTTTGGGCAAGTCATTTCCCCTCTCTTCACCTCAGTTTTCCTTCTTGTAACATGGGATACAGAGACGGACCCTCCTTTATAAAGGATTTGAACTCTATAGATAAAGAGCATTATATAAGGGCCAGGTCATCATCAACTTTATCATCTTCCAGCAAAATAGTTCAAGTAAGTTTCTAAAAAAGAGAATATGGAAAATGACTGGCCAAATAAATCATCCTTTGTTCCCCTGCACTTCCCCTCAGCCACCTCACTCCTTCCTATTAGCTCCACTACATAGCTTCATACCATCTTAATGCACAAGATATTTCTCCATGCAGTGCTGCAACTGGCTTTCCCTTCACATGACAAGGAAAAGATGACTCCTGAACAGCTGGACTGGAGAAGAATTCTCCACAATGGTGCTTGAGCTTAATTTCTTTTACTGCAGAATTCTCTGTGCTGTGTAACCCACTGCTTAAATGGAAAACCAGCATCTGTTCAGACTGGAAGGGCAGAAATGGGAGTGTACAAATGGTGTTGACAATGCCCTTTTAACTTTTTGTCACTGAAGGATGTCACAGAATTATAAGAGGCAGTGCAGAAGCATGTCTGGGCAATTCTCTTTTAGTGACTCCCAAGAGCACTTGTGGAGTCACATGGAACTTTTCACCAGGGGCTCTGCTTTTTTAACACAAGTTTTATAAATAGTTGATTACCTCTACATGATGCTCAAAGGAATTAATATTAAGAATCTATACATTTGACCTTCCTTTTTGCAACTTGACATTTTAAGAACAAAAGCAGGGTGGATCTTGTCCTTTTTTCACTGGCACTGAGATTTAGAAGAGAAATTTTGCCAGGGCAGACCACAAGCAGACGTACTAAGGAAATGATCCATTTAGGAAATGATCTTAAAACCAATAGGATGATTTATGATTGTAAGCACAAGACCCTGGGCATCAGTGTTTGTTGGATTATTTAACCTGTATTGGTATGTATTTATTTTAATTCTGTTTAACCTGTATTGACTGTATTTTAAAGTATGGTTGTATATTAAAGAATGTTTTGCTAAATAGGTGTTCTTGGTCACATTTTTAAAAAGTCTTAGCTCCCCTTCAGGCATCACCATAAGCAGACAGCTTTTCAAAAGATCTTAGTATCTCAGGTGTATATTAAGTGCTGAGCTTTTTTGAAAATCTGGCGAAAGGTATCACAGTGGGAGCTAGTGGGTGCTGAGAAGTTTTGAAAACATAGCTCTTACATAGATGCATAAGTAGATGTTGAGTTTTTTAAAATCTGGACCAGTATATGGACTGTTTTTTTCCTGTTGTAAATAAGTTGAGATAAAGGCATAATAAAAATATTTATAACCAATGGCACACAATTCCAATGCAGTCAATGTGTCCTTGCCTACAGACAGCCAACCAATCTTAAACAGATACTCACCAGCAACTACAGATCTAACAGAAAAATTAAAGCAGGCACACACCCCTGCAACAAACCACGCTGCCAAGTCTGCCCACATATCTGCACAATAGATACCGTCATAGGTCCTAATCAAGCCTGCCATCATGTGCCAGAAATGCCCCAACACCTTATATGTTGGACAAACAGGATGATGCCTGAGCAAAAGAATAAATGAACATAGAGCTGATATCAGAAATCACAAAACAAACAAACAAAAAAACAGTTGATGAGCACTTCCATCTTTCTAATCACTCGATAAATGATTTGTTAACAACCATCATCAGAGATGTGACTGGGACATCAAGACTTCAAAGAGAAACAGCTGAACTCAAATTAATATGCAAACTAAATTCAGTGAAAGCAGGATTGAATCAAGACTATGGGCTCTTTTCCTATTACAAAAGGTAATTTGACTTCAGGCTTCCCAGGGTTTAAACCTAACAATTGCTCTGATTTGCTGTTACTGTATGACCTGATCCTGTGTTTTTATTTTCATTCCATTCTGTAAGTTCACCCATCTTCGAAGCATCTGACAAAGTGGGATTTTCTCCCACGAAAGCTTATGGGAAAAATAAATCTGTTAGTCTTTAAGTGCCACATGACTCCTTGGTTTGTTTGTGTGTGTTTTTTTTTTTTGTTTTGTTTTGGTTTTTTTGGTTTTTGTTTTTTGTTTTGTTTTTTGCTGAACTAGACTAACACAGCTATCCCTTCGGAAATGAAATTTTTGCCACTGATATAAAAGGGAAGAGAGGGGGCCCCATAATGATATTTTGGTTCCTTCATCTTACATCTGCCGGTGGTGCAACAACATCATGCACCAGTTTAGGAACTGGTGCTAATCTCGCATGGCAACTTTTCTCCCAAAAGATGCTAAGCCAGTTTACAAGTACATAAAGATTTTTAAAAAGCTCAGAACATTAGGTCCATACTGGATGCTGCACTCTTCTGAAAGTCTGGGCCCAGCTGTAGATGGCCAGCACTTGAAAGTCTGGCCCACAAAGCAGAAATACAGGCACTACTAGGGTGAAGAGTGGTGGCTGGTTGGGGTGCAGCCCAATGAAGAGACAAGGGGAGACTGAGGCCAAAGAAGTTAGGGCAGGTTCCTATCAGTAGGAAACATTCCCAGAATATTTAGTGTCTCTATTGTGCTGATATGACCTTGGCATTTGGGGGACCCATAGACAGTAATCTCCTTGATGCTTTTTTTTTTACTCAGAAGTTTTACTTAAAACTGAGTCAGCCTTGGCAGGTTTTGGACCTCTGTTTCCAAGAAAGCTATCTATTTCAATCTTAAAGTTTGGCTCCCCAAAGCACATATTGACTACTTAGGGCCAGATCCATATCAAGTGAAAAATCAATGTATGTCCATTTCAATCAAATGCTGTTTTACAAGAACTGAAGATCTGGTACTGCTTGTAGACCAGATTACCCAAGAACCCTAGGTCTAAGAATGGATATTTATATCCTTAGGTTCCTAAACCTTAATGGTAACAGCCACAAACAAATGTTCCTTTAATTGTCAGACAATATTCTCTCTCAAAATCCCTCTGTTTCAAAAATAAAAGTGAGGAGTGATGTACAGCTGATGCCTCCAGTCCCTATGAGGGCAATTAACATGGGATAACCATGCCATCTGGAGATTGTGTACCCTGGCTTTCAAAATACTTTAGGGAGAAAAATGTGCTTCACATAGATTACTCCCTGCATTGTGAGAAAGGAGATTGGTAGTTTTATCTTTGACAAGCTGATGGCACTTTTGTTGTGTTTTTGAGAGAATTCCAGGAGGAGACAAGGAGATGCTCTCTTTTATTAGTGCAGAGAAGTAGCAATTAGCCTACACCACAAGCTTTCAAAGAGACCAAAGAACCACCAGTTATGAGGATTTTCTGAATTCTGTGGTTTTACTTATCCTCTCCACCATGGATTTCTACAAAAATAAAGTAAAGCATTTAATTCATGGAAGTTGACTGAAATATCTGGATGGTCATAGGAGTTGTGAGTGACCAGGATCTTAACTCTCTTGAACAGTTTTTATAGGTATAAAAATGCCACATTATTTTCATTTCTCATTTTGTATTCTCTTCAGGATCTTTGTTAGACTCCCTTGTGGGGGTATTGTAATCACTATCCTGTTATAATTTGTGCTATTGTACCACCCAGAAGCCACAGTCATGGACCTGAACCTCACTGTGTAGTAAAACACTGTCCAGACACAGAACAAAGAGAGGGTCTTCCACTCACCAGTAGGACACATCCTCTTAGCTGCTCTAGAAAGGAACTTGTTCCAGGCTTGATGCCTATTTCTGCTGCTTATTTGCATGCCCTACTACCTCCCTTCCTCCTCTCTGCAGGGCTTGGAGGGCTTCATCTTCATGGTTTAGATCTCCTGACAGGTCATCATGTGTTTTCCCTCTTCTGCATATCAAAATCTCTGCATATACCCTGTCTCTGGCAGTCTTTCCACTCACTTCCTAGACTGTGTAGCTTCACCACTGACTAGTAAGGGAACAAAGATCTGCTCTGCACCCTAGGCTGCAGCTCACAGACACTCCCATCAGCAGCCATGGTCTGCGCCATCTTTCTCTGCACCTTGTCCTGTAAGTAGGTTCCTTCTCTAATACCCAGACAGTAACTTCAGTCTACAAACTCCCTCACCAAGTCCTGTTTCTGTTACCAGATTTATATTAGCTGCACCTGTTCTTTCTCAGCTGGGCTGCATCATCATCTAGGTGATTAATTTGGCTACCTCTCAGCTGTGGCCTATCCAGTCAATTGGCCTCATCTCAACTTCATTCATTCCTTCTAGGCTAGTGTGGGGGGTGAAATCCCACCACAGGGTTCCTCTGTTCAACATAGGTCCTGGAAGGCAGCAGCTGTTTGACTTGAGGTATCTTTACTGGGTATCTTCTTCCCTATTTCACATTAACAAATGCCACCAGCAAAAGTCATGGCCTTGACATCTGCCTTCTGTGCTGGCATATTAACACTTACTACAGTGTCTCTTTTGGAGACTGCCATTGGGCATTTTGAAGAAATTTTAAGTTGGTGATGTCTTTGGAAGCTGGTTTTATGCTTGGAAAAGACTGCTCGCCTTTAAATGGAGAGAAAAACAAGCCAGGACTTTGTGGGAACATTAATTTCCAATGTAATTTTCATCCCCTTTCTAAGATCCATATGGGATTTATGCTACCAAATATTAAATACCAAGACCTTTATGCAAGGAGGCAGCTTTACTGAATAAAATTAGACCGAACAATGGAACCTCAATATTTGCAAAAGTTAACCATAGAGTAACTTTCAGAAAAACACTGTGCTGGAAAGAGGACAGAATCAAAACAAGTCACTAGGTCATGAAGTCCCATAGTTAGAAGCAGGGTACCTTTGTAACACCTGCAGGGAAGTGAATAATTTTACTCTAAGAAATGGAGTGTGTACTGTGAGCACTATCACCAGTTCTTATGATTAAACAGAATGGGTTTGTTCTTCCTTCCTTGTACAGGTAAGACTGCCACCAACATGAACAGAAGTTTTGATTTCAGTAGCAGATCTGGAACTTCTGCTCTTCTGAGTTTTTTTTCCTATATATTCAGAGGAGTGAATAAATCACAGCAAACTCTTTATTTATCAAATTCAGCCTCTTTTGCTATTGGTATAAAATCCATGAACAGATCAGAATTTCCTTTTCATACTTAACAAGGAATCCTTTGCCACTTTTAAAGACTAACAATTTTATTTATCACATGAGCTCTTGTGAGAGAAAATCCCACTTTATCAGATGCTTGAAGGTGGGGAACTTACAGCATGTGAGCAAAATAAATGCAGTGCTCTAAGGAACAATTCTGAGTATTGCACATGGGAGTAATGTTCGTTTGCTGTGATTGGTTACATGAGACCTAGGATGCTGTTTCTTTCCTCAGGATGGTGTTTTAGCATTCTTTACACCAGGAGTTCTCAGACTAAGGGTCATTATTTTGTTAAGAACCAAAATTATGTTTTTGGTTTCTTTTGGGGACATGAACTTTTTCACATGCAATTTTTGTTTCATTCAAATGTTTCCAATTTTTCTACAAAGAACCACTTGTCTTCAGTTTTTGAAAACTGATATTTTAACTAAGAACCAACTTTTCTGGAGTTTTTGAAGTAAAAAACTATTTTTTCAGATTTTTTTGGAACAGTTCTGAAACGTCAAGCAATAAAAAAATTGTATTTTTAACTAGCTCTAATCTTTCTATAAACTTAACCCCCAATGCTATTTTTGTGCCATCTCACACACAACTGGAATCAAAAGAGTACCAATCTCACTTTAGAAATCCTTATTTCCTGCAATATTCCATACAGTTTCAAGACCAGTAAGAATCAGATAAGCACCTAAACATTTGTGCACCAGCTTCCTTGAAACAAATCTCTATGCCTTTTCAGGTCTGCTCATCACACTTATGATCTTTGCTTTAACTCTTCTTGCAAAGTGTCTTGCAAATGAAGGATGCTTTACAAAAAGTAACTCAGACAATGAAATTTTTTCTTTGTTAAAATTTACAGAAAGGCAACTGGAAAATACCTAAGCCATGAAAAATATATATGTTTCTTTTAAGGAACAGAAAAATACACTGTTATACATTGAGAACAGTGGGGAGATGGTGTAATAACTATTTCCCATCTTCCCCTTTTTCCAGCTATGAATTTCCATTTCACTGTCATATTGGAAGCCTTCTTAAGTTGCTCATTATACATTGGATTCCTATGTGTTTACGGAACATTGATTAAAAGACATGGCTTTGATCATACTCTTGGACAATGATGAGCATTTTGGCAGCTGCTCCAAAAAATTAATGGTATTGACATTCCATTTCATGCCAAGAGGCATTCGATCATTTTTGTCAATCATGTGTCTTTTGCCTTAAATGGAACACCAATACAACTCTCACAAAAATGCCTGTTGCAATTCTAAGGAATTTCCTCTAACTTCTGTAAATGTCTATCTTTATAATTTGTATAAACAGATAGGCACTTGAACAGCAAATTCTGCCACTGATTTATTCTGCCTGTGTTGTCTTGTCCTGTTCAACATTTCTTGAAACTAACATCACATTCTTTGGAAGCAAAGAGGTTTTTTTAAGAGACTTTGCGATCTCCCCTTTACTTTCTTCTCCCATGCAAGAAAGCTTTCTATTATGACAACACTCTTCTAGTCAAGGAATTCCTTTAGCTATTGTCCAGAAGTACAAAGAGGAACAAACTGGGAGACTGTCCTATGATAGTTAAAAAACGTAAATTATATGTCTGATTGCCATTGACTTTCAATGGGATTTGGCTTCCTTATGGTCATGTATGCCTTTGAAAATGTCTCTCTCCACTGTGTCACTAATCTGTATTGTCTGGGGATCTTTATATTATTTTATGCCCAGATAGTTATGCAACATTTGTTTTATTTTCCCAAAACAGACCCTTTATATTCTTTTTTTAATGGTGGAGCAATTCAGGTTGGTGTATGTGCTTTTTAGTGAGGACAAATACCATTTAAAATAGAAAGACTGTGATCTCAACTACTTTGATATTAATCCAGAGATACTCCATTTAAATCAAAGGCTGTGTATTTATGGCCAAAACAAGGTGCAATATTTACTCTGAGATAGCTATCTTGCTGTAAATTTCTAGGGGAAATCATGGTTCTGTAGTTTTTATCCTGATGTATCTAGGCAAGGTCATCCCCAGGTAGAGGATATATGGTTGATTTTAACTAAATGTGTCAAGGCAAAAGGTACCTGTGATTTACTAGGCAACATGTAACTTCACTAAGATTTAAGTCAATTAGCTGTCTTGATGAAACCTGTGCACGTCTTTTGCAGTGTACACATAGCCCCTGTTCTTCCTCTGTCTTTTCATTGCTGTTTCTGAGATCAGAATTTGATTTAGAGAACACAACTTTTTATAGTGTTACATATGTTGTATTCCCAGTATGGCTATAAACAGAGGTTGCTGGCTTGTGAATTTTTTCTGGAATCACGTATGTAAGGTGTTGCTTGTCTAAGTGAAAAAAAAATATAAGAATGGTTATAAATTATACAATGTGATGGCAGGCATTTTTATATGAATCACTTCCTCAGCTGTTTCAATATGCTTTCAGCATGCACTTTTAACTTTGATTTACAATGGCATTCCATATTTACTGTCAAAGACTATTAACTTATTTCTGGAGCTGTATAAGCAGACAAGTGTGAAAATTGTTTAATTTTGTCCAAGATCCAAATAATTTCATCAGTTTGTACCTGTTTTTGAAAAACATTATCTCTGGAGCTCCAGTGAACAATTTAAAATAAAATCTGAAGGATTTTGTTCCCAGTGGTGAAAGACAGGCATGCCCTGTCATGACCTCTGGATTTCAAATTATCATGGCTCTTTCTAGTATTGTCTTGATCTTTTTAGAACTGCCATGACATCTGATCACTGAGCCTTCATTCAGTTCACACAATACAGTATATAATCAGCCTGGAAGGCAGTGCTTAAAAAATGTCACTAATGGCTGTTTTTTAAACTCCCTCTTTGCAGAAAGCCATAGTATTGCAAAACTAATCCCCCACTCTTAATTTTTTTCCCTGGTAATTCCTAGAGTGAAAGAATACAATTTGGAAAGATGTAGTTCTTATGTATCATTTGTAAAACTGTGATATGCCTTAACACTAGATGCCCCTTTAATTTAATCAGCAAACTATTTAATTTAGGGAGGTGGGGGGGGGCAAGGAGCAGACAACACATTGTTAAATATGAAGGTTTACAAAATGTAACAGTTATTAAGGAGTGTTTAGTTTACAGCCTTTTATAAAGATTTGTTCTAGCTTTTCTTTTTGGCCGTTCTCTGCCCTAGGTTATACAAGAGCTCCAACTAGACCACAATTGGTGCCTTCTGGCCTTGGCATCTATGAATAGCTTGATTAATATGCTGAGGTGATGAGTGAATACTTCTTAGCACTTATGGACTGAACCAAAGCCTAGGGACACCAATGGGAAAACTTTTATTGACTTCAATGGACTTTGAGTCAGACCCTGAAGGGTAGTCTTTACTGACAGCAGCAAAATTGCTGCCATCAGATTGACCTTCCCGTTGTCTGACCAGGAAAAGTGTAAGGGCAAACAAGCCTTTTATTTAAGACTCTACTTAAAAAACCCAGCTCACTGGCTTTCTCTTGTCTACCTAGAATCCCTGCAATCACATCAGAACTTTGGGTTGCTGCTCCCTTATAGCAACGGTTCTTGCAAATCAGCAACTGTTGTCTTTCCCCATTTCTCACAATAGCCATTTTCTTGACAGCTTGCCAAATTTTGGAGAATGCAGCATTTGTTATTTGCGTTACAGTAGAGCCTCAGGGTGAGACTGGAGTTCCACTGTGATAGGCACTTTTATAAAGTAAAATATTGTCATTTCTATTTAAGGTAAGGACTAACAGACGAAGCCTTTATCTTGCCTATGTTACAAATGGTAAAGTAAGAGCATTTAAGTGGTTTGCCCAAAACATATAGGAGGCCAAAACTATGTTCATTTGTTTCAAGTCAGAGTCCAGCATCTTAACCATGTGTCCATCCCTCTTTCCCTGCATTAATATTCTTCCCTTATCTCCCAAGTCCAAGGCACTCAGGCTATGAATTTTGGCATGACTTGGCTTTCCACACTGATTTTCCACTGTTGATCACTTAGCTTACCACAAAAAATACTG
Source organism: Podocnemis expansa (assembly GCA_007922195.1). Lineage (NCBI taxonomy): Eukaryota > Metazoa > Chordata > Testudines > Podocnemididae > Podocnemis > Podocnemis expansa. The sequence goes on along the minus strand of ML681971.1, from coordinate 19,341,350 downwards.
TTAGCACACCGGGCAAAGGGAGACACAGTCATAGATCAAGCTTCTACTGAGTTAGTCTGACAGTGTTTATGATTGGGGCTGTTTGAAATTCTGTATAACGTTCTAATGTTAATATTCGCTACTCAAAATAACTGCACAGATATGTCTCATATCTAAAAGAAACTGAAAATGGAGGACCCCAGAACCTCAGCTGGCATAAACCAGTAAAACTCCATTAATTTAAACCAGTGGGAGCTATGGTCTATTGAGCATTGAATGAAGAATGAAGCTCTTCAACAATAAAACCTCCTTTGGCCACTCAATAAAATCAATTTCTTCTATATTGTGCTATCTGGTCCTAGTCCTGCAGACTCTTATTTGTCTGAGTTGTCCTTATTCAGATAACTAGGCCTGTTGGACTCAATTCTGGGTGTAAATCAGCCCAGATTCCTTCTCTTTAATGGAGCTATGTTAATTTATACTAGTTGATGATCCAACCACTGACTTCAATAAGATCAGTGCCACAGTAAAGCTTGCTCATATCAGTAAATGTTCGCAGAGTCAAAGCCTACAATAGGCAAAATATATGGCAAAAAGCACTGGTACTAGAAATTACAAGGAAAACGTGCCACCAAAGACATTGTAAACAAAAAGTTATTATAGCACTATCCCTTTCTATTTTACAGACCTCGATGACCATGTGGGCTGATTTTTCTCAGTACTTTCTGCCTATCCACACTACTCTGTAGGGCAGAGACCCCACAGTAAAATCTAAGCAGAGTCCAAGTAGTAAGTACAAGGGTACAGTAGAAGACTACATATAGGTGGCATTTGTATAATTTTTTGTTATGAGGAGTGTCAGAAGGATTTAGGTATTGCAATTTTCTGTTCCCACTTTACCCTTTGGCATAGGAAAATGTTAATATCTCACTCATGATGTGAAAGATTCCTCTACAGTTTTGAACTTAACCATATCCACCACTAGCATTCCATCCTATCTGTTTATGCAGGTCTTGAAATCTGATGGAATAAACAGACAATCAAAATGCCAATAAAATTATTTAAAATGAGACACTGTACTAATACACTAAGCAAACAAGGAATCTGATGGCACTTTTAAAAACTAACAAATTCATCAACAGTGTGAGCTTTCATGGGAGAGAATCCCACTTCATCAGATGCTAGAAGATGCTTGATCTTCAAGCATCTGATGAAGTAGGATTCTCTCCCAGGAATGCTCATGTGATAAATAAATTAGGTAGCCTTTAAAAGTGTCACCAGACTCCTTGTTTGTTTTGCTGGACTTCACTAACATGACTACGCCTTTGGAACTTGAAATGCTAAGATTTGCTTTGAGCAACATGGACTTTCAGCTGCATATATAGCATCATGTGCTTTACATGCGTCTTTTTGTGATTCCTACTCAGTACTCTACTTTGATAGTTTATCCTTGTATGTTTTTCATGGTTGGAGAAATCCATGCTGTCTTTAAAAAATGGAAACACTGAATAATTTCCCAAGGGAAATGGAATATTGTCTTAACATATTGTCCTATTAGGAATATTCTATTGCAGTAGTGGCTTATGACAATGAGATTTCTCATAGAAACATGCAAGGAAAGATCCCCAATAAAGGTACTAAAGTAAAATTAGCAGAATCTCCATAAAAGAAGATGAAATAATTAGAGTTGGACAAATGAGTCACTATTTATTTATTTGTCAAATTTAGCTCAACGTTCCCTCTGTGAATTATCTGCAGAGAAAACTTGCAAATTTGCTTTCAGCATGCTTTACAGAGAAGGATGATCTAGTAGTTAAGGCACTAGGTGCTTGATCTTGTTCACTCTGAAGTTCATGACAGCACTGCATTGACGTCTATAGGTGTAGAAGTCCAATTCAATTCTCTGCCAGAGATTTCCTTTGTGACCATGGGCAAGTCACATGGGGCCAGATTTTCTTGTGTTTCAGCAAACAACTGGGACAAGGTTTTCAAGAGTTCAACTCCAAGTAGCTTCCACACTGTTGCTTGTGGCCAATGTCCATAAAGAGCTCAAAACTTCACATGCTCAGCATTTCTGAAAACTCTGGTCCAAATTGTGAATGTTGAACTCTTGAAAATTTGGCCCTCAAGGCTGGAACTAAAGTGCAGTGTAATCAACTGAAAGACTCCCTTGAGGTGTGGGATCAGAACGCCAATCTCTAGGTGACTCAGTAAAGTAGATATTAATATTTTTGGTGGTGGTGTAAGAATACCTTCATCAGTGTTTTTGAATTTTCAAAGGGGTAGCCATGTTAGTCTAGTCCAGCAAAAAAAACCAAGGAGTCATGTGGCACTTAAAGACTAACAGATTTATTTTTCAATTGAGCTTTCATGGGAGAAAGTCCCACTTCGTCAGATGCTTTGAATCTTCGAAGCAACTGACAAAGTGGGATTTTCTCCCACAAAAGCTCATGCAAAAAATAAATCTGTTAGTCTTTAAGTGCCACATGACTCCTTGGTTGTTTGTTTGTGTTTTACTGTTTTTGAAACCTGCAATACAATGGTGATGGTGGAAACACAGAAGTACCTACATATATTTTACATGAGTAAGATTTTGTTCAAACATATGTTCATGTTCTTCATTAGCAGACACATTTAATAGTGGCTATTTCAGGGGAAACAATAATTTTAAAAGTATTTTAAGTGAAGCTAGAAGACAAGATCTGTTTGCTTTTTAAGAGCCTTTTGTATCCCTCCTGTTTACCGCATTTCAGTGTCTGTAGACTGCTAACAGGGAGCATTCAATTATTGTAAGACATGAATAATAAAACAACATTTTAAAAGCAACAAAATAGCTTGAAAAAATAAATTGAAATGAAGTTTAGAATTCATATATTTATAACATAGTGCTTGGTTCGGGCATAAGGGAGCCTTACTTTAGGTTGATCTTGTAAAAACAACTTCTCACACATTATCAATAAATGAATTCCTTTCAGCAGTCTGTCTAATGTAGAGTTTCTAGTTAGCGTTATAGCTATTGATTTACTTATCAATTTTTTTGCAGAAGGAGGCTTTTGTTAACAATTTCTACATCCCACAAACAAGAAACTTTATAATATTTTGTAACTATTAATTATATTATTTTATTATAATATTTTATACTTGTAATATAAGATTTTATATTTGTTAATTATAATACACCTATTATAATATTCATCATGGAAACATAGATTTTAAGCCCAAAAAGGACTATGATGATGATCTCAGCTGACTTACTGCAAAACAAATGCCAGAGAATTTCACCAAGTGATTCTTGCATCAAATCTACAATTTAGGTTTGAGCTAGGGCATATCTGTTACACAAACTACTGATCTTGATGTAAAGGTTCCTGCCATAAGTTGTTCCAATACTCAAATACTGTTTCTCTTACAAATTTTCACTCTTTATAAACAGTAGATAGTAAGTGCACAAAATAAGTCCTATCCATAATTTCCTTGTGGGAAATTGGAATATTATATTGGAGATCAAATCAATAATTTATATTTATTTATTTAAATTTATACATTTTGCTTCTACAAATATGACCCTACTGTAAAGCCTCCCGGCTTAAAAAACTGATTAAAAGTGCAATTAGTTTTTGCATGAATTGATGCTGTGTTAAAAATATAAATGCAAAATGTAATAGTGTATCAAACAAACAGAGTTCCAAGGCTGTTTTATAAAGTGTAAAGCTCTTTCAACACCTCAGATGGGAAGTGCTAGAGAAATAGAAAGTATTTTGATCCCATCCTAGGCTACATGACACATATCCCAGTAAGCACTTAAATAAAACTATTCCTGATACTAACGTAATGCAGTGATTCTCTGGCAGGCCTAAGGTGTGCTACTAAACACATTTTAGTCTAGGATAAGGAGGCAGGGAGCAGTGGCTGGGTCAACACTTGCCATTGGTAAATGAGCTTCTTTGAGCACTGCTCAGATGCATTCAGTAATAGGTGTATCCGTGCTGCAGCGCATGACTGGTCAGAAACTTTTTGCCCCAGCCTGTCAAGAAAGGGCTGGCAGCCCCCCCACACCACCCTGTGGCTGTATATGTGGCCGCCACCTGGCTCCTCCTCCTCAGTTCCATTTTGTCTGCCTCAGCAATAGTTCGTGGAACAGTCCGCTCCTTGCAATAGCACAAGCAGCCTGCCATCTTTGTTTATGAGCCAGCACCTCTATTGGGAACACCTCTTTGTGGACGTCATTCCATGGAAGAGGGCTTCCTCTTCCAAGCATCCATCAGAGCAGCAACACCGCTCCCCTCTGCTGCCCGCCATGTTGGGGTTTAAACCTTGCGCTGCCTGCGGCAAGGCCTTCCAGTGAGACGACCCCCACGAGAAGTGCCTTCAGTGTCTGGGTGTAGCCCACTTGTTCACCTCATGCTCCATCTGTCAGTCCTTTAAACCCAGGACAATAAGAGACAGGAAGCAAAGGCGCCATGCGTTGGCTTCAGGGCAAGCATGGCAGCCCACCCCCGAAGCTTCAGGGTCTCCTGCAGCACCGCATGCCTCTTCGGCACTGGAGCCCTCCCGGCACTGCTCACTGAGGGGCTGCCGACAGGCTGGCTCAGTACCGGGCCTGGTACTGCACCACCAGCACCCTGCTCCCCCTCGGACATCAGCAGGGGACTGCAAGGAGTCATTGCCGCTCCCTGCTACACTGAAGGTATTTGAGGCAATGAAGGCGCTCTTCTTATTGCCTACACCGCCCTCTGTGGTACCCCCCGAGGGGGGGGGGGCAAGCTGGTGTTTGCCTCCAGGGCCTGGCCCCACAAAGGGCACTGAACACCCTCTCCAGTCTTGGTCCCGAGTTCCCCAACTTCCCCCACACACAAGAGTCCAGGTACCATTGAGCCTTCTCCCTGGCACCATATCACCTTGCCACAGCCAACACCATCATCACAGTCCCTAAGAGTTTCCCCTCCTTCGAGTGTGGAGGAGGGTGCCTCATGGGGGTCTAAACAGCCCCACCCTAGGCTCTTGGCATCAGCACCATTTAGGTACTGGCCCCATGAATGGTCCCCGCAGGAGACTGTGTCGAGCCCTCACGGTGCTGTGGAGCTTTTCGCAACACTGGAGCCTCTGGCACGGGCCAGAACCTTAAACCCCATGCCATCCTCCTACATGGGAGACCTCATGGCACACTTTGATCTTCTGCGCCATGTTGCTGCTCATACAGGGATGGAAGTTCAATGCCCCAAAGGGTCTGCCAACACACTATTTGGGCCAGTGATCTCTTCTGGCGACCCTGTCATGGTTCCATTCCACCCTAGTGTGTGGGACCTCACATTGTCATGATGGCGAAGCCCGGGCTCTATTCCCCTGGTATCAGATACAGCAGGCCTAAAATATCAGGTCCTGGGGACAGAGTTCCCGTCCCTTATCCATCATCTGGTACCGTCTTGGGGTGTGATGGAGCGCTAGGCCCAGTCCAAATTCCCCCGATCCTCTCCTGGCATTGAGGGATGCAAGGGAGGTAGACCTTCTGGGGCGGAAAGCATACTCATCTTCTGCCTTCCAGTTGCATGTGGCCAATAACCAAGCCCTGGTGGGCAGATACATGATGGATGTGTGGGAGTCGATGAATAAATTTAGACATCTACTCTCACAGGAGGCTAGGGAGGATTATGATGCCTTCCTGGAGGAAGGCAGAATAGCGAACCGAGACCTCCTCCTTTCAGCTTGGGATGCAATAGACACAGCCTCCCATATGATGGCCTCAGCCATGATCCTCCACCATGTGGCGTGGTTTAGGGAGGCGGGGATACCCCTGGCCTCCTAACAGGTCATCTTTGACCTCCCCTTCAACGGGGAGGCCCTTTTCCCAGCGGAGACCAAGGCTGTTATTGCCAGTGCCCAAGATCCCCGGAGGGAGGTCAAGTGCTTGGGTCTCCTCCCTTCAGGGGCCCCTGAACATCCTCCTGCTCAATAGGAGCTTTATGCAGCCCTGATTCACCCTTCTTGGCTGAATGGTTGAGTCGTGGCACCCTAACTCCTCCAGCCTGGTTCCATTCTTGGAAAGGAGAGTTTCTCCTGTCCCGGGCCCATACCCCCTCCCTGTGCGGAGGGACTCCGCTCTCCACCAGGGGTTGGAACCCCTCATTCTGGCTGTTGATCTTCAGTCTGTCCTTTAGACAGGGACCATGTACTACCCTGGCCCCCAATACACTTCCTCCTACTACCCGGAGTAACAGGTTTAAAACAGACACCCTAAGTTCCTCTTCTTGAGGTGCTACCCATGAATTCTCATGAGGCTTTTTCCCCCATCAGGGAGGGAAGCCCCCCCCCATAAACTTTCACTACTTCCCCTGGGGGCACACAGGGCAGAGACCAGAGTAACCCCTGTAAAATTTTGGGTGGAACAGTGTTACTCCCTGTTGTAGAAGTAAGGGACACTTCCTCAGGTATCCTTGTTCTGACTTAGCTGAAACATATGTTTGCTTAGCCTTGGGGGGCCATACCTCCCGATACCGTGTGTCCCAACCCCACAGATTCAAAACAGTTTTATCCCTATCTGGGCTCTGGACCCTCCTGCCTTCCTACTGCTTATGAAGGCTTTCTCCTTTCCTGGCTTTCAGTCCACAGCTACTGGACCCCAGTGACCCACAAGGCCCTCCCCTGTCCAGCGGCTATCCAGCAGATCTCAGGCCCTACCCCTTTCGCTTTCCTAAATGGTCCACCCTCTGGGGCTTCAGGACAGGGTAACTCATGGTCACCCTGCCTGGGTGCCAGCTCGGACCAGTGGCATCGAGTGGTCAGATGCCCGATATCTCGGACCTGACCTCTCATACCTGGATCAGAGACCATTAGGGGTTATTACCTCCTTTTCCCAGCCTCAACCCTTGGTAGCCTACCTCCAGCTTGGGGGTGAACACACTGGGAGTATCTCTTCACAATAGGGCCTTCGGCCTGAACCCCATGATCCCCCTTTCCAAGTTAAAAAGGCATCTCTTGTTTCTAGCAAAAAGGAGCTCTGCTCCCCTAATATCCTAGCCTGAGCCTCCTGAAGGACCACGGGTTTTTACCAGGCAGTCCCGGATACCCCAGGATCCTATGACCCAGAGCTTTGTCCCCTAGCACTCAGAAGGGTTTTGGTTGTTACAAGGGGATGGGAAGTGACCTAAGGCCACTCAATGAGTACTCTAAGGTGGACAGGAGCATCCCTAGTAGCCACCCACAAACTGACAGCATGCGTCTACTACCCCAGCCCATCCCCCTTTTTACGTGCCGGGGCTGGAAGATCCAGGGCCATCTGTCCCTTGATCTCCTCTTGCGGGATGAACCCTCATCCAACTCTGGTAGTTGGTCCCTCTGATGCCACCCAGAGTCCTGTTATACATGTTCATTGTAAAGAGTGCCTTAACTGGCTTCCGGAGCCTGCACACTAGGCAGGCATCTTCCAGTTGGCTACCCATTGTTAGGGTACCTCACGGACCAGCCATCCTCTTTCCCCTCAGGCGGGATGAAATTTCCGTCAGCTCAGGCCATCAAGCCTTGATTCTGACCCTCAGGCCAGTGATAATATTCAGTTAGAACAGTGGCCTTGGTGGGCTTTTCCTGCAGCCTCCTTACCCACTGGGTGTCCTCCCCCATCAGAGCACCTGCCCTCACGACACTGGCATTACTGCAGTTATGCTTCCTGGTAATTCCTACACATTAGCCAGGGGGCTTATTAAACAATATTTCTGCCTTCCCAGGCTTTCTCCACAAAGTTAGCCCCTGGGCATGGATAAGGTTTTGGTGCCAGGCAGCCACGAGACCCCACAAGGATGGCAGGAACGTGTTGTCAGCCCCAACCCTCAAATTCCAAGCGGTAACCTCGGATCTGGGCAAACCAGATGACCCTCGCCATTGGTCATCTACCACTCCTTTCTTAGTAAAAAAGAGAGAGAGAGAAAGCAAAGAAAGGGAAGAAGTGTAGAGAGACAAATCGGTCAAAAGTGGGTAATCGGAGCTACACCTCATCATAGTGACACACCCCAGATTCACCTAGCCAAAGTCTTTCCCCTCCCATCCACTACATCCTTGAGATCTCTCCCTTTCTCTCTCTCTCCTTGCATCCCTGGTACTGGGGTTCCCAGATTCTGTCCATTATGAAGCTGAGTGTGCCTCCGTTAGGTATGCTGCTCTATGGCCTTCATGGCATAAGTGCTGCAAATACCAGAAGTAGTACCGAGGCTACGGGTCGCAGAGAAAGGTTTCTCTCCTGTGACTGAGTTCCATCATCTCAATGCCTTCGGTAAATCGTTGATCATCAGGCATCAGTTGCTAGATGCTCCCTTTTAAATTGGCGTAATGCCTTGAAATGCCTAACAACTCCTTTCCTCGAGAAGAACTGGGAAGGTTATGATGTCTTCGCTGAAGACGCCTTGGCCTCAGATGATACCTTCATAGTGGTGTAGCTTGCCCTGGACATGGCCAGTCACGCCATCCTTACAACTGGGGATAAGCCGTCTTGTCTCTTTATGGTGATCTAAGCTGGCTGCGTAGGCATCACGTCCTATTCGGCAGTAGTCCCTGCCCTGGTCTCCTGATGCTCCTTTTTGGCTGCATCAGGGGAAAGAGTGGGATTTTTCCCCTCCATTTTTCCCCTTTCCCTCTTCCTCGTGTCTCACGATATTCAGTAGCTGCAGCTAGTAGATGGATAGCTCCAAGGTCCGCTACCTTTTTCCTGTAACCTTCACACTCCAATCGATGCTAGTGCCAGAATACTGGACTTTTCTTCCTCATCAGTTCCTTAATATCAACTGCTCAGATCCTTAGGCTGAGTTGCTTCCTCAATCACAGCCTCATAGGCATCTCCTTTGGAAGTCTCACACTAAGGGACATTAGGCCTTGCTGCCTTCACGAGTCAGAAGGCCCTCCGTCGCAGTAGGACTCATACTTTACAGGTTCTTGCCTGGAAGCTGGATCTTAGTGGCCATTTACCCTGGCTAGTAGTGTCTCAGTGTTGAAGGCCCTTTTCCTCAGAGACCCCACATATAAGGCTCTTCTTATTAGGCCTTCTATATCCCATTAGTTCATATTCCCTGACTCGGGCTCCTCTTTACCTGGTCCTCAGTTCCAAGGCCAACACTGAGGCCCCTCTGGGGGATCTCACTGGCTTGGGGCTGGCTACCCTACATGGAAAAAACAGTGCTGGAGGTGGACAGAGCCAACTCCGCCCACCGTCCTCAAGCACAGCTAGTAGTCACCTATTACTGAATGTATCTGAGCAGTGCTCAAAGAAGAATGGTGGGTTACTTACCAGTATCCCTCCTTTGAGATGAGCTGCTCAGATTAATTCACAACCCTCCCACTATCCCCACAACTGGAGTTGGTGACTTTTAGGGACTGAGGAGGGGCCGGGCGGCAGCCACATATATAGCCACAGGGTGGCGTGGGGGCGGTGGCTGCCAGCCCTCTCCTGACAGGCTAGGGCAAAAGGGTTTCCAACCAATTGTGTGCTGCGGCATGGATACACCTATTACTGAATGAATCCGAGCAGCCCATCTCGAAGGAGGACGGTTACTGGTAAGTAACCCACCATTCCTACCCTATATCTTATCAACTGCCCCCAAAGTTGTTTTCTGTCCAGGAAACATCCCAGAAGAAATTTTATTTTCAAATGGAAAGTCTTTAAAAAACAAGGGGAAAGTGAGGGATAAAAAGAGAGAAACTGACCGGGGCTAAGATGAAACTTCCTCTGTGGTTATAACATAACTGTCCACTACGGGGGTTTCTTGGACCTCAGTCATCCAGTCCTATCAATAGTAGACACAGCAAACTGAAAAAGGTGGATGAATTATGGTCTGATATGGTAATTCCCATGCAGTATGTCTACATCTACAAATTAATTCGAATTGATGAGGATCAATTCAAATTAAATAAATGCATGGCCACACTGATTTTCAATAATTTGAACTCAGGAATGCCTCAGTTCAAACTGATGAAAGCTAACTTCAAAGTTATAAAACCTGATTTACCTTCAAAGTCACATTTAATTCAAACTCATTAGTTCAAATTAACCCAATATAGCTGTTTTAATTTGAACTGTTAGTTCGAATTAGCCTCGGCTTGATTTCCCCTATGCAATAGTGCCCCTTACCTAATTTGAAGTAGCAAGTCCTGTGCATGGACATGCTAGTTCAAATTAGGGTTTCAAATGTGGCCATGTTAATTTGAATTAACTTTATTTGAAATAATCATTATTAGTTCAAATTCAGTTAATTCGAACTAACCTTCTACGTGTAGCTATACCAATGGTTATTATGTATTTTTTTGTGCAGCCTTGTTGTATATAAGCAAAAGGGATGCAATATTGCTATCCTAAATTACCGCTTACTCCTTATTATTTTATTAGCACTGGAGACCAGCCCATCATCAAAGACCATGGCCCCATTGTGCTGGAGGTGGCTGAAATGCAAAGAGCTCCTGTCATAAAGAGCTTACAGTCTAAATATTAAACCACTGAAATCAATGGGATTTTTATGTATGTAAGGGATATATGATTATGAAGGAATTCCATACCCAAACACATCATGGGAATTATTAATCTCTGAGTAGCAGTTCTTCTGTTTATACTTGAGGAAATAATATGTTCTATGGGGAATGAAGCAAGGGGGAAATGAGATATAAAAATCTCATTTTACAGTAATTTGCTTCAGGTTTTTATTATTGAAATGATTTGTTCCTTCAATTGTGTTGCACGCAGCCTTTGTTTTTATGGAAATTCAGGAGAATATCTAGAAGTTTTCAAACACTGTAATAACACTCTTCCTTTGGAGAAAACTATGTGAGCAAATGGTGTGATTTCCTCCTCTGTTTTTGTGATGTATGGTGTGTGTGATCTTCAACGCGTTTCACTTTTCATTCCAACCACTGTTTCAGCTCTGCTTTAATATAATGATTAAACTGATGGAGATATCATTTAAACAGCTGAGGGGGTGATTGGGCAATTCAAGGCCTGGCTTTGGTGAGACTCGTAGAAAGGCTGATGGATTGAGAACATACAGCAATACATATGCAGGTTTTGCATTTCTTGCAATCATCATAAGTGAGGACACTAAATGAGGACCCCTTTATGCCTTATCTTTTGGCATTGAAAATGCTTGTCTTTATTATTTAAATTCCTTTTGCAGCCATAAAAAGCTCTACTATCTTGAAACACTCTGCAAGGTCTAACAGGAGGCAGGATGACCTAGCGGATGGAGCACTGGACTGAGACTCAGGAGACCTACATTCTAGTGCTGTGTTGTCACTTAATGACCTTGGGAAAGTCTCTGTGTCTTGGTTTGCCCAACTGTAAAAGGGCGATAATATTACTGACCTCCTTTGTAAAGCTTTTTGAGATCTGTGGCTCAAAAAGTGTAATGTAAGACTTAGGTGATGTTGGATTCCTCATATCAAAGCAAAGAGATTCTTCTAGAGCTAATGGATTATTTTTCAAACTAATAGAACTTTTTGATTGTGCCCCCTCATTTGCCAAGATCATTCTACTGTAAAGAAAAAAAGCAAATTGTCCCTGTAATACAAAACCAAATTTAGCAGTATCGCCAATGAAGAGGCACCACTATGATTTATTTACAAGGCATGTTGCTTGGCTAACAGTTGTAGGGGGTGGAGGAGAGACAGAAGTTGTTTTGCATGAGAACACTCCTGTGACTCCCCCAAATTTAGCAGTAGATGTTAATTACCTTACTGACTTTAGCCCCCATCTGTAAAATGTTGGCATCCTCAAAGTTATCACCATTATGAATCAAGATCATGAGTCCAGACCTAATGATACTTTATGAGCTTCTTTGCAGACAATGAAGGAATTAATCGAAGCATAGCATTCACTGAATGCTAATGACACACTTGGGTTCCCCAACTTCATGAAAACTTCATAACTTTTCTCTTTCATTCACATCCGAGACACCATAAGGCTTTTCATGTGAAAACAAGCCTTTTGATGTTTACTTCAGTTTTTCCAAAGGTAGATTTGGATTTTTGAGAAGTCTCAAAGGAACAGGGTTTTATTAAAAAGTCAGATGCAAGTTATTTTGTGGCTTTCAGTAACATAATGTGGTAATAAGACAGGATTAAGCTTTCATCGCTGCATTGCTGTGGTGAAGCATACTGGGCTCTCACTCAGACTTTTGCATTTGGGTAAGTCTGATACTGGACCACATCTGCAGTACCTTAAACTTCAGACTTCCCCAGATCACACAAGATTAATTGTTTTTCCTTCAGGAGAACACTAACTCCTTCTCCAGCATCCAGAGCAACAAGAAACAGCAGTACACAGAGACTCTTTTATAAGACATAGTAGGGACAGGGGAGGTAGGAAGGTCCTCTCCTAATGTCATTATGCAAGCAGAGGGGATTTTGCTGGGACATAACTCCATAACTTCATCATGGATTGTGGATGGGGGTTAACATTTTTGTTTCCAACAGAGGTCTCTACATCAAAGCTCTATACAAAAGGAGATGTAGGGCGCTTTCTTCAGCATCGATCCCTTTTCATGGTGGACAGTTACAGGGAGGTGGGGACAATAAACCATTCAAAGCATATGCTAGACAGCCTTCAGATTGTACAAACATCAGAATATCTCCCAGCCAATGGGATGCTGGAAACTTTTCTGAGCATTTTGGCCTTGCTGGACTTCTCTGCCACTGTTTTTTTCCACAACAGGAACAATTTGCTCCTCTCCTTCTCCCCACCAACCCCCCCCCCAATATTTGACTGTATACATCAGTCCAGTGGTGGTTTTGATTTAAAGTTTAATCTCTTCTCCTGTCACTGCCCTGAAGTAAGGGAAGGTGAGTAACATTGTCATAATGAGCCTTCTGTCCTAATACAAAATTCACTGGGAGATTGGAGCAATCACTCCACTTTGGCACCTCATATGTATAGTATTTTTGAAACTAGCGAGACCTCTTACACAACTGAGAGGAGGTAGCAAGTTAAATGTGCCCCGTGAAGCATTAGGATGTATAGAAAAGATGTACAGGTAAATATTGCCACATAAATAATGGCAGCTTGACACCACGGCAGCCATTCTTCTAACTGATATTTTGACATTTTTGCTCAGGGTCATTATAAATGACTCACTCTTATCCCTAAATGCTGATCAGGATGGCTGTTAGTAATTTCCTGACCATGGGCAGGCACCATATAATTGATCAAGGTGTCGACATTTCAAGATACAAGCAAATGAACATGATAAACAGCCAATAACTATGAATAAGAAACACAATGTTCTTTCTCTGTAAAATGTTGCTTGGCAGGAATGATTGTTTTGACTTTGTATTTATGTAGACAATAGCTTTTCAAATTACCTAGGAAAACCATTTGACTGTCCATATCAAAAACAGGTAGACAAGATGGGATTCTGTGACCTTGAAAACAATTCCTACTTTGGTTACAGCCATGTTTTGATTTATTCTCAAGACAGGAGCAAAGGGAACACAATGGCTATCCTGATTACTATAAAGCAAGAATGAATAAATGGATTCTAATGGTGTCTAATTCCAAAATGAAAACAAAATGTTGTAGACGTTTTTCTCTGTTATTTTCTAAAATGTTTGTACTGGCATGGTTCAACAATGTTGAGGTTTTTTGTGTATTTTGCAGTATTCAGATTTTAAAGAAGGTTTCTGAATTCACTTTTTACTTACTTTCATTAACTCTGGGCAGGCCTACAGCACAAGCACTACACTGGCACAGTTGCACCAAGGTGACTGCGTCACTGCAGCTCATCAGGTGAAGACGCTCTGTGCCGATGGCAGAGAGCTCTCCCACTGGCATAATTACTTCGCTTCCATAAGAATATCTGCCAATGTAGCACTTAGGTTGCTGCAACTTGCATTGCCCAAAGAACTTGTCTTTTTCACAGCCCTGAGTGACATAATTTAGATTGTTTCAAGTGGTAGTTTCAGAGGGTTAGTCATATTAGTCTAAGCACAGCAAAACCAATGAGAGTCCTGTGGCACCTTAAAGTCTAACAAATTTCTTCAAGTATAAGTTTTCATGGGCTCCAACTCACTGATCCAACCCCTCTGAGAAAGCAGGATACAGTCTACAAAAGCTTATGCCTGAAGAAATGTTAGTTTTTAAGATGGCACAGGATTCTCATTGTTCAAGCAGTAATGTAGATTTGACCTTCGAAAATATCACCAAGAAAAGATGCATGCAGCAAGGTTGTTTTCTTTCCCTTTATTTTGTCTTTAGGCCACTGAAAAACTATTGATTCCTTTTCCATTATTTAAATATAGGAACTACCAAGTTGAGTAAAACCAATGGTCAAGTCAGTCACATAGCTTGCTTTAGCAAGTGAGTAGCCAGTATTAGATGCTTCAGATGATAACAGCAGAACCCCATAAAGGTCAGTTTTGCAATAATACAGCCCTATAGTTAATTTCATCCTCCTCTTCATTATTTAGCTTATTACTTCATTCCACTGACATCAGGGAGGACATCAATGGAGAGTGCTAATAGAATAGGACCCTCACCCCCTTGGAGCACATTATGAGATGATCCTCAATCAATGTCATTGATTGACAGTTTTCTGATTTGAACAGGAGAGGTATGGGGCTGTCTTCCCAGATCCAAGTGAAATGAAAGAAATAGAATTATTTGTGTACTATGTATTATAGTATATAATATATAGTAATATATGTACTATAATGCTAATGACTAGAACAATTAATCCTTCCACAGTCACTATGGCTGTGTTCACACAGCATTTTTGTTTCAAAACAAAAAAAACCATGTTCACACGATGCACAGTTGTTTCGAAACAACAGGAACCCATTGTTTCGAAACAAGGATGTTGTTTCAAAACAAGTTAAACCCCATTTGGGGGTGAAACAACCTTGTTTAGACATCGTTGTTTCAAAACAATGCATGTGAACATGTTGTTTCGGAACAAGGTGTTCCGAAACAACATTTGAAGGGCTGCCCCCTCAGCACCCTGGCCAGGGAACCTCAGCACCCTGGCCAGGGTGCTGAGGGGTGTCCCCTGGCCGGCAGAGTGGGGCTGCAGGCACTGGCGGGGTT
>ML681971.1:19276067-19325928 GCA_007922195.1 Podocnemis expansa | reverse complement strand
TGCTATTTCGTTTCCCGCCTTTTTCCTTATTTCGAAATAACTTTTTGTTAATTTGGCATAAGTTATTTTGAAATAAGGTGTTATTTTGATATAAGTTGTTTTGAAATGACTTATATCGAAACAACCCCCTGTGTGTGAACACAGCCCATGAGATATACAAGCATTATTCTGCTGGTTTCACCTATAAAGAAACTGAGACAAACCAGTTAAATGACTTTTTTTCAGGCTATACAATGTGTAAATGACAAAAGGAAAATCTGGGACCCAAAAGATCATCCTAGAATCTCACACTGCCTTTCTACTGAAATAGGTAAAGCTAGTGAAAGAATATCTTTTTCCTCCAGCAAAAATATTTAAATGAAAACTTGATTTTTGGCAGAAAATTTCTAAAGAAAACAAAAGGAACATTTGCATTTAACTGAAGTTCAAATTAAAATAGTTCAGCTTTCAAAGAATAAATGGAACAAAACTACTTTGAAATTTTCTCAGAGAGACTTTTGTTTAAGTGGACTATTTCCAGTGACAAATTTCATTTTTGATGAAACTGATATTGCACTTCAGCAGGAAAAAATTTCAGCCACAAAATTTCAGACATGTCTACTAATTGGTTATGTTAATGGGTACATTGCAATTTATGCTGAGTTTTGACCTTTTATGCTGTTTTCAGACAATGGATAAGTTTTGTATTCAGAGCTCAAGACAAACTCAGCCTCAGAAATGTATTGCATTGAGGTAAAGAAGAAAAGGCTGTCACGAAAATGAATTTTCCTATGTCAAACCAAACAGCGAACATCACTATTTCAGATAAACGATAAAGTGCTAATGGTGCATTCTAAAATTATAGCTTGTACAGTTGCTGTTGCTTGACAACAGATGTTATAATTGAAGAAAAGAGATGGGGGTAGACAGAGAACCGTACATTGGCTGGGCCTAAACAAAATGGCTCACCCTAGCATAGACTATCTTGTAATTGTAGTGAAAAGGAAAATTCATCAAGTTGTAATGAGAATCCTGCTGTCATTCATCTTTTGTGTGAACATTTGCAGGCAAGGAATCAGTGCATCAAGGGAAAGTCTAGTAATTAATTTATCTTTGTTGTATAAACGGTAGCAAATCTGAATGATAGGAGCCCATCCCTGTGCTCCTGCCTTATCTGAGAGAAAAAAAAAAAATCAAGCAGATCATGCAGGTATCATTCCTGGTTTCTTTCTGAAGGACAAAATAATAGCTGCCGATAAACTGGAGCTGTGAAAAATGCAATAGTTTAAGAGAAGGAGAGAAACAGATCCATCTAAAGAAATTGCATCAGCAACAAAGATTAGCACGCCCTTCAAGAAGGAAAAAAAGCATGATTACTTCAAATAGGAGATCTTTATGGACTAGCCTAAAGGTATCAAGGCAGGATTAAGGCCAAATAATGGGGACAGTAATCAGTATAATTTATCCTGGATAATTTACCCTTGACTGAGTCTTGATGCACTCAGAAGACATATCAAAGCATCAGACTGTCATAAAAAACATTCTCACTATCAGTTTCCATAACATTATCACTGTTTCAATGGTGAGTTTTTTGCAAACGTGCAAAAGGCAGTTGAGAAGGCCAAATTTTAAAGGAAGTCAATGAGAACTGAATATCTTACTGCAATTTGTACCTTTTGCAAAATCTATGTCTTACTGACAAGGTGGCTTTGGTTAGTATGGTAGCCATTAGTGGGCACTAGCAATCCATACCTGCCTCATTCTTCTTCTCCTCATGTGTAAAAAGGTCTCTCTGGAACTCTTGTCAATGCTTACTTTCTCAAGACCACTCATTAATGAGAGCCAGGGGTTAAAGTATAACTTGGGGGGCCCTCGAGTGCTCCCGTGCAGGTGGGCCCACCGGACCCCACCCACTGCCCCCCCACATGCCAGTGCCCCAACTCATGCCCCTAATATCCCCCCCAGCGCAAGCCAGGCTGCCCCCACACTTACCAGTGTCAGCACAGCTGGGGAGGTGAGGGCAGTAGGTCTCGGGCTGGGGCGCTGGTGTGGCTCGGGAGGATGCTGCAGGTCCCAAGTTGGGGCAGGGTGTGGAAGGGGAGGGGTTTGGGGCAGGGCTTGAGCCCCCCAGAAATGTCTCTGCCTGTCGGAACACGGGGGAATGCCACTCCGGGGCCTGCTATTTTTAGGAGCCCAGTGTTTGGGCCCCTAAATATAGAACATGGAACTGGAACACTGCATTCCGTGGCCCACTATTTTTAAATGGTGGGCCACTGAACGCAGCTTTCTGGGTCAATTTTCTATTTTTAGGGGGCCCTGGAATGCTGAGCCCCTAAAATAGCAGGCCCTGGAACGGCGTTCCACCACATTCCAGCTTATTTTAACCCCTGACGAGAGCAGTAGTAAAGGTCAGAAGTTTAATTGTTTGTCAAATAATAGTGGATTAATACAATCAGCTAAAAGCACCTGGTGTTAGCTTTTATTGCAGATAGAAGACTGGGCCATATGGTCCACTGGTCTGATCCTCTATGGCAATTCCAATGTTTCTAAAAGTGAATTTCACCAGTACTTTTTGGCATTCATTAGAGTTCATATTGGTTCATGGGGCACTTTACAGCAGTCAGGATTAGTTATGTATAATGGGGCCATGGCTACGCCCATGAAGGTTGGTAGTGTAAAAGTCACTATAGAGGCTTAACGCCACTAAGGGATATCACTATCCTGGAGAAATTCTCAAGTAGATGGATCCATTACTTATTGTCCATGAGCTAAGAACCAGAAAGTATGGGAGAACTGGGGGGTGGGGTGTTGTAGAATCTGAAGGATTAAATCAGGGACTGGGAAAGGGACTTTAGATTTTTTTTTCCCCCTTTTATTGTAGCATGACACGAGATTTTGTTTCACGAATCAATGCACTGGGCTTACAGAAATTCACCTCAGCTTAACCCATGCTGGTTGCAAATTGAACATGTCAACTCCCTTTATCATTATTTATCACTGCAAGACAAATGTAGTGATCAAAGGATTAGCAACAATCCCGTTAAGAGCTGAGAGTGAAACTTCTCACCCTGCAGGAGGGTTAGCTTCTCATGCCAGATAATACAAGATATTCTGTCACACTTGAAAATGTGGCACATTTGGCTCCGTCTACCGATGAGAGCAGAGGCAATAGACCAGCTTCTCCTCTTGCTTACACAATTGTAAATCCAAATAGATAAAAATGATTTCTGTGGAGTTACAGGTATTGTTGAGAGAAGAATCTGGCCAGCTGCCTGAATATACACTATGTAGACAATCCTTTAAAATATGTCATTCTAGCTGAATTAATTCCTTCCTAGATGCAAGACACAATAAGCATGTTGCAATAGCGATGTTTGTTACTAATCCTCTCAATTTTATGCTGAGATCTAACAATTAACATTACAGAATATAAATTCCTGCGTTAGTCACTAAAAAAGACAGGAGTATCAAAAAATTTTATGGGCCTTATTTTATTTTGGCTAATTATCTGAATGTGAAGAGCAAAGAATGATGTTATGGTAAAGGCTCTGGACTGGCACTCAGGAGATCTGGGTTTATTTCTTGGCTCTGACACAGATTTCCTTCAGGAATTTAGGAGTGCCACATAATCTATCCATGCCTCAATTCCCTACATGCAAAGCTAGCATAATAGTATATTCTCTCTCTCATCCTTTTTCTTTCCTTTCTATTTAGAATATAAGTTCTACTTGGTAAATTCTACTTGTGTGCCCAATAGAGCCCTATGTCCACAATCTTGTCTTAGGTTATCATCTTGTTCTGACTGAAGTCAATAACAAAACATCGATTGACTTCAGTGTTGCAGGATATGGCCTTAAGTTTATGCAGCCAGATTAAATGAAATAAAACAGATGTTGCCTACTATAGTAGAACAAACAGGGATTCTGATGGCATCTCTAAAGACTAAGACATTTATTTATTGCATGAGCATTCATGGGAGAAAACCCCACTTTCCCAGGTGCTTGAAGATGCCAGCCATTCTGTGAGTTTCCCATCTTTATGCATCTGACAAAGGGGGAATTTCTCCCATGGAAGTTCATGTGATAAATAAATGTGTTAGTCTTTAAAAGTGCCACTAGACTCCTTGTTTGTTTTGCTGAACTAAACTAATATGGCTACTCCTTTGAAGCTACTGTAGTTTGTGGCCATTTGTTGGCTTTATGACAATAAAATTTTCAAATTCCACTTTTAAAACAGGAAAAATTTCAACTAAATTTCTGCAATATATTTTCCCCAGTTTAACTGGCCTTAATATTTGCATTTGCTACAAGAATCAAAAGAAATACTGAAAGAAACCAGAGTCACGCTGCAACAGGACATTAACAATGAAGAAACAGCAATCTAAGGATTTCAAAAGAAGTGGTTATTCATTGAAAGAAGTTATCAAATGGGCTATTTGAAA
Organism: Podocnemis expansa; assembly: GCA_007922195.1. Lineage (NCBI taxonomy): Eukaryota > Metazoa > Chordata > Testudines > Podocnemididae > Podocnemis > Podocnemis expansa. Next base: position 19,321,508 of record ML681971.1, on the reverse strand, counting down.
ATCCTGGATGCAGAGGCATTAGATTATCATGTAATATATATGCTATGAGTAAGAAAGAACCTAATATATGTGTGTGTCTGTGTGTGTGTGTGAAGTCATAAAAATGTAGAACGACATCATATGTGAAGTACATTACAAAATTCTGTCAATGATGAGCACAAAATAATTGCCATTAAATAGAGAATATCCCATAAAGCTAATAAACTAGACAGTGTCAGAAGAGAGAGGGAAGAGAAATAGATGTGGTTTCACTTCTTTTTTTAGTTGCAATAAATCTGAGAGAAAGCTGTATATATTACTAATCAGCACATCCAACACTAGGTCAAAGCACTCAGGAAAGGCCTGTGTGGTTTATTACTAGTATCTGATAGTAGTAGACCCTACTACAGTAGAATCTAAGGACACTAAACAGGGATCAGAGCTCCATTACACTAGGAGTTGTACAAACACACACAATGACAATCACTGCCCAGAGAACTCTTAATTTAGCAAATAGACAGTATGCAACAGAAGTTTGATCCTGCAAAGTACTCAACTCTGGGCCTGCTCCAGCAAAATATTTCAGCATATAGTTGCATTTCAGCATTTGAGTAGCCCCATAGCTAGGACACTGTTTACTTTGCAGTGGCAAGCCCTAGTGGAACAAACTGCCAAGTGAATGGAAGGAAAAGGTAACAGAGACTAGTACACTTACATCATTCATTTTGATTACAAATTAGTGTATCAATATGTAAGAGAATACAGCAGATTAGGCCATTGTTGGTAACAATTAAGTGAGCTAATTAAAGAGACGAGAAGGGACATACAGTCAGTGGAAAATGAGGAATCAGGGAAAGCAAGCAGAAATGTCTGATTGCACAGGATAAAGGACTATCAAATTTGTCTTCGTGGCCATGTGATTGTTATGGAAAGCCACCAGGATGAGCTGAACAACAGAACTTAACATTAATGACCAGAAAGGACAGTGGTAGCAAGAACTAAAGAGAGACAGGGGTTGGGAAGGAATTTCCCCCCCAGGTAGATTGGCTAAGACTTAGGGAGGGGGTGTTGGTTGCCTTCCTCTGTAGCGTGAGGTACAGCTTACGTGCTAGTGGATTCTCACAATCTGAGGACTTTAATATCTCAGCCATAGGTGGAGGTTTATTAAAAAGAGTGAGTAGATGAGGATTTGTGGCCTGCACTGTACAGGAGGTCAGACAAGATCAGGGGTCGTCAACCCCCAGCACCTGTGCCAAAAATGGCACTGAGGCCGAGCTTGAGTGGCACACAGTGCTGCTCTGGCTCCCCAGCTGGGCCCGCTCCCCCAGCACTGTGGCCAGGCGGCAAGGGCCACGTGCCACAGCTGTGCTTCCCCACTGGGGAGCGTGGCCAGCATGGACAAAGGAGCCATGGTGCATGCGGCTTCAGATCCCTTCTGGGCAGGGCTGGGCAGGAGCAGGGTGGGGTGGGTTATCCTGCCTGCTTCCAGCTCCGATCCTGGAGCCGGAAGCCACCCGCTGGCATGGGTGACCACCAGCCATGGCTTGGACCCTTGAGACCACCCGCTGGCAGGGGCAGCCCTGAACCAGAGGCCTGCCCCCTTTTTGGCCTTGCCCCTGGCATCTGCTGAGGATGTAGTGGGCAGGGCTGGCATGGTGACCAGCAAAGTTTGCCGACCCCTGGACTAGATGATTGTGTTGGTCCTTTCTGACTTTAGTCTATGAGAAGAACGATCAGAAAAATAAACCCCAATGTCAGAGTTTCCAAAAGTGTTGTTTTCAATTATTTGTTTTCAGCTGAACACAACTCTCCATATAAAAGCAATCCTGGTGCCCACCAATATAATTATACAATTTATGAAGTTGCAGTTATCTAGTGAATTTTCTGTTTTGCTTTCATTCATCGGTAGATTGTTTGGAATGTAGCCTACAAGGATGCTCATGCCAGACAGGGAATCCCAGAGGAAATGTTCATTCTATTGCTTAACTGGCAGTCAGAAGCAAAAATGCTAATATATGATCTCTTTTTCTCCCTCCCTACCCCCTCCATCTCTGGTGCACCAGCTGGCTCAGATATTCTTCCCCATCTTTTACTTCTGTATTCCTTACGTACCTAAGAAGATTCTTGTTTCCCCTATAAGCATGCTCCTTCAGTCTTCTTAAGATCATACTTCCAGCGGCTACATCCAAAGTACGAAGGAAAGATTCACTGAACTTCACTTTAAATACATGTACCCTCCTATTTAAGCAGGTTCTACAGCAGATATTCCCCCCTTTCATAACTGTAGCTACACACAAATTATGAACCTTCTTTCCAATCTGACCTGCATTGAACTTGAGTAAATATCCTGCTGCACAATGGAACTTGTCTCAGCCTTATGTAATGAGAAACAAAAACGGGGCAAACAGGACAGTCTGTGTGCAAAAGAAGAAAAGGACAAATCTGACATCAGAAATAACAACATTCAGAAACCAATAGGAGAATACTTCAATCTTCCTGATCACTCCATCAACAACCTGTTAATAGCCATACTCAGGCAAATGGACAACAAATCTAAGTGTCAAAGAGAAATTGCAGAATTGGCATTCATATACAGAATTGACACTGTAAACGTAGGGCCGAACAGACACTATGTTCCCCTCCCCATTATGACAGGTTATTTTGCTTTCCTTTCTGCCCCCAGCTCCCTGCTTATTGCTCGGGAAGGCACAAACCCCATAAGCAGGGTGGTGTAGATGTTTATTACCCAGACTATTTTCTCACTCATGCATGCAGATAGACCTATGGGAACGTGACGGCAAGGCTCCAATTCTTCTTTGTCCATCAGGGTCACACTGCATTATTATTGTTTGTATTATGCTAGTGCCTGGAAATTTGAGCGAGTCTGTAAACCGAGTAAGAGACAGTTCCTGATCAAGGGACCTAGAATCTAAATAAATGAAACAGACAAATGAAGTATTATACCTATTTTACAGATGAGGAACTGAGGCACAGGAAGATTAAGGTACAATTTAAATTGTGCCCCTAAGCTGACTCCTGTCCACATGCAAAAATCTCTAGCTTGAGACAGGTAGTATTCTGAGCTCAAGCTAGCTGCTCTGTCAGGAAGACTGAATCTCCAGCACTGTTGACTCTCTGAGGGGCAGCCTCTTGAGGTATAACAACTGATCAGTTGCTGATCCAGTGACTAGTTGTACAGTGATGTTCAATACAATTGCTCTCCCTGGAGCTAGGCTAGCTTGCATGGAATAACTTAAGAGTCCCAATGTGAGCTACCCATTGCTGTGATGACATATTTCAAGTACATTATCTGAAGTCACATAGCCAGGAAAACCAATCCAAAGAACTCCACGTTGCTTTAAACTCATGGCAGTGAGCCTGAGAGCCCAGAGCTACACAGTCAGGCTTGTAAGGCTCGCTACAGCACTAAAAACAGTAGCATAGATTGCCCTGGGCTTGAGATGCTGAGCTCCAGCCTGCACCCAAATGCATACACAGAAGTGTTTTTTAGAACAGTACTGGGAGTCCCACATAATCCCGAGTTTCTAGTCTTGAGCTCTTAGACTCACTGCTGTGGGTTTTAAAAAAACAGCAGCAACACACCCCACAACACCACCCTTCTTCCATTTCAGAGAGAGACTGTAGGCTGCACTCCCCAAAATGCAGGGTTGGAGTTATGAGCAATATTTACCCAGGGCAAACCAGGGGAGAAAGGTGAAAGTATGTGTCTGTGACAGAACCATTCTCAGAGTGGGTTTTAGCACCCAAAGAAGTGGACTGGAATGCAAAACTTGATAATGTCAGGGAACTTTCATTTGAGATGAATTTGGCTTACTAGTATTTTACCAAAACCAAATGTAGAAGGAAGTGGTTTAATGTTCCTTCGGGTATATGTCTAGACTGACAATGGGAAAATCACCACTGTCAGCACAATCTTCAGGGCGCAATTCAGCAGCGAGTATGAACTTGCTGCTGTGCTCCAGAAGTTGCTTCAGCAACTCCAGCCCCGTAACTGGAGTTGCTGAAAGCCAACTGCAAGGCATCTGCAGTTGGCATCTCCTGGTGTGTCTCGTTGGATTACAAAATTGTCAGCAGATATGCAAGGTGTTTTATGTGCCTTGCGTATCTGCCGTCAACTGCCACTGAAAATCCTGGTAAGTGTAGACTAGAGCTCAGAAATACATTAATGTATTCAGGGCAAGGAAGTCTTTTCCTATGACACGTGGCTAAGATTTTTGTAAGTGCACATACAGTTCCCCTGACGACAGTATATCATAAAACCTGTGGTAGTGGTTCCTACCCTCAAGATAAAGGTCCAGACCCTCAGTTATAAGCAAAAAACGGGACACATGTGAAATGGTGGCTCAAAGACATTTTTGAGTTCCACTGATCCAAGTGGCCTTTCCTTGTACCTGACCTGAGCCCCAGTGTAAGGCAGAACAGCCTGAGTTATAACTGTTTACTTTGGTAAAGCCCCCTATGATAAGAGGAAAGATACAAGAGCCTCTACTTTAGTTCTCTGCTTTGAGAGAATTCCCCCCTACCACACAGCCTACTGACCTACGTCTAGGGCTCATTTCCTTTAGTGCTGTGGTACAAAGCAGACACAACGTATGCCAAGGTGCTAAATCATTGAATTTTTGAATCACATCTGACAAGTGGGGGAAGCTAAAGAGTATGTAGGTCTTCTGAAAAATATCAGGGGATGACCCATCGTCCTTCCGGCCCACACTGGGTTACTCTGTTAATTTAACATTGAAACATGTCTCGTGGAGCTTCTGAAGGGATAAGATTTACACCAACTAATGATCTGTCTTGTAATGACTGTATTGTTTAGCTATACAGTCAATGCCTGTCTCACGTATTACTAATTGTGGTAAAGTCATTTGTATACTTCAAATATGAAAGATACTTCAGGGAATTCTATTTATTTAGGTGCAGAACAGAAAAGGAAAGATAGGATTGCTTGGCACAGTTTCAGCAATCTGAAATTTTACAGACCATGGGGGTAATGCTAATTCTTCTATCTAATGTTGGCATCTTTCCAGTACATATATGTAGGCTCTGATGGATATTTATCATGGAATATGTTGATTGTATTTGAGAACTAGAAGCTTTAACTGCTAAGAATGAAGACAGCTAGGGCAAGAGTGCAGGTGTTGTAACTGGAATAATTTGAACGTCTAAATGCTGTAATATTCAAAAAGCAATGGAGGTACACAGACAAAGGAAATTCACAAGATGCCAGTATCCTAGGGCTTCTTTTAGTCTTTTACTAATGCCTAAACTAAGCAAATGGTGTGTCAAAACAACCCTAAAATTAGATGTGCTCTAAAAACTGTAGGTCCAGCTGTTATGCCTAGCAGGGTCTCTTTCCAAAAATAACACAGCCAATAAAGACTGAAGCAACTGGAGTTGTCTGATATGATGATTTGTAAAGAAAGAGTCTCTGTCCAGGGTTCCCTTTTTTTAATTTAGTTTTTGGTTTTCCCAGAGTTCACATTTGCCACATTCTTTCAGTTGGCCATTGGATTAGGGATTCTTTGTGAACATGAAGAGCTTCAAACTATCGATTTTTGCCACCCTAGGCCTGTCATTTAATGGCAAAACAAACAGGAAGAGTAGAGATGTGATTTAACAAACCAAACCAAACTGAGTGTCTGACAAACCACAACATCTGCCAGTTTTTAGATTACACATTGTCACAACTGTCACTTGGCACAGTACATTCTGATCACAAGCCTTTATCCTTAGTATTGAGTGGATTTTTTCTTAAAGGGACAGTGGGAAGGGGAAAATAATGTAGTTTGATGTTGAAAAATCCCTCACCTGTGTAACTGACACCCCGGCAGACCAGCATTTCTCAAACTACCAGGTCAGGCTTTCCAAAGAGAGGCATAGGAATACATCAAGGGAGCAATGAGCTGTGGAGGTTTGTTTTCTTGTTAAGAGCTCTGTCAGCCAGCTTTGGTTGGCAAGAGTTCGTGCAGAAGGACAGTGCACACCTAGGAGGTGCAGAATAAAAGATGAAGCCTTGACACCAGGGTTCAGGCTCAGCTCCCACTTCCCCAGTCTCTCACCTGGAAGTGGTCGGGTGTGAGGTGTCAGCCTGTGGGTGGCAGAAGCAGTAAAAAAATAAAGATGGCCATGGGATGTTAAGTCTGCCTTGAAAAGTGATATTCACATTACCATCCTTAGTTTGGAGCTGCTGCTGGTGCAGCTCTTCCTTCAGAGCCGGACAGCGGTATATGTACTTTTAGAGGGCAGGGACTTAAATAACTACAGCCATAAAGAAGAGGGGGGTTATAAAATAAGTTTGAGAACCACTGGTGTAGGCTATTAGTAGTGAAAAGATTTAAAACTTGAAAAACACACTTTTCAATAGATTCAGGACTAGGATTCTCTTGCTATTTCCCAAATCTCACCACCTGCCCAAACAAAATGTCAGTATCTTTATCATATTGAAAAACCAGTTCCTTCTCTCTGGACTTTTTAAAATTCAATTGTATTGTACCAAAGCACAATATTTCAGGAATGTGTTGAGGGTTCTGATGCCAGCAGCATCAAACACATATCAGGATCCACAACCTGTGAGCATTTAAATTTTCACAGAATGTAAAACTCTCAAAGGGCAGATCTACAGATGATGGAAAACAATCACTTCATTGATTCCTTCTGCCTGCACTGAATTGTGACTTCAGTTAAGCAAAGTCAGCTTATATCAGCTGAGACCATGGCTCAAAAACCTGGAGTTAACACACACACAAGGCCTGTCACTTTGTGTTTGCAAGCATAAACAGCTGCAGGGTTTCAAACAAAGAGGTTATAAAACACAACAAAAGAGAATTGGTAGTTAACATATTTGACAGGAAAACTGCCTGTGCTGAATAATTTGTTTGACCTCATGAGATTCAAATTCTTACTGCCTCACATACTGAGCTGAAAAAGTTATAGAAATCACAGACACATGAACTTTATTGCTCACATTTACATTTACTTCTTCTTTCTCTATAGTGACTGTACGGTGAATACAAAGTGACAGGACGTTTAAATAGCCACAAAGCCTAAAAAAAAAATGGATTTTAGTGCACTGTTGGTGCCAATGGTTAGGATGCCGCAGAGAAAAAAGAGTAGCTCATGTCTTACTAAAAAGAAGCAGAATGCTAAAAAAATCATCCTGAGCAAGATTCAATTTTAGCTGCACAGGAGGATGGCAGTTCTGTGAAAGTTTATGTTTAACTCACCCCCTCTCCAGCCTCCCTAATGGTTTTCCCTTTTCACACCATTATCTCTGCCCTGTGCATTTTTGGGTTCTTTTGGACAGAACGACTCCCAGCTGCACTTTGGGAATGATTGGTAACTTAACAATTGAAATTAAAGTTAGATTGTTATATTAATATTGATGCCATGATTGTGTGAAACATGATAGCAGTGAGATAAATATCATTTCATTATTTAAAACATTGATTTTGGAAAGATACCAGAAAGCAAGCACACCAATCCAAATTCTACTATTGCAGCAACATCAGTGGGAGGAAGGTATGAATGTGTCAGGGCAGCATTTCTACCACAGAGACAGAGGAGACAACAAATTCTTGATGAATGCTCTGGTATCAGTGCAAACAGTTATGCCAGCAGTAAATGTTATCCTAACACTGCAAGGACCTGATTTTCCTCAAGTTTATCCAGGTGTAAATCAAGAGCGATGCTACTGAAGCCAAAGGAATGACCACCTGTGAAACCAACATAAGGAACTGGATAATCAGGACTTAGTTTAATTTGGGAAGGCTTTCAAAGACACAGAACAAAGTGCACAACTCCAGACTAACTGGGTATCTATTTAATATTATGCAGAATTTCTCCACATGCACAGAAGTTTCATGAACCAGCAAACTATGATTGGAAAAAAAAAGCCAAGAACCTAGCAACTTTAGGGGCAGATTTTGATCTCCCTTTAGGGGTGTCCAACCTTTTTGGATGAAGGGTCACACTGCAATTCTTTTCTAACTCAGGGGCTGGTGAGCAGTTTTGTTTTTTTTTTAACATTCCTAGCCCCGCATAGCCCACACAAGTGTGTGTGGTGGCTCCACAGGCTGGAGAAGAGCCTTTGGCAGGCCACATTCTGGCCTGTGGGCTACAGGTTGGACAAGCCTGAATGTGACAAGCATCTTCTTCCTCTTGGAGCCCTAGTGGCTTCAGAAGGGCCAGTTTGAGAGAAAGATGCTTTTTAGGGTGTGGAAATGAATAAGAATCTGGCCCTCTGTACATTCTCCTCCACTCTAGTTCTAATACTTTAACCTGTTCCAAAAATCTTGCCAATATAAGAATGCTCTAAAGGGGTAGAATGGTTCATAGAGGCTTTAAAGGCAGGCTCTGACAGTACATTCTATAATGTGAAAGAGTAATAAAATAACTATACCCTGTAGATAATGAGAACATAACCAGAGAATGTACACATAATTAATCTGTCAATTCTTCCTCCATATGTGGATTATCAGCTCTTTTCTCATTCTTTATTCACTGCTGCAGAAGTCATTCCACCTCAGAGTAATGTTAGAGAGAAGTGTTTTCTGTCTCCATCAACAGTGTCATCCATCTCTCTCTCCACCTCAGCTGGGAGTGAAATTGCCATCTATACTCTGCTTCATAAAAGTGCTTCTAAACATTGTAAGGCATATGGCTGAATTTACATCTGGCATGAACTTCATTGAGGTCTGATGCCTGACTGGAATTTGTAGGGGGTAAAGGTGGGAAACTGAGTCACAAGCCTATCTAAGTTAGAGTTAATCAATTTTGTCCTATATTTACAGGGTTTCAGACATTGTTGTCAGTTGTAATGCCTAGACAGGCATCTATGCCAGACAAATATCAATATATCAGACAGAATTGGTTGGAGACCAACTTCTCACATTGTAGGGCACTAGGAACTCATCCTATACTTCATGATGGTCACTGTCTCTTCTCATAGACTTTAACGTCAGAAGGGATCGGTATGATCATCTAGTCTGACTTCCTGTACAGTGCAGGTCTCAAAACGTCACCCACCTGCTTCATCAATAAGCCTCTCACCTATGACTGAGTTATTTAAGTCCTTAAATCATGATTTAAAGACTTTAAGATACAGAGAATTCACTGGTAGGTGAGCCATGGTCCATGTTATAGAGGAAGGCAAAAAAACCCAGAGCCCTAGCCAATCTACCCTGGCAGAAAAGTCCTTCCCAACCCCAGATATGGTGATCAGTTAAACCCTGAGCATATGGGGAAGTCTCAACAGCCAGGAACCCTAGAAATAATTCTCTGTAATAACTCAGAAGACACCCCATCTACCCTCCCTTCTTAGGCCACTTGCTTATCCACCATCAGTATGATCCCTTGGCCTGGTCCTTCAGTTTCTGGTCCACTGTTCATCTGAGTTGGATCTTTTTCCACTTGTGCCTACTATGCATTTCCACACTCCAGATTACTTAGTCTTTATCCAGTTGGCTTTTAGTGCATCAACCCTTCATTTTTTATGTAACTTGTACATCATGCATGTGCAAGCTTCAGCCACCCAGTTTTCTACATTTTTCCTGCAGGTTTTGCAGTCTTTGTGTTTCACCTTGCCCTGTATCTTCCTAGAAAAAGGAAATCTTTATCAGTTATAAACTTTCTGTGTATCTCCTTCCTACATCTGACAAAATATCGCTTATATTGCCAGAAATAACAGAATGTTAAACAAATTAGAAATGCACATCAAAGGAGAGTTCCCAGGCAAGGCACTGACCTAAGTGTAATCTTATCTACATCCATTCACTATCCATAATTAGAAATCATTAGAATATCACTATAAAAATCTTGCCATTAAATAATCTTTCACTTCTTATATTTCAGTGTTATAAGCCAGTATGTTATCCCTTTCTATTTATTCCAAAACTGTAGCTGCGTTAGTCTAGTCCAGCAAAAGAAATAAGCAGTCTTAAGGCACTTTTAAAGACTAACGAATTTATTTATCACATGAGCTTTCATGGGAGAAAATCCCACTTTGTCAGACAGTTTGAAAGTGGGATTTTTCTCCCACGAAAGCTCATGTGATAAATAAATCTGTTAGTCTTTAAATGCCACAGGACTGCTTGCTTTTTTTGTAATCTAATCATTTATCAACTTCTTTAAACCTGGGGTTTTCATTCACAGTCCAGTTTTGTGTGTAAATCATGACAAAAACATTCATTAGAAACTTTTCTGGGTTACATTTTGAAGGATCGCAATTTTAGGGCCTTTATATATACGAATGCTTTTAAGAATACTCTCCCAACTGCTTAACTTAAATCTCAAAGAGAAAAGAAAATTTGGCTATTTTCATGTAGTTATCCCCTAACAGAATTTGCATTTGTCTCTCCCATGTCCAACATGGGCCCTGATTAAGGCAGATACTTAAGCATATGCGTAACTTAAAACACTTGAGCAATCCCACCACAGTCATGATGTCTTGAAAATGCAGCCAGCTCAAACCTCTTGGTAGTATGATGGGCCTGGAACAGAAGATTGGTTTGGAGCACAACAGCTTGTTGTTGGACGCTGTCAGGTCACTTCAACTAGGGTCTGCTTGCAAAGGAGGAGACTGAAAGCTAAAAGCATAGCTGCGACAAAAAAAAAAAATCTTTTCTTTTGACTTCTCTGGATTTAGATGAAGGAATCTTCTTCAACAGGGGTTGAATTCTCTGGAGTTACTTGGCTAGAAGACTAGATCACAGCTGGAGTAGAACAGGGCCAGGCAGTAATGTGACATCTCCGTTACATGTCCACAATTCTTATGATGGTGCTTCATTCAGTGGTTTGTATGGTATCATACAGTTCTTATCTATAAAACTGAGTTCAGCACAGGCAGGAGCAGAGAAGGTTTATCTCACACTTAGTGCCTCAAACCTGTTTACAAGGGACTTTCTCTAAAGATGAGAGAGAGGTTCAGTTCCTTCATAGTCCTTATGGGAGGACATAAATATCAGAGTAAACTTAAGCATCCATATACTGTTAAACTTCAGTGGGAGCTGGGCGCTGAATCTTTGGTGTGCTTTTGCAAAATCTCCACCTAAAATTCTTGGCTTCTCTACTACAAGTGCCATTCACTGTGAGGGTAGTTTTGTAATGTAGACACCTGCTTCCTATGACATGCACACAAAACACCTGACACTTTTCTAAAAGTTTCTAAAAAGAAAATTAAGTTGTAGGAGGTTCCAAAATAAGCAAGCAAGTTGAGTAGAGAAAGATGAGATCCCCACCCGTCAGCCAGCATTTTTTTTAAAAACACAGAATTTTGCTCTCTCTTTTTGTTTGGCATTTTTCATGAACAGTTCCATTCACTTAATGTACTGCCAAGACAGTAGTGTCTTTGACAATAAGTGCTTAAGTCCCAGTCCAAATTCACTAGGATAGGCAAACTCACATTGAATTTGGCCTATCATAAAGCACAGAATTTTTGGAAGCTTTAAAACTGAACTGTAACAGATGAGTTCTTAATAAACAGCAACAGAAAACCAAAAGCAAACTAAAAACCTTACGCAATGAGTGTACTTAAAGCATTCAAGTTTATAGACATTCCCTACATTTGGAGTGTTCAAAAGATCTTTGTGTTAGTTATTGGGAGTAAGATAATCAAAATCTGACATGAGATGAGGAATATCAGTGGAAATTATGACACCGTTAGACTGAAACTGCGTCCCCTGTTGATTCACATTCAGATGTGAGGAGCACCCATAACTGAAGTTAAATGTGGTTGCACAGTATCTCTGAAAACAAGGTTGCCAGTGGTTAAATTTAGGAAACTGTGTATCCCCTAAAATGAAAATATTCATGAACGTGATCCCACTTGTACTTTCATCCTCATTTTTAAGCCCAAATACATCTGTTATTAATACACTGTGACATGCAAAGTATCTTGGAAAGATCATTGATTATCATGCATGGTATGTCAAACCTTAAGTATGCCCTTCTTTCCTGTTTTCACTTCTGTTGCTGTGAGCTCTTTTATTTGTGGTATAGTAACACCTAATGGGCAATGGGTCTAGCTAAAGCTGAATGCTGTTCTCTCTCTCTCCCCATCTTTCTATTTGTTTTCTCATAATTATGTCTGTTTTAGATCACACAACTGATCGAATTTACCGGTAGCAGTTCATTTTATTAATTTGCCATCTCAAGAGGCGTCATTAGGTTTTTCATAGTTAGAAAAGCCCCATCAGCTCATATACAAGAAGGATTTGTCCAGTATTGTTCTAAATGACTTGACCTTTGGCACATCCACCACTTCCCCTGAGAGAATACTTTTGGATTGCTTACCATAAAACTCTAGTGATGTGCACTCTTCTAAATAACATAGCAGCTTTGACATCCTTGCCAAATCTGGAAGTCACCTAACACACCACAGTATATAGATTCATAGGAGATTTCCAAGGCTATAAACCTGGATGTAGGAAGCTTCAACTAGAACATCTGTTTCTGGCCCTCCTCTAGACAGTGACTCCAAATCTGAACTTCAGCTTAAAACAAAGGAAGAATCAGAACATTCATCACACAAGGCTCAAAAAATGGTACATAAGTAGCATGCCATAAAGATTTCTTTAATGCCTTTGCTTTGATATGTCTTTAAGACCAAACTTCACTCTTTTAATTTTTTTTTTTTAGTAAAGCTTGTAATGAAGAGACAATAGTGAATTTCTGACATTAATAAGTTTACTGCACAAAGGTCACCTTGCCCTAAGAATATTTTATCATCAGTGCAGCAGAATAGCTCTGAATATGTAATGACTTTTATCTGATGATGGCACTCTGTTCTTTTCTGAAGTAAGAAAAAAAGGCTTCAGATGCTAATAATTTACATACAGGCAAAGAAGTGTTTGGTGGAAGAAAAATCAAACTGATTCAGGGCATGAATTACAGAGGAAGTTCTAGAACTAGAGTGAAAACAAACTTTTTGTTCATATCTCTAAATCACATTTCAGAGCACTGTGGTCTGATTCTCCTCTTATTTCAGTATGTGTTATCCAGGACCCACTCCATTAAGTCAATACTGTAAAGCTGGTGTCAGTCAGTGGAGAATCAGGGCCTAGAGGCAAGAATGTGATGCTTGATTCTCCAGTGCCTTGAATCTTGAGGAGTTACTTACACCCAAATGAGTTGCTATAAAATGCAACCATTCAGATTTAGCAGCATTTTGCACCCACTTTGCAAAGGTGTAAATGACTACATAGGTGCAGAGCACTTTTATCATCGATAGTCATTTATTTGTATTGTGGTAGCACCGAGGAACCCAGATCACAGATTAGGACCCTGTTATATACAAATTGACAGTCCTTACCCCCAAGACCTTACTGTCAATGGGGTAGAACTATGACTATAGGATTTGAAGCAGGGAAATGCTGTTTCAGTCAAACCTCAACCTCTTTTTCCAGATACTTAGCCTGAGAAACAGATAGGAAAGCATGCTGGCTTTGCTTCACATCAGTACCTGTAAGTTATCCAGAGACGTATAACTTCTGCACTGAAAACAAGATGAGTTATAATTTTTGCTGCCTCTTTAATCCATTTCGAGCCTGTGATGGACTTGATCCTGCTCACACTGAAATCAATGGGTGTTTTGCCCGTGAAATCAATGAAAGCATGCCTAAAAGTAAGAATTTGTTCATAAATGGTGATGCTAACACTCATGCATTGTTCCAAATCATTACATTGCATTCAATTACTCACCACTATCAAAGATTTGCCAGTGAAAACCACATCCATTCAGAAACCTTCTAATATATAACTATGACCTGAGAATGGTTTTCAAAAAACATTTAAACAACATCATGCTCTATTAGTAATGGGAACACACAGTGGAAACTGAGCCTATGGTTTTCTAACAGTTTTGTCTATGATACAGTCAGTATCTTAATGGGCATGCTATTTATTTGGGAGCTAATTAACTGAATTTCATCAGGGAAACAATGTCATCTTGTACTGTCTGTATTTTAAAAGACTGTGTATAGATAAACTTTATGGATGGTGTTCCTTCTTTGCAAAATGAGCCTAGGATCCAAATGCAAAAAAAATCCAACTAAATTGGTGTTCCATTTTTATTCTCCCTGGGCCATATCTTGCAGGAAATTCTATAGCTGGTGCAGCAAATTTATTTCAAGTAATATTTGTTGTAGGTATGGGGTGAAGGAGATTTTCAAGGCACAAAGAAGAATTTGGCAATGAGATCCCATTGACTTCCAATGGAGCCTAACTGCTCTTTTTGACTTGGAAATATTTGGCAATGTCAGTAAATAATTAATTATTCTCCATAAAGAGCTTCATAATTCAGACAGCTTTATTTCAATTCATTTATTACCCAGCAAAACTCCTGGTGAAGCCAATGGGAGTTTTGCTTAGAAAATGGGCTACTGAGAGGCAATAATGTTCAGTGGCCTAAGAACAGGAATGAACAGACCCAGATTCATTTCCCAGCAAGGCCATTAACTCATCATGTGACCCTGAACACACCTCTTAATCTCCATGGATCTATTTGCCTTTCTGAACAGTGAGGATAATAATCTCTGGCCACATTTATAAAGCACTTTGATATCTATAGATAAAAAGAACTATAGAAATGTTAAGCATTGTTTGACTCTATATACTCCTCATTAAATTCCAATGTGAACTAATCTACACTGTACACATTGAGAGAAGACCATAGTATTATCCACTGAATCGCATAATCATAGAACTCTGAGATGGAAAAAGACCTCATAGCTCATCTATTTTCCTGCCAGTTCAGTATTATTTCCTACAAGACTTTTTCCAGGGGCTTGTCCATTCTAATTTAAAATGTCACTGAATCAGGATTAGCTGAGTTAATTTTACAACTCAGCTTTGACAAAAACCAATTTAACAATTCTGAATTAAAGTTTGCATATTAAACAGGTCACTCTGAAAAGAATTGAAAACTGCAGTCTGTGAATCACATTTAAAACAGTATCTCCACTAGCTTTTTTATTCAAATCACATATATAAGTTTATTTGGTTAGAGATTACCTAAATAAAGTGAAATTGTTTTCCTACAATGAACAAACAAATGAACAAACAAATGTATTATGTATATATAGAGAGCACATATACATGGTACTCAACTGCTATATGTTTTAGTTTCTTTACTTGATTTGTGTATAGTGTATATTTAAATAGTGCTTAGAATCTTCTCTCCCTTACACAATTTGTACATCTTGTGATCTTGTGCTGGTGATCCTTGCCTTAATAGGAGTGAAATATCAATAGATCCTCCCATCATTCACCTTTCCTTTGTGCATCACAAACATGTAAAAAAACAAATGCTTGTGGAGGTTCTTGTTAAACATAAGCAGCACCAGATCTGATATCAACTCTCATATATTAAGAAAAATACTTTCTCCTTTTCCTCTTGTCCCAGCTGACATTCCAGGGTAGATTTCTTTACCAATTGACTTCAAAGGAATTTAACTTCCTTGTTCTATCAGTTTGTTTATATTTAAAGTAAAAATGCAGCCATCTCTTAGTTGAATTAAGATGTATCATTTGGTCAGAGCTGGTCACAGAACTGACCCAAAGCCCACTGAAGTCAATGGAACAAACACAGAGTCCTGTGGCACTTCAGGACTAAAATTTATTTATTTCATGAGCTTTCGTGGGAGAAAATCCCACTTTGTCAGACACTTCGAAGATGAGGGAACTTATAGAACGGAAATAAATGCAGAGAAGTGCAAGTCATGGGATCAGATACACTGTAACAGCAAATCAAAGCAGTTAAGATTTAAATATTGGGGAACAGCACACAGAGGAAGATGAGGTCAAATCACCTGTTGTAATGAGAAAAAAATCCAAAGTCCTCATTAAGCCGTGAAGCAATGAAGTTAAATTTGCAAATAAATTCAAGCCCTGAAGCTTCTCTTTGAAGCTTTGATCTGTTATTCATCTGTCCGAGGCCAGACATTAGTAAATCATCAGTGGAGTGACCAAGAAGATTGAAATGCTCACCAACCAGTTTTAGAATTGTAGGCAGGTACTGCACTCAACCCACCTGGAGGGCACCTCCTAGTGGTGCTGTTGGGGATTTGAGGCTCAAGTGGTCCCCTCCAGGTGGTCGGTGCTCAGTCTCTTGCCATGCCAACCCCTGTCTGGAGTCTCTTGCTCTTGCCGGGTGGCTAAGGCCAATAGTCTACCCCCTCCAGGGTTCTGGCCACTAATACAGTCTATGGACACAGTTTGCCCTGACTCTGGCCACTCAACGGTCAATGGCCACCAAGGCTATGGTGCCCCAACACCCATGCGGCCCCTGGAAAGCTGGGTGAGCTGGGAGGGATAAGTGCTTGCTCAGTCCCTTCTGGGGCTAACTATCCACCTGTGCTGGTGGATCAAAACAAGTCTCTCATCTTTGGTCCCTTTCAGAGGGAGAGGGAAACACAGTATGTTTCAGCCCCTTCAGTAGGGCAAACAAGTAGTCTACAGCCCTGAGGCAGGGCACTCCAGTAATAGTCCGGGTCCCTTTAAGTAGGGCACACAAACAATAAGTCCTTGGGTAAATGAGTGAACAACTCTAGGTATCAAACAGGTCTTCAGTTCTGGGGTTCACAGCCCCACAGGTAGCACCATCTAGGGGAAGGGGAGAGGAGGAGGCGGACATAGGCCCACCCAACTCCACTGTGTCCCAGCTCAGGGCCCTGACAGTGGCTGAGGATTCAACCACGAGGGTCGGCAGGGCTCCAGCCACAACATGCTGACCCCCATGTGGGTCTTAGGCCAGGATACCTGAGATACAATTCCCCTGGGCCACTTCCTTCCCTTTCTCCTGCTAGTACCTGCTGAGGCTCTTGGACAGAGTCCTCAGGGTAGTAGTCAAGGGGCAAGGAGCAGAAGCCCTCCATTTCATCTGATGGGGATAGCTCAGGCAGCTCCACTTGGACCTCCATCTCGTCTGGTGGCAGTAATTCAGGGAGGTGCATTTCGTCCTTTGCGAGGGGCAGCACCTCCAGGCCCCTGCCCATACGGGGTTTGTCTTCCTTCGCAGCGAGGGATAATTCCTACAGGTTGCAGCAAGGTGCTGGTAGGGCTGGGTCCAAGAAGCCCGGGGCTTCAGGGGAAAACTCAGGGATCTCTGACTCTGGCAGCCCCTTAGCCGCAATCCCTAAGAGGAGTTGGCCCTTCCTCAGGGGCACCTGCCATGGGAGCCCCAAGCCAGCCCTCCTGGTACTGGGGTGGAGGCCCATCCCTTGGCCTGAGGGATGGCTGGAGCTGAGCAGCTGGGTGACAGACATCCTTCCTCCTTGGCGGCTAGGGCAGAACTGAGCTGCTTGGCCTGGCTTTTATCCTTCCTGTCCTGCCCCCTGACTTTCGGCGTGATGGACAAGCATCTCCAGGCCCCACCTGCTGGCTGTCCATCTCAGGAGGCGGCCATGTTGCCTCTCCTGGGGGCAGCCATATTGCTCCTTTACAAGAATGTTGCTATTTCTGATGTGAGGTTTGTATTTTATTTATTTATTTTTTTTTGTGTGCAGAGACTGTTCTGTTTGTCAAATGCATAAGGCAGAGGGGCATTTCTGACACATGATGGCATAGATCACATTGGTGGATTAGCGGGTGATTCTGCCTTTGATGTGGTAGATGGTTACTCCTTGTTTATTTTACTGAACTAGACTAACACTGCTGCCCCTTTGGAACTTGATGTCAACGGCTGTCTATCAACTGACTTTGTTTTGAAATTTACTTTATTTTATATTAAAGAAGTTGGAAAGATCAAAATCAAAACAAAATGTTTCAAATATATCAAAATAAAACCTTTTGATTGACCCAAATCAATTTTTTCCAGAGCTTCATTCTATAAGATAGCATGGTCTGTAAATATTACTAGTGTAACAGAGGCAACAAAACACTAATTTGCAAAACACGCCAAACAGTGCCTTGGTTATGCTTCATCTTTCTAATCTTTGGCTACAGCACCTGCAGTGGCATGTGAGAAATCCCAGAATGCATCAGAGCAAAATGAAATAAAT
The DNA here is from genome assembly GCA_007922195.1 of Podocnemis expansa. Taxonomy (NCBI): domain Eukaryota; kingdom Metazoa; phylum Chordata; order Testudines; family Podocnemididae; genus Podocnemis; species Podocnemis expansa. The sequence goes on along the minus strand of ML681971.1, from coordinate 19,303,515 downwards.
GTCTTGTTAAGCCATTGCAGTTAATCTCTTTTGAAGTCCCACTGGGTATTTCTAAAGAAACAGTACAAAAAGTCAATTTAATGAAGTTCAATTTAGCTACACTCATTCAGCCCCTAGAATTTCAAGGATGGAATTCAGTTCAGCCCTGTGAAAGAAGTGAGGTAAAGATATCTATATAGAATCATAGAATCATAGGGTTGGAAGGGACTCCACGAGGTCATCTAGTCCAACCCCCTGCCAAAAAAAGCAGGACCACTCCCATTAGATCATCCCAGTCAGTGTTTTGTCCAGCTGGGACTTGAACACCTCCAGAGATGGAGATTCCACCACCTCCCTAGGCAACTTATTCCAATGCTTCACCACTCGCATATGCTAGCTTCCAAATAAAACCAAAGATGGTGTGTGACACATTGAACTTGGGAAGATTGGAAGCTACAGATAACGTGTGTCTTGAGAAAGTCGAAAGGAAAAGTAGTTACAACATTTGAAGACAGCAAAGGAACAGTTGCTACTTTTTTGTCTGTAAAAGGAGTATTAGTGAAGAAAGGCAAATTCCACTCAACCCAACTCACAGTAGCACATTTCAATTTCAAACCCAGAAAAAGGAACTGGCTTCAGTAGTATGAATTGCTACTAAAACATTAAAATTTTAGCAGAACTCATTATCTTACATTATCCGTCTCCCTCTCAGACTGTCACACTCATTATGTTGGTTTCCTTTTTTATGTGTTTTAAGATCACCCAGAAAGCAGCTATACTGTAGCAGTAATAATAATGAAATTGCTGTCTAAATGTCACTGGACATCTAACATAAGTAGAGGAGAATCACTCTTACAGCCCATTTTAAAAGAAAATCAGCATTGACCTAAAATAGGACAGCTTATGATATGTCCTTATGGAGTTAACTAAACACAAGCACATGGTGACAAGCATTTAAGAATCTTATGAACAAGGAAATGCCCCAAAAATTCAAAGAAATTTGGACTGACTGTTTAGAGGTCTGTGATTAATGTAAACCCTGAAGATAGATGTGTTGTTTCCCTAGCCCTCTCTCTATCTTAACCCTCTTTATTTGAGTATTCTAATGAAGCTGTTATTTTGGTATATTTGTTATGAATGAAACAGTGTGAATAATAAAATAAAGTCTTAAGAATAGAGGCAACTAATGGTTTTGAATCTCAGTCCTAAGAGGAACTATCTTAAGATATGACTGACAAAGATATAGGCCAGATCTTGGCTTCAGTGTGAGTTTTGCATAAGTAAAAGAGATGCACGTTTGGGGCTAAAAATTATGTATTAAAAAACAGCTGGACTGAAGTTGTTACATTTGTGTCCATATAAGAATAGGCTGAGATTGTTTGCTATTGGACCACCAGAGGACAATAGGTGTTAGGAGATCATTGGATCCCTCAATGAACTCTGAAAGAGGTAAGATGGGGACTAGCCCCAGGATTTGAAGGGTCGGGGGTATCATTTTTTGGTAGGGGAGGAGGGGAAAGGGGCAGTTATTCCAGCTGTGCAAGAGAAGATGATTTTCTTCTTGAGGGTCACATTCATGTACAACATCCAAACAAACCCATAAAGATTGGTTCATTGCCACCCACTGCAATTTAAACTCAGCATGGTGTGAAGAGCTCTTGAAACTCCTACACAGCAGGAAGAATGATCAATTTACAGCATTTGTTTAGTGGTTCTTAAATTGAAGAATGAGCAGGATCTACTACTGTGAAAATTAATCCTATGTCCAGCTCAGCCCCAGTCCCACACGGAATCTTTTCCAGGAGATTGGAAAGGTTTGATTTTTTTTAAAATGATTGTGTGGCTGTATTTACTGGTTCTGGCACAGGAGTACAAAATCAGAGGCATCCAGAAGTCATGAGCAACACTACTTCTGTAATATGTCCAGCCCCATTGCAGACAAGAGACCCTGGCAAAAAAACCAAAAACATATTCCAGTAAAAGTCCACTTTAATCCACTATCTCCAGTGGAGGTGTTACTTTAAATTATGTTCTGAGAAGCATCTAAACCAGGAGGTTCTTATTCCAAAGCCATGAATTCACTGAAGATCATTCAACACTAATGTAAATTCACTGTGGTCATAAGTCATTGACGGCTTTAGAAAACCTCAGGGTTATACAACACTGCTTTATGCTTCATTTATCTGTTTTCCACTGCAGGGCATGGATAAATGAACCATGAGGATTGTTCTGTACTGGAACAGTGAAAACAACTAAATGAACTCTATACTGTTATGGTGCTAAACTTTTGAAAACATACAGGGCAATGGGTGCTCTCCCTCATACATGTCCAACACCTAAAACCAAGCAAACAAGATTCTTTGTGTTGTTGAACCACCACCATTCCTCTACATTAATGAATTGGTGACTGATGTCTAAATAGTTACTAGAATGATGAGGTCCATAAGAATAATCCATTGTCTGCCTAGTCAGTCAGTGACACATTACTGGGTTGGTTTCACACAGACATCATGGAGTACTATACAATCATTACAGTAAAATGTATAAACTTGCAAATGCTGAGGTTAAAGCAATAATTCCATGAGATAGATTCAATCTCTGGCCACCAGCAACAGAAATTTCACCTTCAGGAAGCTGAGGTACATGCAACTTGCCCTCCTCAAGGGGAATCGCATATGTCAATACAGTCCCCAGAAACTGCAGTCCCAGTGTAGCAGTGAGCATGTGTTTCAGTAGGTCATCTAGGCTTGGAAGCTCTTCTCAGGGTCTTAAAGGTGGCCACTATCTTTTATTACCTTTATTATATATCCAAGCACCTCACAACCTTACCACCACCCAGGAAACAGTCATTATCCTGTTACACAGATGGGAAACTGAGGTACAGCTAGACCAAGTTATTTGTGCTAGGTCACATAGGAAGACTGGCTGAGCAAGGAATTTAACCCTCATCTCCTGAGACCCAGGTTAGCAACACAGCTCATGAGCATTCCTTTCTCCCACGCACAGAAGGCAAGCTGAGTGCAGGAAGGTCCCTTTATCAGTATTTTGATTCAGTAATTATCCATGAAATACAGCACCCCAGTCTGGGACCCCATATTTCAACTGTGAGACAAAAGCAAGGCCCGGAACAACTGACTCCATAGTCCTTTGCAGGAGGAAGAGTACAAACTCCAGTGTTTAGAGTAAACACCAAAGTGATAAGAAACTAATTAAGTAACTTTTAAAAATTATTGCTCTAGCACCATAAATGTGTGTAGGACTTGACAAACAAAGATGAGAACAAAACATGATCCATACCCTGATGACACTGCACTCTAACACAGACAAGACCATGATAGGATGTGACACAACTCTGGAAAACAGTTCAGTTAAGAGAACTGCATAGAAATTTTTGTTCTTAGATGAAAGAATTTGGGACGCACCATGAAAGAGAAGGCAACAAACCAAGGACAGAAATGAGACTGCATTCTTCTTGTCTAAAATGGCCCTGTTTCAACAGAATACAGTTTCTTTCTCTCCTTGTTCTAACCAGTTGTATTTATGTGCTCTCCTGTAACACTCTCACATTGAATCTTAGAATGTCATACATTTCACAGACAATGTATATCTGCATATATAGTGTCTATAATCTGTTGAGCATTGAATAACCTAAAAAAACACTTCAAGTAAAATCCAGGTCCCACTGAAGTCTAAAGCAAAACATCCTTTCACACAAATGCTCCAAGATTTCACCTTAAGGCAAAGTTGATATTGACGGCAGCAAAATTTCCAATACCGGTGTGATCTTCTGGGTTAGACTGAGAGGTCTGTGTAGATGCAGTCAGTCAATCTGGAATTCACCCTAGCAATTCCAGCCCCAGAACTGGAGTATTGATAAGCTGACCGGAAGGCATTAGCATAGTGCGTAGGGAATACTTAAGTCATTAGGAGATACATGAGTTATTTTGCATATTTTGTGCATCTCCCATCAACTACCAGTGAAAATCGTGGCAAGTAGAGACTAGAGCTAAGTGTTTACAAATTGTCATTATCAGTTGCTGATTTCATTATTTATCTCCAAAATATTAAATATTTGTTATGCCAAAAACATGATTTGCTGGGATGGAACTACTATTACCAGAAGAACCATGTTTTAGTATAAATAAGATTGGCGTTTAAGGTCAGTAGAGGAACTGGTTAAATTTTTTGGACACTGATATTTGGACAGTGTTTAGATTTAGACTTGGTCATTAGAACTGGATAAAAAAGAAAAAAAATTCTTTTGATAGTAAATTCGATCAATCATTTAATCACAAAGCCATGGTTCAAAAAATTTCAACTACTTCTAGTGATAATGTGGTACATACACAACTGTGAGAATTATGATGTGTGTATTCCCTATAGCAGCCTTCATACCTGTTTGACAATCTCTCAAAGTCAAGATAGACAAGAGCTACCCAGCATGGGTTATCTGAGCTCAGTCTTGCTGGTTCCCTCTGATATTGGTTAGAGTCATCTTCAAGACATTCGAGACATTAGATGTTCATTAGAAATAGGATTTGTTTACACCTTTAATTGAGCATTACTCGACTCTCATTCTTGTATTTCTCAAATAACTACACTGTGATCTGGGACACAAATGTTATTTAAACAGATATCCATTGAAGTGTGTTTCACTGCATGCTGGAAGTTTTGAGTTTGATTCTTCTCTCAAATTCATTTTACATGTGTATAACCCATTAATTATATGGCTTTTTTCACCCTGATACATGACCACTTCATCATCTTTTCTGTGTTCAGCCTCATGACTCTTGTGAGGGAGTGAAGTATTATTACTACTCTTTTTGCAGAGGCCTAGGAAAACTAAGTGATTTGATCAAGATCACGCTGTGGCTGAGCAGGGATTTATAGTTAGGCTGTCTTAAAGGCAAGGGCACCAACCATCATCACCTTCCTTGGTAGCATGGGGAATGGCTCACATGTTGGTGGATTCTTTGTATCTTGAAGTCTATAAACCATGATTTGAGGACTTTCATTAATAACTCAGTCATAGATCAGAGGTTTATTACAGAAGTGGGTAGGTGAGGATTTGTGGACTGCCTTGTGCAGGAGGTCAAACTACATGATCATACTGGTTCTTCTAACCTTAGAGTCTATGAGACCATTTTCCTCCCTCCACATACACCTATTTTTTTTAGCTTGTATAACTGCATTCATAATCTGGTTCATTATCTGTTTGATGTTATGCCCAGAATAAGGCTGATGTGGAAGTATAAACACAACAGACTGAATTAGGTAGAATACTGCATCCCCCCCCCCCCCAAGAATTATTCCTTTCATCATTGAGTACCATTAAGTCAAACTAAGATACAATGCTACCATTTGAATGAGCAAAACATTAAAAACGATATCTAAGTTGTTTCATGAACCCTGAGAATTTGTCTGTGGGACTGGGTAGTCAAAAGACTTTGTGTAAAGCATTGAGCTTGAGTCTGTTATGTTTTGGATTGTCAGGAAACAGACTCTAGTTTGATGGATGAACTCCACTGCCTTTAAGCATCTCTGACATATTCTCCCACCTGCTGGCTTGAAATGTTGTATGAACATGAACAGTCAAGCTCACAGTCAGATGGAAACACACAAAATATGTGATAATAAAGAGTTTTGAAGGGATTTTGCATTGGAGAAGATTTTAAAAAAGATGACCCAAAAACCTTGGGTACTTTCCTCCTAACTTGAGCAATTACTGCAGGATGAGTGCAGCAGAGGCAATCAACATCTCAAGGGTAACCAACCACTGCATAGAGTAGCATTAAACACACAGAAAGATTGCTTTCAGCATTTCCCAGAAGGCATGCTAACTGGCAGAACGCAGACATTTTTATAAACACTTCAAATACTTCCATTTTCTATATTGCCTGATTTTACTTATAGAATGAGAAGGAATGAAATTTAAATTCCTAGGAAAGAGAGACTTCATTCTGAATTCTCAAATGGAAGTGTTAAAATTAGTGGAAAGTGTGATGGAAGTGTGACTGACAGGCTGCTCTGAACATGGAAGGATTCTTCAGGAGGAAGAGAAGAAGGATATGTTTTAGGCTGTGAGGAAGAATATACTGGGACATAGCTGATGCAGTTTCAACTACTGACCTTTTCATGTAAACGTTCCTGCATAACCCTGCCTTCACCATTTGTAAAATGGGGATTGTAAAACTTCCTTTGTCTATTTAGATTATAAAGCCTGTGGGCCAGGGGCTCTCTCTTTCAATGGGTGTGCACAGTGTCTAACACAGAGCCTTGATCTCAGTAGGATGTTACTTTAGTGATTGAATTAACTTTTTGGAATCACTACGGTAGCAGTAGTACGAAGCAGAGAGCATTATGTCTGTGTAGTCTCCTGGGAGATTAATGTAGGTCTCTAGAGCATGGTGTTCATACAATGGGTCAGGACCCAGTACTGGGGCACAGACCCTAAGATACTGGGCTGCAGTGCCCCCTGTTGCCACTGCCAAAAGGCTGGCAATGCATTGCTGAAAGATTCAGAGGGGTAGCCATTTTAGTCTAGTCCAGCAAAACAAAACAAGGAGCCTGGTGGCACTTTTGAAGACTAATAAATTTGTTAGCCCTACTCTACACTTGCAGGGCTTTTTGGTGGCAGTAGATCGGCAGATATGCAAAGCATGTAAATCCCTTGCATATTTGCCAGCCACTTTCTAAGGCGCCGGGACACACTGTTGAAAGCTGACTGCAAATGGCTTGCAGTTGGCTTTCCCTTACACCTTCTAATGGGCAGGACTTCCAGTGCCGACCTTCCAGAGTGCGGCAGTGAGTACTTACTCGCTGCTAATCGTGCCTGGAACATTGGGCTGACAGTGGTGATTTTGCTGCCATCAGTGAAGACATACCCTTAGTCTTTCAAAGAATCTGATGAAGTGGGATTTTTCTCCTACAAAAGCTCATGCAATAAATAAATTTGTTAGTCTTTAAGTGCTGCGGGACTCCTTGTTTATTTTACTGTACTAGGCTAACACGGCTGCCCCTTTGGAATGAGACTCCCAGTTTGCATTGCTGAAAGATGTAATTGTTGGGTCACAGGAAAAAATGATTTTTTTCAATTGGGTCCTGAGGAAAAAAAAAGTTTGAAAACCACTGCTCTAGAGTATAGGGATGCTTCTTTTTCTCAGTGTGTATGAACCTTGATTTTAAGCTTTTTACAAGGTCATAGGAACTCACAAAGCCAGCACTATAATGTCTGGAAAGTTAAATGTATTCCAACACATTGTGCGTGTTACATTTTTGCTAAGGGCCTGGACTTTCTTACCCTGACTTCAAATTCTGGAGCCTCAGCTTACGTTGTGACAGCTGGTGTGCATTTTATTATCTCCTTTTCAAATTCTAATTGTGACACCTCTGACACAGTGAAGAGATAATTAATAAAAGTCTCAGTGACATCATCAAATTACCATCCCATCTGGCTTATTAGATATCCTAAAGATCAATAGCATAGATGGACAGACAAGCAGATTATTGGGTCAGACATTGGCAAATACAGTCTTCCCCAAAGGGACCCTGAAATCCAGTCTAGGATTTTGACTGACTGAAAACTATTTATGTATAAATTATTCCAAGTGAATTAAGAGACTAAGGGATTCACACAGCAGTCTTGAATGACTACAGAGGTTCTGGAATATTTGTTCATCACTCCGAAGGTCAGGAGGGATCATGGTAATAATCCAGTTTGACTGCCTGGATAACACAGGCCAGAGAACTTTCCCAAAATAATTCGTAGACTAAATCTTTTAGAAAAACATCAATCTTGTAAAAATTGTCAGTGATGGAGCCTCCACCATGACCATTGGTAAACTGTTCCAAGTGCAGGCATTCACAGTAAACAACAAATAGACTATTTTATCCCCTTTTAAAGCTACCTAGTATCAGATCCTCAGTTGCTCCTACATGGCCTGACTACATTGACTTCAATGGAGATGCACCAATTTATTTCTGCAGGGAACCTGTCCCTCATTTGAATCAGAAGAGAGAGATGCAAATGGCTATAAAGAGTAGTAAGCTTTTAGTGCTATTTATTATTTCAATTACAGTGGCACTCCTAGGACCCATTAGGACCAAGGCCCTATTGCACTGGGTAATATACACATTGTTCCTCCCCTTTGGGCTTCAGGTTTAGAGAAAAGGTGCACAACTGAGGAAGTAAGGGGAAAGCTGGGGGTAACATTAATACATATTTATGTCAATAGGGTAGATCTAAAGGCCAGTGAAATTACTGCAAAGCCTCCCATTGACTTCAGTCACCTTAGGATAATAAGGCTGTATGTGCAGCTCTAGAGGGGTTTTGTTTATTTTAAAATGATAGGAGGCATCTCCTAATAGCTACATACTAAACTATAGAATGTTAGATAATATACATAAAAAAATTAGGGAGTCACACTTGCAAAACATCACTCACAGAAGTCATTTCACTGAAGGCCACTCAGAAGAAGAAGAATTTCTTGGATCAGGCCCCAAAGAAATTTCTTTCTAAAACTATACAATAGCTGCCATTTTAGGACTATTGGAATTAGATGCCTAATACCTTTAAAAATCTGGTCCTTAGGATTTCTGAGTCTCCAAAATCCCCAAGCAATAACATTGTCCCATTTGTCTCCTCAATTATTTCCCTGTGGATATGTCACATTTTTTGCAGGCTTGTCATTTCACTCATTCAGTTTCCCTAGCAAAACCCTTTGGTTGGCTCTTTGGGTTGCTGCTATTCCTATCCAAACCTGTTCTGGGGATGGCTTAGCCTCAGATCATTGATTTCAAATGTAGTTGCACTAAATGTTGATTTTGGACCTGACTCTCCACTGTCTTGTACTACCATCACTAACACCTGTGTTGAGTGCATTATGAAGCCAACTGGGGAACCTTTTTCCAATCAACTTCATATTGGTCTTGTGCAGGTGTAAGTGACCACACCAGGTGCAACACTGGAGAATGCAGCCTGCTGTTGTAGTGGGTGAAGGAAAATTGTAAGTCAGCAACTTAGTTCACTTATTCAAATGGAAGAAATCTGCCTGTGATGAGTCCATGTTAGCTAGTTTGGGGATGCTGTAATTTTAGTATCAGAGGTAAGTAAAAGTCTAAGATTTTCCAGCTTCATGGTTCCAAACAGCAATCTCCTCATTTTCCATTTACTTCACATGAAAATGTACTTAAGGAATTGCTGAAAACAGTGATTGGATAGTGTAGTGGATAAGAGCGCTGTAGTGGTTAATACCGACGCCCTTTGATACGGGAGACCGGGGTTCAAATCCTGGTGGGTACCTGTCTACCTTCCCAGTAGGGGTCCTTGGGCAAAAGACCCCCTAACGCCTCACTTGCCTACCTCGAATATGAGAGTGACATGAACTAGGAGAGTCATGCCGGCTCAGACGTCGCCGGGATTAACAAGGTCCGCGCCAGATGTTGGGGAACCAGGACAATCTGACGATAAGTGGACTACTGGAACAAACCATGCATGGACGAGACAAGAGAACCTGCAATTGATGGAATGCTACTACAACAGCAGACCTAAGGAGAGGGGATATATGAAATGTATGAGGGAACTATGGATGGACAAAAGACCTACATCCACACTAACTGAGAAACAGCTAGTTACCGAACGCTTCAACATAGTAAAGAAGCAGCTGCTCTCACAACTGGAGATAGACCGACTCCACATTACCTCCCAGACTCAAGAAGAAGCCCCAGAAGAACAACTCGATGTGTAGCCAACACCTGAAGCTGGAACTTCACTGCCACCCCCTCCATTACAGAACACAGCAGCTGATATGAGGCATAAGATCATGGATAAACTAGCTACAGTCAACCCTCGAGACCGATTACCAAGGCTTGTGGGAGAAGTACCATCAGATAGTATGTTAGAAAATGCCAATAGAGCCCTAATGACAATTCCTACTACCACCATCACTGAAACCAATGAACTGGTATATGCTACAGCCTCTGTAATCCTGGAGATGCTTGGCTACACAATCAAGAACAGCAGCAGTACATACCCTCCCTGGAAAATGAGGTTGGAGGATAAGATCAAGGCAACCCGGAGAGAAGTTAGCCGGCTGGTGGAACTACAGAAGGGTGTAGAGATTAAGGATAAGACTTGGCTACTGAGAAAATACAAGGGCCTGACTCCATCTGAAGCCCTAGAGACTGCTAAGCAAAGGCTCACAGCACTGGCCACCAGGCTAAGGAGATATACTAGAGAAGCAGAGGCCAAAAAGATAAATGCCCTGTTCTCCAAAGAACCATCCAAGGTGTACTCCCAACTGCAGTGCACCAACACAATAACAACAGAGCCACCAACAGCAGAAACTGAACAGTACTGGAAGAACATATGGGAGAAAGAGAAGACCTCATAACACCAGTGCAAAGTGGCTGCAGGACCTGAGAACAGACCACAGCAATCTCCCAGAACAGGAACCAGTCACCATCACAATAGCTGACATCCAACAGCGGGTCAAGAACATGAAGAGCTGGACAGCACCTGGCCCGGACATGATCCACACCTACTGGCTAAAGAAACTAACAGCATTGCATGAATGCCTAGCAGCACAGATGAACCAGCTGCTAGCAGCAGGCTCCCACCCAGACTGGCTAACACAAGGAAGGACAGTGCTGATCATGAAAGACCCCCACAAGGGAACAGCACCATCCAACTACCGGCCAATAACCTGCCTCCCCACAACATGGAAAGTCCTATCAGGCATCATAGCCGCCAAGCTACAGGACCATATTGGCGAGTACATGAGCACAGCTCAGAAGGGCATTGGGAACAACACCAGAGGCTCAAAACACCAGCTGCTCATAGATAGAGCAGTCACCCAAGACTCAAGGTCTAGACAGACCAATCTGAGCACAGCCTGGATTGACTACAGGAAAGCCTACAACTCAATGCCGCACACATGGATCTGTGAATGTCTGGCACTGTACAAAGTCAACAGGACACTAAGGACCTTCCTCAAGAACTCAATGGGACTGTGGAAGACAACACTGGAAGTCAACTCAAGGCAGCTTGCACAAGTGGCCATCAAGTGCGGCATATACCAAGGTGATGCGCTGTCCCCGCTGCTGTTCTGCGTTGGCTTGAACCCCCTCAGCCAGATAATCACAAGGACTGGATATGGATACAAGTTCAAGAATGGAACTACCATCAGCCACCTCCTCTACATGGATGACATCAAGCTGTATGCTAAGAATGAACGAGACATCGACTCGCTAATCCACCTGACACGGATCTACAGTGAGGATATTGGGATGTCATTCGGACTGGAGAAGTGTGGCCGGATGGTAGTAAAGAGAGGAAAGGTAGTGAAGACTGATGGGATGGAACTACCAGCAGGCCACATAGCAGACATACAGACCAGCTACAAGTACCTTGGCATCCCACAGTCACATGGGAACCACGATGAGGCGGCAAGGAAGACCGCAACATCCAAGTACCACCAAAGGATAAGACAGGTCCTGAAGAGCCAGCTCAATGGGAAGAACAAGATCCACGCCATGAACAGGTATGCCCTGCCAGTCATCAGATACCCTGCCGGTATAGTTAGCTGGCCAAAGGAGGACATGGAGGCTGCCGATGTGAAGACCCGGAAGCTCCTCACAATGTACGGAGGTTTCCACCCCAAGTCCAACACCCAGAGACTGTACGCCAGCCGGAAAGAAGGTGGGCGGGGTTTGGTCAGTGTCAAAGCCACTGTCCTGGATGAAACCCAGAGCATCCAGGAGTACATCAGTAAGATGGCACCCAAAGATGAGCTGCTGAGAGAATGCCTGAGGCAGCAGCAGCAGACATGGGAGGAAGATCAAGCAGAAGAAGTGCCATGGCAAGACAAGACCCTGCATGGAATGTACCATCGACAGATAGCTGAGGTGGCTGACATTGGGAAATCCTACCAGTGGCTGGAAAGGGCTGGACTGAAAGACAGCACTGAGGCACTGATCATAGCAGCACAAGAACAGGCACTGAGCACCAGATCCATTGAAGCAGGGGTCTACCACACTAGACAGGACCCAAGGTGCAGACTGTGCAGAGAGGCCTCAGAGACAGTCCAACACATCGTGGCAGGATGTAAGATGCAGGCAGGAACAGCATACACTGAACGGCACAACCAAGTAGCTGGCATTGTGTACAGGAACATCTGCACAGTGTATGGGCTAGACCCTCCCAAGACCAGATGGGAGATCCCACAGAAGGTTGTGGAGAATAACAGGGCTAAGATCCTGTGGGACTTCCAGATCCAGACGGACAGGCAGGTACTGGCCAATCAACCAGACATCGTGGTAATAGACAAGGACCAGAAGACAGCGGTGGTGATAGATGTAGCAGTGCCAAGTGACAGCAACATCAGGAAGAAGGACTATGAGAAGCTGGAGAAGTACCAGGGCCTGAAAGAGGAACTAGAGCGGATGTAGAAAGTAAAGGCCAAAGTGGTCCCAGTGGTGGTAGGAGCACTCGGGGCTGTGACTCCTAAGCTGGGAGAGTGGCTCCAACAGATCCCAGGAACAACATCAGAGCTCTCTGTCCAGAAGAGTGCAGTGCTAGGAACAGCTAAGATACTGGGCAGAACCCTCAAACTCCCAGGCCTCTGGTAGAGGACCCGAGGTTGAGGATGACACATACCACCCATAAGGGTGAGAAGGGAATTTTATATATATATATATATATATATATATATATATAATGTGCAACATGGACTGGATTCAAAGCCCACTGATCCACTGATGACCATGGAAATTCAGAAAGCAAGTGAAGTCTTAAGGAAAAAAGATCTAATCCAACAATGTAGCTATCAGCTAGTTTTCTCTAGGTTACACCATGAGTCAAAATGATTTTTGTTTCCTGGGTTTATTAGAGTAGTGATTGATAGATCACATGATTGCCTTCTGAACTTCCCCACTACTGTTCTTGCATCAAGTTTTCACTATTTCTTCTGATGAGCTGATAGCTGAAATGTGTTATTCAATGGTGTCTCTCTCTCTCTCTCTCTCTCTCTCCCCCTCCCCCCCCAATCAGGTGGGAGACAAGAGATGAAAGACTGACTGATACCAAACTGATCATCACAGTTGTGACTGCTAATGTTGAAACTTACCCTTAGGGATGGAGATGGGTGGTATCTGAAGCCTGAAAAAAATCCTTTATATTCAAAAAAATCATATTAGGTATGTGTACAAAAAGAATGAACAGGGAGTATTAACAGGAAAGTTCAACTGTTACATCAAATCAAAAGGTACCTCTTTTTTGTTTTCTGTGCTCCACTCCCATAAGCTCATTAAATGCAGACTATGAAAGTTTACATAGCTTCCTCCAAAGCTCATTAATACTTTTTTTCTGTTAAAAGGCAGAAGAAATTGTATTAATTTGAATGGTGCTGAGATTCCCATATTTACTGCACCCTTAGATTTTGAAATAATACTTAAGGCAAATGTGTTTGGCTGGAATGTTTGTAATCTGAGTTACGGTCCACAAAGACCAGGCAGGTGGGAGAAGTTCTTTACCAATGTAAGCAGGCAATGGAATGAAGTAATGGACTATGCAGGAATGCTCAGGGAGGCAGGGAAATTCACTGCAATGAAATGGCAATCATAAAATCATTTAGTAGAGTTCTGATGTGCACTTTGCTGACTAGGGGAGAGATCCAGCCGCATTTACATACATTAAACATGATCTTACTCTGCAACTAGCCTCAGTGAAACCAAGAACAGATATCTCCTTCTAAAAGGGAGTGTAGCCCAACAATAAGTTATGGATCTGATGCAGAAATTACTTCATGAAATTCTCTGGGATGTGACATACAGACTAAATTATCACAATGTTCCCTTTTGTACTTTAAATCTAGGCATCTATGGAACCAGTAGGCTTGACTCCCGACTACTTTACTCAAGTTGTCCAACAAGGTGTTAGGATTCCCTCTGAGATGTTAACTGCTCGGTTCGAAGAACTCAGCTTAACTCTGAATTTGTCACTCAGCTTTCTTCACTGACATACAATGAAACTACACAAAGTTGACCCAACTCCCACACCAGGGTGGGTGCAGGGTAGATTACTCACACAAAATATAAAGTATTAATTAGCTTAGATACACCTTCCAAAAAAAGATTGCTACATGCACTATCACACACTTTATGATTAGTTTGTAGAAATTAATAAATCAATCTTTATACAGTTCATAAGCTGTTCATGCACCACACACATGCTGTCTGTTGCACATTACTTCCGTTTTCTCTCTTTTTTCCTACCTACATATTTACAAGGCTACCAGCATACTGAGAATTCATGTTTCCTCGACTTGCTCAGAATAAACCTATTCATGGTCACTCCATTGATTAGGGGTGTCTGCCTGGAGAATCCAGTCTGATCAGCAGAACAGGTACAAGTCTCACAACCTATAGCACTCATGAGTGAGTGCTTCCAAATTGTTGGGGCTTCAGGTATTCTATTTAAAAGAAGTTGTTTGCAATGTTGTAATTCTCCACAGAAAGCAGACAGTTTCAAAAAGGTACTTTTTTTAGTCATTACAGATTTAACAGATGATTTTCAGCCAGCTGCAGTGCACACCACAGCTGCAGTCAGCACTGACAGATATTCTTATTGATATCCTCAAGAGAGCATCTAAAACCAGGCTTGGAGAATGTCCTTAAAGGCAACCTCTTCTGAGGATGCTGGGAAATATTTCTGTATTCATGTGTAGATGCTATGCAGAATCCAAAATGATTACATCCATCTGTTTTGAGTCCCTTCCCAAGCCTCTGGCTTTCAGTGTTCTGGGTCAGCCACAAGCCAGTTTGCTCTCACAGGTGCCTATAATTAGGGGTGGCTGCACTGATCCTACATAATCATTGCTACCACATCATCATGTGTTTTCAGGAGAAAAATCTGTAACACATTGAAGACTAAAATTGTAGGGTCAGAGTAAAAACTTGACTTCAATACAAGATCAACAACGTAGGGAATACTGTCCAGAGTATTTGTTTTATTCTCTTATTTAACTAAGTACAGAGTACAGATTTTAAAGCCAGAGGGCAGCTTTCCTAGTCTCCATCTAGTCTGGCCTCCTGCATAACATGGGCCAGAAAATTCTTGTAACTCAATAATTCAATAAAAGTCTCAACTGAAAATGCTGCAAAATCCATGGTACCTTGTCACGGAACTTAAGTCCATCTTTCTGAGAAATCCAGGTGTGCTCTAAGAATATTGTCTCTCCAACCATCTCTGTAAAATCAGTAGAAAAGATTGGGTTTGTGGGATTGCAGCAATATCTATATTTGTTATGTTCAGATCAGGAGACACTGATGCTGTGGGAAGCTAAGCCCCTGTAGGGAATTACCCAAACAACCAGGCTGGGAAAGAAGACTAGGAAAAAGGAATTTTCTCCAGAAGAATTTACTACAGTATATTCTGCTGTCTGTCTAGACCAGCAACATGCCATTACTTAAGGAAAGCAAACAGGTGCTGATGATTCGAAGTGACAGACTTAACACCTGACATGGCCAGAAAAATCCTTAAGTGCTATCAGTGGAAAATATACACCTGTGGGGCCAGATCCTCAGCAGATGTAAATTAGCCTCACTCTATTGCCCATTTTGTACCTGTGCATTTGACTTTTTTTCTTCCTAAAATGAAGTACTCTGCACTTTTTTATAGAATTTCCTCTTGTTGATTTCTGACCAAATCTCCAATTTTCCAAGGTCATTTTGAATTCAACTCCTGTCCTTCCCCAGTACCTGCAACCCAGACTAACTTACTGAATCCTGAAAATTTTGTAAGTATGGTCTTGAGCCTATTATAGAATCACAGAAACTGGAAAGAACCACAAGAGATCATCAAGTCTACTCCCTTGCACTCATGGCAGGACCAGGTAACCTCTTAAACCATCCCAGACAGGGGCTTGTCTAAGCTGTTCTTAACTTCCAATGATGGAGATTCCACATCCTGCCTAGGTAACTTATTCCAGTGGTTAATCACCCTGACAGTTAGGAATTTTTTCCTTACTTCCAACCTACACCTCCTTTGCTGTAATTTAAGCCCATTGCTTCTTGTCTTATTGTAAGAGAGAGTGCCTGAGCCTCCTGGTAGGGTGCCTGGATACGGATATTGGCTGCCTCACTTGTCAAGCGGGACAATGACCAAATACTACTGTCTCTGGCCCAGCAACAGGGCAGGAGGTTTATTATTGTTTATATTACTGTCTCTAAGAGTCAGCAACAAGAGGGTTGCTAGGGGTTGTTGGGAGTGGCTTCCAATGGGTGCTCAGAAGTGAGGAGGAGGGAGGCCACAGGCCGGCCCAACTCCACTGTGTCCCAGCCCAAGTCCCCATGTAGGGCCTCAAGGCTGGGTAGGGGACTGGCGGGGTCCTGTTTGCAACACACCGGTTTATTCTCCCAGCCCAGCCTCTATGTCACCAAGGCCCTGAGCCCCTGGCTCACCCATGACCCATGGGGCCCGAGGTACCATTTCCTCCTTGGCTTCCTCCGGATATTGGGCCAGGGGCAGATTCTTGAATCCCTCGTTGTCCTCATCAAGGTGTCACAAAGCCAACAAGCCTGGTAGGTCCTCCGCTGAGGGTATTTCCTCCAAGTCACACCCGGCCTCCTCAGCGCTGTCATCGTGGGCCAGGGGAAGTTCATCCAAGTCACAGGAGGCTGAAGGATAGGTCGGGACTGCAGGTTGCCCCAGTGGTGGCGGCAGTGGCATAGGCAGCTCTAGGAATTCTACTGGGGTTGTCTCCTGAGGCGGTGTCCCTGGCCCTTTCATTGCCGGGTGGTCCAAACTGCCATCTGGTCCCCAAGGTGCTGCTAAGTCCTCTGCAGGCCAGGTCTCTGGCTGGGATGTCACTGGTGGATCCAGGCAGCCATCTGATCCCCAGGGTCTGGGTAAGTTCTCGGCTGGCCAGGTCTCTTGCTGGGCCTGTGGAGAAAACAGAGGGAGCTCTTTCCCCTTAGGCCACCGAGCCCTAACTGAGGTCCATGGCCTGCCTTTAATACTCCCTGTCCCTACCTCTTCCCTCTTAGGGGCGGGGCAGTCTTGGCTGCCTGTCTCTGAAGGAGGCCATTTTGGCCCCCTATATAAGGGTGGCCATCTTGCCTTCTTACACTTACCATTGGCAGTTAAGGAAAATAATTTTTCTCCTTCCTCCTCATAACTTTAAGGTACTTGAAAATTGTTGTCATGTTGCCTCTGTCTCCTCTTTTCCAGACTAAACAAACCTAGTTCTCTTGATCTTCTGTCATAAGTCAAGTGTTCCAGACCTTTAATCATTCTTGTTGCTCTTCTCTGGACTTTCTCTAATTTGTCCACATCTTTACCGAAATGTGGCACCCAGAACTACACACAGTAGAAGCCAGATCAGTCTGGAGTACATGTCATTAATGATAATATGGACCAGTAGTGGACCCACATGCCTCTGAGGCAATCAGGTGTTCAGCATATACTTTAAATTAAGCACATATTTAAAAGCTTTGCTTAATGGGGATGGATTTAAGCACATACTTACTGTTAAGTGTGTGCTTAAGAAATTTGCTATAGTAGGGCTATAAAGAGAGGACACACTGAGCCACACACTTAGTCAGTTTAAATCAACCTGCTGACTCCTGAACCTTAGGAGTGTAGTCTATGGCCTTGCACAACTTTACACCCACTGAAGAGACGTCTGCATTGATAGAGCCATTGCAAAACTCACCGTAGTTGAACCATATTATAAAAATTCAGCTAAGGATGAAATTAGCCCTTTTGCAGTAGGTTTGCAGACCCCAGACCCTAGGTACTAGTTAAGTCTGCCATCAGCCCACAGAAGTTAATTGTTAGTTTTACCTTAACAACTTAGCATTTCCATGGTCAACCAGTAAAACTGCACCTCCACTGGGACCTCCCTGTGATGACATGGGAATTTTTTGTAACATCTTTATAAAACCTGAATTTCCCTTGCGTGCTGCATTGTTGGGTGGAATAGGGCATTTGCCCTCTGGACAGGTGAAGAAACAAATCTGAGTGTTGCCTAGTAGCTGCACCTTGCTCCGCATATCAATGGAGCTTCTGAAAAGATAACAGCAAATCCCATTATTTGGGTATTGATATCTAGGATGCAGAAACTCAGGGTATGCCTATACTGACAGTGGTAAAATCACTGTTGTCAGTGCACTCTTCCAGGTTCTACTGAGTGGGCTGTTAAGACATGCTCGATCACTCTCAAGTTTGCATCACAAACTACAGTCCTGGAATTAGTGTAGCACTAAGGTAACTGGATGGTATTTCCATTTGCCTTAACAAAGCATGCAGGGTGTGGTAAGTGGGAGTTAATAAGTTGATGGGAGATACACAAGGTAGTTTACATACTGTGTGAATCTCCTGTGAACTGCCACCAAAAAGTGCAGCAACTGTAGACTAGGGCTCAGAGACATACCCTGCCTCTGCGCAGGAGGGTTCAACAGTGTGACCTCAGCGCTGGAACAAAGGACTGGATGCTTGTGAACTGGGGGATATATGATGGCTGCTAGAGGCCATTGGGGACTGTCACTTGGGATTCACACCAAGGAAATCAGACACAGAGACAAAGCTTGAACATCTTTAGCACTTTGAAATATGCAGCGTGTGCTATGTCATGAATTAGTAAGCAAGCCTAAAATGGAACTAAATGTTACTTTGAATTATTAGCAGCAACTATTCCACTATTTTAATTGCCCCAACCCTATAAATAGTGGACAGAGCAGCAACAATTAATTGCTTCATAGTGTGAAATAGCTGTTCTGCATTCAACAGTAAAAAAGAAATGCACTCTCTCGGGTCACAAGGGAGCTGATAGGGTGCTGTCTATCAACAGCTTTTCAAATATCCTGGCAGCTACACAGATGCAAAGTTCAAGCAGCCCTTAATGGCACACATAGTGAATTGGAATTGTTTATCATTCTGTATTTGAAAGGATAGACCTTAATGAGCAACATGTAATTAAAATTCAAGTATTTGGAGTGCCTCGGTTTAGATGAAAAATTTCAGCTCCCAGCTCCACTAAAAGCACCTTTGCAACAAACACCTCACTAAAACATCAAGTTTTGTCCTCCAGTTTTGAAACAGAAAAGCAGGTTCAGCTCTCCTATTTTTTAGGTTTCCTGAAAAAGAAGCTGTGTTTGGGCCCAGACTGCAAACATTTACTTTAGCATGAGCTGTGCTCGGAGAGAACTGCTTTACTGGATGAGAAGATTAGTGAAGCATTTTTCACATGGCCTTTGTGGAAGAGTATGGCTTAATATATAAAAAGAAAGTTAACAACACTGCTACTGCTATCTATAAAGTCACTGATCTTTTTAAAGAAGGTGAATGTCATAAAATGCCCCATTCTGAGGATCCCCAAGGAAATCTTTTAGGGTCAGAGCTTCTGCCTAGATCCATTAAAGTAAACAGAGCAGCATTGATTAACACCAGTGGAGAATCTATCACACAGTTTTCACTGATCTATTGTGTAACCCTAGCCCATGTGATCTGAGACTCTGGCCCTCAGAGTCCAACAAGAAATTTGTCCAAATAAAAAAACTGATGGATTGGGCTGAGCTCAAAATTTTTACACATGCTTGCTGCTTATTAACAATTTTCAGAGGAGTTCAACGTGTTAGCTCCTAATGAGCCCTATTGAAAATCTGTCCTTAAGTGTTGCAGTGGGAGCTTCTGGGTGCTAATTTTATTTGAACATCTGGCTCTGATTGCAGGTGCTGATCAATTGGAAAACTGCCCTCGATCTCTTCTGAAAATCTGGCCCATGGGACCTATTGCATTGTACCAAAATTTTACTCCTTTAAAACAGATCTGTTCCTTCAGCAGAAATTCACAGTGAAACACATTGCACTGTGCTTGCAACCAGCAGCAGGTCATAAGCAAACCCAAAAAATATTGACATGGAATGGTTTATATAATGCACTAATTGTAATAATCTCCTTTACATCACTAGATCATTACAGTACGGTTTGCTCAAGCTAAAAGTGTTCAAAGAGGTGGTCTGGATTCATAATGTCAGGTAGCAGTAACTGCAGAATGGGTTGAGCCTTATTTAGATGCATTTTATTCTTCTCCTTTTGTCACTGTCTCAATTTTACTGAATATGCGGTATTATTTAGCTTGAGGGTTTATCTTGCTTTCTGTACTAGGTATTTGTTCACCCAACAAATTGTACTTTATAAGACTTTTTAAAGAAGCAGGGTTAAATGCGTTCAAGTCAAAGTTCAAAAGCATGCTGTAAACCCCAAATCTCAGTAGAACCTAAGCTTATTTCAGTGACAATATAAAAGCTGTAGAAATGGAAATGCTGTGGAGTTATTTAATTTGCTATTGTGGTTTATGCATGTGAAAAAAATCTATGTTTATCCCAAATATAATTGAATTCTGGCAGGATTAGTCTTAATTTAATGTCAGTAGTTTAAGAGATCAGTGAAAGTGACCTGCTATCAAAACCTGTGACATCATAGCAGGCTCACAATTTTACCAAAAGCACTTAATCTACATTAAAAACACAATTTTCTGATTACATTGCTGTAGTCATTACCATGGACTGAAAACTGATTTGACTTGTAATGGAGTTGTAGTTCTATTATTTCATTTGAAAGATGATCAGTGAGCCTAGGTTATATACTGGCTGGAGGATTGCATTGATATGGAATCCCAATGACAAATTTATGCTCATTCTCTTGCTCTTGTTTAAAATTCTTAGTGTTAAATTTAACTAGTATATGATTCCACTTTGATATGCTATACTTTCTACACTATACTTCCCCTCAGTCAATTTACAAATGCATTTGGAGCCATAACCACTTTATGGTGGTGGGGTTTTTTTAAGAGGAAAACAACATTAAACTGTGAATACAAATATATGTGAGTGTTCTCAAGGGAAGATGCTCCCTGTGCAGAGGAAAATGGGTAAATGTCTGCAGAAAGATCAAGTGCTGGGTTCTTGTGCTGTCCATCATAACAGATATCTGTTTCTTATCCCTTCAGGAGACAAGAAATAAGAATCTCAACTGCTGCCAGCAGCATCCTTGGCTGTTGTTCCTGGGAAGACTGCATTGATGCCCCTAATAACGAGTTGACTATGCCAGTGGGATATTTCTCTGCTCTCAGAGATATATATCTTCCACAGCTTTCCTTCCACCTCTAGGCAGCTCAAGCTTGCTTTTATTTTCCACCTTTTGCAGATTCAAAAACAGAAAATGGAAGTATTATCTCCATTATACAGGTGAGGAGCTGAGGCAGAGAGAGACTAAGGGCTACATTAATTAGGCAACTAAAGATGAAGATGAGGTCCAGTGGGATTCAAAGCACCTAGGTCCCTAACTCCCACTGATTTCCATAAGAGTTAGGAATGTATCGTTAGATCTCTAAATATCTTTAAAAATCTGACTCTATGGGACTTACCCCCAAAAAGCAAGAGATTAGGGGAGCTTGGACAGGGAAGGCCAGGACTCTGAGGTGGAACCAAGCATTGTCTCTCTCAGGTGTCTTGCTGGCTGGTTCTTACTCCTATGGTCAGGGTCTGACTGATCACTGTATGTGATCACTCTATATCAGTGTCATTGACTCAGAGAGCAGGCAGTTGTTGCTTTCTTTGCAGCACGTTGATTCAGCTTGCTTCTGAGGATTACCAGAGTACATCTCTTTCATTTCCTAGCCATTGTGGAGCATCAGACACTACTACACGTCAGTCCCTCCTGTTCTTGGCATGGGGCACTGAATAGTTTTGTCTCCTGAGGGTTTTAATGCTTCACTCTAATGTTATAAGAAAGGGATAGGCTCAGAAGCTAAAATAGGGAAAGAAAAAGTTAAAAATTAACTAGACAAGTTAGATGTCTACAAGTTACCAGGGCCTGATGATATACACCCTAGAATACTTAAGGAGCTGACTCAGGAGATAGCTGAGCCATTGAGTATTACCTTTGAAAAATCATAGAAGACTGAAGAGGTCCCAGAGCATTGGAAAAGAGCATATATAGTGCCCTGCCATAAAAAAGGGAAATAAGGACAACCAAGAAATTACAGACCAATAGCCTAATGTCTGTACCAGGAAAAATAATAGAGCAAATAATTAAGGAATCCATTAGCAAGCATCTAGAAGAAAATAAGGTGCTAAGTGATCATCAGCATGGATTTGTCAAGAGCAAATTGTCTCAAACCAACCTGTTAGCTTTCTATGATGGGGCAACAAGCCTTGTGGATATAGGAGAATTGGTAGATATTGTGTATCTAGACTTTAGTTACGGTCTCACATCAACTTCTCATCAGGAAACTAGGGAAGTACAGCATGGCTGGAGCTGCTATCAGATGGGTGAAAAATTGGTTGGATAACTGCTCTCAGAGAGCAGTCATCAATGGTTCATAGCCATGCTGGAAGGGCATAATGAGAGGGGCACTGCAGGGATCGGTTCTGCTCAATATTTTCATCAATGATTTAGAGGATGGCATAGAGAGTTCACTTATAAAGTTTGCCAATAATACCAAGCTTGGATAGGATCACAATTCACAATAATTTGGACAAACTGATGAAACGGTCTGAGGTAAACAGAATGAAATTCAATAAAGACAAGTGCAAAGTATGCCACTTAGGAAAGAAGAATCCATTGTACATATACAAAATGGGCAAGGACTGCCTATGAGGGAGTACTGCGGAAAGGGATCTGAGTGTCATAGTGGACCACAAGCTAAATATGAGTCAACAGTGTAACGCTGCTGCAAAAAAAACAAACTCAAACACTATTCTGGGACCTATTAACAGGAGTATTGTAAATAAGACACAGGAAGTAATTGTTAGGATCTACTTGGCCCTGATTAGGCCTCAGCTGGAGTATTGTGTCCAGTTCTGGGTGCATCATTTCAAGAAAGATGTGGGCAAACTGGAGAAAGTCCAGAGAAGGGCAACATGAACAATTAGCAGTCTGGAACACTTGACTTATGAGGGAAGATTGAAAGAGCTGGGTTTGTTTAGTCTGGAAAAGAGGAGACAATAACAGTTTTCAAGTACCTAGGAGGTTGTGACAAGGAGGAAAGAGAAAAATTTTCTCCTTAACTGCCAATGATAGGATAAGAAACAATGGGCTTAAATTATGGCAAGGGAGTTTTAGGGTGGACATTAGGAAAAAAATCCTGTCCAGGTGATTAACTACTGGAATAAGTTACCTAGGCAGGTTGTGGAATCTCCATCATTGGAAGTAGTTAAGAACAGGTTAGACAAGCCCCTGTCAGGGATAGTTTAAGAGGGAGCCTGGTCCTGCCATGAGTGCAGGGGACTGGACTCGATGACATCCCCTGGTCCCTTCCAGTTTCTATGATTCTATTCATTGGGTTTAGGTGTGGGTGGCCTGTGATTCACAGGTGGTCAGCTTTGATGGTCTGTTAGTCCTTTCTGCCTTAAGCTCTGTGATCTTCTGGTCCTAGTCCAGTATCTTATCCACAAGTCCACCTGTCCTTTCATACCAAGGTCTCAGTAGTCTAAATCATTGCTGATCAGGTGTGAGAGTGAAAATTATTCAATTCTCCTGTGCCAGTCTCGGGGGGGGGGTGGAATGGGGAAATGAGTTTTTCCTCTTGCTCCCATGTGCTAACAGAGGCTGATTCTCTGTTCACAGATTATGTGGAAGGCTAGTACACAGTCTGATTTAACGTCCAAATGGTTAAGTCACATGATCAAAAAGGAGAGGAGTCTCAACTCCCATTTGTACCCAGAAGGCAAATATAGACTAAACGTCCTTTGCTGGTATTTCCAGATAGGTAAGATAAGCATGTGCTAGCACTTGATGAAAGCACATTCTCCAAAGACTGGTTTGGCAAGTACTGGACAGCAAATGTCTAAAACATTGTTATGAAGAGGAGCAAGGGTGAATGAAGGTGCACTTATTAAAATCAGATAGAATAGTACAGATCCTCTGCTGTTATAAGTCTGCAAAGCTCCTGGAGCTGACTTGATATTAAAAGTGGTAACTGAGGCTTATTGATATTTACCATGTTAACAAGAAATTTGCAATGACTTTTATTTTGGATTCTCTCTCTGACAACAGGGTCCAAAATGTGTGGAATCATAGAGCCACACTGAGGAAGGAACACGACCATAAATCGTGTAAATATCATCAATCCCATCAGCAGAACAGAGATTGGCAATACCTTTTTCATTTTAAGGAATAAGCATGTTTCCAGACAGACCTCCAGAAGGAAGCCAGAGTCCTTGATTCATCAACTGAAACAAAGACGACTTCAAAAGAGAAAACAACATCTTAAAAGAGCACAATAGCCAGGGTTAAAAATGAGGGGAGCAAAGGATAAGAAGGAAGTTGAGATAATCATCGTGCACAATACGGTGTAGAGACTTATGGGCACAATGGGACTATGAATGTTCCTGAAGCATGTTCATAAGCATTTGCAGAGGTGTAGTGGAGATGTCAGACAGTCAAATCTCAGGTGTTTAGCTCAGGTAAAGACAACTGGATTTGATTCTTCAGGGTTTCTTTTTATTTTGGGATTAGGCAACCTGTCCAGAGCAGTAATTTATACTTGCAAACTGCATTTATTTTCAAAGAAAGATGTTCCTACTTCCTACTCACCATCTTACTGCATGGTGATGGTTCTGCTTTTTTGTTTTTTCATCATCCCACCTATTTATACCCTTTTCTTCTCTGTTCTTTTAACTCCAAACCCTAAAAGAGTAAAAAAAGCTCTCACTTCTCATTTTGTCAGGCTTTATGCTTAGAGTTTAATAAACGCCTACAATATTTATACTTACAACTTTAATTTCATAAGCTGATATGCTCTGAGATTTTTCAGGTTGGACATTTGTAGGAAAATTGAATGTTACAATAAGATTAGTAAAACAGAATTATTACTGTATTTCTCCATATCTATTAAGTATGCCAGTCTCTACATATCTGTATCCATAAAAATGTAAATATACAGACATCTTTTGAAAAGTTTACTGGCCTCAGTTTTTTCTCTTTTTACAAACAACAACATGGTTATCTCAAATGTTGGGGGTGAAAGCCAGATTCCTTTGACATCAGCAGTAAAATATCCACTGGACTTTCAAGTAGCGAAGATTTCACCCCAACTCTTAAGGAATGTAGCACTGCAGTGATTATTTCCCTGTAAAGGTCAAAGTAAGGTCTTGATCCAAAGCTCATTAAAATCAGTGAAAAATCTTCCCACTGATTTCAGTGGATTTAAGAGAAGACCCAAAGGAACAGACTACAAAAATCCAGGTTAAAAGATAGAGATAAAAGGGGGCTTTCAAAGTTCAAAAGGGGAGGATTCAGTGAAAGTCAATTGGGGGTTAATGCCTGTAAGGCATCTGGGCCCTCAGCTAGGCCACCTTGTGGGGTATAGGGCCAGACCCACAGCAGGGCCAAACCCCACTCCCCTAAACCCACAATATAATCATCCAGCACCTTCAGCCCCTCCAGGGTAAGGCAACTGCTAAGTACAATAGTTCAGAGCCTTCAACCCCTCTGGGGGTAAGGCAAATGCAAAGTACAATAGTTCAGAGCCTTCAACCCCTCTGGGGGTAAGGCAAGCACCCCACAGCCCAGACGGCAGCAAGGGAGGGAAGGGGAACACAGACCCACCTGCTCCACTGCATTCCAGCCCAGGGCCCTACTCGTGGCGCCACTACATCAGCAGCACTCCTGCCAGAACACACTGACTCACCAAACTGCCCCAGGGCTACTTCCTTCCCACTTCCTCCCACAATACCTGGGGTACTGAGTTCTCATTGTCCTCCAGGTAGGTTCCCAGGGCATTCCAGTCAAGCCCTCACTATCTTCAGGTGGTAACACAGGTAAACTCTGCTTCATCTGCCAGGGGAGTTCCTCCAGATCACACAGGTCCAGGGTAGCCAGCTCACTGCCTTCACCAGCAGAGGGAAGCTCATCAAGGTCCTCATAGGCATCAGGCTGATTCCCTGGCCCCAGCCTCTCTGCTGAGGGAAGCTCATCCAGGTTTTCCCCAGGGAGTTTGCTCTAGGGTCACAGCCAGCCAGGGCTCTTCCCCTCAGCTTTCACAGGAAGGGGGATCTCAATATTGGTCAAGCCTCTCTGGCTCCCAGGGAGAGAGATCTGCCAACAACAGCAGCCATCTCCCTCTCCATTTCCCCCCTAGCTGCCTGGTCCGGCCCCTTATATAGTCCTCCCGCTCCCTCCGGCCGTCACTTTGGTTCCGGTCCGGGCTCTTTTGCAAGGCCTCTTTAGGCCAGTAGGGGGAGTGCTGGTGCCCAGCTACCTCTGGGCCAGTAGGTAACTGTCTCCCTCTACCACAGCGCCTTACCCTTCTTTCTGCCTTTGGAAATCTCCCCCAAAAGGTTCATTTATTCCTTATTAAAGGAATAAATTGTCAATTGTTACATTAGATACTTGTGGCTAGTTGGATCTGTTCAAACACCTGCAAATTTGCAAATTTTGATGTAAAAATTTCAAGAGGAAAGTAACAGGATAAAACATTTGTGGGAATGTAGGGCCTAGCCTTACTTTGACAGGGTTAGGAATGATCATTTCTTTCTTACTGAGCTAAATTGCTATTGTTGCCCCTGCCTACTTGTATTTCAATTTAAATGGAATTATCATAAAGAAAAAGTAGTGGACAGAAAACTTTGTTCAGGAAAAGGTATTATCGTTTTTATATTTATTATTATTTTTTTATTAGTAGTAGTAGTATTAAAGCCTAAACGTCCCAACTAAGATCAGGGCCCTATTGAGCCAGGCACTATGGGTATGTTCACACAGGGCTTTTATTTCAAAACAACACTGGTTGTTTCGAAATAAAAGTCCCTCTGTCTAAAGGAGGTTTTCTTGTTTTGAAAGGAGGGAGCTCCTCATTTCGAAACAAGAGCCCTCCTTTCAAAACAGCTTAAACCCACTTTGCTTTTGAAAGGAGGGTTATTTCAAAACCAGTGGTTTCAAAATAAGCCGTTTGGACATGTTATTTCGAAACAAAGAGTGTTTTGAAATAACAAGGACCTTCCCCCCAGGGTGTTATGCATCCTGAGGGGAAGTTCCCACCACCCCCAGCACCCTGGCCAGGGATCAGCACCCTGGCCAGGGTGCTGAGTGGGGTGCAGGGGGTCGGAGGGTGCCCCAGCCGGCTTCCCCCTGCTTCCTCTTGCTGGGAGCAGGGGGGACGGGAACCTCAGCCCCCTTCGCCCACCTACCCTTAGCAAGGGGAAGGGGGGGAAGCCAGCTGGGGCTGCCCCCAAGCCTGAGGCACCCTGCCCCTGGGCTTCCTCTGCCCCCCCGTGGCCCCTGCCCGGTGCAGGGGGGCTTCCCCCACCCCCTGTGGCTGCTGCCGGGCGTGAGAGGCTTCCTCTGCCCCCCTGTGGCTGCTGCCCGGCACGAGGGGGCTTCCTCCGCCCCCCCCCCCGCAGCCGCCGGGGGGGGGGGGGAGCCCCCCTGCCCCAGGCCAGACCCGCAGGGGGGCAGGGGGAGCCCCCCT
>ML681971.1:19153959-19275967 GCA_007922195.1 Podocnemis expansa | reverse complement strand
GGGGGCAGGGGAATCCCGAGGGTGGGGCTTCCCTGGCCCAGCACAGGGCCTTCCTCCGCCTCCCCTCTCCTATTTCAAAATAGCATGTCACACTGGAAATGCTATTTCGATTCCCTCCTTTTCCCTTATTTCGAAAACATTTTTTTGTTATTTCGAAATAAGGTGTTTTGAAATAAGGCTTTATTTCGAAACAGTTTGTTTCAAAACAGCTTGTTTCGAAACAAGCATTTTGTGTGTGAACATAGCCTATAGATGCACGTAATGAGTTACTATCCCTGCCTCAGAGACCTTACAGTTTAAATAGATGAGACAAAGATGTGACTGGGTTCAATCACTATGTTGGCGCTTTTCTTAGCCACTACCTTGTGAGTTACCCTTTCTTAAACCTAGAAGCAGACCTCATTCAACAGTGAAATCTGCGTCAGATTCCATTTTTCATGGCCTTTCTACTGAGACTGTTTTTCCTAACTAATAAAAACGCAAAATTCTTTCATCTGAAAAAGCTTTTGTCTGACCGCAGTTATTTTCATGGTTACCCCTGCTCTTGGCATAGTTTAAAACTCATGGGACAGCTCAAAAACCCTACATACCATAGCAATGGTTAAACATAAATATACATTATTCTGTATCTGTGCATATGCCTACTTTTTTTCTGTTCATGCATTTTATACCAATGGACATTCAAAATAGTCTTTCCAGGCAACATGTGGGTTGAGAACATATAGTATTTCAATTAAGTCCAACAATATCACCATACAGGAGAAAAATCTTTCTAAATCTGCAACAGTGCAAAAAAAAAATCACCCATTTTGCAGAAGGCCAACAAAAGAGCTGAGCATCATTTATGACTGCCATAGTCCTTGTACAGAAGGTTAAACGGGTTTTAAATATTACATAGTGTAAGTGACTTCCATTCAATGAGAATACGGCTTGGAAAAGCAACTGTCACTCCTACAGTTCTTAGAAGCATTGTGAGAAGCTTGGTGGCATTTCATTTTCTACAAAGCACTCTTCTGAAGGAATCATTTTATCTAACATTGCATCATGAGACCTAGTTCAGGGCTATTTTCTCCATGTAGATTTGCTGCACCACAGTAATTAGAAACGATGATGCTTAGCATTGACAGTGTAGAGTGCTTTTCACTTTCAAGGCATTTCACAATGGCTGAAGTGTATCTCTGCAGTGCTTGCTGGTATGTATTTTATTTGGTAACAAAGAACAAAAGGAGCCCAGATACTTGCAATGATTCTCTTGCCAGATATTTGAAATTGCAAAATTTTAGTTGTTTCATTCTTTCTATAGAACATCATCTCTACATACAAAACAGATCTTAGTGCATGGATCCATTGTACCAGTGTCCTCTCACTGTCCTGCAAAATAGCAGTAAGCAATGAAAGTCAGCAAATCTGGCCTATTTCACACTGTAACAGGAGGGCTTTCCTGCTTAGTGAGTATACTATGGAGTATGAGGCTATGTGATATCTAGGAAGATCTAGCATCACAGCTTCTGCTGACCATTAGAGTCCTTTGGGGTGCTATGTTTGTACAGCACCTGGCACAGTGTAGTCCAGTTTCATGACTAGAACCATACACTCTGCTATAATGCAAACACACACCAGCAGCAGCTGAGTAGTGCCATTAGAATAGATGCCATCTTTCACATAGACCCTTTTGTGAACTTCCTTTTGCATGCTTGCTACCTGTACAACAAAATGGGGCCAAATACAACTCAAAATATGGATATCATTATGGTTCCTAATTTTACCCATGAACCAAGAAGGTAGCCCTCTACACTTCTTATAATTCAAGTGACATAAAACACAACTACATGATTAGGACTGGAACATACAATGCTTGCTGTTGGACATGTATTCTGACAATGAAACCTGAATAGCCACATCATGCTGCTTCCCAGAAACCACACTCGTGGTGCTGTTTCTCATCTCTTTGCATAGCTTTTTGCCAAACTACAATTCAAATGCCATTTAAAAAAAATGACCACTCTAGCATTCAAATGCGTCTTGTGAATATCAAGTAAAAGCATCAAAGATTTCCAGTTAACTATAAGACTCTTTGGTTTTCGGCTGTAGAAGGTGCACTTGGTTGTTGCCATATTAGTGAGTATGCTGGGTTTTTGGGTTGATAAGTGTGTGTCGTTTTTTTTTGCACTCATCTAACTAGAATCTTAACATCTATCTACATGGCTGCTGTGTTAATGATTGTTGCCCTGGAGCTGGAATAACTTACATCTCTTCTTGGTTGAAAAAGATCTTTTTTTCTTCCATTTTGGACAAATACAGCTATTATTATTATTATTATTATTATTATTATTAAATAGGATTCATTTCTGTCAGGATAAAAGGCATGGACATCTGTTAAAAAGTGCAGAGATTCTGTGGATGGGCTCAGCAAAACGTGCCTTTGTGATTCTGAAGAATCCAACTGAATTCTGTAGACCCTGACGCACAACCTTCCTAGGGCTCCAATAGTCTTTTGCTGACACAGTGCTACATGGCATGTGTAATAACCCTTGGGGAGGAAGGGGTTAACACTCTGGTCAGTGAGTCCCAGGACAGCCAATAGGAACGAAGCACAGGTTTTTGAATTGTAACAGCAGCCTGGCCTGGGCCTGTTTTTTGGATGCAGCAGAGCTCCTGGAAGGACCAAGAGGAGGCCAGAGGGGCCTGAGGAAGAATCCAGCAACATCCTTACCAGAGATAAGTTAAGTTTGGTACTGACCAGGCGTGAGTAGAACAGGGAATGTTTATTTAGACGCGGTCAGGGTATTTTCTTTGTTTTTTGGCTTGTTTTTTTGGATTTCTCTGTGCTGAGCACATGTACCCCCTCCCACTACCCTGTAACTACCCAAGCTAATTCCCAGAGAAGCAACTCTCTGTGTTTATTATCTGTTCTTTTTGATTAAAGATTTTACTTTTGAAGTAAGTTCTGGTTCTGTTCCTGGAAAGACAAGAGGTTTGTGTGCACGTGCCTTAGACTGCACAGGCAGCTACTAGAGGGAACCCTGTTCCAGTTCCAGCTCATATTGCAGCTGGGGTCCAGTCACTTTCCTGAGAGAGGAATAAACAGGATTGCAAGTACCTCACAGGGAGAAATTCCCAAGTGTGCCTTCCTGGGTCTCAAGAGGTTTTTTTGCATTTGGGTGGTGGCAGCGATACCACTCCAAGGCCAGGAATTGGAGGCCTTGGAGACTTCTAAGAGCAGGCTTTAAGGCCAGTGGCTTTTCTGGCCTGTTGCGGGCCTCCACCTTCTGCACTCAGGGTGCCAGAGTGGGGAAAAAGCCTTGACAGCATGGGGATGGGATGCTGCAGATGAGGGCAATGGAGGCACTCTACCAATCTGCACAAAAGACCCCCTCTGCTCATAAACACAATCTTTACAAAGGGAACACTGTCCATTTAATACCTCAACTCTAGGGAAAAGACAAGACTCGGTATAACAAATACTTGACACCTTTAAAAAAAAACAGTTGTCACATAAAATATTTCTGAACAGTTTTCTCATCAGGAATACTAAACACCTTTGGTTTCACAAGTAATATGCAGACTGTTTCCTGAGCATAAACGAAAGCCTCAGAAGCAGGTGACAATTTAATGTGCTGATATGCAACAAAGTCTGCAAATGAAAAGGGAATCAGTGGTAATTATAATGAAGAATCCAAATGTCTCTAGTGTATCTGTACTGAGAACTACCTGAAACGACAAACTTTTTAACTTATTGATTTTTAAGGTTAACTTCAGGCACAACATCTTGATGTGAAATCTGATTTTATGGCTTCAAATCTGTATTGACAGTTCCCCGATACACAAGAATTGGATGAGGGGTAACCCCCCCACTCCCTGTTGCATAATGGGATACAAAGAAAGTTGTGTTATGAAAATTTAGATCTTTACCACACTGTTACTCATGTCCTACTTATCTACGTGCTTTGGTGTTCACAAAAATATCAGAACTATCCATTTCATTTCTCTTCCAAAGTTAGGTTCAGCCCTTCACAGCTACAGTTTCAGGTTGCCTAGTGGAGAAGTCAGGAAGGGCTTGCTCCAGAATGTGGCATGGTCTACTAGACAGGACTTTGGTAGTAAGGTACTCTAGATTATGTTCCTGGAGCTGCCTCAGAGCTGCTCAATGAATATAGACAAATCACTGCACCATTCTGTGCTTTGATTCCACCTCTCACTTTTCCCCCATCTCGGGTGGGATTTTCAAAAGTGCCTGAGAGTCAGATTTTCAAATTTTCAAATTTATTTAAGTGCTTAAAGACATACTTTGGTACCTACTGGTGTTTACCAAAGCTCCTAAGTGAGTTAGAGGTCTAACACCCATTGATTTTAATAAGACAGAGATGCAAAACCTGTTTACAAGCTTTTGCAAAAATCACTGGGCACCAACCTGCATTTTTAGGCATGTAAATACTTTTAAAAACTGGCTTTAAGTCATTTAGGGCCCAAATCTCATTGAAAGCCAGTGGTACTTATTATCCTAAATAAATGAAGAGCTTTGGAAATCTCTATCCTTTGGACTGTCCTCATTTGGGTTAACCTGTGCCTATCTGACCACACAGGATTGGAGAGTATTAAGCCCTGCCAAGACTCTGACTCTTCTGTACTGCTGAATATGTGTTGTTGAGAGTGTGGCTTGGGATACCTTGAAGAGAAGAGGATTGGTCTGCTGAGACCTTGCTACCTGGGCAGTAAGGGAGTTGGGAGGAGGAAAAGTCCTGGCCACTAGTCAGAAGACATAGTAGTTGAATGGGCACTCGAGTAAAGTGAGGAGCTCCATGAAAAGGATGATGTAATTAACTCATCCCCTTCTCCCCGCATCAAGCCATAACTAAAGAATCCAGTGTCCGGGGTGCGTTCTGATTGGAATGTGCCCCTTATAATAGCCAGCACCTGGAGCAATTGGTGGGGAATGCACCCTTTAATGGAGTAGCTCAATGGGACTGCTCCGGTGTGCCTTGAGCAGAGCCCCACTTGCTCCGCCATAATTACACCTCTGCCCTTCATGGAACTGGGGAGAAATTGTGTCTTTCTGAGTCCCATTTCCAGAACTCCTCTAGGGGGTGATGAAGCCACTTGCCACCCCTTTCACTCAATGATTCAGCCTATCCCACTGCTGGTCATCATTTCAGAATGCATTGTTGTATCTGCCAGTGGACCATTAAAGAGGATGTAGAGGTATATAAAACACTCCGGTAGCGGATTTAACATCTTGTGATAAAACTTTTTTATCCATTCTAGAGAACAATATTTAAATAGATACTATTAGTAGATGTATTTCAAAAGCCAATGAGGGCTAAATAAATCAACCGCTTACTTATATTAAAAAAACGAAAGATGTTATGAGGCTAAAAACTTAATTTTTTCTTTAGGTGTTCAATTAAGCAAAACCACATAGATCTCCTCAGAATTTAAGACTGTCATGGACAGGAAAGCTTTTTGGTTAAGCTTTCCTTCTACTGAAAAGTAACAAATCAATGATTTTAAATAATTTACATTCTGGAAACAACTTTAAGAAATGGACCCCGTCAGAGTTAAAAGCATCGTAAATATAGTTTCCTATCAAACTACATGAACTGCTCCTAAGAATGAATATCCCCAAAAGACCATTAAGTGTGAACTTGGAATGTGAAACCCCAGTTTTCTGAAAATGCCCGTGTTTATGAGGATTTCATTCCAATTTACTTTTTGCTGATGTTAAGCAAACCCTCTGAGGTACCAGTCTCTGTGTGTTTTTGCTTTGATATATTACCTGATGCATGTTTTCTCAACATGTTTTTCTATCTCAGAAGCAAACAAAAACTAGTTTTCAAAACAGAAGTTGAGAAGGGGAAAAAGAAAACGTGTTTCTGTGTAGAAGCAGCATGGAGAGATCATTTTAAACATGTTGCATGCTTGTCAGCTGAATGCAAATGATGATTACCTTTATTTTCTGTAGGGGAAGAAAAAGGAATCTCTGCTACCTTTGCTACTACAATGCTGAATTAAAAAAACATCTCTCCAAACACTACTTCCAAATCTTTGAGTCTTTAAATGATGATTGACATTTTAGAGTCTCCTGCTGCCCATCTTGCTGAAATATTAATGCATTCAAAAGTTCAGCTGGCTGTAATCACTTAGTACAGAGGTATCCAACAAATAAAAAGGAGACAGAAAAACAGACAGCCTGACTTTGTTTCTGAAGCTCAAACAGGGACTCACAGGTGAGAGAACTGAATGAAATGCCTGGGTCTTTATTCTAGTCAAACTGGTTCCAGCATCCTTATTTAAAATGTTGCACCCAGTTTTGATGGTTGGAACCAGTCAAATATCAGGAAGAGATGAGAGGTAGATATGCATAACAAAGAAGCACCATATCTAAATTAGAGATGATTGCTTCCAGGAATGCTGGGAGGAACACGTTCAGCAATGGTGGGTTACCTACATTAACCGTCCTTCTTCGAGATGGGCTGCTCGGATCCATTCAGCATTAGGTGTCTCCATGCCGGAGTGCTGGATTGGCCGGAAAAAAACTTTTGTCCTAGCCTGTCAGAAGAGGGGAAGCAGCCACCAACCCTCGTGCCACCTGTGGCTAGATATATGGCCACCTCCCCACCCCTTCCTCAGTTCCTTGGAGTCGCCAACTCCAGAAGCGGGGACGGAGGGAAGGGACCTGAATGGATCCAAGCAGCCCATCTCGAAGAAGGACGGTTACTGTAGGTAACCCACCTTTCTTCGAGCGCTGCTCGGATGCATTCAGCATTAGGTGACTAATGTAAGTGACAATGTGGGAGATCTGGGGGAAGGGATGGAACCTGGGGGGTGCTGGGACTGTAACACCAGGAATAAAAGAAAAGGTAGTTGGAACATGGGGGGGGTCAAATAATTGTCTTAAGTGTTCTACTGAAGACCCAATATGTGAGGAGAGTGGGGGAGGATAACTCCAAGAAAAAATGTAAGGAGGTATATGTAATAGAACTGAAAATCAAAATGACAAAGTAGGGAACTTGGCCTGCTATCTTAGATGCCTATACACAAATGCGAGGAGCTTGGGAAATAAGCAGGAAGAATTGGTAGTACTAGCACAGACAAGGAACTATGATATCATTGGAATAACGGAGATGTGGTGGGATAGTCTGCATGACTGGAGCTCTACCATGGATGGGTATAAACTGTTCAGAAGGACAGGCAGGGAAGAAGAGGGGGAGGAGTAGCACTATATTTAAAAGAGCTCTATGACTCCTCAGAGCTCCATTATGGAAGTGGAAGCGTGCCAATAGAAAGTCTGTGGGTTACATTGAGAGGGGAAAGCAACAAGGGGGATGTTGTGTTGGGGGTCTGCTATAGACCACCAGACCAGAAGCAGGAGGTAGATGAGGTGTTCTATGGACAACTAGCGGAAGCTTCTAGATCACAGGCCCTGGTGCTCATGGGGGACTTCAATTACCCTGACATCTGCTGGGAGGCCAATAAAGCAGTGAATGGGCAATCCAGGAAGTTTTTAAAGAGTGTTGGGGACAACTTTCTGGTACAAATGCTAGAGGAACCAACTAGGGGCCTTGCACGTCTTGACTTGCTGCTCACAAACAGGGAATAATTGATCAAGGAGGTAGAGGTAAATGGCAAACTAGGCAATAGTGACCATGACATGGTTGAGTTCAGGATGCTGATTAAAGGAGGGAAGGAAAGAAGCAAAACAAAAACCCTGGACTTCAAAAAAGCAGATTTTGGGTCCCTCAGGGAACTGATGGGCAGGATCCCTTGGGAAGCTAATCTGAAGGGGAAAGGAGTCCAAGAGAGTTGGTTATATTTTAAAGAAACCCTGCTAAGGGCACAGGAAGTTGCCATTCCAATTAGGAGAAAGAACAGCAAACATGTAAGGCACCCAGAATGACTTAGCAGAGAACTCTGCTCCGAGCTTAAACATAAAAAGGAAGCTTACAGGAAGTGGAAGCTTGGTCAGATGACTAAGGAGGCATATAAAGATATTGCTAGGGACTGCAGGGATAAAATCAGAAAGGCCAAAGGACAAATGGAGTTGCAGCTAGTGAGGGATGTAAAGGATAACAGGAAGGGGTTCTATAAGTATGTTAATAAAAAGAAGAGGATCAGGGAAGGTGTAGGTCCGTTACTGAATGGGGCAGGCATCCTCGTGACAGGGGATGAGGGAAAAGCTGAAGTGCTCAATGCTGTTTTTGCTTCAGTTTTCACAGGCAGGGTCAGCTCCAAGCCCACTACCCTGGGTATGGCAGATTGGAGAGAAGAAGAGAGGCCCTTGGTGATGGAAGGTCAGGTTAGGGACTGCTTAAGGAAGCTGGATGTACACAAGTCCATGGGGCTGGACGAACTGCATCTAAGGGTGATAAGGGAATTGGCCAATGAGATAGCAGCACCGCTGGCCATTATTTTTAAAAACTCAGGGAGAATGGGGGAGGTGCCAGAGGATTGGAAAAAAGCAAATATAGTGCCTATTTTCAAGAAAGGGAAAAAGGAGGATCCGGGGAATTACAGACCTGTCAGCCTCACCTCAATCTCTGGAAAAATTATGGAGCAGGTTCTCAAAGAATCCATCCTCAAACACTTAGAGGAAAATAAAGTGAACAGGAACAGTCAGCATGGATTCACCAATGGTAAATCATGCCTGACCAATCTCATTTCCTTCTATGATCAGATGACTGGTTTTCTGGATGCCATTGATGTGATATACCTTGATTTTAGCAAGGCTTTTGATACAGTTTCCCACAGCATTCTCATTGGCAAATTAAGGAAGTATGGGTTGGATAGGTGGATAGAAAACTGGCTAGATCAATGGTTTCAGCGTGTAGGAATCAATGTATCCATGTCCAGCTGGCAACCAGTAACAAGTGGTGTGCCCCAGGGGTCAGTCCTGGAGCTGGTTCTGTTCAACATTTTCATCAATGATCTGGATGATGGAATAGGCTGCGCTCTCAGTAAGTTTGCAGATGACACCAAGCTGGGGGGAACAGTAGACAAGTTGGAGGGCAAGGACAGGATTCAGGGAGACCTAGATAAATTGGAACAGTGGGCCAATAGAAATCTTATGAGCTTCAATAAGAACAAGTATAAAATCCTGCACTTGGGACGGAAAAACCCCATGCACTGCTACAGGCTGGGGAACATTCAGCTAAGTAGCAGCAGTGTAGAAAAGGACCTGGGGGTCATGGCGGATGGGAAGCTAGATATGAGTCAGCAGTGTGCTCTTGCTGCCAAAAAGGCCAATGGCATACTGGGCTGCATCAAAAGAAATGTTACCAGCAGATCAAGGGATGTGATCATTCCCCTCTATTCTGCACTGGTGAGACCACATCTAGAATACTGTGTTCAGTTTTGGGCTCCCCACTACAACAAGGACAGGGACATGCTAGAGAGAGTTCAGAGGAGGGCAACTAAAATGATTAAAGGGCTGGAGCACAAGCCCTATGAGGAAAGACTGAAAGCATTAGGCTTATTTAGTCTGCAGAAGAGAAGACTGAGGGGGATTTGATAGCAACCTTCAACTACTTGAAGGGATGCTCCAAGGAGGATGGAGCTCGACTATTCTTGGTAGTAACGGAGGACAGAATGAGGAGCAATGGTCTCAAGTTACAGTTAAGGAGGTTGAGGCTGGATATTAGAAAAAAATTTTTTACTAGAAGAGTGGTAAAGCATTGGAATGAGCTGCCTAGGGAGGTGGTGGAGTCTCCATCTTTGGAGGTGTTTAAGGCCCAGCTGGACAAAACCATGACTGGGATGGTTTAGTGGGAGTGGTCCTGCCTCTGGCAGGGGGTTGGACTAGATGACCTCATGAGGTCCCTTCCAACCTATGGTTCTATGATTCTATGACTACTAGCCATGCTGATGGATGGCCGGTGGAATTGGTACTTCCGCCTTCAGCACAGCAACAAGCCCCATGAGGCAGAACCTCCAGCAAGACACTTGCTGAGGAAAAATGGTGAGCGGGCCTGACAGCCCAGAGGAGAAGGGCTAAGGGTCCACCAGGATGGGGTAGTCCTGAACCCACCGAGCCCGAAGAATAAAGGTCAGGCCAGGTCACCTGGGTTGGGAAAGGAAAGGCAATCTTGGATCAAATTGCGTGGATGCTCTGCCTAAGAGGAACGTGGAATGTAACCGGCCGATAAGTTGGCCTAAGAGGCGTTCTATGGGTGCGCAAGGGGATGCGCAGGAGAACGTCAAAGGCTAGCAAGAGGGCTAGCTGAGTAGGCGCATCTTGGTGGGACGTAAGAGGGGCATAGACCACTGCAGGCTTCCAGGAGCCACCTAGCCATGGACTGGATGGTGGCTGCTAGTTGTGTATGAAGCAAAGGGAGAGGGGCAATGGCCATCATAGAGAGTGTGGCTACGCAGGTCGTCTGAGCGAAGGGAAAATAAGGGTATAACCATGAGGTGGCTCGGGGTTGGCTGAGAAGGCCACGAAACACGACCCACACCCTATGGAGTTGGGTCAAGCAGGACGGGCGTTCGGCGTGAATAAATGACCTCAAAGCGCAGAAGCGCATGACTCCACTGAATTGGCCCTATGACCGGGTCTCGCAGGAGAGGTACAGAGAATACTGGCTGCAGTGTGGCCTGGCAATTGACAGGGTGGGCCTGTAGGCTTCTAGAATATAGGGGGGGGGGCCCACCAGTCTAGGCCTGCTGGATTTGCCCTTCGGAGCTCTTCCTAGAGTGTGGGGAAAAATGGGGGAAAGTGGAATGAAGCTCTCACTATTGTCTAGTGAGTCCCTAGGTGACTGAGGGGATTGAAGGACAGCCAGGAGGGAACCTCCAGACTCATTACCTATGGTGTTTGTCTGGAGGATAGCTCTACCATTTTGCCTACCAGGGCTGTCAAGGAGGCGTTCTAAGACATGGTATTGAGGGAAAATACCAAGGAGGGTCCTTCTAGGCTTGAGAAGGAAACCTAAGTTGAGTGGTCACCAGTTCGAAGGACACCCTGGCATCAGAGAACCAACGGGGTCCCCGCCCAGGGCGTGGGGGAAGAGGCCCATAGGCGGGGAAGAGAAGGGCGTGAGAACCGCCAAAACCATCATATGTTGCCTAGGAAGGGGGTTCTCTGCATGTCACACCAGGGGAACAGCAGTGGTGTCAATGGGGTCCTGGAGAAAGGTGAGAGGAGACCACAAATGTGCCAGACGCTGCCAATGCATGTGGGGAGGGAGCGATGGTCCTAGGGGTTGCGCTGGGTATAGTGGGCAGTCACGCAGGTGGGCAGGGCGGAAAGAAGAGGTTGAGTGTTGCGCTCTGCCAGGGGAAGATCGAAGGGCATAGGCTATGTAAGTGCCCAAGAGTGAGAGACCTTTGTCTAACATAGACGGCCTTTCCTAAGGCAGCTGATATTGGGTACTATGTGCATGAGGGCACTCAAAGGGGTAGACCCTGCCCCATTTCCCGATGTATGGAACACGGCAAGGTGTTCCCCTTTTGGGGTTAGGTGTCCCTGGTCATACTTTGTCGGCCCCGGGGCACCTTGGGCAACCCTGAAGGTGATAAACCAAGGTGAAGATGTTGGGTGGGTCCCCAGTTCTGAGTAGATTATCTGGAGGTAGAACTGGGGTTCTTGCGAGGTGGGAAGGAGAGAGGGGAGGGATGGACCGTACCTACGGTCCATACAGGGGTATACCCTGCTCTATATACAACTTCCCAACAATAGCATCCCAGGCATCTGTGTTCCCATATGGATGTGACCTCTCAGTTGCAGATGAAAATCCTGCTGGAGTGTTGTGGTCTCAGCGCAGGGGGCAGCTATGTGACCAGGGATGTCCCCCCTTACTCCTGACCCGGATATGCGGGGTCCTACCTGGGCATGCGTGATGATCACTGCGCAGTCCTACTAGAGGGAATCTTTGGATGTGTGCATCTCGGAGCCCCGCCAAAGCTAGGCTACAATGAGATGCATCTCCATCCCTTGGTGTTTAGGGTGGGGAATGCAGTGGGATGCATTCAGGGAGGGAAAAACTGTTGCAAAGGGGGGGCAGTTTTTGTTGATGGGGTTTGTATTTAAGGGAAAGCACTGTAGCCAAAAAACCCCTGATGCTGTAGGGATCGGGCCTGGACAGAGGCTCAAACCTTGGCTCTGAGCTAGCCAGGCAGGCCCAAAAACATATGGAGGTAGGCCTAGGAGGGCCCTGGCAGACCTGTCCTCCCTATGGGGAGAAAAAAAGGGAGGGGGTTAGCAGCGTTTTAGGCCTTGTCCTCTTAAGCCAAGGGGGTAGTGGTAGACAAGAGGTTTGCGTCCCTGAGGGAGGCTAAGAAAACCTTTCTGTTCGTCACTGACAATGAAAGGCAAGGGGTTTGACCTGCCTGAAGAGTGGGATTTAAGTTGGTGGGGTGGCGTTGGGAGGGAGAAGGCCAAAATATTTGGCCTCCCCCCATGGATCTCGGGCTGTGCCCACCACTGGGTGAGTTTCAGGAGGGAACAGGGCCTCTCCTTCAAAAGGCAGGTCCAAGACCGCCTGCTGCACGTTAGGAGCCACTCTGGCCTCTCTAAGCCAAGCTGCCCTGCAGAGGATAACTGCTGACACCATGGTCCGGGCAGCAGTGTCCACTGCATCGCGGGAGGAGAGGAGAAGGTCTTATGAGACCGTGTTGCCTTCCTCCAGGAAGGCATCATAGTCGTCCCTAGCCTTGGGTGGGAGCATGTCCTTGAATCTCCCAAGTGATTCCCAGATATCCAGCAGGTACCTACTGGTTATGGTTTGGTCATTAGCCGCAATTGAAGGGCTGATGACAAATACACCTTTCAGCCCAGCAGGTCTATTTCCCTATTCTCTCTAGAAGAGGGGAGGGGGTCCCTAGGGGGATCTCTGGCCCTGTTGCCATTTGGACCACATCCCAAGGGGGAAGCAGGTGGCCAGCGAGTGAGGGGGTAGTCCAGTTCTGGTACCCTGTATTTCATGGTCACCGTATCCGAGACCGGTGAGACAGAGCATGGGTACCGCCACCAGGAGCGTGCAAGATCCCATATGCTCGGGTGGGGTGGGATTGCTAAAGGCTCCGTGGTGGCGAACGCTGGCCCGACCAGGGTATCGGGGGGAAGACTCAAAGGCTCCACCTGCATGCATTGGTGGGCCGTAGCTCGGCGCAGCAAGTCAAAATGTGCCGAGAGGTTTCCCATAAAGGTCTCGGGTGCCGGAGACAGCATGGGACCAGGGAGTCATTGGGGAGGGGATGGAGTTCCCTCGTGGGACCATTCCTGTGCCTGGAAGTGGAAAGGGGATGCTATTCGGCACCGGGGCCGTTTAGAGCCCCTGAACAGCCCTTCTTCAGGGCTGGAGCCAGGGGACAAAAGTCGGGATTCCCGGCCCTGTGCCAGTGGTGGTGTAACGCTGGCCTCCATAGTGGGGGGAGAGGGTGAACGTCCCTTTTGAGCCCAGGCCTTTGACGAGAAGGCCGGCTTGCCCCTTCTAACCATGGGTGAGGCGGGGGGGTTGGGAGGAGCAGCAGAGGCCGTGCTGCCTCCATCGCCTCCAGTGTGGAAGGGACAAGGATCTCCCCTGTGTGTGCTGTGGGCATGTCCTCACTGGAAGGGAG
Organism: Podocnemis expansa; assembly: GCA_007922195.1. Lineage (NCBI taxonomy): Eukaryota > Metazoa > Chordata > Testudines > Podocnemididae > Podocnemis > Podocnemis expansa. The sequence continues at coordinate 19,262,416 of ML681971.1, read as the reverse complement.
GACTGCTCAGGCGGGAGGGCTCCCGCTCCAACGGCACCGGGCTCTGCAGAGCCAATGGTGGGGTTAGCCGATGCCAAAGTAAAGTTGGCACTGGTGAGGCCGGGCTATGCCGGATCATTGGCACCAGGGGTGACATAGCTCGGTGCCGGGATGAGCCCGGTGCTGATGGTGTGAGGCTGGCTGGGGGGCGACCTCGGGTGGTGCCAAGATGAGCCCGGTGCCAATGGTGCCGGACTGCCTGATGGCAACCCTGGTCGGTGCCAGGGTGCTGGGTCTGTGCCGCAGTGCCGGAGTCGGCACTGAGGTGGTGTGGCAGCGGCGGACACCAGTGGCACGGTGCCGCACAGGCGCTGGCGCCAAGCTGGATCTCGGGGCCAGACTCAAACCCGAGGCTTTGGGTGAGGGGTGCTGAGCCTCCCCTGAGGCTAGGGCGTGGCATCACTGTTCCCTCTCCTTGATGGTCCAGGGTTTAAAGGAGAGACAAATGGAACATGCCGAGACCATGTGGTCTTTGCCCAACCACCTGAGGCACTTCCTGGGGGGCTCATCCCTGGGGAAGGCCTTGCCACATTCAGCGCAGGGTTTAAACCCTGCCATGATTGTAAGCTTCGGTTGAACGATGGAAGGTTCTTGAAGTGGAACTAGTTCCACAGTATATTCTCTCGGTCAGCAAAAGCTGATCTCAAGGGACAGGCTGCTTGCAATAGCAAGGAGTGGACGTTCCAGATCCGATGCGCAAGGCGGAAGAAATGAATGAGGAGGGGGGGGAAGGCAGCCATTTATGTAGCCGCGGGTGGCGCGAGGGGCTGTGGCTGCCTCTCCTCTTCTGACAGACTAGAACAAAAGTTTTTTCTGGCCAATCTGGCACTCTGGCATGGAGACACCTAATGCTGAATGCATCCAAGCAGCGCTCCAAGAAGAACAACACTTATTATGTTGCTTGCAGGTACTCGTCCTGAAGTGTTGATGTCCATAGTCCAGTGAATGCTAAATGGTGGGGGGACGACAGGACACCAGTCCCCCAGTCTGTGTAGGTGTCCCCAATTAGGGCTATTCTATACTATTTGCACTCAGGGTGACAGCCACGACTTCATTATCTACCTGTCTGTATATCTCTGTTTCTGTATTTAGATCTGGGCATATGGGGCTTTTCCTGTCCTGGTTGGATTTTCAAGATTTGGAGAAAAAAAAAACTTTGTATCCTGAATTGAAAAGATCTAAAAAAAATATTGTGGACCAAAAAGCATAAAAATCAGTTCTGGTCAATGTAAAGCTTACTGGAGCATGTAGAACACAGACTCTGCATGCTCTACTAGCATGTATATAAATAGCAATGTAGATGGTGAGAAATGAAATAGGTTAGTAGTGTAGACGTATAGGATAGTGCCCTCAGGGCATATACCCTACATGGGTTCTCTATGCACCCAAGCTGAGCATCTTGTCTTGCCACTCTTTAGAACAGTATTACACCCCACCAACTCCCTACTACTGGAGCCTTTCCTCACCACAGTGAAACATGAAGCCATGTAATGCAGTAACAAGTGTGGACACAGTCTCCTTTTCACTCTCGTAGCACTTCTGGTCTTCACACCCAAAGAAGTGTAAAGAGAACCTCAGTGTTTCATTCTGAGAATTTTGAAATGTCTTTTCAATTTTGATGTTATCTGTCATTGCTTTAACTTTTATAGTGAAACTTGTTTTTCAAACTGGAAAAGTCATCAAAACCAGCCCTTTAGCATGAACAGTTTTTGTTTCAATGAGTCTGCATATGACATGATAATGAGTATTGTTGAAAATATCCTGACCTGCTTTAATTTTCGTACCATACTCATCACTTTGGTTTATGAGCTCCTGTATCAAGAAGTCTGAGATAACTACTACGGGAGCACTGGATATATGCTTAGCGATGCCCCTATATCCATCTATGGTTTTTATTGAGTACCAGTTAGATCACCAGTTATTTCATAGGTTTTTTTTCCCCCCAGAGCATCATGAGTGTGATTCTTTTGGGTATATTTAGTTCTAGAATAGAACAGGCTGAGGTATGCTTTGGTTTAATTCTTTTTAACATTCACAGATTGCTCACAATATTCGAGTGTGCAGCAGCTTGGCTTGTTTGACTGAAGGTGCCAAAGAGCAATACAACAGTGATATAGAATAAGATTTTTTTTGCTATGCCCAATTGACCCTGGTTAATACATTTGTGACTGAAAAGTAGATAGGAAAAGCAGAAGAAGAGATGCAATCCTGGATGTCTCATCTGGAACAGCTGTTAATTAGTGTGGAAATATGATTTAGTATTGCAGTCAAAGGCCCAGAGGTCTGCGATGTGTGTCTCAGATCATTTAAAATAAAAATGAGGTGGGTAAACAGTGGTAATGATTATAGTTATCACAGATAACATTAATACTGGTGATTTAGTCCATGCTATTCAAGATATAAATAAAGGAGTTTTTGCTTAAGAGTCTTACTCAGGGTCTAATCCAGCAACCAGTAAAGTCACTAAGAGATTTTTCACTAATTTTAATGGGAGCTGGACTGAACCCAAAAAGACAGATTTCGGTAAGGCAGGATGTCTTAGGAGATGTGATGCAATATGCGGGTGTTAATTAAAATTTTGGGGGAGGGTTGCTCCAATTCAGCACTTTTTCCTAGGCCAAACTCCCACTAAACCGCAGCCTGGAACAGTATTTGCTGTTTGCACTTTTTCACACATATGGCTATGAAAATTAGGATGAATTTAGCAAATAGATTGTACTGGATGTCACTATAATTCATCTCAGGAAATTATTTTGACACATGTTTATAAATGTGAGAGTAATGTTTACTTCTGTAACAAAGCAATAGCTTCTGAAAGTATTCTGATGTATAGAGAATTGTATCTATTTTTAATTGCTCTCTGGAAGAAATTCCAATTTTATATATTTTATTTTTAAAATTCCAATTTTATATATTAACATGACAACATGTATTTAGTAAACCTGAATTAAGCTTCAAATTAGCAAAGTTCTTAAACAGCAGAGCCACTAACTTCTAAGTTTGTACTTAAAACCCCAATCCAGCATAATAGTTAACAGATAAAGTGTTGGTTTTTTGAGCCTGTAAATTTACAACTTTAGCTGGACTCCAGTGTTAATCTCTCACACTCAGGTACTGCGGTCCCTCATAGGAGTCATACCTTGAAGGTACATCTACATTGCTCTGTATTTTTGAAAAAACTTTTTTTTGGGATAAGTATTTCAAAATAATTATCTCAAAAAAACTTTTTTCAAAAATGCTATTTTGGGAAAACAGTCTGGGGACACTCGTTGTCCTGAAATACTGCAGCTTTTTTTTTTTTTCTGAAAAAGAAAGTCTATACCAGACTTTCTTTTATGAAAAAAAGATAGGGTGGCTTTTTTTGGGAGAAAAAAAAAAAAAGCCTTTGCCGTGTCCAGAGATGGCTTTTTTCGAAAAGCTACCTCAAAAAAGGCTTTTCATTTTGAAAAAGCTGTCAGGTTTAGCTTTTTTGAGAAGGTGCTGCAGTATCTCAAAATACCAGAGCGCTTTTTTGGAATTGCTAAACCTCATTATATTTTGCAAAAAAGCCTTTTTTGAGGTAGCTTTTTCAAGAAATGCCATCCCCAGACATGGCAAAGGCTTTTTTTTAATAAAAGCTTCCCTACCTCATCCATTGCCTTGCTTTTTTTCAAAAAAGAAAGTCCAGTGTAGACTTTTTTTTGGGGGGGGGAACCCTCAGTATTTTGGGACAACGAGCAGTCCACAGACTGTTGTCCTGAAATAGCATTTTTGAAAAAAGTTTTTTTGGAGATAATTATTTTAAAATACTCATCTCGAAAAAAGTTTTTTTGAAAATGCAGAGCAATGTAGACATAGCCTGAGTGCCTTACCTCCTCTGTTCTCTCTGTTTGCTGGGCTCCCTTGCCATGCCACTTCTCCCATGATGCACTGTGGTTAAGAGACTCCCCATTTTGCACCACAGCAGTTCAACCAAAAGAGAGGCCAGAGTGCACCATGGGTGATATAGGCCAGCTAGGGCCCCCCTAAACAAAAACTGAGAATGTAGGCATGAGGTACCTAAACTACACCTCTGCAATGATATGCACTTAACATCATTGGTTCCCAGGTTTTCTCTGCCATCCCAGTCTCTTTCCCTCCTTCGCCTGCTCCTCCCAGTTTAAAGAGCAATACTCTCCCCCACCCCAAAACACAATTTAAGTAGGTTAGGAATTTATGTAAATAATTGTGTTTAATAAAGTAAAACAATGCATAATACATTTTCACTGGTCTAAGTATTCTAATCAGTTAACAAAAAAATTTGATAACTGATCCAGTGAATGTTTAAAGTTCATACTTTTCAAATTTAACATTTGTGGGGCCAAATTCTGCTTGTTGCAGTGGCCCTTTCATACCACACTGCAGTTAAAAAAGGGCTATAAAACTGATCACTACAATAGGCATCCAGTGCATACCCTTGGCTTATGTGGGCTCACAGAGCTAACAGAATGGCTCTATTCTCCTTTTTCTCAACACCCAGCATTATAGCCATGCAGAGAGAGTATAAGGAGAAAGGCTGGTTACAGCATATTGTTCTGGGTCTTTTCTTAGCTATAGGATGACCCTTATAGAGCCATTCCAGCTAAGTGCAAGTAAAAGCAACCCTGAAATTGTTCTGACCTATGATGAGCTTCCTGCAAGGCTGTCAGCTGCCCCAAGAGTTCAGAAAGCACAAAAATACCAAAGTCACCTTTGTCCCCCAACAATGTGTCCATCCTAAGCACAGCTTAGAAGGATTAGACAATCTGGCACTAGTGCCTGTCTGTGTAGCATTTCCAATAGCGCTGCATACTTGAGCTGTTGCTCAGAGAGATGTGTTCTCTGCACCGTTAGCCCTTTCTTATTTTGCAGCGGTGCATGTTTCTAGGTGATGGGACCGAAGTGGTGAAATGAAAAGTGACAGTATGTGTCAAGTGTGGTTAAGCCTCTGTCATTTCAATTTTCAAACAGATTGAGTTGGCACAAGATGAATGTAGCTCTTCAGAAGCACTAAATGGCTTTAGCATGATTGGAGGAGTTGAGTGAAGACCTCTGTGCAGAGTGCATGGCCCCATCATTTAAAAAACAAGGAATGACCTAACATTTCATACTCATGATGCTGCCAGCCAGGCTGATGATCTGGGTACCGCTGTAACTTCAAATGAGCTGTGCATTTGTTCTAAGGAGCTATTAAGCAGCAAAACTATAAGAAAGGTAAAGAATCAGGCTCTTATACATTCTGATAGGATAAATGGGCTTGTGTTTGAGAACTCAGTGGATTGGGGTTCAGTTCCTGGTTCTGCCATGGACTCCTTGGATACTTCAGGCAAACCACCTAATTACTCCAGTCTCTGATTTGTAACCTGGGACTAATACTACCCTACATCCATAGGACAGTGTGGGGATAAATTCCTTGATGTCTGTAAAATGCCAGGTACTGTGATGACAGGAACTGGACTGAAATCCTCTTGGAGCCTAATATCACAGGATCAAGTCTTGGACTTTTCTGCAAAAATGCCTAGTATGTATGGTTTTCTGAAGCTGCCCTCCATCAGTTTGAATTTGATCCTGGCTGCTAGTGATTATTCAGCCTTGCGCATCAAAAGTTAATTCTGCATAGCCATTTTCTATTGTTGCTAATGTGGCTGGGCTCCCTTAGCCTATGACCGGCCTATGACATTCTGTTGTGAAGACTACATTGGAATTTTTAACAAAGCGAAAAAAATGCCTTAGATGTTTTCAGAAGTAGGAAAAGTGTCATTAAAGTACAGTTAAAGAACCTTACAACTCATGGATATATCATTTAGAAGTGTTAGTATCTGAATAACCTGAACAAGAAAATTCTGGTCAGAACTCACTCATTCCTGACAAGATGGAGATTTGGGAGTAGATATTTATGAGTTACACCAGTGTAACTCTTTCTTTCATTAACTTCAGTGCAAGAGCTATTGTTTGTTCCCACAACAGTTCAAGGGAGATACAAATTTGCTCCTCCTAGTTACATAAATAGTTTTGGAAATGTTTCTTGTTTCATTGATCTGGACACCCAAATATAACTCTCAGTACACGGACAGATACTAGAAAATGTTGTAATACAGAAGTGATTATGTGGAGACTGTACAGATTCTGTGATGACTGGCAACAGTAAAAAGGTCTAGAGATAGACAGAAATTCATATTTCATAACAGTATGCCACCATACCATCTATCTATGTATAGTGACTGTAGAAATATTACTGATCAATCCCCATCTGAGTTATCACACCCATAGGCCATTAGTGATAGACGTGATATACTGCTAGAAGCAAGAAAACAAAGTGAAATGGAGCAACAATCTTGGATACTCACACATAATTCCAAGGACTTCAAACAAAATTCTAGATGGCCTGTATGAATTTGGCCTTTAATGCAGAGCTGGGTATGCATTAGGAAAAGTAACAGAACTTTGCCAGTAGTTGAATGGAAATACACTTGGACAGATTAACCTTCTGTTTGCCTACAGCTAATAAAAGCATTCACCTCTTACAACTTTTCATACTGCTAATTGACACGCTGTGTAAGCTGCCACTGTCCTCAGCAATGGAGGTATCACTGACATTCAGTTGAGACCATATAGTGCTGTTCAGCCATAGATCTTAGAGCACTAGGCAACTATCATTTCTATCCAGCTTGCAGATGGGCAAAGCAAAGAAAAGGGCTTTTTCTCAAGGTCATATAGAAGAACATTATGTGAGAAAAGATTACAGCCCAGTTTTCCTGGTTCCTAGGCGGTACCCAATACACCACTCTGCCTTCCATAATTAGGAGGTAATGTCTGAAGTTTCTTCATACAGTTTGATATTGATTTATGTTTATATTCCTTAGAAGAAAGAATAGCCTCCAGAAAGGACAGCGATACCCAAGATAACTTAAGTGAAAATCGTACTTGGAAATGTCAGTAGAGTTTCTTTCCACCCTAATTGGAATTCAGAAATGATAACATCTGAACTCTAAGGGGAATAAAAATATATAAAAAATTTTTTACTTCCAAATGGGCAAGGCCAATCACACTGCTCGCCTTTGTGAAACCAGATGTGAAGAAAGAGAATCAAAAAGAAAAGAAAAGCAAAGCTCAAGCTGAAAAGATTTAAGGAAGGGAAAAAAAAACCCCTAAAATGAAAATAATCCTGAAAGAACAACAGTTCCTTTCAAAGCCTGTAAGTTTGGAAACCTTCATTTAAAAGGGATGCATTTTTGAAATGTTGCTGCTGGTTACTAAGCAACCACTATGCCCCTGCCACATTGGCAACAACAACAAGCCTGAAAATTTGGGAGCCTGCACTGCACAAGAGGAAAGGGGAAAGGAAAGGGAGAAGAATGCCATTCAATTAGGTCTCCAAAACATAGGAAATGGCACAGGGGCGGGACTGTGAGTCAAGCAGCCCAGAGAATACAGACTCTCTCAATTGCCTTTGTCCATTAAGGAAAAAGAAATGTGTAAGGAATTAGGAACATTTTCAGTCTGTGGAGTTCTTGTAAAGAAAATACAAATATTTTACTTTGAGAAGGGTAGGAAAAGTGGTAGACATCAGAGCATTTAAAATAATAAAAAACATATAAGGAGAGGGGAAATGCTCAATGCGCCTAATAAAAAGAGAAGAAAATTGCCATAAAGGATTAAATCAATTGTTCATATCTTTGATAGTGGCCAATGCAAGATAATTTTAAAGAAAGTGCAAAAAGCCTTGTACTGTTATGGAATAACCTATACAGGATTATTTTTTCTGCCCCTATTTTGTCAGTTATTGTTTAGTTTGTATCCCTCCTTTCTTAAAAGCTCATCTAGTAACTGTCAATTTTGTTATCCCATAAATATCTAATTATTTATGGAATGTTACAAAGCTCCACCTTAATGATATTGTAGCAATGAGTTCCACAAATTAATCTTGAACTCTGTAAACAAATGTTTTCTTTAAATCAGTTTGAAACCTGATAATTTTCATTTACATTTAATATCCCATTGTTCTTATTTCCAAAAAGAAGCAAAAGTAGAACCTTCTATTTGCCTCCTCTTAAGAGTCATTATTTTACATTCCTCTATCTTTTCCTCTTTCATTCTTATTTTATGATTTCTGCAGCTCTCTGTTTTCACTCTCTTGTTATCTTCATTTACTGTTTGTACTGTATTAAAAAACTTGGGGAAAAAATTGACACAGGCAACCTAATTCGCCTACCTTGCTATAGTCCTACTATGACATGCTAAAGTTGAAGTGGAAGCTGCAAAAAGAGAAAAATTGCCATGACTCAACTGTTTATCTTTTCAAAGCCAGTAAAAGACGGTGCAGGTTAACTGTAAGGCCAGTTTGCAAAGAACACTGCATGGTATCTTCTCTCTAATTTAAAGTCTGAATCAGCGTGATCTCTGCAGCGCTGGGTGTCTGGGGCTCACTAATGGATTCCGTCAGTTCCTGATAATGAATGAGTCAGCATGGGACAAAAGACCCTAATTTAATGACCCAACAGTCTAACTTTTCTCTTCAGAATCTGCAAAGGGAAGCTACAGATGTTTATGGGAGATACTAATACAGGCTGACATCAGGGACTTTTTAGACTGTTCATTAGTCAGGTGAAATTCTATCCATTCAGGTTTATTATGGTCCACTAAAAACAAAAAGACATGATTTATATTTGTCAAAAGACAGCTTTCAAGCACCAAACAAAAGCAGGCTGATTTTAATTGAAGGCACTAGCTGGTGTTTTTGCAATTGGCACAGGATAAGATCTTACACTTGGCATTATTCTTTCACACTGTATAGCAGAGCTGTTTCCCGAAAAGCTGTCTTCCAGATTTCTGCAGAGGGTTCAATCTGGGGAAACCAGAAAACCACAGTACTATACAGGATCTCATGAGCATGTAGCAGTGATTGATGGCACTTAGTAAAATCTCACATATTTGCCATTATTCTCTCAGATGGACAGCTGGAATTAATGGTTACCTGGATGAAGAGTATGATAAAGCCCATTGGGAGGACACCACTCTACAAGTAAATTTCATTTTCAGAGGTGGGAGGCCTAGACAAGTAGTAAGGATGCACGATTTTAAGCACATTGAGAGAGGACCATCTTTTTGTTATGTTTGTAAAGCACCCGGCGCAACAGACTCCTGGTCCATGGCGTGGACTCCAAGTTGCTACCAGAATGAAAAAAAAAGTAAATAATTATAACAATTCTGCTATGGAAGAAACTTACCAAGATGGCTGGGAGAAAAGGAGTGTGAGAAGCACAGCAGGAGAGTAGATGGAAAATGCACATTGGGTAGGAAGGACTGGGAGTGGGTTTAGCAGAGTAACCAGACCTGTTTTTTGGGTGTTTGTAGGGTTTTGTTTTTCAGTTCCTTATCCTTAGATCTTTGAGACACGTGGCCACACTAAGCAGATTCAAACATTTTACTTGACTGTGAGGCTGACAGAAGATCAAAAGCACCACCCAGAAGAACCCACTCACATATAGCCTATGATATTTCTTACATTTTAATGCCAGAAAGGAATGTTCTGATCATCTATTCTGACCCCCTGTGAAACACAGTCCATAACCCCAAGTCAGACCTCTACAACAGATCATTAAGGACCTACAGCCTATTCTAAAAGATGATCCCTCACTCTCTCAAGCCTTGGGAGACAGACCTCTCCTCACCTACAGACAGCCCCTGAACCTTAAAGAGATACTCACTAGCTACCACAGACATAACAACAGAAACATTAAAGGAGGCACATACCCCTGCAACAAACCACGTTGCCAACTTTGCCCACATATCTGCAAAAAAGACACCATCATAGGACCTAATCAAGCCAGCTACGCCATCAAGGGCTCATTCACATGATTTATGCCCTCATTTGCCAGAAATGCACCCACTCCTTATACATTGGACAAACAGGATAATTCTGTGCAAAAGCATAAATGGGCATAAAACTGACATCAGAAATCACAACACGCAAAAACCAGTTGCTGAGCATTTCCATCTTCCTAATCATGCTATAGACGATTTTTTAACAACTCTGCTCAAGAAAGTCAATGGGACATCAAGACTTCAAAGAGAAACATTTGAATTAGAATTGATATGCACATTAGATTGTGTGAAAGCAAGATTAAATCGTGACTGTGGCTTCTTTTCCCATTATAGCAGGTGATTTAACCTCCTTTCTGTGCTGTTTCCCAATGTTTGAAGCTTAACAACTGCTCTGATTTGCTGTTACTATATGATCTGATCCCATGTCTTACATTCCCCTGCATTTATTTTCATCCCATTCTGTGAGTTCCCCCATCTTCAAAGCATCTGACAAAGTGGGATCTTCTCCCATGAGAGCTCATGTGATAAATAAATCTGTTAGTCTTTAGGTGCCGCAGGACTCCTTGATTCTTTTGCTGAACTAGACTAACACAGCTGCCCCCTTGGAATCCAACTTGTCTTTTATCTTGCCTACACAAACATTTAGTCTGCAACAAACAGGGACATAAATCTACTTTGCTCCAGCATGCCATACACTAAGGGTATCTTTACACTGCAACTAAAAATCAAAGATCGACATGTGCTCAGAGTGCAGGGCTGTTAATTGCAGTGTACTTAGAGGCCTGAGCTCTGAGATCTTCCCACCTTCTAGGCAGGGGTTAAAGTATATTGGCAAACTCCCAGAACCCTCCTGCTTTAGTGGGCCCCCCTCATGCTGGTACAGGCTCCCCTTGCACCAGTGCAGGCCCCCTTCATGCCAGTGTGGGCCCCCCTCATGCACCCCAGCTCCTGACCCCGAAACACCTGCCCCCTGCCCCAGCTCCTGGCCCCCACACACTTAACCCCCCTTTCCTGGCCACGATGGGGAGGGGCCCTGGCCTGGGTTGAGGCTTCAGCCTAGAGTCTGGTCTCAGTGAGCATACTCATAGGCTCTGAGAATGCTCAGGGAGACCAAGCTTTGGCCTAGAGCCTGGTCTCACTGAGCATGATGAGAGCTTCTGAGCATGCTCAGTGAAACCAGGCTGGGGGGGTAGAGTTTTTAGAACACCCTGCTCTGCCCAACGTTGCAGAGCACCATTCCTGGGCTTGCTATTTTTAGGGACTCAGTGTTCTGGTCCCTAAAAATAGAAAATGGAGCCAGAACAGTGTTCCAGGGCCTACTATCTTTAAATGGTGGGCCCCAGAATGCAGTGTTCCAGCTCTATCTTCCATTTTTAGAGGCCCCAGAATGTCGAGCCCCTAAAAATAGTGGGCTGTGGAATGGCATTCCACTGTGTTCTAGCTTACTTTAATCCCTGTGTCTATGGTTTTACAACCCAGCTTGCTGTCAACTAAGTGCTTGTTTAGGCAAGCCAGTGTGCCAGACTATATCTTCAGATTGATTAATCGAGCTGGAGCATATTTCTCTTGTTTAGATCAAACACACAGATTGAACAAGGTATTGAATCCAGAGTTCCCCTAACCTTGAAATTTCAGTCCAAATCCAAACGGAAGCTTCCTAGAGTTTGGAAAGCTTTGCTAACTTTAACAGCAGCTGTGAGTGGTCCATACCTCTGAAAATCAGGGACATTTTTATTTAGGTATCGCAACGCAATGTATCAACATTTTCAAATAAAAGTTTATCAGCCTGCTTTATTCCATGACAAATGTGAACATTTTGACATTTCATCCCTGATTTGAGATGAACTACTGTATCCCTTTCAGGAGTCTTATTTGTGTTGTGTCCCCAAATTGGACCTCACTTGAAAACTACTTGCTTAACAGAATCAGACATAAAAATATAAAAAAGTATCATAGCACATCATTATTGAAAAATTGTTTCCTTTCTCCTTTTTAACATATAATTGTAAAATACATTCCAGCTTGTAGTACATAAAACAGCATAAACAGGCTATTGTCTATAAGAAATTTTAGTTTTTACGGGCATCACAGGTGCTGTTGATGTAGCCTGCACTGTTATAAAAATAGGCAAATATCTAGGCTAGTTGACATACCCCCTGCAAGACCTCTGTATACCCTCCAGGGTATATATCCACCCTGGCTGAGAACCACTGCCACACAAGAAAGAAACTCCAAATCTCACTGAGTTCTATTCAGCGCTTTCAAAGGGAAATTTAATTACTAGGGGATTCAGCTCTGTGGAAAAGAAATCAGTGATACATGTACACATAACATGGACAGAAATAAGGGAGAGGTACAAATCCACACCAAATATATATCTGTATAGCTGGGTGGTCAGTAAAATATAGGTATCATAATAGGATACAGGTCAGTCTCTTTAAGAGCCAGAAGCCTGGGAGACCCTAGTCCTGTTCATTCATTAGGTGCAACTGAAGATTGGATGGGTGCTCCCTTTCAGGAGTCGAGTCAGTAGCAAAGGGGAGAGCAGAGGCAATAGGGATACCTCTAGGAGAGGCTGCCACTGTCAAATGGGAAATCAGGCAGTAGGAACGTTCTGGGGGAAAAGGGCCTCCAGAGAGAATATCCTGGGAAGCTGCACTCAGCTAAAGAGAAGGAAGAGGCCTGCCATAAACCCTGAAGTGAGGGACGGAGAACTGAAAGATGTAAAGGTGAGCAGCAGCTCATGATATACTGAGAAATGATTTTGCCTATGTTTGGCAAAAAAAAAAAAAAAATGTCTGGAAAGAGATGTCGCCATCACTGTAAGTCCTCCATGGCCTAGGGACATGCCAGCCTATAACAGTCACCCTCTCAGTGGTTCTACTTTTAGTAGGCTCTTAAAAATAATCCCTTTGATTTTCACCCTCTTGAAGAACCTGATCCAAACACTGCACTTGACTGCAGCAAGTTTTGGATAAAGGCCTAACTGCAAACAGTGCTAGTAGGAAAAAGATCAGTAAAATGTGATTCTTAATGTCAATTTAGCAAAGGATTCCACATAAGACACAAATTCTGCAGTCTTCTGTTCTGAGTTGGTGAGTTGATAACACATCAGGAAGTCAGTTCTCTTGGATAATTCCCTTGAGTTTTCCAGTGTCTTCTGAGAGGAACTAGGTGTCTTTTTCCTAGTCAGTTCTGCTTAAAAGCCATGTTGTCGTCTAATTTCTGCCCCACCAGTTGTGCTTCTTTTCCCAGAGATGCTAACCATACCGCCAATGCCTGTTTTGCAGCAGCCCATGCAATTGCCATCTGTGTTGCTGGCGCCTCTTCAAAAAATACTTAAAATATCTGTGGAGCTTATAAGGGTGTAAATGAAACATGACAAAACCTGTAATACAGCATAATATATGAATGCAGTAAGGGACCATCAACAAGTTCGTGTCTTTTATTTTTTCATTAAAAACACCAAGTGCTACACAAACTCCCTGGATAATTTTGGGTGAGCTGCCAGATTTTTGCTGGCTCTAACATCCTTTATCTACCTCAAAACACAATCATTCCTATATGGCACACTGGAAAGGCCATTCTGCATGAGACTCTTAGCTGTTCATGAGGATGTGATGCAAGTTTCTTTTTACTTTTTGGCAGGGGCAAAATGGTGCAAGTTGAATTGTTGCTATAGCTCAGTGATGGTGCCATTAGATAGCTTAGGTTTTTCTAGATTGGTGGAGTTGAATAGCAGAGTGGAGGTGGCTTAGCTGAGTTCCTTGGAAGGTGAAGATGGCACTTTCTTCTTCATATGTCCAATTCATTGCCAGCTGAAGTCAATGAAAAGACTCCCAATGATATCCATGGGCATTCAACCCCTTAGGGTGCCGTCCGTGGAGCAGCTGTGACATTATGCCCTCTCTTCCAGTCAGAAGCTGAAACCCATACAGTGAGAATTTTTTTGAATGGATAAGATGCCCAGAGTTGGAGGGAAAGATTAGATCCTAGGCCAATGGCTAGGGACTTCTCAGGATCTCATCTGCACTGGAATTTGTTTAATGGTAATACAGTAGAGAGAAAACAGTTGGGTCTCAAGCAGATCTATTGTCATGTTTTACTAAGAAAAATACAAACATTCAACAGACTACTTTGTCATATCCCTCAATTCCCAGAAAAGCCTCTATATACCTGGACAGCATTTTCCTTTAAGGCTGAATCCTGTTTTCTTTATCCCAGGCAACACTACCATCAAAGTCAAAGGCCACAATATTGAATGGAAATTTACTCAAGAAAAGGCTGACTCCAGGATTTGACTTTTAGAAAGCCAGTGCAAAAAAATCAGCATTTAGGACCAAGGGTTCAGAAAAAGACTTTTCCCCCCAAGTAAACTCCAATGCATGGTCTTACGTGGCTAATCAGTCCCAGGTTGGTCTCTGCACAGAGAATTTAATCTAGTACTAGCTGTAATCCATCAAAAATGATGGGGGAAAATCAAAACAGATGTGCCGGGGTGGTGAAAGGGGCCATGGGTAGCAGATGGGGGCAGAGAAGGGGTAGGTGGTGGCAGGAGGTGTGGAGCAGGGGCAGGAGCTGGAGGTGGTGAAGGGGGACATGGAGAGAAGATGAGGGCAGAGATGGGGTGGGTGGGGGCAGGAGGTAGGGGGCTGGGACATGAGGTCCAGCTCAGCTGCTCGGCTCCCTCCATGAGCCATGGAATCTTGCGCCAGCACTTTTCAGGGACATGCTGCCCCAGCAGCCCCACACTCCCATCAGCTGTCTGGCCAGCTTGGTTGCTCTCTAGAGCCACAGCAGGCAGCCAGCAGTGCTGTGGCTCAAAGCCGGGGAGGTTTTCAAAGCATGGAAGACTCGTCTCCAGTTTCCCCATAGCACTGCCTACCCTGTGCAGGTGCACAGGAGCCAGGCAGTCACTTGATACAGTTCACATCATGTATGAACATAGCAAATAAGGAGAGTTGATAGTTAATTCTCTTCTTGTTTACCTCTGTGTGAGCATGTAAAACCAACAGAATTATTCTGAGTTCACACCAATATAAGGGAGGTTAGAATCTGACACACAGACTGAGAACAGATAATGCAGGCTAGGGAGAAGAGAATCCTTAAAAGTCTGATTCAGCCCTAGACTACATTTGGGGGGTTTTCAGTGGCAGTCGACCACCAGTTACGCAAAGAACATAAAATTCCTTGCTTAACCGGTAGTGACCTTCTTAGCTGTCATTACACATTAGGGGAAAGCCAACCACAAATCACTTGTGGTCGGCTTTCCCCTGTGCCCCTTGGCTCCCAGGACTTCTGGGAGCAGTGTGGTGAGTTCACACCCACTGCAAACTGCTCCTGGAACACCAAACTGTCAGTGGCAATTTTGCTGCTGTCAGTGAAGCCATACCCTAAAGCTTCATTGTTTGAGAGATTAGGGTTGGTTTTATCAATATGGCCTGTGTTATACAGGAGGTCAGACAAGATGATCTGATGGTCCTTCCAGCTTTGGAATCTATGAAGCAAGAGACCTGAGCATGATTCCCACTCATGGAAGCTACCTTGCTGCCAACAACTCAAGCCCTGATGCTCCACCCTGAGATGCCTTTAGAAACAGAAGGCTACATCTTCAGGTTGTGTAAACCACCATGGTTACATTGAAGTCAACAGAGCTAAACTGATTCATAGCACATGTGGACCCAGCTCAGAGAATCACTGGTGAATGAAATTGAAAGGAAAACACAATTCTTAATACATCCAGTTTCATTTATCATTCAGGGTTAATTATTGAAATTTCCATGTGAATATTGGGCCAAAATGCCAAAGTGACTTTCCACCTGCATACAGTCTCTGACAGAGAACTGCCATCCACCAGGCTTCCTATTAAACATGTAACTCAACATGTTTATTAAAGGAAGACCAGGAAGTTGATTTAAATTTAACTTTATACAAATACTTTAGACTGGAATGTATTATTATTACCATTGTTATTTGCATTACATTAGTACAGGGGAGCTCTCATCAAGATCAGGGTCTAATTGTGCTAGGTACCATATCAAAACAATGAGGGCTCATCTTCACCGACAATGGCAAACTTGCCACCATCAGTTCAAACTTCCTCATCAGCTGATCAGGCCTATCAAGACCCATGCAGCTGATCAGGAAGTTCAATCCCTTAACAACTCCCCAGCAAAGGGGTAGCACTGAGTTGAAGCAAGTCTTCCTCCCTTCAACTCAGAGTAGTGGATGTGAGGAGAGTAGGGAAGCTGAATGCAGATATGCAAGTTATTTAAGGTAACTTGTGTATCCCCATCCAACCGTTGGCAAAAAGGACAGGCAGCATAGACCTGCCCTGAGACAGAAACTAAAAAACAAACTCAGAATAAAGTGTAGTGCATTAGATAGGGAAAGAACTCTGGATCTAATTCAGCATGAGACACCATCCACTCAGGAGTTAAAGTGTAATTTGGGGGGTCCCGGAACACTCCCATGCCGGTGGGCCCCACTCCCACACCAAAGGCCCCTCTGCAGACCCAAGCTTCTGCCCCCCCATGCCAGTGCCCCATCCCCTGCCCCCAATACCTCCCTCCGGCATGAGCCGGGCTGCCCCTGCACTCACCCATGGTGGCATGGCTGGTGAGGTGGAGGTGGTAGGCCTCAGGTCCGAGCAGCAGTGTGGTTGGGGCAGAAGCAGCAAGCTCCAGGTTAGGGGTGGAGTGTGGAAGGGGAGGGGTTTGGGGTGGGGCTTGCGCCCCTCAGCAATGCCCCTGGCCCCTGCCCCTGCCCTCCAGAACGCAGCGAAATGCCACTCTGGGGCCTGCTATTTTTTAGGGGCCCAGCGTTTGGGTCCCTAAAAATAAAACATGGAACCGGAACACTCCGTTGCAGGGCCTGCTATTTTTAAATGGTTGGCCCGCGAACGGAGCATTCCAGCTCCATGTTCTATTTTTAGGGGCCCCAGAACACTGAGCCCCTAAAATAGTGGGCCTTGAAACGATTGTCCAGGGCATTCTGGCTTACTTTAAACCCTGCATCCACTGCAGTTTGGCCCTGTACGCAGGCTTTGCATAATGACTCTTTAATAATTTAACTCAGTTGCTGCTTTATAAAATAGCAAACAAACAAAATGACCAGATGAACAAGAGAATGACTGTTAAAAGATGAAAACCAAAACACTCCAGCAGCATTCTGCTCAAAACTCATCTTATTTAACTACATTCTCTCCTCCATAGACTTCAACCTCCGTTTTAATTAAGATCAAGTCAGGGAACAAAAGAAACTAACAGTCACAATGACTCTTTCTTCTGCAAAAAGTTTGTCTTAGTCTTTGAACTCTCTTCATTTGTGGGATGTTGGCCTGGTTCTCTGTTGGTCATGTGTTATATTTGTATTGTTGTTTTGTTTCCACTGAAATAGCAGAGGAAACCTTTTCAAGATGCTCATCAGTTTAGTCTTTTCAATCCCATTTCTTCATCCTGTAAGTGCTTGTTACCAGGCACAGTGCTAGTCCCTGTGTAGATGTCAGGCAAAAGGAGGACATGTCCTCCTTTTTACCTTCACGGCCTCTGTCCAGCAGGCATTTTAAAATACATGGTTTTGTCTGGCTTTTTACTTACAGGGGTTAAAGTATGCTGGAACACCCCGGAACACCCTATTTTTAGGGGGAAGTGTTGCTGGGCCCCGTAAAAATGGAAGAATATTACGTTAATACTACATTTTCTCCATGTGTCTTCCCATGTCCTCCTTTTCGTACTTCCCTGTCCTTTCCAGGCTTTGGTGCCTGGTAACCCTACTTGAAACACTCACAGGAATGACTGGTGATAAATATTTGCTGGACTGAACCCAGCTTTAATAACAAGATATGGGTGAACCTCTCAGAGTTTGAGGCTTTGAAAAACTTGCATGTTACTTTTGTTCTTGCTATCTGAGTTTGCAAACTTGTATGTTCGTGTACCCACAGTCAGTTCAACACTCTAGGCAGATCTCCATCTGGTGTAAATCATTCAGTAATCTTGTTCTATTTGATGCCTGGCTCTCAGGTTTTAGAGTTCATAGGATTTTTTTTACCTGGGTTAGGAATAGAATGCAAGAATCTTCCTCAAGCTAGACAGTGTTAAGTTGATACACCATAGATGCTAGGTGGAATCCTGGAATTTTGCCATGGACTGCAATGGATCCAGGATTTTAACCAATATAACAAATAAGGAGCCCTGTGGCACTTTTAAAGGCTAGCAGATTTATTTATTGCATGAGCTTTCATGGGAGAAAATCCCACTTTGTCAGATGCTTTGAAGATCAGGAAAATTACAGAACAGGGCGGGAATAAATGCAGGGAACTGTAAGTCATGGGAGTATGCTTTATTTTTCCTCATTTGAGTTTTTCCCTCTCTCCATGTCTGCTTATTTTCTTGTGGTTTTATCATATTTTTTTCCCTCTTGCCCCACACTTTGCTTGGCTTTTAACCATTTCTCACCCCTGCACCCTCCTGCTTTTCCCTGAATGAAACATGAACCCCATATTTTTTAGCTGAACTTTCAAACCTCATCGCATTTAGTCTCTGATCATACTTCTATTGAAATAAGTGAAAACACTTAATTTTTTAATTCAGCAGGGACTGAATCAAGCTTCTATACATTTCTGAAACACATACAATGGAATAATACTGGTGCAAAAGCAGTGCAAGTAAAATCAGAATCATGCTCTCTATGCATGAGTATGTTTGACAGCAAAGAAGTCCATCTGTCCCTCTTAAAAAAACCTGTATACATGACCTTCATCAAGTATTCTGAACTCTGCATAGGAAGTCTTCTTCAAAGTCCTGTTTTAAGAGTGGTGCAAAGTGGTAAAACAGGAGAGTTAATGCAGCTGCTCCCTGAAAATCTGATTGCTCAGACTTAAGATAAGTGTGATATGCCCCTTCATTGTTCACCATCTACAGTGGTGACTTTGCACTACTGTTCTTGAAACTGTGTCAGTACAGGTACCTCCACTTCAGGCTTTTAAAAAGCATCCGTACAAAATGATCAGGGGTGGATTAACAATAAGAATAAAATAAGAGAATCACCATTGTTGATTGGCATCAATCTTGTATATAATAAGAGGTGGTCCTTGCTACCGAGCCCAGAGAGAAAGCAAGCATCTTCATTCCTACATTACAGATGAAGAACAGAGACACAGAGAAATTAAATGACTTGTCCAAGGTCACACAGGAAGTCTATGGCAGAGTCAGGAATCTAGTCCAGATCACCTGAGCCCAAGGTCAGTGATACAAATGCTAAATCATTTATTTATAAAAGAGTAAATCTGGTGAGACCAACAATGGGGCTTGGGACCATTGCTATCACTCAGACAGGCAGAATACCAAATTCCTTAATCCTCTCCAAAAAGTATTTTTAGTGCAGAAGCTCTACAAAGCCTATTTCACTGAGATCATACTCTTTATTCCCAGCCTTGGAAGACACTATTATGCTGCTTCTTTAAAATGTGTGAAATAAACCATTGTCCTAGATGTGGAAGTAGAATAAAATGAGGGAAATAATATTTTCTCATAGGATTTAATTGAAATCCAGATGGCAGTGAATTGGTAACCTCTATATTCCTGCATTAGGAAGAGTAATTGCCCTAGTTGATCTGTGTTGTCAAAAGACCTTGAGGATTCCTAAGGTCAATTCTGTTCTTTCCATCAAAGCTTCAGTTAAAATGTTGATTTTCTTTTTCGGCTTCCCTACTACTGACTAGAAAATGCTGTATTTTCTGAAAGTTTTCATTACAGCCAGGTTTTTCAAGTGACTGTTTTTTTTCCCCTTTGCAACTTCATGTTTTTCATCATACACCCAACACTTTACTAGATAAGGTAGGCAGAATTCTGCTCTCATTCCCAGCAGTATAAATCTGAAGTAATTGCATTGCTTCAGTGAAGTCACTCCTGTTTTAGGCCAGTGTACAGCAAAAGCAAATTTCAGGATTTGGTCTGCTATTTTCTTGACTACAACAGTTTATTGATTGTTACTTTTCTAGTGCAATAGCACATTAGTAGCAATAGCAATCACCAAAGATAGCTAGCACTGCCTCTGTTGAATGTAAGATCACTGGGTCTTACAGAAGGAGAAACTGCCTGAACAACAAAATAAAAGAAACAAACAAGATTCAATCTATTTTTGTAAACTACTATCCTGATCAACTAACTATATCGGGCGTAAAATGGAGCTGCAGAGAACTGCATCAGTCCAATAACATTTACCTTTGTTGCATGAGAAAACACGGACAGCTGTATGAACATTTATATTGTTCCTTTTCATGGGGATTTGGGGCTTGTCAAGCCAGGTACTGAGTGTTTTCTGCAAGTTGTTAATAAATAATAATACCCAGCTCTTATGCAGCACTTTTCAGCAGTAGATCTCAAAAGGGGTCAGGATCATAAGCCAGGTGCCCTTCACTACCACTGACCTTACCATAAACATGTAGGATTTGAGTCTTACTCTAGTTACACCAGTGCAAATTGGGAATAAATTCTTTGACATTAGCTGAGTTACATGGTTTTAAGAGAGCAACGTTAACACCAATCACTAGATGGTGCTATTGCAGAAGGTCTTGTTAGTTCTGTTTTTCTGCTTACACAACAGTTATTTGCTGGAGAAAATGCCTGTTGTCAGTTGTGGTGCAGGTTTTTTCAAGTACTGAGTATGTCACTTGTAAAGTCTGTTATCCTTCCCCCACCCCAATGTCTTGTCTACACACAAACTTTGTTAAACTGGTTTAGTTCATCCTGTGTAAATCCCTGTTTGGACATTTTTTTTTCGGTTTAGCTCAAAACTTAAAAATTTCTATATTTATAGATTTAAGGATCGCTATGATCCTCTAGTCTGATCAGTTTAATCATCTGCTGATCTAGTTCAATTCCCTTAAACTAAATGCAAAGAAACATGATCTAAACTGAAGAAGGAGGGTTTACATAACCTTCTTCACTGGTTTAACCAAATCAGTGTAATATTACACCTTAGGTTATACTGCTGCAGATAGATAAGCCCTGAGTCTCTCTCTCTCTCTGAATAATTCTGAAAGCACATCTACACTGCAGTTAGAAGTGTGATTGTATCATGGAATTGGAGAGCTGCTCTAGCTTTAGTCTGGCATGTTTAAAAATAGCAGTGAAGACTCCATGAACCGGAAGTAGCTGCACAGGCTTCAGCTTAGATAAAGAATGTATGTATGTATGCAGGGGTATAGGGTAGGCTCATACAGCCCACTTATTTTTAGCCATGCCCGGTATATTAAAGGTAGTTTGGATTTACCTACCTAACTGTAATCACAGCTTCTACTGCAGTGCAGACATGCCCTTAGTAATAACCACATGCCCATGAATGAGATCATATTGTGAAGCCATGTATGTACAGAAGCAGTGTAAGAAAGGAGAAACTCTCCAAGATTATGGAATCTTGTGACATTCGGTCACCCGAGTTCAACACAACCTCTAGTAAGCTTGGCACTGAACTGGGAAACATCGTTTGCTGGTATATCAAATAGCTTTTCCTCACAGAGCTGCAAGACAACTGGGAGGAGTTATGTGAGCCATGTTTACATCTTGCTGTAATCAATTTGTCCATTACCTGTTCCAGAAAAAAATTAACAAAACTGAGGCCCCATCTTGCAAAGACTCCTAGCCTAACAGAATTGTATTACAATTTTGCAGATGCCCAGTTCTTCACGCTGCTAAATTTCCAAAAGAAAAATGTATATTTGCTACACGACCAAATGCTGGACAGCTCATGAGGAATGAGCTGTTTATGGATAATCTTATTTTAAAAGGTTAAATGCTTGTGAGTCTACACTCACTGAAATTGCAAATTACAAACATCATTAGTTTGGGAAATGGGGGAGAAGAGTAACATGAGGGCAGGGCCAGATTTGATATTCTGGCATGGTATGAATGCACAGATTGAAGAACAGATTCACCAATCCAATGTTAGAAAAGGAAAACTAAATCCTTCCCTCTTCTCCAGGAAGGAGAGTGGGAAAGTCAGCGCACACGCAGAATTTTAATGGAACAAAAACAAGGAGTCCTGTGGCCCTTAAAGACTAACAAAAATGTTTATTGCATGAGCTTTTGTGGGAGAAACTCCCACTTTGTCAGATTCTTTGAATTTTAATGGTTAGTGGTACCCTAGCACTCCCAAAACCAAGTTAGGATTGTAAAGTGTGTAGTTTACTGGCCTGATCCTGTAGGAAGTGCAGCATATCCTGAGAAGATCAGTACTTCCTCCAATCATATTGAAAGCAGTGGGAATCAAGACTTAAGATGAGTTCAACATCTTGGAAAGCAAGGCTGTTTTGGTAGAAGGTCAAAATGACCATTAGCATTTGCTTCATTATTATAAAGGGGTCTGTTAACATTTTGATCGTGTTTCGTGTTAATACATCATAACCCCATGAATGCAGAATGCAGAAATCTAGGACACTATCCAGTTGCCCTTATGCAGTAGATAACCTCATCCAGCTCAGCTGAGGATAATGGGAAGTTTGCCTAAGTACGTACAGTTGCATTGAGCCAGTAAACCCAATATGTGATATTTTGTACACAAAAATCTAAGGAAAAGGCTGGCATCAAAATGGACTCATCATAATGATGCTGAGATTGTCTGCTGCAATAACTGACATGATGTGAACTTGTCTTTGAGTTCTGGACACAGCAGCCCCCAAACTCAAAGTGCAATAACCATAAAAAGTGTCTATAGATTTGACAAAGCCATGTAAGAAGTACATTTCTCATCAAAACAATAGAATCATAGAATCATAGGGTTGGAAGGGACCCCACAAGGTCATCTAGTCCAACCCCCTGCCAAAAAAAGCAGGACCACTCCCATTAGATCATCCCAGTCAGTGTTTTGTCCAGCTGGGACTTGAACACCTCCAGAGATGGAGATTCCACCACCTCCCTAGGCAACTTATTCCAATGCTTCACCACTCGCCTAGTAAGGAAGTTTTTCCTAATATCCAGCCTGGACCGCCCCAGCTGTAACTTGAAACCATTGCTTCTCGTTCTGCCCTCTGTTACTACCGAGAACAGTCGAGCTCCCTCCTCCTTGGAGCAACCCTTCAAGTAGTTGAAGGTTGCTATCAAATCCCCCCTCAGTCTTCTCTTCTGCAGGCTAAATAAGCCTAGTTCCTTCAGTCTCTCTTCATAGGGCTTGTGCTCCAGCCCTTTGATCATTTTTGTTGCCCTCCTCTGGACTCTCTCTAATTTGTCCATGTCCTTTTTGTAGTGGGGAGCCCAAAACTGGACACAGTATTCCAGATGTGGCCTCACTAGTGCAGAATAGAGGGGAATGATCACATCCCTTGATCTGTTGGTAACACTTCTTCTGATGCAGCCCAGTATGCCATTGGCCTTTTTGGCAGCAAGAGCACACTGCTGACTCATATCCAGATTCCATTCATAATTTGGAGCGTACAGAAGTTTGCGTAGGAAGCTTGAGAACCATGGCAAATCTTTTGTCAAAACTGAACTGATATTTGGTTTTGTAATTAAAATTTTAAACAGGTGATTTTTGCCTGCTTTTGGATTTTTTGAGAAAGTTTTGTCACCTCTTCGGAAACATAGTTTGGCATTGGGATGACTTACCTCTCCTTTCCTTAGGTCTCCTGTATACACTGCTGTAATTTTACTGATGTTTGTTGACCCTGATTTAGAAAAGCACTTAAGCACTTGTTTTTATTTTAAGCCAACAAAGACAAACATCAACTTAAGCATTTGGTGGATTGGAAGATTGTGGACCCATCCATGACTGACAATGTCGCAAATGAAAGGAGAAGCCACCTGATATTTCCATATATTAGAATTATCATCAATTCGGGGTTACACTGCTAAGTCACTTTACTAGTCTGCAGAGTCTATCATTTGTTGTTTTTACAGCTGGAGGTCACTGCCCATGTTTGCAGTCAAGCATTAACAACAAGGCAGCCATTAGTTCTTATAACTAAGCCCTCAGAACATTTGCTAGATTATCATGCAGTGCTATCCAGAAAAACAAGCACAAATTAGAACTTGTCAGATCAAACAAAAACATGTTTGTGATGCATCATCACTGATTTTTAAATGTGCCTTTTTGCTTACTAATTTACAAAATTTGCTATGTCATCAGTCTTGACTGTGACTTAACAGGGCTAAGTGAGGGTTCAGCACCCTTTCAGGTACACAAATGCACAGTGCTATTTATTTGCTATAATGAACCCATAACACAGGCCTCTTCCATGGTTTAAGGGTAAAAAAAATACAGATTATACACTTAGATTATCCTACACGTACTTTGCTATACAAACTCACTGTGCATCTGTAGCCCTGTCACTATGTTAAACCTCAGCAAACGTTTGACATGTTAATATCAGCAAACGGATTCTAGAAGTTCAGTTTCACATCTTATTAAGTCAGAAGGGACTGTCAGACTTTGTGTGAATGGTGTAACTGTTAGAAGCCCTTAATCTTCACTTCTTGAATTTCCACATTTGAAAGCAGGTGTTATTTTACAACAACTTGCAAATTTATTCATTGAGATAAAATTCACCAACAACCTAAAGGTTTTTATGGTAGAAAAAAATGGGCTCATCTTGTCATGGATAAATGGATGGATTTTGTCATTTTCATGGAAATAGTAAGTTATTTTTTCTATTACAATAGCTCTTGAAGGATTCAGCCAAGCTTATTATGTACTGTACCTACACAGTGAGACACAGCACCTTTCTTGAATAGCTTTCAGTCAAAAGAGACAAGACAGATCAAGGGTGGGGGGAGCTCAGTGGTACAAAGAGAAGTAACTTTTTCATGGTCCTACAGACTCTTAGAGATTGAGCTGGGACTAGAACCTATAGGTCCTTGGTCCCAGTCTATTGCCATATCTACTACATCATCATGCTGCCATCCCAAATGTATAGAAATGCATGGAAGGTGACCTTATCTAGAAAAACCACTTTAAAAAAACAAAACAAAACAAGGAAAACAAACACAAACTATACAATCAGGTTATCTGTTGCATGACCTTACACTCAGCATAGTGGGAGAGAGCGAAGAGGTCATTTTTCAGTTTCCCTGACCCGAGGGTGCCTGAACCTAAATAATTCCTGACATAAATTTGAGCAGCTCAGGTGTGCGCTAAGCTAAGCAAAGCTGATTAGAAAGGTCCAGCCAAGTTCTTCCCTGACCTGCACACGAGGGAGGGAAAAGCTGATGAAATAATCCAGCATAGATGTCCTAATGCTACCTGAGGATGACCCCAAAACATCTTTATAGGGTCCTGTGTAGTGATATGCTTGTAGAAGGTTGTGAATTTAGAGACACTCCCTAGCATGGGGCAGTGTTGTGTAAATTGGGAGACGTGTCCCAGAGAAGATTTAACATGGCTGCTCCTAGGTGCACACACCTGGATACCCGTCTGTATGATTAAAATTCTATTCCTTTCTCATTCAGTAGTACCGTCTTTAATGAACCCTCAGGATCATTACATGGTGTCAGAAGATGGGGAATGAGGTTGGAAACTAAAAAGACGAGGAGGAAAATTCCTGCATTTGCACCTGAAAACAGCAAAACATCAGGGATCTCTGAAAACAAAGAAAGCCTTCAGCAAGTAAGTGTAAGCTCTAAACATGGATGTTTTACAGGCTCCCTCACTTCTCCAAATGTCTGGTAATGTTGCAGAAAACTGGCTAAAGTTTAAGCAGCGATTTCTGTTGTATTTTGTCTGCCATTGGAGTGCAGAACAAAGATGAAAACCAGAAATCATCTATATTTTTGCATGTTGTTGGGGAGGAGGCACTGGATGTATATATTAACTTTGAATTTCAAGATGGTGACAGAATGAATTTAAACACTATACTGACTAAGTTTGAGGAATATTGCTTGCCAAAAATGAATGTGACTTTTGAGAGGCACAGATTTTTTACATGCATGCAAAAAATGGATAACACCATAGACCACTATGTTACAGAATTAAGGAAACTCAGTAAAAGCTGTCACTTTGGTGGCTTGGCAGAGTCTCTGATCAAAGACAGACTCATTTGTGGCATTACAGACAATGTGTTAAGAGAAAGACTGCTCAGAGAAGGAGAGATCTCTTTGAATGAAATCCTTAGGGCCACTGAAATGGTAAAAACACAAGAGCTGAATTCACCAGAAGGGACAGTGCATGCACTTAGACAAACAACATGTAGCCTGAGTGGTTCAAATCACAATGTGGAACCAAACCCTGCTATCAGGAAGACTGAGTCCAGACAGTCTTGTGGCAAGTGTGGATCACGGCATGGTCCCAAACATTGTTTTGCCTATGGGAAACTCTGTCATAAGTGTGGGAAGCTTAATCATTTTGCAAACTGCTGCAGATCCCAAAGGCGCAAAAATCAAGTGCATTTAGTTACTGACAGTGAGACTGAGGAGTGCTTTGTAGATGTACTGGGATCAAGCAAACCTAGTGAGAGGGACTGGATACTGCCTCTGTCAGTGAATGGAACAGTCAATCCACTGAAACTAGACACAGGAGCTCAGGTTAACATTCTGTCTACAGGAGATTATTAGAGACTGAGAATAAGACCCAAGCTGGGACCAACAAACATAAAAGTAACTGGGTATTGTGGAACAAATATACCTGTGCAGGGATGCTGCTTCGCTAGCGTTAACCATAAGAACACTGTGTACAGGCTGCCTTTCATTGTAGTGCCACAGGAGGTGACACCAATTTTGGGCCTAGCCGCCTGTGAGAAACTGAATCTGGTAAAAAGGGTGCTCTCACTACAAGATTGGGCTGCATCTGGCTATGAGGCACTCCTTGAAGAATATCAGGATCTGTTTCAGGGATTGGGTTGCTTGCAAGGTGAACATACAATCTGCATAAACAAGCAAATCCCTCCAGTTATTTATCCATGTAGAAAGGTGCCATTTGCACTCCGTGATAAACTCAAGGCTGAGCTTGAAAGGATGGAAGCAATGCAAGTAATACAAAAAATAGAGGAGCCAATGGAATGGGTGAGCTCCCTGGTCATAGTGCAAAAAAGTAATGGCCAGCTACGCATATGCTTAGATCCCAGAGACCTCAACAGAGGTATACAAAGAGAACATTTCAAACTACCAACTAGAGAAGAGATTATGGCTCAGTTTGCAAATGCTCAATATTTCAGTAAATTGGATGCATTCTCTGGATCTTGGCAGCTAAAATTAACAGAGGAAAGCTCAAAATTATGCACATTTAATACTCCTTTCAGAAGATACAGATTTTTATGCTTACCCTTCGGTATAGCTTCAGCACCAGAGGTGTATCACAAAGCTGTACACATGATTTATGAACATATTAGCGGTGTGGACACCTCCATGAATGACATCATCATTTGGGGCTATACAAAAGAGGAGCACATGTTGGATGCAACTAGAGCTGCAAACCTCAAACTAAATAAGGACAAATGTCTGTTAGGAGTTAGAGAACTGACTTTTATAGGGGACATTGTTTCCCATGAAGGTGTAAAACCAGATAAGAGGAAGACTTCAGCCATTGAAATGATGCCATGTCCCCAGTCATAGAAAGATGTCCAACGGTTCCTGGGAATGGTTAACTATCTTGGAAAATTCATACCCAATCTTTCTGCCAAGGCGGCACCATTGAGACAACTTCTACAGGACAAAAATGAATGGTGCTGGGATGCTGCACAGGAGGAATCATGGAGAAGTTTAAAACAAGACTTGATACAGGAACCAGTATTGAATTTGTTTGCTCCAGAGAAGCCCATTAAAATTTCAGTGGATGCATCACAGTCTGGGTTGGGTGCTGTGATTTTACAAAACCATGAAGATTGCTGGCAACCTGTGGCAAATGCATCCAAATCACTGACTGATGCAGAGACTAGATATGCACAGATTGAGAAGGAGCTTTTAGGAATCTTGTTTGCCTGTGAGAGATTCAATCAATATATTTATGGACAGAGAGTGGAAGTTGAAACAGATCACAAGCCCTTGATTGCATTATTTAACAAACCACTAAATACTGCACCTTAAGGAGTCAAAGAATGATGATCAAATTGCAGAAATACAATTTATTGGTGACCTACACACCAGGCAAATTTATGTTCACAGCAGTTGCACTTTCCACAGCAGTAGCACCCATGGTACCTGAGAAGACACTGGAAACAGAAGTGCAAGCCTATGTAGATATGATTGTGAGTGCAAATCCCATAACTAACAGAAGACTGCAACACATAAGAGAAGAGACTGAGAAAGATGAATCGTTGGGACTCCTCAAAGAAGTGATAATTAAAGGATGGCCTGAAATAATAAGCAGTTGGTCTCTAAGTATAAGAGACTATTGGAACTACAGACATGAACTGACTGTGGTAGATGGGGTGATTATCAAAGGTGGTAAGGTTGTAATTCCATGGAGCCTCCAAAAAGAAATGTTACAGAAGGTTCGTGAAGGTCACTTAGGAATTGAGAAGTGCAAAGAACAAGCATGAGAGGTCATGTATTGACTGTGGATCAATCACGACATTACCAATGTGGTAAAAAACTGCTTTTCATGCTTGAAATACAGGCCCTGCCAACAAGCACAGACACTGAGACCCCATCCTGTTCCACAGAGACCTTATGAGAAGGTAAGTGTGGATTTATTTACCTGGCGTTCCAAGGATTATTTAATAGTCACTGATTATTACCCTTTATATCCAGAAATGTGCACACTGAACAGTAGTAATAGTAATTCAGTGATCACTGGCATGAAAGGAATTTTCTCCAGACATGGAATTCCTGATGAGGTCTTCAGCGACAATGGGCCACAATTTTCAAGTGCAGAATTCAAGCAATTTGCCTCAGATTGGAATTTTCATCATGAAACCTCCAGTTCAAATTATCCCCAATCAAATGGACTGGTGGAAAGGTCTATACAGACAGTAAAGAACCTGATGAAAAAGACTTTTGAAAGTGGAGGTGATCTGTATACAGCATTGCTGGTCTACCGAAGTACACCCCTGGAGAAAGGCTTTTCTCCAGTTCAGCTGTTACTGGGAAGAAGGATCAGATCTAATTTACCTATTAGTGATAAATTGCTGCAATCTAAGAACAATGCTAACATTTGGAAGATGAAACAAAACCAGAAGTGGAAGCAGAAATATTATTTTGATAGAAGGGCTCATGATCTTCCATCCGTTAACCCAGGCGATAGAATATGCCTGAGGAATCACTCCTCTCATACCTGGGGACAAAGAGGTACTATTAAAAAACAGCTGCATCCATGGTCTTATGTGGTCCACACATATCAAGGGGACACATTTCAGTGTAATCAACGGGATCTACAACTTATTCCAGAAAGTTCCAACACCGTGAAAGTTGAGGTAGATTCTGGCATGCCTCCCCTGACTGATCCAATATTTTCAACACATGGTAATGAAACCATCAGGAAACAAGAGAATTCAGACCTGAACGAAGGACCAGTACTGAGAAGATCTAGTCGAGTCATCAAACTTTCAGAAAGGCTCATAGGGTATGTTCACACACACTTCTTATTTCAAAACAACAGAGGCTGTTTCGAAATAAGAACTGCCATGGCCACATGATGCACGGCCATTTCGAAACAAGCAAACCATTTGTTTCAAAATGGCTGCCGTTCTTTTGGAATGGCTAAAACCTCGTTTGGTTTCAAAACAGCCCTGTGCAGACAAGTTGTTTTGGAACAAAGTGTTCTGAAACAACATTTGACCTCCCTGGCCAGGGTGCTGAGGGGTGTCTGCTGGCCGGCGGAGGGGACTGCAGGCACCCGCAGGGTGCAGTGCAGAGGGGCGCTGCACCCCGCGGGTGTCTGCAGGGGACAGCGGACTCCCATGGGGTGCAGCGCCTGGCTGCGCTGCACCCCGCGGGTGCCTATACAGGGCTGCAGGCACCCGCGGGGTGAGGCGCAGCCCCGCGCCCCACCCCGGGGGTGCCTGCAGCCCTCTGCAGGCACCCTGTGGGTGCCTGCAATCCCCTCCCCAAGCAAAATAGCAGCTCCACACTGTGGACCTGCTATTTTGCTCCCTAATTTTGAGGACACCGTTTTTGTCCTTCGAAATAAGGTGTTTTGAAATAGTTATTTTGAAACAGCTTGTTTCGAAACATCGTGTTTCGAAACAAGCTCTCCCTGTATGAACATAGCCATAGAGAATTGCTAGGATATGTAAGGGAAGTGGGTGGTAAAGACTCACTTGAGAGTGATGTGCTAGTAACCTTTCCTCCCTAGGTAGTTCATATCCTGGGTTTATGGACTGTTCTTCTGCATGTTGTTTTTTTTTAGATAGCTGTTATGTGTTGTTAGATGTTAGTGCTTGTATTATTAGCTAGCGTTTATATGTATCTAACTGTTTACTTCTTTTCCTTAGAGGGGAAGATGTAGTGATATGCTTGTAGACGGTTGTGAATTTAGAGACACTCCCTAGCATGGGCCAGTGTTGTGTAAATTGGGAGACGTGCCCCAGAGAAGATTTAACATGGCTGCTCCCAGGTACACACCTGGATACCTGTCTGTATGATTAAAGTTCTATTCCTTTCTCATTCAGTAGTACCGTCTTTAATGAACCCTCAAGATCATTACATCCTGCTTAAAGGCCATTTGTGCCATTGTAATGGACTTTAACAGAGGCCGCTAATCTGGCCCACAAAGAGCAACCAACACAGGATACTTTCTCAGGTTTGCCATTTCTGTAAATTGTTTTCCTGGATGCCATTGTTTCCCCATCCCCCCCATCCTTTTTTAAAATCAAACAACCCAATCCATTAGTCTGAAAAATATTTAAAAATAAAGGCCAAATTAAGATAGTACTAACCTGGTCTGCTAGAGGTGCCAAAACAAGAGAGTTCCTTAGCCTAAATATTATAGTATATAGATTGTGATTTTCCCATTGCTGCAGAGAACCAACACAAAATCTCTATAACAGTTCTGGACAATATCTTTCTGTAGACTGCCCAGAGATGAACCCACACCAGAGCTCCAAAGTTCAGGTATATTTGAAATCCAAATTGGCATCAGAACTGGAATATTTTGCAGATGTTTATGGTGATTAAACCAAGTCACTGGTTTGATCAGTCCTGAATTGCGTGAAATCTGGTACCTGGAGGTGCTGGGTAAAATTTAACACTTTGAGCCTTTCTGTAATTCACAGACCCAGGGCTGGGTCTCAGGTAGCTGCTGCTGCAGTGATTTCTGCTCAAATAGCTCCACTGAAATTAATGGCACTAGTCACAGAGTAAGATAATGAGCAACATGAAGAAGATAGGCAGACTCAAGCCCCAAGCAGCAGCCAAGATCTTGGCCATCCTCTCCAATTAAAATTACATGTAGTGTTGTTTAGCTTTTTCCTCATGAGTGGACATGAATGTGATCCCATACTACAAATCTGAACACTCAGCCTTTGAAGATAACAGATGATATGGGTAATTTGGAATCCAGACTCAAAACTGGATCTGAATCTTGCACCTGGGGTCCAGAGATATAATGGTCTAATCCAAATACATTAGAATAAAGGAGGGGTCCAAATCCAGGCACAGAGTTGAATTCTGAGCTCACTCCCAATCTCTCGTATAACACAGGTGTTGTTTTAATACTATTTGAATAAACAGAACAAGGGGAAAATGATATTGCTGATCAGTCAATCTTATGGACAGCAAGTGACCTGTCTTTCAGCTCTCACATTTGTAAATAATTTACTTCCACCCACCTGTGCCCTGAATAACAACCTGCTGTCTGAAATCACTGACCCTGTCTTGGAACAACCTCTGCAAAACCAATTACCTGGAATTCTCTCTCACCTGTTGGGAACATGTCTAGGAAAAAGTGGTTCCAAGACAGATCTGATCCTTATAGGAAAGAGGCATAAGGAAGAAAGAAGGAAAGAAAGCATCCCTTCAGATGACAGTGTTTGAATTTCTGCACTACGACTGATTGGATTTATTTGCCTTCTTGGACAGGGTCAGTAGGAGTCTATAGCTCAGAAGGGCTGCAAAGCTCTTCTTTAAAATAAATGTGAGGGAGGGGAACTTTTACAGCTCACTTGAAAAGGAAAAGCATACCACACAGATCATGGCTGCTGATTTTGACACAGTACAACATATTGTGGGTGTCATTACTTCCCTTCAATGTTCGGTGCACAAAAGCAAAGGTTATTTCCACCCATTCATGCCCCCTCTCCTGTCCTTCCCCTCCCTCACAAAATACAATACAGAAAAAACAAATCTCTCTGATATTTACAAATACAAGCTCCTGTACTCTGGTCTGAGTCACTAGGACCCTGGAGATCTCCCAGCTTGGCAGCTGCAAAGACTGGTGAGCAGTGAGCATGTGCAGACAGGATATGATCTCTTGCTGCTTGGTTAGTTACTGCTATAAACAGCTGGAGGTATTGAAGTGCGGAGCTTAGATACAGGCAGAGCACTGAGGGGGTACTCAGGAGGATTACAGCTCTCTATACTGAAATCTGGGAGACAGAAGAAGGATTAGTGGGGAAGGGGAAAGAGAGCAGATATATCAGCTTTTCAGATATGCATTACAGCTTTTTCTAATATTTCTCTGGATTGTCTGAGACTTTGCCTCACCATTAATAGGAGTTCCTTGACCACGAAAGAAAGGTGAGTTTTTCTTCTTCTGTTATCTAATATAGTGACATTATTGTCTTCTGCAAGCTATTCATCTATCAGCCTTCATACAAATAATAACCAGCCAACTTTTTTGCAGATATCGGGCCATTAACATACCTTAAAGACCAAATGACTTTTTGATTTATTAAATTTATCCATGCCATCTCAGGCATGCAGGGCTTAACTGCATTGTTTGTGAATACTGCAGTTTGCTGCCAAGATGCTCTTCTCAGGGCAGCTAGGAAATATTATACTTTAAAAGTAGGGATGAATAATACGTATGAGTGTGTTTGTATGTGCTTTATAGCATGGCAAGGCAAATTAGGAAGCACTGTTTCTTTAAGCAGTTTCAGAAGCCCCACTATACGGTATAAATAAAATCTAATAATTTTGGGGACGTGACTCTTGCAATACTTTGGATGTTTAGGGTTTTGTCAATTCTGTGTATTTTACTGCACAGCGAAACAGTTCTCATGTTTAGCTTCTGTGGAATGATGCTAATCAATACATGATACATTTTCTACAACAGTCTTTTGGAAAACTTCAGCTTACAGCAACTGAACCATATTGTGTTTGTTATATATTGCAAATAAAGCATCATTTGCTATCTTCATTTGAGTGTCTAACAAAGAGATGTATATTATACTGATGTTATTTATGATGTGCTAAATGACTTTTCAGCCTCCAGATGTCTGTTTGAAGCTATGTCTTTGTCTGTTGTTTTTAAAGCTATGGGACAGGTTACATGTACTCTGTGTGTCTTTAACATACACATCACACTGTAGACACAGCACATATGTACATGCAGGTCTGAATTTATTCCACAATTGTGTGGATTCATTCTACTCAATAATCATGTTATTTGATGTCTAACCTATAAAGTTGTTGAAGGTTGTTTTTCATTAACCCAATATATCACTCTAGCACATGTAATGTGACTAAAGTGTCATTTTAACAATTTCCAAGTCACTATTCAATCTCAAGTTAAACATTCTTCAACTTACTGTATGTAACCTTTGGTATGATCTACCACCATTCTTCTCCACAGGGCAGGGTGATGGTTTGGAAATTATTATCTTGACCAAAATTTCCTTATGGTAACAAATTAGCCCAGTGTCAGTGACATATCCATTGGAGAGCAGTTCTGATCACATTTGCACCAGTTCAGTGCTACTTTCACAACCCAGTTGGGTTGTAGCTCTGTAATGTTTTATAACATCACCATTAACTTTACATCAATGAATCTGGTAACAATCGTAACACAGCTCGTGTTGCGTTCAGCAGTATACATACATCACCTCCATACAGCATGCAGAGTTTAAATATATCTTTTAACACTGACACAATAATTTAGGGAACTTGTGCATTTTAGCTGCCTGACATCTCCGCAGAATTTTTTTTCTGCTTCACTTAGATCAGAGTTCTTAAATATTTAAAAGCTTTGACATGATACCCATGTTAAGGTAAATTTGGTGGATGAATTAAATTGTTAAATTAAATGTTCACCTTAAAAAATAATGGGGGGGGGGGACTCATGAGGCATTCTTTTCCAAATGCAGTGCGTGTAAACTGGATGTGTGGATAAACTGGGTTGATCCCATCTCACTTTCAGTTTGCTGGCTGATATTATGTTATGTTTATAATGTAATTTATTAGAGATCCATATCCCACAAAACTTGTGTGGGCAACTGTCACTCTTCAGAGTATCAACATGGCAGTGTTCCTTGGGAATTAAACTTCATTAATGATGTGGGTAGGAGGGCCCTTTTACAAAAGGAGCCTGAAATAAATTCAGTGATGAGACTGAAAATTAGGTTAAACCCACACTGATATGTTGCACCTACAGTTTTCATGGATTTCAAGTGGAGTTATGGGTACCCAGAATCTCAATGTCAAGGCATGAAGGCCAGATCCTTACATGGGATAAACTGACATAGATGAGGGGAGTTATACTGTCTAATAGCAGAAGAGGAGCAGAATCTCTTTGAAAAAATTCATCAATTTTACAAGAAAAGATTCCCTTCCCAAACCGCTTGAAACAGGAATTCATTGAGCATTCCTATTATCATTAGTTTCTTACTGAAAATATTCCTAGGACACACTGATTTCTATGGAAAGGGGATGGCAGAGTTCAAAACACATTTCTGAATATACTGACAAAACAACATTTTGTTTATCTAAGTCATGCAAATAGGGGTGGCTTTGGAAAAACCTCCCTCAATCTTAATTTGATCTTAAATAACAATTGTTAAAATACATACCCACTAAAGCAAAAATACATGAAAAGATTTAGCAACTGTCAACTGTACACAGTGGTTGACAGAGTGTGGTCCTAAGAGGCTTTATGAATGGTGCACTGTGACTAGTTGTTAGCCAGAGATTTTTAACTGGAATCATTGCTTGAGCCACAAGTAAAAATGATTTTGGTTTCCTGTTATGAAAAAGGGAGGACCTGGATGAGAAAAATCAATGAAAAATGTGGCCAAACTAATACGCAGTGTGCTGAGGTGTGTTGATACAGCTGTGTGTGATAGTTTCCAAAGGACTCGTTTCCAACAAACCAGGCGCAAACCATTTACATTATTCTGTCTCATGAGCATTGTCTCCACTGGGATTAACTAGTGTGCATTCCAGGGAATGTTAATGAGTCCAGTGCCTACAGTCTTAGTCCAGGCAAAAGTCCCTTTGTTTTTGGTATGAACAGGAACTATAGAATTTAGCCCTATGGGGCTACACTGATTTGTACCAGTAAATGATCTAGCCCTATGTTAGTTGATAAAGAAAAGTCCCTTTGCCCTTA
This sequence comes from Podocnemis expansa, assembly GCA_007922195.1. Taxonomy (NCBI): domain Eukaryota; kingdom Metazoa; phylum Chordata; order Testudines; family Podocnemididae; genus Podocnemis; species Podocnemis expansa. The sequence goes on along the minus strand of ML681971.1, from coordinate 19,227,148 downwards.
TATCACAATCTTTCCTTTCTGCTTATTCAGGCTTATGGGATGTACAGTTTTCTGAGCTCCTGAGGCATGATAAACCCATGAATAGTAAACATAATTTGCATTGAATTCAGAGGCAGTTGTACCCATAACCGACTGGACAGTCAAAGACCTGAACTATAATGTTGAAGTTGAGGCATTTCACATGCTTCACTGTATCTCCTCTTCCTCCCTCCATCTGATCAAATAAAAGCCTCTCTGAGACTTGACTTTCTTGTTTTCTCAGTGTAGAACCTTAGATTCAAGCCAACTACACAGCTTAACGTTCACAATTTAAGCCACAATCTTGCTCCCATTGAAGTGAATTGCAAAATTGTCATGCTCTTCAATGACATAGTATCAGATCCTTATGGGGCACCACCCCTTTTGCCTGATGTCATACCTCCCAGGTCCTTAACTTCTGGCAGGAGTGCCCTATCACCAGGTATATTGTATGCTTGAAGCAAAATGCATTGGCAAGAATCGTAGTTCTGCTTTAAGATGTAACCATCACTTCTAGAATGCCTCCTCCATCGAGCTAAACCAAAATGCAGTGTAATAGCCATTTCTCTGGATTCTAGATGAGTCATAGCTGAACATAATATTGTAACCGCTAGAAAAGTCAATTATCAGCTTATCTCCTGCAGACCTGTCTCTAAGGTTGTTTCAAGAAAATGAACTATTTTGACAACTCTTAGAAAACCTTTGTTTTTGTTCAAATAAAGAAAAGCAGTAGGGGTGCTGGAGAACCCATCTGTTTTTCTTTCATTTGCATCAACCACCAGATAATACTGTGCAACAGCTGGGACGGCAACTCTCATGCCCTCTTAACAGACCTAATCCAAAGTTTATCCAAGTCAATGGGGGCCTGTCCCTCAACTTCAGTGGACTTTAGTAGCATGATTTTTCTTATAGGCATCCCATTTTATTTGATTTAGGAAACAAAATAGCACTTCACTTTCATGAGAGAAACTCTGAATTTGTAAAATACTGCTGTTCTTAACCTACAGCCTAGTACTGACCTATGTTTGCATTGCACAATATATTTGTATGTGTGATTTTCTGCTTTAACATGAAATTCTCAATCAACAGTATATTTTTGATCCTAGGGAACAGCAAGCTTTTTCCCCTATGATTTGGCTAGCGGAAGAATATGGAATATGCCCATTTTCTTGAAATGGGAGGATGGGGAGACTCTTCATTTGATTCCTGTCAATTCAAACAAAAACCTCACCTGCACTGGAAGCTGTGGGGTGAGCTCATGATTCACTTTTGCAGCCCTTGTGAGGCCAGATGTTCTGCAGAGTAATTCAGCCATTTGGAGCATTATGCCTGATGCAAGCCACAGATTAAAGCTTAACTTTAGGCAGGAGGCTAAATCAACTCTGCAGCTTTTCCCTTTCCCATGAGTTTGTTTTCAGCCCTCCGTGCTCTGTGTGAATCTACACAGTATTATACTAATCCTGATTCCCCCTCCCCAGTAAAGCCTCAAGAAATGACTGCCTATATCCAAAAGACAGGCTGCAAGCCAAAATCTATTTTTTGTTAGTCTTGGAATCATTTCCAAGCCGTACATTCATCTTCAAAGAAAGCTGACAAAGTAGAGGAAAAACAGAGAAGAGAAAAGGATATTTTTCTAAAAAATAATGTTCAGGCATCCCATTTTATTTGGTTTAGGATACAAAATAGCACCTCAGTTTCATGAGAGAAACTCTGAATGTGTAAAATGCCGCTGTTCTTAACCTACAGTGTGGTACTGACCTAAGTTTGCATTGCACAACATATTTAGTGACAGATCTGAACAGGGCGCAAAATGCACCTGTCAGTCAATGACGCCTCTTCTTTGGGTTGTCTTCTCTGAAATCTGAATAAAAGAAGTAGTATTGCCCTACGGTTTCTGTGGTTACCATTTGGCTGGGAGGAAACACTCTCCCATATATATATATATATTTTTAAAACACTACTAATGTAGTTGCCTAATGTAATTTTTTTGTTTGTTTTGTGCTCAATAAGAAAAGTGGCTAGTGCCTGTCAACTGAGGTCATTTTAGAAGCATATTATTAACCTGCTTTTATCAAATTCCACATGGCATGGCTATAAATCCAGTATTATATATGTGTTGAAAGAAAATCAGAACGGTAAATGCCTCGGGTCTGATTTTTAGCACTGTCAATGCACAATGGGATGCTAAGTGCTGAATGTTTTAGAGACAGTGGGGTTTAAATGTGCTCATATTTCATGACACTATGTATAACTTATCAGTGTTGCAGAGACACCAGCTATGAGGCAAATTTTCAAAGCTATTCAGGAGGAGCCGTACATACAAATCCTTTCCCCTGCTGCACAAAAACAAACAAACCCCTTACAGCACACATGTTAATGATATGTGGGTGTTTGAGTATATGTTACTTGTGTCATCGCTATTAAACATTTGTAGAGCATTATAGGACACTCTACAAGACAGAGGCCTCCTGCTACCAGCACTAGGGAATTAGACTCATATGGCCAGATCCTCATTACAGTGAACGGATCCACATTGATTTACACCCACTATGGTTCTAGACTAGAGGTCATAAACTCTCCAGGGCAGAGACTGTCTCATTCATGCATCTCTGCAAGAAGCACCAATGCTAGGATGTTACACTTTTTGGCATTATAGCCCTAGAGGTGAATCTTGCCCCTTATACCATGGCTATGGAAGACTTGCAACAACACAGAACAGTATGAGATAACTGGTGATTGGGCTGCGGACCATGCCTTTGGTGGCTACACAGCCAAGGAGATTGAGATTAAGAGATGGTGTGAGGTGGTCTTCAGGAGTTGGAGGCTGGGTGATACACCTCAACTTTGCAAAAAAGTGGAACACTAGCTGCAAGGGGTAATCTGACCTTTGGGTTTCAATAACTGCCATTGTACTGCTGATGCAAGTGCTTTGTGGATTGTAAGGTCTTTGGGACAGGATCTCTAATTACATAACTACACAGCACCTAGCACTATTTGTAAAATAATACTCATCATGTCTGGGGATAGGATTCTTTCCTTGCCCTCCCCACAAACCCTCTTATGCCACCTCCAGCTGAGCTGGAATCAGAGGACTTGACTTGTAACAAATCAATGTATCTGGTATACTTTTGAGCCATTTTCTTTTTGATCTGCTGCTTCTAGACCTGGAAAGAAACATCATTTTAGTCAGTTTAGGAACCAGATTTGAGTCATATTGATTTTCAGTTCTGAACTATTCACATAACGTGCATTTTCTTGCTAGGAAATGTAGTGTTGCAACATTCTTCTGGTAATTTCCACTTAGTGACCAGGAGCAAGAAGTAATAGCTCACTATAAAAACTAATTGTTCTTCTGAAATTTCTATACAAAATTTTGCAGGCACAAGCTGTTAGACTTAGGCTACAGCTCCCACAAGAGCTCAGACATTTCAGCAATCTGATCTGAAAATGACCCCTGAATATTTGGAGATTCACCCATTGCTAATGTGGTAAGTAAGGCTATGGTTATTCATATATTAGGAACAGAGGAATTTTCATACTTGATCTGACTGATGGTCTATTTGTCCAAAATCCTATCTCTGACACTGGCTAAAAATCAGACTGTTCTTAGAGATTCAAGATAGATTATAAACAAGCAGCACCTTTAAAGACTAAAATTTATTTATTGCATGAGTTTTTTTGGGAGAAAATCCCACTTTGTCAGATGCCTCAACATGCTACCCCTTTGGAACTTGTCAAGATAGACTACAGTGGGCAATTATCCATAGAGGGAATTTCTTCCTAAACTCTGTCAGTTAACACTTGGTTAGGATCCGAATGATAGGGTGCTTAAATCCCTTCTTATACCTAATGGCATGGTGGATGTTCTCATTAAGCACTTATACATTGATTGTTTTTTTCCAGTCCTACTAAGATTCTGCATTCAGTGATAATAAACCTGAGACACTCATTGCCACAAAGTATGCTTGTGTCCATGGTCATTTACTGCTTTAGACTGCTTAGTCTTTTGAAGTAATTGAATGTTCCTTTCATTGTTTTGGGGTTGTTTTTCTTTTTTTAATATGAGAAATAAGAGCACCCAATTTACCTTTTCCATACCATTCATTAGTTTCATGCCTCTACTGTATCACATAATTTGCCTTCTCTCTACTTTGTGCTGTCCCAGTCCTGTTTATTCTCTCTTCATTAGGAAGTGTCTCCATCTCTTGTAATTATTGTCACTGCCTGTCTCAAGTTCCCTTCTGTTTCTTATACAGGTTTTGAGATGGAGTGATTATAACAGATCCTGATGTGCATGTACCCCAAGCACAAAATCACTTATTTTCAATAAAGTTCCAAAAGGGCAGCTATGTTAGTCTAGTAAAGCAAAAAAAGCAAGGAGTCTATAAATCTGTTAGTCTTTAAGTGCCACAAGACTCCTTGTTTTTTATTTTCAGTAGTATTCTCCATCCTTTCATAATATATCTTAGAAGTATGTTTGCCTTTACTGACTGTCATGGGAATTGTAACATTCCTAAAAAGGGAATTCCAAATCTATGCAACCCAGCTGAGTTGTTACATAAACAGGCTAATAGGAATAAAAAAGGATAAAATTCCTGTCACACAAGAACTTACAGATGGGGAAAAAACTCTTCTGCTAAGAAATGCCTTCTTCATATTGATTATTTTTCCCATTTTGATTTCATAGTTTAAATGAAAATTTACATATTCATAAGACATTAGTTTTTGATTAGGAGATCAAACCATGCCGGTCTTATACCTTCCCTTTTAATATAATCATCAAAAGCAATGTACTTCAGTTTTTCTAAACTTAGTCTGGCAACAGTTTATAATACATAGTTTACAGGAAAAAACAAACACCATTTTCATATGTCAGCGGCAGTCTTTGCTAATGGCATTCCTCTGTTTTTCTATTAACAGAAAGGTTTAATTGTTGTGTTCTATATTTGCAGCAGTTGCTCTAGTTGAGTATTTTACAATTTGACTGCACTGTACATTCATGACTGCTGTACCGAGGGACACTAGATTTGGGAATAATTTACACACATTATATTGCCTGTTCTAAAATTCACTTAAACTTTTTAAACAAATGGATAGGATTCCTTCTTTATTCTGACATTACTAGGGGAAAGGAAGGTAGAACTGTCACTAGGCAAGTCTGTCGTTTTATACTTATCCAATCCTATGTTGCAAGATAGGATTTGTTAAATCAGTTTGCAGGGAATGACATTCATTGTATCCCTTTTCCGCTCCTCTCTGTGCCATGGAGAAGAAGCAAGCATAGGATTCATCCTGTTGTGCCTGTCAAGTGGTGGCTGGGCATGAGCAGTGTTGTCAACTCCAAGCATTAAAAGTGTGTCTATCCTCCAAAAAATAATGAGATTAGTTTAAAATCATGAGTAATGCATTTTGGGTCCATTTTATTTGTCATCTGGTTTCTAAGCCTTTAGATCACACTTATGTCACGTTTCCAAGATTTTCTCTACATCTGTGAGGTCTAGAAACCTTCTTCTTCTTCTTCTTCTTCTTCTTCTTCTTTAATGGCAGCTTGGATTCTCTTGTAATCACCAGACTTCAGCTGAGGCTTTATGAAAAACAGTCTGTACTGGGAAGGCTTGTGATGAAATCAAGAGTTGGAAACAGTATGCGAGTGGATGTAAAATCAATAGAGTTGTGCTCTTCACCTCACCCACTCCTCCCATTTATTCCTAGTCCATTTACCAAATCTGGGCTCTGGGTGAAATCTCTGAAACTCTTAAGAAGTTCTTTGACTATATAAATAACAAAAACCAAAAACCAACCAACCAACCAACAACAAAAACCCAACAAACTCTCCTCTTAGTGAACCCAGTGGGAGCTGTGCTAAACTTATTCTAGATGTTCTTCTGCCTATGTTAGTGGTCTCCCGTGTTCTTTGCATGCTCAATAACCGGATAGCAAGGATAAGGTTAACGGGTGGCTTTCTAACTGTAGGTGCAAAGAGAGAGTGCCCGTAGCTCCTTTCTAACAGTGCCTTGACATAGGAGTCATCCATAGTATGGTGCTTTGTACTTCAAGTAGAAGAGCAAGGCCTGCTAGTTCACCTGGCAGCACTGTTTAGCCCAAAGGGATGGGTTTTGGGTGGGCTGGAGATGGGACTCTGGCTAGACCCCACCTCTCCAGACAAGTAAATGATATCACCAAGGAGCAAACATTATGTCCACTGGAGGCATATGTACCAAGTATCGCTGTTGAGTGACCCATCCTTGGACACATTGAACTTAGATCTCCACTTCCTGTTTTGCACTATTTACAAAGATATGGACTTACACTATTGAAATCAGTGTGAATACAGCTGTATAAAAGGGTTTTAAGTGAGAGTAGAATCAGGCACCTTATACTGTGTTTGGACATAATGCCTCCTTCCCGTCACTCAGCTTCTACAGCTGCTGCTTAGCGACTACAGTTTTCTGCTGATTCACAGAGCCATCATTTAACTCATAGTATGTTGCATTATTGCAATGCTCCTGTTACACCCCTGCAGAGAAGAGAAGAGAAAAGTGAAGGGAAAAAAAGGCAGTGTACTCTGCTAGAAGGAGACTTTTTGGTGACCAGCTGACCCAAAGAAATGCAGGCATTTACAGTTGTTCTGTAACACGCTGTCTGCACTGTTCCATTAAATAACGACTTTCCTCAACCCATTGCTAGTAATATCCTAAACTTCCAGAATCTCCTGCATTTAGTGCTATCTGTAGGGTTCTGTCCTTGACATCCATATAGTAGATAAAGCTTATGGGGTTAGGCATAGGAGTTTTTTCACTCTTCCCCATAAACAGAAGTGTGAATACCCCTGTGTAGATAGGGCCTTGAACTGGGAGACCTGGATTCAGCTCCTGGCTCTGGCACTGCTCTGTTTTGTGGCCTTGGCAAAGCATATCAACCCAGTTCCACAGAAGGTATTTGAGCACTTAACCTACAATTGAGGATGCCTTTCCAAACCCAGATATGGCCATCAGTTAAACCCTGGGCCTGTGGGCAAATCCCACCAGCCAGCTGGAAAACAATTCTCAGTATTAACTCAAAGTCTTCTCATTTAGTGTTCCCTCTCTAACAGTTGGAGAGATTTGTTAATAGCCATCACAGATTGCCCACAGTGTCATATGGTTTCTCATCATACTGTCTCCTCCATAAACTTACTGAGCTCAGTCTTGCAATACGTAAGGCTTTTGCTCTCACTACTCTACTAGGGAAGCTGGACCAGAACATCACTCCCCTTCTGGCCAGAAACTGGTTTCTTATTTCAAGCCTAAACTTGTGCCTAGTTTACATCCTTTTGTCAGCACTAGTCTTAACTTAAGTAACTCCTCTTCCTCCCTGATCTTTATCCCTCTGATGTATTTAGGGCTGCATTAGCACTGCTCACGCACATATCGCATTGGCCACTCATAACCATTTTGTGATTGACTCAAGTTTTTTCTCTTCCTCTGTCTCTTCCAATAGAAAATTGCCCAGCTTATAGCAAAAAATTATGATTGTTAGTCCCTAGGTGCACTCTGCAGTATTGAAGTTCATGCCATTTCTATTATTCTAGTTTTCTAGGTTGGCCATGTCTTCCTGTATGATATTCCAGGCCTCCTCTGTAGTGGTGATACCTCCCAACTTTGTGTTGGCCAGTGATGTATTAAAATAAAAAACAAACAAACAAACAAAAAAAACTTTTTGTCCTATGGTCATTATTGAAAATATTAAATAAGATGGGTCTCAGAATTGATCCCTGAGAAGCCCCACTAGTGAACTCCCTCTAGCCTGACTGTTCGTCTTTCACTATCACTTAGTTTAGCTTCCCCTTTAACAAATGGCATGGTGAGGTGTGGTTACCTTTTCACAAACTGGCCACAAGGGTGTGCTTTAGCTGATCCTTCTGTCTGCAGTGTCTTCATCTTGAATGCAATAAGCTTCAAAGAGTCATAAATTGCCCTCAGTTAAAAGCTAATTAATAGTTAACATGTATTCCCAGCTTCCTTTGATCTCTTTAGGGAACAACAGAGACATTGGAAATGGCTGAATGATATGCACAAGTAATGAATCAAAATGGTTCTTGTGTGATTTTACAGTGTTACTTCATCATAATTATATTGGCAGAAATCTGCAATATGTAATTATTATAGATAATCTTCAATTCATCTAGCTTGGTATTTATATAACCCCATTATTGTCACTTCTGAGGACTCAATATTAATAAAAGATTTTAAACATTAAGGGTCAGATTTTCATCTGGTCTAAATCAGCACTGCTTAATGGAGCCATGCTGATTTGCACTAGTTAAGGATCTGACCTTAAATAGTTATAAAAATGTGTGTCTTTTGGAACATTTTGCATCTCTGAGAAGTTAGTCAGCTGAATTGTGGATGTGAGATGTAAAGTTTCACATTACTATTGGTCAGAAGATGAGAGCTGCTTGTTAAGTTTAACATTTGAAGAAAATGGATTGGCAGATGTGAAACAGCAAAATCTTACCACATGTTTATGTGCTGCCCTGTCAGATTAAGAACTGGATACTTTGGTTTTAAATTAAGAGCTCTCTAAAATCAGGTCATCAAAACCAACTCAAGTCTTATCTGTAACATTAGAATGTATTGACCCATCTCCTAAACCCAATCTGTTACTTAGGAAAAACAGACTAAAACGGGATTGGACAAAGAGTGAGAAAGATTCAGCTTTTATTGATTGGTAGTTAAGCAGAAAGATTATACAACTAAGAAAAAAGGAAATGTTACGAAGAGTGAAGAAGAAATTTTACATTATTGTATTTATTTTTGGAAGAGGCATATAGAAGTATCCTCAGATGTTTAATCAGGAACTGTAAAGAATGCAGGAATGCTATGAAAAGAGCAGATGAGTGCACGGCTAGTTTCCATGTTTGGCTGCTGGTTTAAAGGGTGCTCTGAATGCAAGTTAAACAAGAGCCATAATATTTTCTTTTCCAGAACAAACTGCATCTTTTCTTAGTGCTTTCATGGTTCCACAGAGGAATGATTGACCAGGAACTCAGGGACGTATGGCAAGATGCCAATTTTTATTTGTTACAGGAGGTTAAAGGTTACCTAAAGTATAAAAGAGCTTTTTCTTGCTTGTACAATCCCATCACTGTGTAGATCAGCATAACTAACAGTTAGGCAAAGCCCAAGACCAGTCTAGAGCTATTTGACAAACTTTAAAAGAAAATATAAAAGATTCCACCAATTTTAATCTATGCATATATACATAGCCCCCCCCCCCCCCCGACTAAGACAAAGGATACACAGAAACATACATTAGATTTAAATTAGTGGAATCTTTAGCTTCCTGTTAAATTTGGCAAATATCTCAAGCTGTGATGTCTGTATACGCATGCATGTGTGCGCGCACACACAACTCCCCCCCCCATATTCTCTATAGCTATATTGGAACTAGACATATATTCTCTTTACAGCATAAAGCCTCATTATATTGTGATTCATGGAGATTATTAATTATTCCTTACCTTTGAGAGCCAATGCCTTTTCTTTTTTCTTCTCTGTACACCCACACTGCTGTTTTCTTCTGATCTAGATTTGTAGCTTAGCTACTGTTACACTGAAAAAAAAAAATCCAGTAATACCTTCCTATAAAGATACCTACATTGTGGCTATCTTTCCACTCAGCAATGACTGGAGATGTCTGCTATTTACAAAAGGAAATAAAGAACTTGCTGTTCCAAACCTCCTGAGGAGAATATCCTAATCATGAAGGTTTTTCTTGCGCATTTCAAGTTAAAATAAAAAGTAAAATTAGAATTCTGGAGCTTTTTATATCCATCATTTGAACAGGATTACTACCTTTAAAATGTACAATTACCAACAACAGATGGGAGAAATTCTTAGCTAACATGAAAGAAGGGGAAAAGGAACTCCACATAATAACAAGTATGTGTTCCTGGGATCTGAAGCAACTTATTAATTTTTCTTCATATTTCAGGTTTCTCCTCCTTTTGGAATCTGAAGTTATGATGCGCAACTGGCCAAAGTCATGGAGCTGTTCATAAGTTCACCTGAACCATATCAATTGTCCACAAACCCCATAGTTCTATGGGCATAAAGCATGATGTCATTGTAGTCGTTGCTAACACTAAAAAAGACTATTTTTGTGGGAAGACACATTAAAGTGATGGGATGAATTCATGGGAGGAACTAAAACAATTTCAAATGGTGATTCGGGGGCCGTTCTGAAGGTGTGAAGTGCCCAGTTTCAGTAAGGGCATGGCCAAAGTTTTTTTCAGACTACAGAAATTTCTTCGGCGGACCCAGTTTCTTCTCCTCTTTCTCACAGCAGCTTACCTAATGGCTGGCAGCCTTCTCTTATTGCAGCGGTCCCGCTTCGTTATCCAACAAGCTGCACGTGGGACCTCGAATATTCAGGTCTCACCAGTCTCGGACATGATGATTGGAGTTGGAATCCTAGATACCAAAATAATGCAGAGTCCTCGTTTAAGTTCAAAACTTCTGGTGGACATGGATGTGCTCCATGACCCAACATCAGATCAGAGGTATGGGCCACGGTGGCTAATGTCCCGGAACTCAGAACTGAGACAGTTAAGAAGAAGATGGTTTCACAGGTTCATAAATGAACAAGAACCCATGCAAGTAATGGGATCTAAGGTGGTAAAACACAGAGCTGAAAACAAAGGTAAGAGCTTTTCCCAACTACCATTTTCTGTCATGTAGGACTTTGTTTCAGGGAAAAATTGATACCTTTCATAAGCATGTGAGAAGTATTCTTGATGCTTACAGGAATATATTTCTATTTAGCTCTTGAGCATTTGCAACCTAGTTTGTACAAACTAAGTATATGTCCACCCAAAGGTATTTAGGATTCTACCATCTGTAACTTACTCCAAAAGTAGTCTCTCAATTTAATTGACATTCATGTAGATAAAAAATATACTTAGTGTGCAGTTAAGGGTGTCAGAATCTGGCCTTAAATAAAGCAACAGCTACAGGTAGTTAACCAACCATATCCCTACTCTATGATTGAATATTCCTTCATATAATGGAGTAGATTTTCCTCTGTACATACAAGCACTTTGCTGCCAATGCGTGCTTTTGTGAATGGTTTCTCAATGGGTTGGACTGTATGGTACAGATTTATTTTATTCTTCCTTCAAGCAAATGGAGATGACATTATTAAATTGGAGAATCACAAAAAAAACAACTAAAATCCCACAAACTTACTGAACTCTTCCTGGGTATTAGAAAAGTATGCTGGAACATAAAGACACAAAAGCAAAGTGCAAGGAGAATGTAATCAAGGCATTCCACTGAGGTGAATTAGAAGCCAAAGCAGAGGGTTCAAGACTGTTTTCACCTTATGATTTAATAATAATTTAAATGAAATGCCACCCAGATGCTATTAACTAAATTTGCCTCACTATAAGCCTGATTCTGCCACTCTAACTCAAGCTGAGAAATACAAATGTGCTGTTCCATTAAACTCAGCATAGAAACTGACATGACAAAAGAATGCTCAGCAAGAGTTACGACAGCAGAATCAGGCCTTCTATTTTGGTCCATGTTTGGAAGGCTAGTATCCTTGGGCTTGTTTGTAGCTCTAAGCCCAGCACAGAGCTGCAATCTGTTATTCCCCTTTAAGGGATACAGAATACTTACTGTATTCTCAGCCCGTTCTTCTCCCCTTTTTGGCACCATGTGACCTCAAGTAAGTTCTGAATTGCCTCAAGTGCATGCTGGAGCTGCAGTTTTAGCCAGCCTGACAAACAGAGGTGGTGACAAAGGGATTTAAACAAAGTGACATACATAGATCTGTGGAGAATTTTTCAGATGGAATTTGCTTTGAGTGAAAAGCATGGATTTGGGTGAACTGTAATATTCCATGAATTAGAATCATAGAATCATAGGGTTGGAAGGGACCTCATAGGTCATCTAGTCCAACCCTCTGCCAGAGGCAGGACCACTCCCACTAAACCATCCCAGTCATGCTTTTGTCCAGCCGGGCCTTAAACACCTCCAAAGATGGAGATTTCACCACCTCCCTTGGGAGCTCATTCCAAGGCTTCACCACTCTCCTAGTAAAAAGTTTTTTCTAATATCCAGCCTCGACCTCCCTAACTGCAACTTGAGATCATTGCTCCTCGTTCTGTCCTCTGTTATTACCGAGAACAGTCAAGCTCCATCTTCCTTAGAGCATCCCTTCAAGTAGTTGAAGGTTGCTATCAAATCCCCCCTCAATCTTCTCTTCTGCAGACTAAATAAGCCTAATGCTTTCAGTCTTTCCTCATAGGGCTTGTGCTCCAGCCCGTTAATCATTTTGGTTGCCCTCCTCTGAACTCTCTCTAGCATGTCCCTGTCCTTTTTGTAGTGGGGAGCCCAAAACTGAACACAGTATTCTAGATGTTGCCTCACCAGTGCAGAATAGAGGGGAATGATCACATCCCTTGATCTGCTGGTAATACTTCTTTTGATGCAGCCCAGTATGGCATTGGCCTTTTTGGCAGCAAGAGCACACTGCTGACTCATATCTAGCTTCCCATCCACCATGACCCCCAGGTCCTTTTCTACACCGCTGCTACTTAGCTGAATGTTTCCCAGCCTGTAGCGGTGCATGGGGTTTTTTTGTCCCACATGCAGGATTTTACATGTGTCCTTATTGAAGCTCATAAGATTTCTATTGGCCCACTGTTCCAATTTATCTAGGTCTCACTGAATCCTGTCCTTGCCCTCCAACGTGTCTACTGGTCCCCCCAGCTTGGTGTCATCTGCAGACTTACTGAGAATGCAGTCTATTCCATCATCCAGATCATTGATGAAAATGTTGAACAGAACCGGCCCCAGGACCGACCCCTGGGGCACCCCACTCGTGACTGGCTGCCAGCTAGACATGGAACCATTGATTCCTACATGCTGAAACAGTTGATCTAGCCAGTTTTCTATCCACCTTATAGTCCACCTATCTAACCCATACTTCCTTAATTTGCCAGTGAGAATGCTGTGGGAAACTGTATCAAAAGCCTTGCTAAAATCAAGGTATATCACATCAACGGTTCTTCCTGCATCCAGAAAACCAGTCATCTGATCATAGAAGGAGATGAGATTGGTCAGGCATGATTTACCCTTGGTAAATCCATGCTGACTGTTCCTGATCACTTTATTTTCCTCTAAGTGTTTGAGGATGGATTCTTTGAGAATCTGCTCCATAATTTTTCCAGGGATTGAGGTGAGGCTGACTGGTCTATAATTCCCTGGATCCTCGTTTTTCCCTTTCTTGAAAATAGGCACTACATTTGCTTTTTTCCAGTCCTCTGGCACCTCCCCCGTTCTCCATGGGTTTTGAAAGATAATGGCCAGCGGTGCTGCTACCTCATCGGCCAATTCCCTTAGCACTCTTGGATGCAGTTCGTCCGGCCCCATGGACTTGTGCACATCCAGCTTCTTAAGCAGTCCCTAACCTGACCTTCTGTCACCAAGGGCCTGTCTTCTTCTCTCCCATCTGCCACACCCATGGTAGTGGGCTGGGGGCTGACCCCGCCTGTGAAAACTGAAGCAAAAAACACATTGAGCACCACAGCTTTTTCCTTGTCCTCTGTCACAAGGATGCCTGCCCTATTCAGCAAGGGGTCTACACCATCCCTGATCCTCTTCTTGTTATTAACATACTTGTAGAACCCCTTCTTGTTATCCTTTACATCTCTCGCTAGCCGCAACTCCATTTGTCCTTTGGCCTTTCTGATTTTATCTCTGCAGTCCCTAGCAATATCTTTATATGCCTCCTTGGTCATCTGACCAAGCTTCCACTTCTTGTAAGCTTCCTTTTTATGTTTAAGCTCAGAGCAGAGTTCTCTGCTAAGCCATTCTGGCTGCCTCACATGTTTGTTTTTTCTCCTAATTGGAATGGCAACTTCCTGTGCCCTTAGCAGGGTTTCTTTAAAATATAACCAACTCTCTTGGACTCCTTTCCCCTTCAGATTAGCTTCCCAAGGGATCCTGCCCATCAGTTCCCTGAGGGAGCCAAAATCTGCTTTTTTGAAGTCCAGCGTTTTTGTTTTGCTTCTTTCCTTCCTTCCTTTAATCAGCATCCTGAACTCAACCATGTCACGGTCACTACTGCCTAGCTTGCCATTTACCTCTACGTCCCTGATCAATTCTTCCCTGTTTGTGAGCAACAGGTCGAGAGGTGCAAGGCCCCTAGTTGGTTCCTCTAGCATTTGTACTAGAAAGTTGTCCCCAACATTCTCTAAAAACTTCCTGGACTGCCCATGCACTGCTGTATTGGCCTCCCAGCAAATGTCAGGGTAATTGAAGTCCCCCATGAGCACCAGGGCCTGTGATCTAGAAGCTTCCACTAGTTGTCCATAGAACACCTCATCCACCTCCTGCTTCTGGTCTGGTGGTCTATAGCAGACACCCACCACAACATCCCCCCTGTTGCTTTCCCCTCTCAATGTAACCCACAGACTTTCTATTGGCACGCTTCCACTTCCATAATGGAGCTCTGAGCAGTCATAGAGCTCTTTTACATATAACGCTACTCCTCCCCCTCTTCTTCCCTGCCTGTCTTTCCTGAACAGTTTATACCCATCCATGGCAGAGCTCCAGTCATGCACACTATCCCACGACGTCTCCGTTATTCCTATAATATCATAGTTCCTTGTCTGTGCTAGTATTACCAATTCTTCTTGCTTATTTCTCAGGCTCCTCGCATTAGTGTACAGCCACCTAAGATACCTGGTCGATTGCCCTACTTTGTCATGTTGATTTCCAATTCTATTACATAAACCTCCTTGCATTTTTTCTTGGAGTTTTCCTCCCCCACTCTCCTCACATATTGGGGCTTCAGTAGAGCACTTAAGACAATTATTTGATTCCTCCCCCATGTTCCAACTACCTTCTCTTTTATTGCTGTTGATACAGTCCCAGCACCCCCCAAGTTCCATCCCTTCCCCCAGATCACCCACATTGTTACTTACCTGTGGGCTTTGGTGTCCTTCCCCCATTGAACCTAGTTTAAAGCCCTCCTCACTAGGTCAGCCAGTCTGTGCCCAAACAAGCTCTTCCCCTTCCTGGACAGGTGAGGGCCATCTCTGCCTATCAATCCTCTGTCCTGAAACAGGACTCCATGGTCAAGGAAGCCAAATCCCTCCTGACCACACCATCTTCGCAGCCAGGCATTCACCTCTAGGATGCATCTGTCTCTCCTCACGCCTCTAGCCTTGACTGGAAGGATCGAGGAGAACACCACCTGTGCTCCAAACTCGTTCACCCTCACTCCCAGAGCCCTGAAGTCACCTTTGATCTGCTGAGGACCACCTCTCGCAGTATCATTGGTACCCCCATGGATAAGAAGCATGGGGTAGTAGTCTGAGGGGCGGATGATTTTAGACAATCCCTCCATTACATCACGGATTCGGGCACCTGGCAGGCAGCATACCTCACTAGAGGCCTTGTCAGGGCAACAGATGGGTGCCTCTGTTCCTCTCAGGAGTGAGTCCCCAATCACCACAACCCTACGTTTCCTCTTAGGTGAGGTGGTTGTGACCTGCCCAGCCTTTGGGGTGGATGGTATCTCCTCTACCTCCTTCAGTGCGTCCAGCACTGCAGAACGGTTCCTCACCACAATGGATGGTGGGATGTAAGCAGGCGTGGAGCACCGTCTACTGCCAGAGGTGACCAGCTGCCAGTGTCCTTCCTCTGCCATAGGCATCCCATCCATTTCCAGAGCTGTGGCAGTAGCCCTTGGCATTGGGATAGGGACCTCCTCCTTGCAGGTCTCATCGTGGACATGGTCAAGGAACTTTTCAAGGGCATAGATACCCCTGAGTCGTGACACCTCCTCCTGTAACTCTCCACCTGTTTCTGAAGAGATGCCACCAGAAGGCACCTGTCACATAGGCTCATCTCCTGAGCCTGATCATCAGTGGCAGGAAAATGGAGGCCACACTCCCTGCAATTCCACACCAGGGTCTGGGTGGAGATATCCATGGTCAGACAGTCTGTCTGGCTACACACAGAGGCAAAGGAAACAGCAGGGGTGCTGGCTCCAGCAGTACGGCTCCTCTTCACCATCTTGGCTTCACTAAACTCCTTCTCAAACTCCCTCCCTTGCAAACTCCTCTGTTTGCAGTCCCCTGGTCGCTCAAGCAGTGGCTTTTAAAGGCCTTCTCTGCCTAGGTCAGCCCTTGCCCCTTGTTAGTCACACAGGGGCAGGCCAATCACAAGGCTGCTAGAAGCTGGTGATTAAAGGTGATCAGGAAACAATGGTGCAGACAGCCCCCACCCAATCACACAAGCACAGTCTGACAACTAACAGCAAGCGCCTGTAGGGAAAAAGACACCAGCAACTCACCTGTAGGGAAAAAGACACAAACACACAGTCAGCAAACCACCTGTAGGGAAAAAGACACAAGCAAATCACCTGTAGGGAAAAAGACACAGCACTCACTTACCTTGGACGCACCTGGCACCAACTCCTTCCCTCGCAAACTCGCCTGTTTGCAGTCCCCTGTTCGCAAGCTCCCTCTGGTCGCTCAAGCAGTGGCTTTTAAAGGCTTTCTCTGCCTAGGTCAGCCCTTGCCCCTTGTTAGTCACACAGGGACAGGCCAAATTCATCATTTTGTCTGGAAAAAGATCACAAACTCCCTAAATATTTTATTCTGAACTTCTTGAAGCAGTACCTTTTAAATTTTTTGATTCGCAGTGACTTGTCATTTCAAATTTTACTTTCTTTTTCTTTGAAAGAAGGAAGGTAAAACCAACCAAAAAAAGTCCCAAACAACTAACAACAAAACTGAGACCACACTGCAAAACTTTAATGAAATGTTTTGTTTTGGGAAGAATTAAACATTAAGTTTGATTTGAAAACAATTCTTCCCCCATGGTGGGTTTTTTTTGTTTGTTTGTTTGTTTCAGCCACTAACCTTGGAGTGGGGATGGGAGGGAATATGCTTTGCACTGCTCCGTGATTTGTATAGTCATATTAAAAAGCACTAGTTTCAATGGGAATTATGTTCCCAACCTGCTATGGCACTTTTGACAATCCCATTCAAAGTCCATCTGCATCTTTTGGCACCTAAATATCTTGGAAAAGCTGGTCCTAAAAGCCTATTAGAGTAAATGGAAAGACCCCCACTGATTTCAGTGGGAGTTGACTGTAAGGTAGCCAAGGTCTCTACAAAGCCACAGTGTCGGATGTGTTCAATCAGCCGTATTAAAGACAGTCAGTGTTAAAAGACTATAGGGCAGGAGCAATGTGATCAAACATGCTGCTTCATTCTGAACAGCTAAACACAAAAGAATAATAAAGCTTTTGAGTCTGGTTCTATCAGGCATAAAATGATCAGAAGGATTTGAGTGGCAGTCCAGGTTACTATAGGATACAAAAAAAGAGAACAGTCATTATGTGTAGCAATATATGTTGGGTTCTTTGTAGTCCTATATAGCAAATGCAAAGTCCACTAGGACTCTTCAAAAGTGCATCAGAATTTTCAACACCCATGGACAGGGAGTTGCAACTTGCCTATGTATGTGAAAAAAGTGCCAAAGACTGCCATAACAACATGACTGGTACAGATGTGCAAGATACTGATGACCCTGTCTCCCATTTCCAAGGGTTCAGAACAAAAATTATATCATCTCTAGGCCTAACTGAGAAAGGTTGTGGTCTTCTGGTATGTTCCCTGGTCAATAAAGACCTAAAGGAAAAGGAGTCTGAATAACTAGACACCACATTACTAATATTAATCAGCAAAATGACGAGTATATAATCAAAAGAAATGATATTTTTGTGGGACATTTCCAATGTTCACATTTTTGGAAAAAGACAAGAATTTAGGATGGGGCACAATAGATGGATCGACCTATTGCGGATAGATTTCTCAGAGAACCAGCTTCTAACAGTCTTCAGGGCTTTATTGAGTAAAACTTCACCGTTAATTGATTGGCCGCAAAAGCAAGAAGGGTTTACTCATTTAAATACTGCGGAGCCTAAGTGAGATTCAGCAGACTGCACTGTGTCCATAGTCATTGCATTTCAGATTCTAAACAGTAACTCCCAGATTAGCAAGAAAACACAAAGCCAAGCAATTCCATACACATATTGTGATTGACTGACTAGTGACTGATCTGAGAACATACCAAGACATGCTGACACATAAGAATCAACCAATTCTTTTCAGCTAATAATTCTTCCATAACATTGGTTCCCACATACCTTAAAATGTACTTTCGTCCAAAGAGTGATTAATGGTAAGAACCAGCAGAAGCACCAGTGGTATCACTTTTCTACCTACATTCTGCATAAGGTTAGTATTTAAGAAGTTCAGAGGATCTCTTTTTGGATTGTGAAGACACTGCACACCCTTTTTTTCCACTCACTTTAGAGATAACTGGTGATTTAACTAGGCAAGGACACATCCAGCTCATGGGTGTGATGGATTGTTGCATCGTTATCATGCAGTTGTGGGGAGGAGGGGGAAGAAGACACCTTCATGAACAGGTTCACATTATGTTCACTTCATTCAGATTCCCTATCATTTGTACTTTCATGCTGCACATTGTTACACCCCATATAGTTTTAGTGGGTTTCAAGGTGCCCTCTAAAATAAAACTGACTTTCATACATGTCCACAAGCTCCATGACTTAGGACTAGTCTTCACTAAAGGTGGCAAATTCACTTCCATCAGTTCAAACTTCCTGATTGACCGCTTGGGTCTACTCATCCTATCAGGAAGTTGATCCCTCAATACCACCCCAGAAGTAGCACTGAGTTGGAGGGGGCTCCCCCCCTTCAACTCAGCAAGTAGACGTGCCAGGAGTAGGAAAGTCAAACACAGACAGGCTAAGACAACAAGAGTCCTGTGGCACCATAAAGACTAACAGATTTCTTTGGTCATAAGCTTTTGTGCGCTCCAACCCACTTCATCAGATGCATCTGATGTAGTGGGTTGGAGCCCACAAAATCCTGTGCCTGAAAAAATCTGTTAGTCTTTAAAGGTGCCACAGGACTCTTGTTTTTTGCCATACACAGACTAACACAGCTACCGCTCTGGAAATTTTCACAGATATGCTAGTTATTTTAAGTAAATTACATCTCTCTATCTGACTGCTGCTGAAAAAGGCAAGCAACGTAAACCTGCCCTTAGTTTCTTCCGTTGTCCAGACTTTATCAAGATGAGCAGTCCAATTCTCCTCTCACTCATGACAACTGTTTTAACTCTTGACTTCAGCTGAGTTGTTGCTGATTAGCCCTGGTGTAGATGAAGAGTGGCTGAGAGATACTGGAGAACTGAGGAAGTATAGCCTGTGTGTAGGATACTAGCCTGATAACTGGAAGATATGAGTTTATTTCCTTGCTCCAAACTGAACTTCTTGTGTGACCTTTAGCAAGCCATATAGTACCTCAAATACTCATTTTACAGATTGGGAAAATGGCACTGCCCTACCTCAGAGAGGCGTGGTGAGGATAAATACATTGAAAAATGTGAGGCACTCAAATACAATGGGAATGGGGGCCAAGAAATACCTAATATATTTAAGTATCTGGTATTAATAGTATTACTGCCTACACTCAAAAGATTTGACTTCCTAGCTATGCTTATATTATGCTTCAACAGTTTTGGGGTGGACACATCAGCAAAACATATCTGCAAGCCTACGCACTATCAGCAGGAAGCCAAGAATAGGGGTGTGTACAAATAAAACAGTTGCTTTAAGGAAATATGACATTTTATTAAAAGGAAATCACTGTGTAAAATTGAAACTTCAAGAGCCATGATAATCATTTGTATTTCATTATATTGTGAAAAGGATCCATAGTGAAGTAAAGAACCAGTAAGTTTCACTAGGAGAAGGAAAAATAGCACATGCTGTACATGGAAAGTTTAATTTTTAATTGATAGTAATTTCCAAAGGCTTGTTAACAATGTGTTTTTAATACTGCCACTTCATATTCATTTGAATATTCAAATAGTGCATATTCAAATTATGCATAATCCAGTGAGAGGCAGCAATAAATAATCTCGTGGCTCCTTTTCAGCTAGCAATAACAAAACAAGCAAGGCACCAAATTAATGGCTGGTGTTGGCATCACCATTAACTAATTTTATGAAGATTTTCAACATTAATTTATTTTAATGTAACAATTTGAAGAGCTGAGAGTTCAATAAAGCTAGAATTCTCAAAGGAGTTTAAAAATAAAATTTTCAAAAGCTTCTAAATCCCATTTTCAAAGGGATTTAGGGCCAGATTTTCAAAGCTATTCTGACTACTAAAGAATCAGATTTTCATGGCATTGAGGGACTTTCAAAGGATGACTAGTCAGCTATAAAGCAATCAGAGTTAGGTACATCAACTATGTAAGTGCTTGGGGGGGGGAGCACACTAGGCACCATGCTCTATCTTGTAACCATCCATATACCTTTGAGAATCTGGCCTCTGAAGCCTTTGAAAGTTTGAACCTAGGGAAATAAGGCACTCAGGACCAGATCATCAAAAATGTCTGCCTAACTTCCATATGTGGACTGGATCTTCTGCTGAAATATGAGCAAAACTCACCTAAACACTTAAAAATCCCAGACAATCTCTTGAGCAACAGTTTAGCCATTTGACTTGTACAACAATCAGTGTCTGAAAATATCAATAATAAATTTCTACCCATATCATTGACATTTTGTTTTGATATTTTCAAAACAAAATGTGTTTTTTTAAATTCAAAAGGACTGTTTCCAAATGTGTTTTATTTTCAGAAAGTTTCTTTAAAAAGCTCAAAATCCAAACAAAAAAATTTAGCATGACTCAAAACTCATCACCCCTGCCCCAATGTGAGAAAAAAAAATTAAGAACTTTGTTTCTGGGTCAATTCAGCAATTTCCCCTCATTTTTGTGGAATTGCTAAGTTATTGAGAAAACAGTCACAGACTTGTAACTTCTGACTTTGCCATTGACTTGCTGCATGATTTATGACAAGTCACTTCACTTCTGTTTCCCTCCACCACTCTTAACTTTTTTGTATTTGGATTGTAAGCTCTTCCGAGCAGACTGTCTCTCCCATGAATTTGTAGAGGACCTAGAACATGTTTCCCAAGCATGATTTCTCATACAAATAATAAGTAATCTGCTGCTTTGCAGCACAACGTATTTCCAATTCATAACAATGTATATTTGTAGGATGCTTTATAATGGATCATCTAGCTTCACCAGAAATTATTTTCCCCTTACATATTATTCAGTATTTGACAGACATGGGCACCAAAACAGCCATTATGTTTTAAGGTTTATGGCAGGTAAGCAGATAAGAGAAATTATAGGAGTCTACAGCGATGGGAAGTACTCAGGGAGAGCTGGAACCAGGTACAATTCACATTAACTAAGATTCTCTTACAGGATCTCTGAGTTTAACATGAGCCCCACGTATTACTCTTTCAGCAGCAACTAGATGGAATCAAGCCCCTTAAGTCAAAAGTCTCCAGTGAAATAAAGAAAAATTCTTATTGCAGGTGCATAACTCACATCTCATTAACTGCTTATTGTGGGTGTATAGTCACAGCGTGCACATTTTCTAATTGCATGTTTGCAAATTACCAATGTGCAATTCTTTGAAACTCCTGTGGTGTTTGTACCATTGGAATGTTTGATTTATTCTCTTAGCACCAAAATCTCCATTAGAATGTTGAGTAGCTTGCAGAGGTTTTTTTTTCTGTAGTTTTATTTATTACTTCTCAGTATGATTTTTATCAATTTTAATCTTATTTTCCCTTCCTGTATACAGATCACATGATACTTGCATCATCATATATTCCCATTTTAATACTGTTGCTTCCAGAATCAAATTTTCTTTCATCTTTTATACCTTAATAACTCCATGCACTTAAAAACATGTTGCCGTACATTATAAAAACCTCTCCAGACTTCTTCTAGTGATTACAATTTTTTCATGTAGTCAGTTACCAACAACAGAAAACAAGATGCTTAACATAGGATGTAGTCTAACCAAAATATTTTGCTTTCATGTACCAAGACTAAGTAAAGCCAGAGGTATTTAAGATGCCTCAATAATAGCAACAAAAGGAAGGGACTTGGGCAGTAGATTTGACAGACAGACAGCTCCATAGTTAAGGCTAAAGTTTTCTTTCCATTACTACCTCAGTTTTCAAAATGTCCTATTCTGCAAAAAAACTGATCTTGCATTTGTAAAATATACTTTCCTTCCCCCAAAACATTTTTCCTAACTCTTTTTGTTTGCTCATTATGGGCCAGATTTTGGCTCATTGCTCCTGCTGCTCTGAGCCAATCAGCTGACCCAAAGCAGTTACAGAGCTAGCTTAACTGGCTAAGGGGAATCCCAGGTTGACATGGCCAACACCATTGCCTGTGTAGATGGGCTACCTAGAGAAGGAAGGTCATTTCTGGAGCTCTATGGTGACGGCTAGAGTGGCTTTTGACTGACAGGAGCTGTTACAGCTAGATAAAACTCAGATACTGCCATAATTTACCTTGGAGGCTTATGCTGACCTTGGCCTGAAACCAGGAGGGGTGCAAGATAGGCAACATTCTAGAGGATGTAGGAAAATAGATGGTGCAGGTGATGAGATTTGTGGAAGTACGATGAGGACTCAGAATAAAATGACGTATAATGGTGGACCAGGGATGGTGACATAATAGGTGGATGTAGGGCTCTGTTGCCAGGAGTGAACAACAGAAGAAACTACAGAAGGGGTAAATGGGTGTTCAAGAGAAGTCTAGCAAAAACATTTACTGGGGGAAAGGACAGACAGGCTCTTATATTTTAAAAAATCTACATGAATAATTTTCTTTCCTCTCTATATTTTCTTCCCCTGTCCACTGACACTATATGCCACCAGCACACGCTGCCATCCCTTTGCTAAAATGCACAGGAGAAACGCCATTCTGTGGTAAGTGCCACCCTTAACTTTGCCCCTTCATAACAAACAATTTCTTTCAGGAATTTAACGTCAACACAACTAGTCTGCGTATCAGCCCAGGCTACCACACACATTGCTGTTACCTGAGCAAATGGCAAGGTGACATTTAGAACTAAGGACCTTCAATTTGCACTTGAATGTTCCTGTATGTAAGATTATTTCTAACTATTGTGCTATTTCATGTACTTTAGGCACTTACGTTGGATGCTTCAGTGATGATTCCAGGGAGAAGACATTGAAGGGAGCTGTGTTTTATGACTTAAGAAAAATGACAGTATCTCACTGTCAAGAAGCTTGTGCTGAGAGGTAAAGAGATTTTTCACTGTAGTTTTCTCTGTTCTCTGATAACAAAGAGAATTCAGAATGGAATTCAGAAGGGGGAAGAACATGCATATATTAAAGAGGAGACAAACAGTTTTCAAAACGGTGTTTACCTCATGCTTCCAGACATAAGGTTGCTTGGCAACACTGCAAGGAGGAGACTCCTTCACAGGGGGTGAGAATGCTGGCTCTGTTCCCCTCCCCGCCCTGCAGGGACCAGCTGAGCTGGCCTGTGGGTTGGGCGTAGTAATTTATCCCTACACTTTTGCCTCAGTTTGTCTGCTTCCATGGGCAAGAGGAAGCAGGAGAAGAATAGATACTCTGAGCTGTGTTTTAGGCACAGTTGCTTCCTAAAGGACATCCTAAACCAAGGGTCTCAAACTCAAATCACCACAAGGGCCTCATGAGGAATAGTCCAGGGCTGCATGAAGACTAGTACATTAGCCCAAGGACCACACCACTGAAATCTTTTCATACAATGATACTCCAAATATCGGTAACAATAGTGTAGTTGTGGGCCGCAGGAAGTAGCTTTAGGGGCTGCTTTTTTGAGACCTCTTTCCTAGACTCAGACTCTTAAGGCAGAAGAGACCCGTGTGATCATTTAGTCTGATCTCCTGTAAAATGCAGGCCACAGAACCTCATCCACCCACTCCAGCAAAAAGCCTCTAACCAATGACTGAGTTATTTAAATCCTCAAGTCATGATTTAAGGATTTTAAGATACAGAGAATTCACCAGCAGGTGAGCCATGCCCCATGCTACAGAGGAAGGTGAAAAAAATCCTAGATTCCTAGCCAATCACCCCTGGGGGAAATTTCCTTCCCGACCCCAAATATGGTGATCAGTTAAACCCTGAGCACATGGGCAAATCTTACCAGCCAGTATCCCAAGAAAGAATTCTCTGTAATTACTAAGAACATGCTCCATCTTCCCTCCCTTCTTAGGTCACTTCCATAGCCACCACCAGTAGTCAAAGATCAGAGATGAGTCAGTTTCCAAAGTAGGCCATCCCATCCCATCACACACTCCATAAATTTATCAGGAGTACTCTTACGTACTACGCACTGTTCAGGGCTATTCCTAAAGGGTCTGTGTAACCCTGTAAGACTCTCTCAGAACATGCTAATTCCTCTAGCTGTAGCTGCTCAGCTACAGGAGCCTGACAGACCCTACATATGAAAACAGATATGACGCTTAATGATTCAGGATAGGATGGAGTATTGGAAAGGGTTTTCTTGCATAAGATTTAATGGGGTGCACAGGGGAAGTAAACTCCAGATGGAGTGCTCATCAGTGAGCTCAGGGCTAGCTGTATCCAAGCCATTGTTTTGTTCTTACAGGTCTTATACCTATGCTGGCTTAGAGTATGGTGCAGAATGTTACTGTGGGAACAAGCTCCCAGTAACTGTTGCAAAGCAGGAAGAGTGCAATAATGAATGTAAAGGAGAAAAAGGCTCTATCTGCGGAGGGGTGAACAGGCTTTCTATCTACAGGGTGGAAGAGCTATGGGCAGGAACAAGACGACGTAAGTAATATCAAGCTATTTGATAAATATTTTCTATTAGCAGGGACAGGTCATTCAGCATGCTGCTCTGAGTAAGGCTCATCCCACAGACAGGGACCATCAGAGATCAGTGAGGAAAAAAATTGCCCTCCCATCTCACTCCAGAGAATCCTTCACTGGTGTTTTCAACATGGCATGTGACAGCTGACATTGCAAAGATGCTTCTAAGGTCATGGGTCCATGGCTTCTAAGTTACATAGGCACCTAATTCTCATTGATTTCAATACAGGGGAAGCACTATAATGCCTTTAAGGATCTGGGCCATGATGTCCACTCAGTTCAAGTATCTGATTCAGGCAGGATGGTAGTTCAATTGACTGTTTAGGAGGAATGTGGAGCATCTGACTCAGTGGCATCAGAGTTGCTACATAAAGAGTTGGAGTAACCAAGGGAACCAGTAAAATATAGCACATGATTTATCTGCAAAAAAAATCCCTTGTATTTAGTTCCACAGGGCAGAAGACAAGTGTATTAGAAATATAGGAAAGCTTGCATTCTTTTAAGCAAATTTCAGAAGAAATACACAAATTGATATTCTCTTAGTAAACTTCATCCTTAACAAAATCAACTCATTTCTGTTTCCAGTGCTAGAGGGAACACATGTATGCACATGTGTGCGCGCGTGCACGCAGGCACGCACGCACGCACGCACACCTGGCCGCCCTAACTGTCTCTTCTAGATAAGAGCTAGTAATGATTTGACAAAGATTTGCTAGTTCCTAAAGGATATCTATTCTAGTAACTGGGATTTGTGGGGAATTTTGTTTAATTTAAAGCCAATTGTTCTGTCTGAAATTTAATTTGGATTTATCATGGGAAATAAAATAGATGAACTTTCAGACCATTACGAACCACATAAATTTCTAAGCAGCTGAATGGCCTTTATAAACCTTCTGTTTCTTAATGTTGCGATTTGCTGAGAAGCAAGCAACAAGAATCTTAGGTGGCAACATACATGGTGAAAGAAGAGTCAAGATTTGTACAATAACGCACATTGCTACTCATTAATTATAGATCACAGGTACACAAACCTAAATTGCTAATGTCAGGTTGATAGGCACACTGGCAGATTTCCCAGGATTTGCATCATTGTTTAGTTTTGCTCTCTCTGTGTATAAATATAAAATAGAATATTTCACTGGGAAGGCTAGCATTATTTTTCCTTAAGTATTAGTGAATTACAGCATAGGCAAATGATTTCTAAGACCTAGATTGCCATGACCTTGCTCACCTTGAGTAAAAACTTATTCTTTAAACAGTCCCACTGAAATCAGCAGGACTGGCCAAGTAAGATACTAACCAAGTAAAAAAGGATATCAGAATATAGCCCTGGAAGCTATGCAGGATGAAGTGATCTACAGAATATAATCCACAAAGCAGATACACTGTATTTAGAGGCAATGCAAGCTTTTGCCTGCCTCCCCACTATTTTACCTCTAACTAGTCCAAAGAGTCAGAAGCAGTTCAAGTCCAAATTTTTCCAGTGGAACTGTTTTCCCATGGAGTAATGCTGATTGGATGGAATCAAAACACAGGAACATATCTATTGTATCTCAGTTTTCCATGGAAACCAGGCTTGAGCTCTATCCACACTGCAAAATGACAGGCTTGGACCTGAGTCTCCCCCTAGAAAGATGGTAGAACCCAGGTCCTCAGTACTTGCTGACCCATGTCAGAGTAGGGTGTGTGTGTGGACAGAAGAGGGATTTGGGGTCAAAGGTGAGCAAGAGTGGGACTTAGTGTACAGTGCAGACATACCTCAAGGCTTTCTGTGTTGTCCAGCTCCCAAGCAGTGCAGCTGATACCCAGGTTGTCAGCCTTTAAGTCTTTAGAAAAAAAATGTCCACTTTTGTGCATCCCACTGAAACTTTCATTTTTCCAATATTTCCTTCTGATTCAGAATCATACCGATTTGCATTTTTCCACTGGACAGAAATTCTCGTTCCCACACAACTCTAGACAGAAGTTAGTTCAGTTCCCAGGGCTCTTTCACTCTTTGCCATATTTGCTGAGAACCAAGAAAAGTAGCAGAATAATTTTACAAAGATCTCAGGCAACAAAGCTAGCCTATAGGATGCAAATCTTCAGACTAATTCCATGGGGGAAGCTAATTTTTATCAAGCAAAATATTTGCATCAATATTATCCAACAAAGGTGCCTACACCTAGATGCCACAGGACTCCATATTTGTTTTACTGAACTAGACTAACAGGGCTGCCCCTTTGGAATTTAAAATGCAAAGGAAGATCATGAACTAGTTACCAGTTAATGGCAAGACTGACCCATCCATCACTGAACAAGTCAAGAAGAAAGTTGGTCTGTTGTTTCCTTCAGTAAAAAAAATACATTACTGGAATCCACTTCTTTTCAGTGTTGCTTTTGCTTTCTGATGGCCATCTGGGAATCATTTCAGTGGTATAGTTACCAGCATTCCATAAGTTTTCAGTGCCAGTGAAATTTATTTCTTTGTACCACTTAAGACTTCAGAATAGGACTGATGTGATTTACGTAATGTATAGGATATCTGCTGGCCCTCTTCACTTAGATGAATATTATACGGTATGAGGACTATCAGATGCTCACTGTGCTGGAGGAATTCTTATCTGGGAACTGAGGATCATCTCCTGGCTCCTTTGTGCCACTCAAAGGAAAGTGTCCCTCCTGCAGTGCGGCTGCCATTCACAAAGTGATCACAACTCATGTCTCTGTGGGGTATCTGGTGCAAATGGAGGCACTTGCATGATGCTGTGGGTGTTGAGAGAGGAAAACGTAGAACCTAAGTTGGGAGGGTGAGTTGTATGGGGCAGAGCCCTAATGCTGCACTGAGCACTCTCTCTTGAATGCTCAACTTGCTGGTTCTTGCTCACATCTTCACCATATGTGGGGTCCAGAAGGAATTTTCTGGATGGTCTTCCTAGGGGGAAGTTTGCCTCCTTCTTCTGTGAAGTTTACCATGATTGTCTGGGTGTATCTCACTTTATCACTGCCCTGCCACTGCAAAGGCGTCAGGTATTGGTGTAGCTCAGTCCCTTCTGTTCTCTGATTGTACCATATAACAGCATAGTTTCCTACGGGCTGTAATACGTTGGTCTCATTTGGGTACTCAGGTTAGAGCTCTGAGTGCAGCTGGTGGCCTATGATGCACTAGGAGGTCAGACCAGATGATCTAGCTTTCCCTTATGGACTTAAACTCAGCAACTAAGTTAAGAGCCCAGTCACAGTTTGCCTGACTCGTCAAAAGAATGTGCTCAAACACAAGGCAGTCTCTGTCGAGGTGGTGATCACTCCTCTTCTTTCCTTCATCTGGGGAACAGTTGGAAAGTTTGAATGCCGTTTGCACGGGCCTTATGTAAAATCAGATATGTGCCTGACTTCAGATCTCCCACCCCACCCCCTTCCGCTCCTCTGCAAGGCCTCCTGCAACCAGGTAGTGTGACATCTTCGCAGACCCCAGCACTGAGGAAGGGCCCTCTAACACTAAAAGCATTGCTCTCTACAGCTTTGAAGATCTATACCTCCACCTCTCAAGCTGAAAGCAGTAATAGGCTTGCATCCTCTGGAGACTGGGCACAAAAAGGGATGCATAACACACACAGAACAAGTAGTAAACATTGCCCTGGCCAGGCAATAGATCGTGGCAGCCCCATGCTACAGCTGATCACTATAGAGCCCGTCTTTTCCCTAGGATTAGAATTTGGCCATCTGTTTACAGACTTCTGCCCTGCAAATTGGGAAGATTGAAACAGAGCCACCTAACATGCTTCAGATAGTATCTATTGGTTGTGTATGGATCCCCCAGCTCTCCAGCACCTTGGAAAGGCTGGTGTCGGCTGCTAAGGCTCTGCCCCAGATTAAATTTGAGACATTTCTCCATATGTTCATATACCATCTGTTTCATGAATAAAATATTAATTTGGGATTTGGTGAGTAGTAATGAGTCTTCCAGGAGCATTCCGAACAGCAGAGATTCTTCTGTGCTGCCCTTTCCCCCCTTCTTTTGGTGCTGTACTGTTTGTTGCAATCTCATCCTAGGGAGACTTCCTTTTCCCCCAGCTTGTGTTATTTTGCTTGCACATTTCTTGAGTGGTCCCACAGATATGACAAGGCCCCTTAATTATTCTAAGGGCTTCCTGCAGTGCAGCTGCTGTTATATCCTGTGTTAAAATTTCCAGTTAATCTGTATGGGTATCACTGGTTAGAGGAACAAAGAATTATGGCAGAAGAGTGCATTGGTGGGCTGCTGCGATCCTTTTTAGGAGTGTCCAGAAATATAAGTCACACTCTGTCTCAGCATAGAAAAGGATCAGCTGGTGCTAGACTAGAGGTTTTGACCCCTGAAAGGGTCCTAGGATTATAATGAGGAGTCCAAGCTGTCAGCCCCAGTGCATGCTAGGAGGGTGGCATGGCATGGGTGGGATTATCACCTTTTTTTGTGTGTGGGGGGGGGCAGAATCTCAGCCTGAAATATTTTCAAAGGAGGTCTTGGCACAAAAAGTTAGAGAAGCCCTGTGCTAAAGAGTGTGGCAGCTGCCTACCAGCCTGATTTGTTAGCTGGCCAAACAAAATCCTTGAGACTCCACCAATCCTAACTTTGGCTTGCAGGTTAACACGGTGTTTACTTCAGCTCTCAAATTCTCTAGAAGCAGTCTCCATATAACATGCAGCCTGTCACCAGATACTTACAGAAATGAGTCAAGTCCACTGCCTCCAAAAAGACAGAACGTACACACTAGCCAGCTCAGCTGCCAATGCACATCCCATTTAAATATAACAGCACTGAGATGAATTTATCATAAAACGAGAGCATGTTTGGCAACAGATTTAAGTGATACTAAACAAAGGCAATAGAAATGGAAGATGGTTACAAATAAAACAGAAATACAATCACACTTCTGCATGACTAAAATTTAACTCAGCAGGCTACAGTCCTTGACTAAGAGAAGCTTCTTCCTAGACAATCTTTCAGTATCACCAAGTCCACATTCACAGAATGCAAAGAGCATTGACCTTTTTGTTCCCTTAGGTGATAGATAAAAAAGGGGTTCTTCCCCTAATTATTACTGTAATGTATACTTTTTGAAATGTATTTTTGAAGTATATCCCCAAATCAATTTCTTCTTCCTTGATGTTAGTGCTTCTCAGAACGTGCAACACTGATTTTTTTTTTTTTTTTTTTTTAAAAAGGCTCCAGAGATGATCCTGGCAATGTCAGGTGTGTAAACTTAAGTTTGAATCAATTGCCTGGTACTAATCTATACTCAAGCTGAGTGGGTACAAAACTGACTGCAAAGAGTTACAGTGTGACCTTACAAAACCAGGAGAGTGAGAAATAAATGGCAGATATGCAAAGTAATGCCAACTGTACCTACAAAATGATGGGGTCTATATTAGATGCTATGACTCAAGAAATTCTATAGATCATGGAGTCATCATAGATAGTTCTTGGAAAACATCTGCTCAGTGTGCAAAATCAATCTAAAAAAGAAAGCAGAATGTTATGAACCATTAGGAAAGGAATAGATAATAAAAGAGTAAATATATTGCCACTATACAAATTCATGGTGCACCCACACCTTCAATATTGCATCGCCCTTTCTCCCCCCCCCCCCAAAAAAAAATATTTAGAATTGGGAAAAGTACAGAAAACGGCAACAAAATGATTAGGGGCCCTGAACAGCTTCCGTATGAGGAGATTAGAAAGATTGGTACTGTTCAGCTGAGATGACTAAAGGGGGATATGATAGAAATCTGTAAAATCATGAATGGCCTGGAGAAGGTGAATAGGAAAGTTATTTTCCCCTTCACATAACATAAAAATCAGGAATCACCCAATTAAATTAATAGGCGGCATGTTTAAGACAAAAATACTTCATACAATGCACAGTCAACCTCTGGAATTGTTGCTAGGGTATGTTATGATAAACTAAATTTCAACTTAGTGCAAAAAAAAAGAATAGATAACTTCATAGAAGGTAGGTTCATTAATGGCTATTAACCAAGAGATCAAGGATACAGCCCCTTCTCCTGTGTGACCCTACTCCTCAGACCGCTAGAAGCTGGGACTGGATAATAGAGGTGGATCACTTAATAATTACTCTGTTCTGTTCATTCCCTCTGAAGCGCCTGGCAGTGGCCACTGTAGGAGGACAGGTACTGATCTAGATGGACCATTGGTCTGACCCAACAGGACCATTTTTATGTCAAGTCACGGCAGTTGCCTATAGTCCCAAGCAGTCACTATGTCAGGCAAATACCAGCATGGTATTGAGAATCCCCTTTCCTCTGACCATTGTGAGGATAAGGGTGGAGCAGGAGCTACAACACTTTTGTAGCACCAGTAAACCTCTTGTGATACTCCTGTGGTTGGCTGTGCTGGCATTAGGGCCATCAGGGATGAAGTGGAAGGTAGTCATATATCATCCAGAATCTAAGCCTATGTCTTTCCACCAAAAATGATCAGATATTCTAATTCAAGCCGTCTCTATTAATGCACAGACAGATTACTTAGAACAAAACCTGCAGGCAAGGTTTGACAGCACTACTGTTTAAGGAAACTGTACAGTGCTATTGAACAAAAGAGATCCAGGATGTTAAAAGGCCTATTGGAGATGAGGAGGGGATGCTGGTAATGGGTATAGAAGAGAAGGATGCAATAGGGACAAAACTTCTGGTCAGTTCAGATGGTGGAAAGGAGGACAGGGAGAAGGAAAAGGGAAGAGCAAGAAGAGAGATATCAAAATTTGTGGAACTAATCAGGTAAGAATCAGATCAGTACATGAAGGTCCTGATAATCCTTAACTAAACTTTGTCAGGTTTGCCCACTTTTACCTTTATAACATACAGATACATCAGAGGAATACCCTTTATAATCAATGGTGTGATACCTGTTGGCATGGTCTTATGTGGTGCACCATGGGGGCACAGCTGAGGGAGGGTTCAGGAGAGGCAGCCACCTTGCCATCTTGTTTGTCCAGGGCTTATCATGATGAGGCCCCAGCCATGACTGGGGCCTCTGGAAACTTTTCTAATATACTTAGTAAATAACTATACTACTACTGTAGATGGAGAAATAGTTCATCTTGAGCTAGGATTTTGAACTGGATTTTTTTTGCGGGGGAGGATCAGTATGGAAATCTAGCAGCTCGTCTTTATTTCTATCATTGCATTATCTCGGTCTTTTTTCCCACCCACTGATCTTCTCCCTATATCTTTGCCATTTCCCTGCTACCCCACTCTCTATGATCCTTCCCCCCACCATTTATCTGTGCATGATTCTCTGCCATGCTGTGTTACATGGGACTTAAAAGGGGCAACATGAGAGTGACTGTGTATACCAATCATAAAATTGCTGTTTACCAAGCCCTGGCACCCTAACTAGCTAACTAAAGCAGGTAACCAAACTGAGCACATCAAAAGCTGTGGCACACATGCAGGTTCCATAATGAAAAAAATTCTGTGGAACAGTTGTCCCATACTCTATCAGATAGTACAAGTGTTGGGGCAAAGTGTCAAAGCCACAGGGAAGGGTTACATGGCCCAGTCCATTGTGAACTGGTTGGAAAACATTCATGTTTGTCTTGGGGCAAGTGAAGAGCTTATGAAATTAAAAAGTGGACAAAAAGTGACTGGGGAAAGATGCATGTATACATAAAGAGAGGTCTAGCAAGGGCTGGTGTCTATCTGTCTTCAGGTACAGCCAAGAGAAGTCACATTGGCTGGGGAATTAAAGACATGGATGCAGGTGTGAACACTGGACCTCCACCTCTTCTCTTACTGGTGTAGATCAGTGGTAACTTCACTGAACTCTACTGAAGTTACACAAATGGGAGAGACACCAAAGTCTATCCTAAGGATGAACTCATCTGTGCTGATGCCACCTTAGTAAGGGGCTGACTGTGGAATAAACTCCAGCAAAACCTGGAGGACCATCCCAAATCTCTCTGCCTTCCATCCAAATTGTATTTCTTTCACCCACTGTCTCTCACAAACTCAGAGAAGTGTGGTTATTTCAAAAACAAAGCACTGAAGCGCCGCTGCACACACAATATTCCTCCTAGGGAGAGGATGAGAGTAGTGTGACCAGATGTGCCTATTTTATAAGACTAGCCCCAATATTCAAAACTTTTTTCTTATAGGGGCACCTATTATCCTCCACCCCCAAACACACACATATCCCAATTTTTCACACTTGCTGTCTGGTCATCCTAGATGAGGCAGTCCATGAGCCACATGACATATCTTACTCACGTCACTTAGTAATCTAGTGGAAGGGCCTCCTATACGAACTGTGTTATAAAAACTTAAAACTTAGGTAGACTAGAATGATCAGACCCATTGCCTCCTGTAATATAACCACTTTAGTATACATCCTGTTCCTGATTATTTTACTCCTGGTTATATTATTCCTGTTTATTGTATCTTGGGCACCACATTTTCTTAAGCACACCAATCTCATTTTGTTTCCTTTTGAAACAAGCAAGCAAAGAAACCAAAATATACGTTTTGCATGGGAATTTCAGAGCTGCCTGGTACAATTTGGAGGTGCAGTTTTACCATCCATTTTTAACGGTAGCTGGGCTAAAAGAAATCATTCAGTTCTGAAAATGTAGTGATTTCCATTGGCAGGCCATCAGAGAGATTCGGCTCCAGATATTGCTACACGGTATCTGGGGCTAACATGTTTTCCCATATGAAAAACAGGAGATGGCCTGGTATGGAAACTGCTAGTACATGATGATTTTTATTGGTGAGTACCATATACCGATCATCAAGCTGTTGAAATGCCAACATAACAACTTAGCTTATCAGAAAGATCAAGAGATTATGATTATGATGTAAAGTTAGCATGAAGAAATAAGCTCGTAGTGAGACAGTAATGGATACTAAGGAGCTCTTTAGCCTAGTGGAGAAAGGCATTTCAAGAACTAAAGCCTGGAAGTAAAAGCCAGACAAATTCACACTGGAAACAAGACACAGCTTTTAAACAATTAGGTGGTTGGCTACTGAAGTGCTAGAGACTCCATATCTCAGGACTGAATGCTTGTGGAGAACAGGGTTTAGTCAGAGAAATTATTGGGCTCACTACAGGATAACTGGCTGAAATTCTTCGGCCTGTGCTATACAAGAAAACTACATCGTTGCATGGCTCTTTCTGGCCCTAAAAGTCTATGAATGTATGCACACCAGGTTTTGTGTGACTGAGATGACACAGGCCATGTGACCTCTTCAAATCTCATCATCTTAAAAACTACACCTCAGTGATTGCATTTCTGATTTCTTCCTCCTGCTGAGTACCATAATTTGAGGGTCCTGATTCTGGTCTCATTACTCTTTTGTTACTGAGGAGCAATTCCGTGGAGATCTGTGGATTTTTTTTTTTTTTTTTTTTAAACTCTGAATTCACGCTGGCATCCCTGAAATTGGAATCTAGGCCATGTTGCCAGACGGCTGTATGCATTTAATACAACACTTCAAAACTGCAAACTATATCTCCTATCAGCCCAGTCAAATATTAAGTGCATTTGCCCATTTACCTTTTTATTTCTTTTTAATGAGATGCACTATCATCTAGTCAACAGATCACTGGACTAGTGTCCAGCAGACCCGAGTTCTTTTCCCAAGTCTGTCAATGGTTACTGAGTGAGCTCGAGCAGGTTGCTTCACATTTCTGTTCCCCTGTCTTTCCATCAGTAAAATGGGAAAAATGAAATCTGCCTCAAGTGCTTTGAGATCTAGGGATTAAACGTGACGTAAAAGGAGTAGGTGGTGGTGCATGGCTGACTTAGTACAATATCATTACTTCCGGTGTTATCCATTTACCTTCTCAAAGAATGGGAACATTAACTGTATGACTGGGTTAGCTTGGTTGCAAGGGAATGTTTGTTCCTGTATGGTAAGTGGGGAGGGACTATAAGTACAAGCCTGCTCAGGGGCAGATTCTCACCTGATGTACTCAGATGTCAATTTGGAGTAACTCTATTAGTTACTAATAGACTCTAATAGACTGACTAATAAAACTCCGTAGTTACTAAACATTTACCCTGGTGCAATAGAGATCAGAATCTGGTCCCCAGGATTTCAGCAAAAAGCATGTATTATTTGGAAAGCAGAGTTTAGATTCTGAAGACTGCAGTGAGCTCCTCCGCTCCAAAAAACATGCAAGTGAATAGGAAGGAGGGCTGGCTTAGTAACTGAACAGATATGCAGAAAGGTGGGTCTCTAAAGGGCCTTCTGAACTCATTTAAATTCCATTTCTTTTCTGGTGCAGATCATAGGAAGCTTTGTAGATTTTTATCAGGGCTTTTAAGCCTTTCAAGGGAAAAATAGCTTCAAAAGAAAACTGGGATTTGCAAACAAAAGGAATGCCCTTCACTGGTGGAATTTAATTTAAACTCTTCTCTGCAGCCCTACTTTCAATAGTTAGTGGAGGGCTAAAGTGAAGAGTTCATTTCAGTATAGTAGGGTGCACGCTACATTTTCTTAATGCCTCTATTTCTAAAGTGCTCTGAAAATACACACACAACTTTTTTTAAGGATTCAAAATGAATATTGTTCTTTGTGATAGTGACAGGCTACTATGGATGCTGTTTTCTCAAGAGAAACCTATTTCCTATCCCTGCAGGGAGGAATGTTATCTATCGAGGATGTTTTAGAGCACCAGAAAATTTAACAATCACCTTTCCAGCCTCTTTGATACAGTCCAATTTGACGGTGGAGATGTGCTCAGAATTTTGCTCCAAGAAAGTAAGACCAGTTCTCATTTCTTTTTCTTTTTCTTTTTTTTAATTAATTTATGAAGTGGAAAGAGAAGCTTAGGGCCTTTGGAGCTGGATTAAAAAATTAGTTTCCAAAAGACAAATATTTTTGAAAGGAAACTCCCAGTGGCTTATTGGGTCTCATTAGTATGGTTTTTGGGGGAGGGGTGGTAAAGAATCAGCATTCTGCCACTGAATATGCTGTACAGGGAAACAAAGTTTTGAGTGACCATTCAGTGGGCCAGCAGTAATTCAGTACTGACTCATATTAATAAAAAACACAAACCTGAAACTGATGCCAAATGAGACAAATTCTTCCCTAAAAAAGTCAAATTCAGCACCTCTGTGCAAGGGGGTGGAGAATCAGGTCCAAAGTGTCTGAAATTGTCATCCAAACTATCTGACAGTCATTGCTTTGACATTCCCTGTTCACACCAGGTATTCGCTTCAGTCAAGTTAATTCCTGTTTACCTGACTGGGAGGTATTTACAGCCCAGTGGACTCTGGAATAGTTCTCCACTCTTTTGCATCTTGTGTAGTCATTTTAATCCTGTCCAAGGGAACTATTCTCATTTATAGTTTGGCCTTAAGGTGAGTGCATCTTCCATTCATCTGAAGGCTCACCTGAAGGCCCCTTAACACTGACAGAGTGGTGTATGGAAGCCTTAATAACTGACAGTGACGTGATTGTCATTTACCATAAAAGCACCTTGCAAAGCTCTGGCAGCATAAGGGACCTCAGTGTGGAAGTACACTACATTTACAGGCACTATACAGCCACTTTACCCAGCCAGAGTAATGCGTAACAGTCTCAGAGTATGTCTACACCACAGACTCAGTGGCAGTCGACGCAGCTGAATTGATTGAGCCAGTCATGTAGTCCCATTCCCTCAATTCCAGATGGCCTCTTCCATTGGTACTGGTAACACACCACTCCAGAAGGACAAAAACAAACAAGGAATCCTGTGGCACTTTTAAAGAAAAACAAATTTATTCATTTCATGAGAGAAAATCCCATTTTGTCAGATGCTTGAATAAGGGGATCTGAAAAGTAGGATTTTCTCCCATGAAAGCTCATGAGATAAATAAACGTGCTGGTCTTTAAAAGTGCCACCGGATTCCTTGTTTGTCTGGCTGAACTAGGCAAACACAGTTACCCCTTTGGAAGGAGTCTAGTGGTGCTTTTAAAGTAACGAATGTATGTATCGCAGGAGCCTTCATGGGAGACTTCTCCATTTTCAAGCACCTGACAAAGTAGGATTTTCTCCCACATATGCTTATGCGACAAATAAATCTGTTAGTTTTCTAAAATGCTACTAGACTGCTTGTTCTTTGTGCTGAACTAGACTAACATGGCTACCCCTCTGAAGCTCTCTAAAAGGAATAAGGCTGTGTCAACAGGCATGTCTCTTGTTGATGTAGCACTGTAAAGATGCTGGTGTACATCAACATAAGCACATCAACAGGAGATAGGCAAACTACATTATGACCAGCCCTTAGTTTAAATGAGAATTGGGTTCTATGACTAGTACAACTGAGGCCTACTTCACACCCACTTTTTATACTTGGGTTAAGTTCAGTTAGGGGTACTTTTTAAACTGAAATAACTATTCTGGCACAAGCCCATGTGTGAATTCAGTTATACCAGCACAAAAGTTCCTTATACTGCCAGCTCA
Source organism: Podocnemis expansa (assembly GCA_007922195.1). Lineage (NCBI taxonomy): Eukaryota > Metazoa > Chordata > Testudines > Podocnemididae > Podocnemis > Podocnemis expansa. The sequence continues at coordinate 19,189,867 of ML681971.1, read as the reverse complement.
TTAGCTGTCTCATGTGGATACAAGCTGTACACTGGTTTACACTCTTTTATACAGCTATAATCGTGTCCACATGCAATTAGTGGTGTTAATGCAGCATGTGTAGACATGCCATCTTTGATCTAGCTAGCTCTTAACTGGCAGCATGGGTTGTACAAACTAGGTCAGGATCCTGGCTGGATGGGCACTTGAAGGAATTGCCTATGCTGCCACATCTTCACTGCTATTGTTAGCCAAGATACCTAGATCAAAGCTAACTCAGACCCATGTATATGCTGCAGTCATGCATCCAACTACAACACAGAAAAGACTTAAAGGGGGTTGTACTGTACCTGCAGTAGCAACGTTAAAGTGAGTCCACCTCTGTGTTTAGATTACATGGAGAATTTTGACTTGGTAACATCTTACACCCACTGTGCCTTGGTGCAAATGGCCACACAGGCTGCAAGGGAATGGCTATAAAAATTCTGTTACCTATTTATTGGCCTGGAAGCAGATGCAGAGGGCTTAAGCCTTCAGTGGGCTGGGTTTACACCAGTCTAACTCATTCCATTGACCTGAATGGTGATATGTGGATGTAATGGAGTGGAACATTTGGCCCAAGCACTTTCTATTTAGTGGAAGGCTTTTCTTCTTTTTTTTCCTTCCCCCTTCTTTTATTGAGTTGAGTTGTATCTATGTGCAGATGAAGATTTGTTTGATGGTCAGATTTAGCCTAGAGCCACTCTCAGACTATATGGTGTAAACCAAACATTCAATTAATTTGTCTTCTAGTACCACAAATTGATTAAAACTATTAAGGCGTGAAAAACAAATCTTCATAATCACTAGGTAGAGTAATTTTAGCAGCTTTTATCCCATGATGGGGAGTGGGAAGTGTTTTTCCAGTTAACGTATCCTTTATGCCACCTCCTCAGTTCAATGTGTTTTGAGGAAATGTCACTAATGCTTTGTTCTATGTTAATTAATTAGCATTGTATGTGTGCGCACATGTGTAGCGCCAATACTTGGAGTTTATAGGACTATGGGATAGGCCAGGGCACTGAACAGAATGACAACTGGATTCTATTTCCAGCTCTACCCCTTTTTACACAGGGACATACAGGAAAATTGAACTAACTAAACGTGTGAATTTAAAATGGATGAGTTAAACCATGTTAAATCCCTATGCAGACACACTGATTCGGAATTAAAGTGGCCTTAATTCAGTTTGGAAGTGAATTAAACTAAACCAAATTAAGTCCACTTTACTTTGGAATAAAAAAAAAAAGTGTTCACCTGGAGTTTAAAGAGGTTTAACTAATCTACTAGTGAGGTGGAATTATTGCTTGTCACCCTCAGATGATTGTACAGAAAACCCTGGAGAAAAATAAAATCATCATCTAAAGCAAACAAACACCAATGCCTGTGTCTTCACAAATGACTGATTACGGGTACTTCTGGTTTGGGGACACATTAAAGGGGCCTAGTACCTCTGAAAAATTGAAACCCCTTTACGCTTTCCCAAAAATGTAGGTATCCAAAACCATTAGTCACTTTTAAAATTGAAACACAAGGAAAAAGAAAAGGCCAAAATGGATTGTGTGTTCTTGGCATCCTTTGCCAATTAGTACTGATATTTGGAACCAGGGCAAAATGGATGAAACAAATCCTGTTCGTACCACCACCTCACAAAATAGCTGCTGCTTTTGGATTGTTTAGATCTAAGATGCAAAGATATATGCTACCTATCCTGCTGCAGAGCCCAGCTATGTGAAAGCTATACAGGTACGTGTTGACTGAAGCTTGTACAGTCAGGATAGGAGCAAGCCAGACATTGGACAGGGCCTTGTTATGTGGACTCTCCCAATGTAGGAACAGCTCATAAAGACTGCAGAAATTAATCTAGTTTTATAGGAAGTTCTACTTTCATTTTTCAAACCAGAAGGGGAGAATTCCTTACTCATTCTCCTTCATGTTATCCCCAGACACTGATGCTGGGGCTTAGGTGAGGTGATTATGATACTTGTAAGACCGCCCAAGGTGCTTTGTGGGTGGCAATTATGGGCAGCAATTATGAGCAAATGTTACTCTTTAGTAGCAGTCATGCTTGGGCCTACATTCTCATTTAAAAAAAAAAACACTAATGTAATGGAACAGGAAGAAAAGTGAGCAGCAAGATGGGAAGAGAGAGTTATAAAGAATAAGGCCCATCTTTCTTTAAGGATAATCATAAAAGCCAAAACCCACCCTCAAGGCTACCTTACCACAGGGGAAAAAACAAACCAAAAAACCAAAACATTGACAAAGGAGAGGGTTGATTCTGATTTGGATTATGTGCCCATGCAAGAGAATGTGGAGGATTACATATCTTAACCCATCGGCAATGTATACAAGTCTGCAGCCTTGGCCCATAGGCAAAGAACTGCGTACCAGCAGTTGATTTCCAATGAAAGAGGTGCTGGGGTCAAGCAATTAGCTATCAGGGCTCAAGCACTTTTTTACATTTTGTAACAGATGCAGCAAGTCCAGAAGCACTGAGGCTTTGAACCACCAAACCTTTAAACACTGATGGGTACTGCAATCCCACCATGTTTTTTCTTCAGTGTCTTTGCGTGGTGGGGACAGGAGTGGAATGAGCTGTACCTTTGCTCTTCTTTCAACACTGGCTTGTGCCACTGAGCCAGAAAATGGATGGTCACAGTTTATTGTTAGCTAAGGCAGGCAGCCTGTTACTAACCCTCGAGCAACCGGGGAAGCAGGGAGCCAGTTGTGCCTCTGATGCGTTTCTAAAACTCAGTGATTCTGTAGGCTAGTCTCAGGGCATTGCAGCTGACAGAACACCCCTTGCTCATGGCAGCATCTACAGGCACAATCCAGCCCACAGGGAATAAACGCTTAAAAGAAGCATTGCAGTCCTACTATACCCACCAGGAACATTTGATCCCACGGTCATTCTTTGGTGACTGCTGCAAAGCAAACACAGCTTTGCCTTTCACGGACTATAGTCCAGCTTCCACAACTGTGAACTCAATGCAAAAGGAAAAGGAAGAAAAGATACCTTCCCCAAGTTTAAATAAAGAATAAATAAGAAGGAAGTTAACTCTGTTTACTCCTTTCCCTTTAGCCCGCACTCTCCTACATAAATTGACATTTGAATTTACAAAGGAAATGTCTGCAGAAAGACCAATATAGTCTACATTTTGTCAACTGATGAGGCACAATCACAAATCCAGGGTTCCACCTGGCATATGATATTTGGAATATCAGAGTGTTCCATTTTTAGATAGTAATGTTGCTTTATACCTTCAAGCAAATTGCTACTTAACACAAGAAACAACATAATTACACTTTTACAACTTTTTCCTTAGCTGGCCACCACAATAATTTTATCATCTTTTGCTAGGTTCAGCCTGTAGAAATATAGAAGACTGAGCATTATTAGGAGCAGGTAAATAACACTGAGGGGAAAAAATACTTGCAATAATATCTGAGTTTTCCAATAAATTCTAAATGAATTACTCTGATTGCTCATTCTTTGCAACAGGGCTATGGGTTACTGTGCATTTGCACATAGCCTCACACTATGGCACCCTGGACTCCTGCTGCCTTATATTATTACTTCTTTTTGAGGGTGAGTGGGCAACCAGGGAAAGGAGAAGGAATTTTTGCATTCACTTTCTGCAAATGTTTGAGTAGAAAAGGAGACACGTACTTTGATACAAACGGGCCTGGTTCTGGATCTCAAAACAGTTGTCCATGATGTTAACCATATAAACTTCAATATACATCCGTTATGTTAATATAGGCTAGCATAAATTACAGTATATGTAACATGCTTGTATAAACATGGAAAAAAATAAGGCCTGAACAGCTTCAAAATCAGCAAAAATGGAAAAGGAAATGCAGAAGAAACATAAGATTTTAGGAGAAGATAAGAGCGAAATCTTCATATTCACTCAAGCAATGACTTCAATGAATGGAAATTTAGAATATGTCCAGAAATGTGATTTTGAGCCTTTAGTATATATGCCACGGGAGTTTCGCATAAACTTTATTGCGGCTGTGATTCTGTGAAATAACATTACCAGATTCTCAGCTGGTATAAACACCAGCCTGTTGAGATCGGTAAAGCTCTGCCATTTCATAGCAGCTGAAACTGGCCTGTTGTACTTTTAAAACATAAACAAATAAATATAAATAAAAAGTCTGCCCAATGAACCCAGTGGCTCCCCTCTAGGTGTGCTGGCTAGGAAAGAAGCCTTTCACTAGTACTATTCACATGGTTAAAATTAGGCATGAATTTAAGTCTCTTGCTGACCTGGAGCCTAGAAGAGCAGCAAATTAATCCCAGAATTGATTTGTTAGCCTTGCAGTTTGTGTTGAGCAACTGAAATGCTAGATCCAGCCTTTGGCATCATTTTTTGACATGCCTCTAAAGGTAACAAATTTAGATCAAACAGGCAAAATATAATAATCAGTTTAATTCTTTATATAGAAGTGGCATGGATTAATAGCAATCCACAACCACCTATTACTAGAGCCACAAATACATTTCTGTGCCATATAACTTGGCCATTAGCGTCACTTTCACTCAGTAGATCAACTTCCATATAAGATTATCTATCTCCATTTGAGGCTGTGCTTTAGAAGAATCAACCTGTTTAATAGTTAGCTGATGTACATGACCATTTATATAGTGGTATTCATGGGGCCTAGAAATAACTCATGTCCTGATGACAGCGCTCAACATCTGGGCAGGTCAAAGCCGAAATTTAAGTCGGCCAGCCTCCATGGTGGTCTTGACTTTTTCTTCAGGAATACACCAAACTTCCTTCTTCCAAAGTGGGTGAGCAATTATGGGTTCATAATAAAGATAATTCTTGAGTCCTGAATGAAGGCAAGGCCTTTAGGGACCAGATCCACGTCCGACTGAAGAATCTGGGAGGTTCTCCATCGAATTGATTGGCAATTGAAATTTCTCTTAACAGTCAAATACAACAGATTTTCAGCAGTGAAAGTCATCATAGCTCCACTAGCTTTATTTATATCCCAGTAGCACTTTGAGAACCCATTCAAGATCACAGCCCCATTATGTCATACACTCTATAAAGTAGAAGAATTGCTTCCTACCCCCGAAAAGCTCACTGTGTAAAACAAGCAGAGATTTTTGCTTCAGAGGGAAAGCTAATGGCTAGGTATATTCCATTTTACTTTTAGAACAGTCAGGCTAATAGAGATTTGATGAATGACATTTGACTCTGTTACAAAATGGGTATGCTTATTTTCAAGAAAACTCCAAACCATTATCATCACTTGAGGGATTAACTTTTTTTTTTTTTAAATGACTGGCACTTCCTTTCCTTGCACATTTTTGCACCCCTGCATGCTTTTTAGCTTCGGCAGTCTCAGTTTTGCCCATGGGTTTTTGGCAGTTTTAGTTGTGCCTTAAGGGGAGCTGAATCAAAGGCTTGGCAGTGGTCAGAGTTGAACTAATTACATATGTTTTATAGCTATTGGGGATTCATTTAATGGGCTCATAATAAGAAGAGTTTGAGAGTCCAGGGTTAGAAAACGTTGTAAGAAAGGCAACAAAAATAATTAGAAAGGTCTGTAACCCTATACTGTGTGTTTGCATTAACTTCAAACCCAAAATTAAAGTGCATGGACATGGATATCAATGGCAGTATTGGTGCAAGTAAAAGCTATTCACAGGAATAGTGAGGGCTTGCAGGCTCTCTCAGGTTCCTCCTGCTTACACATATCAGAACTTGACATAAGATGCTAGATTCTGCCATTTTGGAGCACGTCCAGTAGTGACTTATTCTACACAGGAAATCCTTGCTCCATTGAATTCAATGGGAAAACTCGCGATGATGTCAACAGAGCCAGGATTTCACCCCAGGCATTGCTAGAAGTCCCAATTGGTTTAGGAGGATTGTGGATGCAATCTAGCTGGATCCAGATAACCACTTAAGCACATGCCTAACTTTAATCCTGTGAGTAGCCCCACTGACTTGAGTGGAGCTATACTGGTCTAGAACTGGAGTAAAGCCACAGAGAATAAGGCTTATTGAACTAAATGTGCCCATGCTTTAGTGAATTCACATGCTTACACCCTGTGCTTGATCACTATTGAAGGTGAGATTGACAATGTGAAAGGACTGTTGTTAAATAAAGGGGAGCTCATGGCTGAATATCTTACTTTGCAATCATTCCATTTTTCTGCCTAAAATATGTAAAAAATTTGAACTATCAGGGGGCTGCACATAAAGAGTTTCAGTGCTTCGCGCTAGTGCCTGGACTCCTGCTGTGTTTCCCAGAACCATTGTCGTGCTCTCAATGAGTGCAGTATATTTGCTGAAAATTGTTCACTGATGAAGCCAGCTCCCTCTTTCTTCCCTTCTCCAACACAAATTGAAGCCAAAAAGGAATATATATAATTTTTATGGAAATAAGCTCTTAGAAATTCTCTCCAGGATTCAAAATTGCTCTGCATTTTCAGAATTAAGTCATGTTACTGAAACCTTAATGTTGTAAATAAAGTAACATTATCTGAAATTCTCCAGTCATTTTGAAAATGTACAGAGATGCAACAGTTCTCTACTTGATGAAACAAAACAGTTCAAGGAGTTGAAGGGGAGATCTTTCTTTGATTTAAAAATTGCCAACATATTAAAATCAGTGGCAATGAAGGCAAGGAGAAGGAACTCTTGTCATTTTGGGTTCTCTTTGAGGCTACCTAATGTGCAATGATTTGATGCTTTAGTGAAATGTGCACTCTGTGTGCTGAGTTTAAGTTGGTATTTTATTCTCATTCTTGTGTTGGTGGGAATGACTGCACATGACACAAAGGATGGAGAATCAGGCCAGTTTGGCTAGCTTTGCCTACACTTTTACAATCTTCCCATAGGTGCCAGCATGTGAGGAAAACAATGAAATTTTATTCTAAGCCAAATTTGCAGGGGAAATTTATGAATTTACCCATGCTGATGTAGCTGCTATATTTGTGAGAAATGGAACTTTTTGCCCTTGGTTCGAACGTACAAATACTTTTTGACAATCTTGTATCTGTCTCAGTAAGCAAATGCTAGTAGGTTGGGTACAAATAGTGCACACATCTTATTTGTCTCCTTATCAGAAGCTGAGCACTGGAGTGGAGCAAGAGATAAGGCACTCAGCAGTTTTGTCACGTGCATCCATAGATGAGAATCAAGAAGATTTTAAAAGGCATTTGCTAAAAGCATAAAGATAGTGGCAGCTTAGAAAACTATTCAAATAGAGTCAGTGGAATTGAATCCTCTGTATGCTTGAACAAACCTTTGAGCTTCTTTTAAAACAGTTGGTCATGATGAACAGTTTAGCTCCCCCTCTGCAGGCACATACAAACACACCTACGTTTCATACACACATTTACTGGGGTCCCATCTTTAAAAGTGTTCACAATATTGCTCTTTTATAGTGCAATGAAGACTCAGATTTCACCCATATTCAGCAAACACTTCAGCACATACTGTACTTCACTTTAAGCATATAAGTAATCACATCTTTATTCAGAAGAGAATGTATTTTGCTTTAAGCACAAGTGTTAGTCCCATTGACTGCCACACAAGTACAGGCTCAGATGCCTTGCGATGCACACACAGCCAGCCTAGCACACATCAGCTTTATACCTGTGTAAAGTTTTACTCCCGATTTACATTTGTGGAGAAGAAGAATCAGACCCTACAGATTCTCTCTCTTCCAAAATCTTTTGGACAGCATTTCCTTTGCAAAAAGAGGAACTATTTTTTTCTTCAGATCTGAAAACCTAACGTTAGCCCTGATCCTACTGCTCATTCCTTGCCCTCACCATTGCATAATTCAGTAAGAAACCATTCTGCTTTCCTTTTCTGCTCATTTCACCTAGTCCCCCATTTCCCAAGATAGATTGCTATGCTAGCAATTTAATGCATTGACACTAGAGCCAGTTTAAAAAAATTTGGTTTTTAACTGTAAAGTTCTATAGGCAAAAATCCTCTCATTTTCACTGAGATTTTACAAATTCTTTCCCCTTTTCTTTTTTCTTATTTTTGTGTGTGAGGGGGATGGGAAGAGGAGGGTGGACAACTGAAATGAAAAATGGGTGTTTTTAAAAACTGGCTTTGGTTAAATATTTTTCATACTGGAGGAGTCAAAAAGTTTTGGGTCTCAGTGTTTTGGATAGAAAAACTGGGAAATGGCATCAAAATGCAATTTACCCTTGAAAATGTTGGCTTTTCACTCAAAAGCCATTTTTTTTGACAATTATGGTTTTACAAGAAAAATTTCAGACAACTGTAATTCCTTTTTTCTCCTCCCTGATGAAAAAGCTGTTTTTGGTGGTGCGCAAAAAAACAGCATTTGTAGTTGCCTATCACATGACTTAACACATCTGGCCTATTTGAACCCATTTTTTCAAAACACTGTGAGCTCCCTCTCGCGAAGACAAGACTTTGCAGAGGAATTTTATGGTGGGAGATTCTACTTAACATTTAATACATTAAAAACACCACCTCTGTCTCATTTCTTAGTTGAGCATTGCTTTAATTCCTCATTTCAGGAAGTAAAAGATTTCTCTGCTTGTGATGGTGGGCTTGTCTTCACTTATGGCCACAAATACGCCACCATGAGATTGATCTACCTGATCCACAGAGCAGAGCTGTGAAGACCCACCCAGATGATTGGGAAGTCAATCACTGAAGACCACCCCCTCAAATAGTGTATCACTGAGTTGACAGGAGGGCATTTCCCTTTGACTCAGTGCACAAAAGGCATCAAAGTAAGTAGGTGTTAAGCAGCTAAAGGGAGATAGGCAAATTATTAAGTAATTTGAATATCTCCCTTTGGGTCGTGTTCACACAGCATTCTTATTTCGAAACAACAGAGGTTGTTTCGAAATAAGAAATGCCATGTTCACACAACGTATGGCCATTTTGAAACAAGGAAACCCCTTGTTTTGAAATGGGAGCCGTTCTTTTGAAAGGGCTTAAACCTACTTCCCTTTCGAAACAAGGTTTTGAAACCAGTGGTTTCGAAACAACCCTGTGCGAACATGTTGTTTCGGAACAAAGTGTTCCGAAACAACATTTGACCATTCTTTCCAGGGTGCTAAGCACCCTGGGAGGAAGGGCTGCCCCCTCAGCACCCTGGCCAGGGTGCTGAGGGGTGTCCCCTGGCCAGCAGAGGGGGACTGCAGGCACCTGTGGGGTGAAGCGCAGCCCGGTGCCTCACCCCGCCGGCTGAGGCGCTGGGCTGCGCTTCACCCCGCGGGTGCCTGCAGCCCTCTGCAGGCGCCCGGCTGCGCTTCACCCCACGGGTGCCTGCAGCCCTCTGCAGGCGCCTGGCTGCGCTTCACCCCGCAGGTGCCTGCAGCCCTCTGCAGACATTCGCGGGGTGAGGTGCGGCTGCGCTTCACCCTGTGGGTGCCTGCAGTCCCCTCCCCAAGCAAAATAGCATGTTCATACTGTGGACATGCTATTTAGCTCCCTTATTTTGAAAATACTTTTTTTGTTTTTCAAAATAAGGTGTTTCAAAATAACCCTTTATTTCAAAATGGCTTGTTTCGAAACGTCTTGTTTCGAAACAAGCACTGTGTGTGTCAACATAGCCATTCACAACTAGAATCCAATAGGTTGGATTGGCATTAAGGGCCTGGGTTCAATTCCCAGGGGGTTGGACTCGATGATCTCATGAGGTCCCTTCCAGCCCTATGACTTGACTTGACTTGGCAAGTGTTAACCTTCATGCCAAGAGACAACTGGATTTCCTTAAGACAGATTTCCAGAAGAGTTCCACTCCCTTTTAGATATCTGACCAACAGCCATATTTGCAAAAGTGCTAAGCTCACAATTGTGGCACTTAATTATTTAGGTTCCCAAGCCTGTATTTATTTACAAACACTATTCAGTTTTCTTCCCTCTGTCTCCATTCTCCTGTCTAAAATTAAATAAATATGCATACTGGAAGTTAACTAATCCCCATGGGGAGCCTCGCAACAATGCAAAGATTTATCCTTGCACAGTGCCTGTGACCTGAAGAGCTGAAAAAGTGTATTGCACTCGCTAATTAATATAGCCATGGTGTTCCCTATAAGTCCAGTATTAGAGCCAATTTACAAATAGATACAGAGTCAACATTCATAGATTTGCAGATTGTAAGGCTAGAGGAAACCATTGTGACCATCTACTCAGACCTTCTGTATAAATTAGATCATAGAATTTCACCCATACTACATTACCTACAGACAAACACAATGTCCCAAGTGGTAGGGTCAGGAATAGAATACCAAAGTTTCCACCTACATACCTATGCATCAATTCATATACCAGTCCCTCTCTCTAAACATTCCTAACATTTCTATACCAATTGTCCATGCCAATAGAAAAGTCCTTAAAGAGAAAAAAAATCCAGTATCAAGCACAAGAGTTATTTTTCATAATAAAAGTCCAAAAGAATATTTTTAAAGTGACCAAAAATAGGGATGCTATTTAAATGGAGAGAACTTGCTCATAAACCTACAATTTTTCAAGCACTCCCAATTCTTCTGCTCCATTCACACCTCCAAAAATAAATCATGTTGTTATAACCATTCCGAACTGCATACTTAGAACATGTAAAATACACACCACTGTGCTCTACTGGCTCTGTACAGCGAAGCAAGCTTGCCTCCTTCTAGTAATTCCTCTGACATCTAAAGACCGTCTTTAACACTGACTCCAACCCAAGAGTGTGCCGTCCAACAGAAGAGAAAGAGGACCTCAGCCTAGATTTTCAACAGATCTTAGGTGCAGACTTTTAAGTGTCCAGAACCCATAACTGGAGTTAGGTTTTCAAGATTGCTCGATTCCTAAGTAAGTACCTAAACTAATAGATAGATTCTCAAACAGCTGGACTCCTGATTTTTTTTGCCATGAACATTATCCTGTCATGGGGGACTGACAATTTTTGCAAACAGGACCCTTATTTTAATTCCTAAACAGGAACTGAGCTCTTTTGAAAGTCTGGTCTCTTGAAATGCTGGTTCCTAGTGTCTGGGTGTTTTGTTTAATTTTAGATATCCCCTGTCACACTTCCATGGGAATGGGAGTGGGTCTTTTAGAGCAACGTGGGAGGTTTGGACCCTGTGATCCATTTAGTGTAATATTTTCAGATATCCCCAAGTGACCTAGGAGTCATAGCCCCATTTTCCATAACTTAGGTGCCTGCAGAGTTTAGATGCCCACCAGGTTAGGCAGCAGCTGGGCAGGTGTTTTGTGAATGTCTGTTGTGCCTAAATGTTAGATTTAGTCCCTCTTGTGAACCCCACCCTAGCTGCTGCATTTTCCAACGCTGAAGTCCCTGAGGTGCCTAAATTTCAGCAGTTGGCTGTGTTGTAGGGTTAAGATTTTGTTATGGTTATTTTTAGTAAATGTCACAGACAGGTCCTGGACAATGGATAAAAATTCATAGAGCCTGCTGGAAATTCATTACTTGTGACAGAACTTATCCCTAGTGTAATCACCTAAATCCTAATACTATACTACCAACAGCTCAAAGCCCAGCTCACATCAAAGACCTCATGGGAACCATAAACAAGGCATTCCCCTGCCCATTTTGCCTTTGGTTGCCCATATCCAATAGGTATACTTTAAAAGTGAAAAAGTAAAATTGCAGTAGAAAGTACTAATTTTTAACGACTGGTCTACACTGAAAAGTTACAGTAGCATAGCAACATCTCTCAGGGCTATGAAACCTCCACACTCCTGAGAGACACAGTTCAGAGAGAGATGACCCCAGACAGCGCTAGGTCAGTGCAGGACCTCTTTCATCAGCCTAGCTCTCTGCCTCTTGGGGAGGTGGATTACCTACATAGCAACAGGAGAGCGCCTCTTACTGCCATAGCAAGCAAGATGCTATAGCAGAGAAGCTGTGCTAGTGTACTATTATAAGTATATTGTGGCCACAGATACATAGAACACAGGAGGGAAATGTGTCCATCCTTCATCTTTAATTTCACCCTGTAGTGCCTGCATATTGTTGTGCATATGGTATTAGAGATCTCCTAGTAGTTCTGAACAGCCCGATGTAGGTCCATATGTGCTGTTATTTCAGCCTCTATGTCTACAATGGATAAAATTTCTTCCTCTCTATATATTTTTAACAAAGTTTGGTGTACAACTGATTGGCTTTGTTTTTAATTAGTTCTTTTCTGCTTATGAGTCATCATCTTGGGAAATTCTTTCTGAAAGGCATACAAAATAAACTTGACAAACACCATTGTTTTGGCACTCAGGTGAATGAATCAGAGTAAGACACTCAGTTCTTTGTGATCTTCCTTTGTTTTTGTAAGCAGCTGAGGAGTGGTCTTTGAAGTCATTAAATTGTGGCTGGATGTCTTTGAAAAAGTTATGCTCCAAGTTAACAACAAATCATTGGCGTTAGTGATGTTGACCATTACTATTAAAGAAAAACAACATCCTCTAATGCAAACATTACTAGATGGAACTCTATGGCCAGTGTTCTGCAGAAAGTTAGAGTAGATAACTGTAGGGGGTTTTTTCTGACCTTAAATTCCATGAATTAATAGTAGAGATGGGAAGTGTTTTGAATCTAAATGCTCAGTAAAACAATCAATCATATCCAAAAACTTGTCCTGAGAAATGGACACTGGTTCTGTAGTGACATGGGTATGAAATTTTTAATGAAAACAATAGCGCTTTGATCATGATAGTTAGACCTTAGAAGATACATTTTTTGCTTTTATATTAGGAGCAGCCTCAGGATTGTTGAGGCCATAGCATTTCCATTCTCACTGGTTTTCTCTCTTGTCTAGGAGTTTCCCTTGGCAGTCATCAGAGGGCCAGAATGCTACTGTGGCTATCCCACAATGCATTTCACTCTTCACGACAGTGTGGACAGACTGTTCTGCAGCAAACAGCAGAATGTCAGTAGTACAGCTGAGGTGTCAAGAGAAGAGAATTACTACCATGTCTATCAGACTCCAGTACAAGGTAAATGGTGCAACTCAACAAGATCCCTCAAATGTCAGTGAAGCTATAGCTATTTACACCAGGGGACACTTCGACAAAAAAAGTCCAGGCCAAATTCTGATTTGAATCACTGAAGCCTGCCAACACCTAAATTCCCCAGGTAGTTTCAGTTATATATAGCAGTCTTTCATATCCTGTACTATGTGATTGTGTCAGCCACTGTTGAAAAATGATTGTTTTCCAGCCCAGAGGTGGTGAAGTTACAATGGTAGATGAAGTAGCTTCTGACTATATAGATACACATGATCTGTAAAGTGCTGTAGGATTCTATGCTGTGGCTATGCATACAAGTTAATTTATGTGTTAAGTGATATTAATGTGTTTATACACACACACATATAAATCCAATATAGAAATTACCACAGATGTGTGTGATGTTAGAGTAAAACAGTTATGCAACCAAAACAAGATAATATTTATATACTACAAAAGCAGAAGCTTTTGGACATGCCTGGCCTTAAAATATAATGGTGCAGGTTCAGTTTCATGAGCTTTAGATTTTTCCAAACCCCTTTATCTACACAAATGTAAAAACTTTTCCTTTACCGTAAACTAAACTTCACTAGTAACATGTTGCACTTCAATAAAACCTACTTTTAAAAGACAAGTTCAAGGCATTTTTACAAACAGTGAATTAAGGTTTAGAAAACCCCAGTGGTAGTACCTATTTTGTAGGATTTCAAAGTTCTGTGCCTTAAACAACATGATTAAGGCCAGAAGGGATGACCGGATCATCCAGTGTAATATCCAGTATATTACAGACCTGCACCACCACCCGACCCCTGCACCCTGACCCCAACCTTTGACCACTTGCCTAAAGCCAAACAGCAACTGTGTGACAGTCAAAAGTAGAACCTAGACCACTAGTTCTGTGCTTTAATCATGCTCTCTCTGGCTCATACATATTATGCATTAATACGAATGCTAATTTACTGTACATCTTCATCTAAATGCCCATCCTTGTTGGCATTTAGAAGTTGGGGACACTGACAATCGGGCAGTAGTCCAACCCAATAAATCCATTAAAGTTAACTGGATATTTATGCACTTAAGTAGTTCCATTGATCTCTGGGGGAATCGCTTACATACCGGAAGCTAAACACATCTTTAAGTGTCCTGCCGGACAGCGGCCTAAAGTGCTGCTCATTGCCCATTTTCACCAACAGACCAGATTTGAAGTAGAGTAGGTACGTCTCCTCTTCTGAACATTCATTGGTTCAAACACAATGGACTCCAGCCTTCTGAACTAATCTGAAAGTACAGAGGCTCAACTGCGCACATTTTTAAGATGACTAGAAGTTCAAGTTAATTTGAATGAGTATCCAGGAGTTCAAGATGGGAATTTTCCCATTGCCTTCTGTGAGAGTGGCTTCAGAGATCCAAGCTTCCTCCATGCTGAATCACATGCAGGCTACTTTCAAATGGGTGGCACTGCATCGAAGGTGATAAAGAGCAACATCCAGCATTCTGCTTTCTGGTCATCAGGAATGGCCGCGCATAGACCTTTCATGGGTTATCGTTATTCCTCCCTCTGAGGACTATACAGGCATTCATTAGTTTATGTATAGAATGCCAGGCTCATCAACTTTACAGGAGATCAGCATTGTTATCTCCATTTTACAGTAGAGGCGAAGTGGCTTGCCCCAGGTCACCAAGCAGGCCAATGGTGGAGAAGGGAATAGAACATGGGCCGCCTCTGACCCACTTTTTTTGCTATCCATTAAGCCTCACTGCCTCATATACCAAGGAAACACCACTACAGTAACAACCATTGTGATAGCCTCCGGTTCCACAATGCAAGATGTCCAAACAGATTCTGAAAGATAAACTAGAGCAAGCCTCTCGTAGGTCACCACTCTCCAGATTTAAAGCCAAACCCACTGAACGTTAATATAGTCAATATGTTAATAAGTTAATATGGTCAGGATTGGATGCTTTCTCCTGAGCGAGAAAAGCTTACACAAGAAACGCTGACCTTGCCTTCGTCAGCTCCCCCTCCTTTGCGGGTTGGATTTTGAGGCTGTCATTTACCCTGGTTACAGCAGACCTGACATAAGGGTCTCATCAGACAAGTTCTGCCCAGCCTGTTGTGAAGTGCCAGACAGCCTCATTTCCTTTGATTTCCATTTTGGCACAAGCCTCTGGGATGGTCAGCTGGGGTCTGAAGCTTAATCCCTTCCCTCTCTCCCACCCCCCTGCCCTATGTAGGTAACAACCAACTGAGTGATTTTCAAATACAACAGGAAGATTTGCTTTATATACACACACACCTACAGGTAGAATGTGGTTTTTAAAGGCCTGCCTTGCATTAAAGACAGCACACTACTTCCCCCACCCTATCGGGTTCACTGTACAGACTGTCTGACAAAGTGGGATTTTCTCTCACAAAAGCTCATGCGATAAATAAATCTGTTAGTCTTTTAAGTGCCACCAGACTCCTTGTTTGTTTTACTGTGTAATGACTCAATCTTGCCTAATATTGATCAAAGGGGAGTAAACAATCTATCCTATCCTACCCTTATCATCTACATTACTATATGGCTGTTTCCTCGTCCCCTCAGGTAGTGAAGATCTCTGAGATACAGTTAGGTACACAGGGCTGGATCTTCTATTGGTAAAAATTGACACAGTTCCATTTTCATGTGGTGCCACACTGAATTACGCCAACAGAGGATCTGGCCTGTATATGATAGGCAAATAAACGTGCACTGAGGATGCTTAACATATGATTGTTGGAGGAGTAATGGCCAGGCATACATTATTTTGTAACATGGAACCTATAAACAGGAAAAGCTACATTTTCTGCTGGAGCTGCTAATTTTTTTTAAGTGACAGTTCTCCTCAGAGATCCTGATTCCTCTTCTTGCCCCCACCCCCGAAAAAAACCCCTACATTTATTTCTCTGTGTATTGAAAAATTCTTCTCTAACCAGACACCATAGCCAGCAGTTGTCACCCAGATGACATTTACACAGATACAGAAAGATTGACTGGCTGTCCTTAACGGCAATTATATTTTTAAAACAGCATATGCAAGCTGTCTTCTGCATGTAATACTTCAGCACCACTTTTACAACCGAGAAAGACCCTCAGATCATGGAATATTGCTTTACTTCTGAAAACCCCAGCCTAATAGGTTGAACTGAACATAAACTCATTGTAGCAGGAGGGGCTTCCTATAACATACTTGAATCACAAGTGTAATGGCACATTGAGTCTGTCAGTGAACAACCAGCCTGCCAGGCAAATAGCAGTTAAACATATATCAAGGGGCTTTTATCAGAACTTGCCGGTGGGTACAAATAATTTGCTGCAGTTCTAATAATGAAGTATTGCCTAACATGATGTCAGTCTCTTGAAATCCTCCTCTAAGGATAAAACATCTTGGCCTTTTAAGGCCAATTTAATTTGGAGAAGGGTCTGAAGCACGACTGGACTCAGACTGATATCCTATGGTATAAATAGAAAAATGGAGGCAATAAATCCTGTAGTCAGTAGCCGTCAATGAAATTATTAAGGAGCCATCATGCTTATAATGAAATCTCTTCTGTACTTACAGACACCAGATGCACAGATAGGAAATTCCTTACTACCAAATCCAAAGTGTTTGTTGCTTTGTCTAGTTTCCCTGGGGCTGGGAATACCTGGGCTCGTCATTTAATAGAACACGCTACTGGGTACTATACTGGAAGCTACTACTTTGATGGAACCCTGTATAACAAAGGTATTGTTGTCGGAGATGAAAACACAAAATCATCTTGAACATGACTCTTTATGTACTTGTCTGTATTTGTTTTCTGTTTGGAATGAACAAGTCTGTCAATATTATAAAAGACCCTTGCTGTAAATTACATGCCTCTTTGGAACATGAGCGTACCAGCCATTCACATGTATTGGACAGTGCACAGAGGCTGGTTGAATAGCCTACAGAAACTGATTCAAAAAATTTTTCATGAGTAAAAACTTGTTCTGATTTGTGGGGTCACAGTATGTAAACTATGCAAAATTGAGCATTTACAATTATTCTATTAGCCCATCTGTCTCCCTTACACAACCACTTTTTCCTTCCCACTCCATCCCATATTCAGAACTGGCTCAAAGAATTTTATAACTGAAAAAAATGAGCTAGATTCTTAAAATGAGGTTTTCAAAGGCACCTAAAGAATTTGGGCCAAGATTTTCCAAACTGATTAGTGGCTGTGGGCCCTGCACGACAGAAGTTAAGGATCCTGATTTTTAGAACGGTCTGTGCACCTGCTCTCTAGAAATCAGGCCCCTTTAAGGTTTCTCAATTTGGGCATCCAAAAATCACCAATCACTTTAGAGAATCAGAGATCGGCATAGATATAGGGTTGAAAGGGACCTCAAAAGGTCATCAAATCTAGCCTCCTATAATGCAGCAGGACCAAGTATACCCGGAATATCCATGATCGGTGTTAATCCAGGCTGTTCTCAAAAACTTCCAATTAAGGGAATTGCATAACCTCCTGTCCAAGTATATACAAGTGCTTACCTACGTGTATAGCTTTTCCAATAGCTACCTCCTTGCTGTAGATTAAGCCCATTACTTCTTGTCCTACCTCCAGTGGACACAAAGAACAGTTAAATCACTGTCCTCTTTATAACAGACCTTAGCATCACTGCAGGCTGTTATCAGGTCCCCCCCACCCCCCCGCAATGTTTTTTCTAAGAACTTTTCTGAAAGACTTAACATTCCCAAGTTTTTTTTTTAAACCTTTCCTCACAAATCCAGTTTTCTAAACCTTTCATCATTTCTGTTGCTCTTCTCTGGACTCTCTCAAAGTTGTTCCCATCTTTGTAGATCATTGTGCCCAAAACTGGACTCACTGCACCAGCAGGAGGTTCAGTCAGGACTCACCTCTACTATATATATAGATCATTGGCAACGACTGTTCAAGTACAGTCGTTCAAGGAGACTTGCACCCATTTTTTAGTAATTTTATCTAGACCTCATTTGCTTATGAGAATACTGTGTGGGACTGTGCCAACAGCTTTACTAAAAATCAGGATATATGATAGCTACTACTTCTCCCCATCCACTAGGCCAATAACTGTATCAAAGAAGAAAATGAGGTTGGCTCAGAATATGTTCTTGATGAGTCCATGCTGGCCATTCCTATAACCCTCTGTTCTTCTAGGTTTTTTTAAATTGCTTAATAATTTGTTTCAGTATCTTTCCAAACATCAAAGTTAGGCTGATTGGTGTCTAATTCCCTGGGTGCACTTTGTCTCTCTTTTTACAGATAGGTTCTATAATCACTAACCATTCCAAGATTGCTTGAACTAAATTTTTTAGATATCCAAGTCTTATTTATTAACAGTTATTACTAATACTGTCCTGCATCTGGGAGCCCCAGGCATAGACCAGGACCCTGTTGTGCTAGCGGCTGTGCAAAAGCAGGGAAAAAAAGATGCCCCCTGCACCAAAGTAAAATTAAGTAAAATTAATTTACTTTGTTCGTGTAAAATTATGAATTAATAGTCACTTGGCTGATCATTGCAAGAATCAGGAATAGAATGCAGACCTGAACCCCAGTACAGCATTCTAGCCACTGTCTTACTTTTACCTTTTGTAGCTGTTAGACTTTTACACCATTAAAGGACCTTGTTTACAGTGTGAAAGAACAACTAATCACCCACATTCTGAAACAGGTTTCAAAGGAGAAAAAGATCACTGGAGAAGCAGGAGGACTATCTGTGTGAAAACACATGAGAGTGGCAAGAGAGAGATTGAAATGTTTGACTCCGCCATCTTGTTGATAAGGAACCCTTACAAATCCCTGATGGCTGAATTCAACCGGAAGTGTGCTGGTCACCTGGGATATGCAACAGATAGGAACTGGAAAAGCAAAGGTAATGTGCCAAGCCATTGCTAACCAATCACTGTCTTAAAAGGCCTTCAAACAATAACCCTTGAAGGTCTGACCTTTAAGTTTATGACTCTCTGAAGCCGGACGCTGGGAGGGCAATGCACTGAAGGCTTGATAAAAAGCTCACTGAAGTCCAGAGGAATTTTTCCACTGAGGACAGCGGGCTTTTGATCAGGCCCTAGGAAGAGGGAGGCCACCAGAAATCACAGGTCTGAATTTTGGGAGTGGCGAGCGCCTGAAATCATGCCACCTATCACAGAAAAGAGGCGGAGTGCCACATTTACCCCAGCACTAATGCTCTAGTAGTCATTAAGGGGAAACAGCATGGCAGAGACAATTTCTCTTTGTAGACCACCTCTGCGCACAACCCATTTAATTAAACTGTGTGCAATGCTGAGAATTTGCCCCCCACGGTATCTAATAGATGAGCGCTATTTAACTGAATCGAGGATATGACAGAACAGGCTTTTACTGGAGTAAGTTTTTATGCATTCTACTGACATTGCTGTAACAAAAATAAGTGATAAGATGTGTAGACTGCTCTTCTGACCCCTTGAACAAGTTTATGCACCCACCATGCTCCATTTCTCATTTGCTACAAAATGTAAATGACAATTTTAAATCCCCCACTGAGCACATTGCTGCACCCATCCTTACAACACAATGGAGTTCAGCATGAGCACTGGTGCATCCTAAGTGTTACATTCAGGGATGGGCAAACCATATAAGCTCTTTTTCAGATTCACCAGCATAGTATATGTTGATTCCAAATGCATAGCCTCCCCTTTACCACCACAACCAAGGACCATATTTTTATATTTAAAGAGAATGACTGTTACTTAAGATACCATCCTTTAGTATACGGGATTGAAGAATTGACACCCCAAGCTGCATCTGAAAGGTAGACTCTATAAATGTACAGTAAATGCTTATCAATTTCTATTACAGTGCATTTAGAGGTCACAGCAGAGAGTGGAGCCCCATTCTGCTAGGAGTTGTACAAACACAGAAACAGCCCCTGCTCTAAGTCAGCTTCTAATCTAAACAAATAAAACAGACGTAGGGGTAGGAGCAGAGGAGAGGCACTGAGTGAAAGAAGCTGCCCAAGATCACACAGGTTGGTGGCGGAGCTGGAACTTGAACACAGATCTCAGGACAGTCTTGTCCAATGCTCTCTCCCTCTGTTAAAATCTCTCCTCCCTTTTGACAACTGAATACATACCTGAGCAACAGGTGTACACCAGTGTTATCTATATACCAGTGTCCTAGTTGTGAAGAAGTAGACCCTGGCGTTCTAGTTCAAGCAGAAATCAATCCAGTCAAGTCCTGTAGACTGTGCTATACAGGAACTAGACTAGACTATCATAATTGTCCCGTCACCTAGTGAAATCCTTTATAGATTTCCCTCCCCTACTCCAGCAACATGCCCCTTTCTTGGCTACTGTTTTTCAATGCATTTTCTAAGCAACATGCAAACTCAGCAACTTGCATATTCAGACCAACACAGCATTAGTATGTGTTCTAACAAGAGAGAAGTTAGAAACATGGAACATTTTCCACTAAGAAGTCTAACACTTTTTGTGATATAAACAGATTGAAATGTCAAATATTCAAAAAAAATCACTAGGATTAGGTCCAATTTAGGCAAAATGAAGTCAGCCATCCCAAACAGATAGAATAGTTACTGCTTCAAGTTTTACTTTTGCTGCCCCCCTTCAGCAAGATGAGAAATTGCCCCATTCCACAGCTGCTCGAAGAGGATGTTTGAGAAATGATTAAAACACATTATGGATAAGATCATCTAATATTTTTCCCCTCCCCATTTCTTTCCCCAATGTTTAGAATGGCCAGACTTTGTTAACAGCTATGCCTCATGGTGGGCGTCTCACGTCTTAGACTGGTTAAAATATGGGAAGCATCTTCTTGTTATTCACTATGAAGACTTAAAACAGAACCTCATCCCTAAACTAAAGGAAATGGTGGAATTCCTAAACATGACAGCGACAGAGGACCGACTGCTTTGTGTCGAAAACAACAGAGATGGGAATTTCAAGCGGTCAGGTGCAAGGCAGAAGGAGTTTGAGCCGTTCACGCAGGAAATGAAAGATCTTATCAACGGGTACATCCTAACAGTGGATGAAGCTCTAAAAAGTAGAAACCTGACAGGGCTTCCAAGAGAGTATGTTCCAAGATGATATGCCACTAGCAATTAGTTGTGTTTTTAAAATAAAATAAAAATAAATACATAAAAGACCAGTGCTTATAGCAGCAAAAGCAAAGATGTTTGTGGAGTCTGCAGAGCAAAGAAAATTCTCTCCACTCTTGGATGTTCTTCAGAGGCACAAGCGCTTCAAAAGGCAAGCAGTGAAAGATGGAATCTGGGTTATGAACCACGTAAAAACTATTAGTGTCCATTTATTGTGTCCTTCTTTATATAAATGGCTACAAACTTAACAATTGTGCACTAATTCTAGAAGAGGGTTCCTTCTCATATTTACTGCCTACAAGCAATACCTTTCAAGAATAGCTTGAGATTTCACAGAACTTGAGTTGGAAATTCATCATACACTTATATGAAAAACTCTCAAAATGATAAAAACAAATGAGTTCTGTGGCACTTTTAAAGACTAACAAGCTGATAAATATTTCCATCCAAGCATTTAGAAAGTTAGTTGCTTTTTTTCTTAATTCTCCCCCCAATCTTCTAAATTCTCTGGTTGCTGTCCACTCACTCCAAAATCCTCAGAATAAACTTCTGTTGGCCTGCAGGGAAGAGAGAGAAATGTATGTGCAGCCAACTCTTCCACAGAGCTATGAACTGACAGACCTTGTCAAAGGCTCATCTTAGAAACTGAGGCTTGGGCTGGTCCACTTGACTTGTCAGAAACTGCATTGGTGAATGGTAGATCTAATTCAAGACTGACCTTGGGTCTTCAGCATACTATGGACTCAAAACATGTGCCAGAAGAGATATTAAAATAAACTTCAGGAGTGAGGTCCCTTTTGTCTCTAGCTTGCAACCTCTTTGGGTTCGGGTCAAGGAAAGTGGTAGCTGTCCTTTGATGCTAGAACATATAGCTGCATGCAGAAGGGGCCTGAGCAGGGAAAAGGATTTCTCAACAGGAGAAAAAATGCTGATTCAGTGTAAAAGAATGGGTAAAAGCTCCGTGACATCACCCCATTCAAAGAAGCCCTAAATTCAGAAACATACCACTCAGGAAAAGGCTTATTGTAAGTCATATCCTTGCTCAGCTGGGGAAGGAAGATGAGAGCAAGAGAAGAGTAAAACACTCTTAACCAGTGACACTCATGCCTGAGTGAGACCTCTTTGTCTAAGTTTATGACCTCTACAGTGGGCCCTGCCGTGGGGGTCCATACAAGAGCTGAGCTGTGTATAGTGCTGAATAATCAAGAAAGGGCTTTGTTATTGCCTGGGCAGTAGATGCGGTCAAGAGATTAAAATTAGTGAGCATGAGGAATGGGAAGTAGAGCAGAGGCAGTCCCTTTAGACCAGAAGGCACTTGTAGAAATAGTGAGTGAATAGAACCAGACAATGCACTGAGTGTCTTAGCCTGGCCTCTTACCAGACAAAACAATCTAATGTCAGTTCACCCTTCCAAGCATCTAAGCTCTTTAGTTAAAGACTTAAGTTACTCTTTGTTGTCCTCAGAAGCCATCTCCAGCTTTTTCCTTTACCCTTAAGGGCTGTTATGTAGAGTTAATGGTGAAGTAACTTTTCCTTTGAACTAACATAGGTCCAGTATGTAACTATGGAGGCTATACACTGAAAGACAGATGATTATGCAGGTTGGAGAGTAGCTTAATTCTGTTATTCATCCCTTTCCATTCATGACTATGTGCTGTCACATGACACCAATTAGCTGCATGCATTCAGCTAAGAGCCAGTCTCACTCTAAGGGGGACATCCTTGGTGACCACAGGAGCCACATGTGAAGCTCAGAGACATTATCCAGACCTACACACTTTGGGGTTGACTTGGAAGGTTGTATTAACAGTATATTTGTTCATGTTAACTTTTAAAATAATTCCTCTCCCTGGAAAAGCTCCAAGGGAATATTAATTTTAATAAAAAAAGAAACTTTATATGATGGGAGCTGGACCTCCTTTGAGTATGTACCATTGATGCTTTGAAAAATATAGTAAGTCAAGCACACTCTGGTCCGTGTCTTTTGTAAGCTTTCCTTGTCTGTGTTCTGCACTCCATTATCTTGTTTTTTAGTTCCTTCCTCTGAATAACTGCTCCGTATCATGAAACTAATAATGTAATCATTCCATCTCAGCTGGAACCAAAATGAGTGGAAACTTTTTCACTTCAGTAAGAGAAAAATTCTGATATAAAATGGAAATGAAGGCCCACCATGCTCCTCTGTTTTTCCCATTTCCCCCAGAGTAGGTCCTATTGCCTTCAAGGGAGTTATTGGTGACATACACTAGTGTGATAGAGTTTACAGTTTAGCCTAGAGATCCCCCAAGTCTTTTGGTTCACATCTTTCCCTGGTTCATATCCCCTTATCTCCCAAGCAGCCAGGGCTTGGACCTCTGGGCTGGGAGCAGGGCCAGGAGCACAGCTGTGCCCATGACCTGGGAGCAAGTGGGGCTGGGTGATTCTCCCTTCCTGCCCAATTTGTGGTTGACCAGGCATTGCCCAATATTCCCCTCAAATATTTTTCTACATCTCCTCAGGGGTTGGGGTGTGCCCATAGTTTGGGGACCACAACTGTAGCCCAATAAGTCTAATTTTCTTCTCATTGCACAAGTAGTAAATCAGTACAATGGTGCAGCTGTAAATTCAGTTTAAGGCATGTGGAGGATAAGAAAAAATGAAGAGTCTCCCCTTAGTGATGAGATTTTAGAGGCTCTAGTCACTTTGAAATTCATTTTAAGTGCAAGTCAACAAGCTATACTGAAAGAAAATAAGAGTGGTCTTTGAAACCGAAGATCAATATAGATATGACAGATACAGGCAGTGAGAAAGCCTTTCAGAAAAGATCTGTCTTGTATATTAGGAATACAAAAGTGCCTGGAATCCTTCATCAACATCAAGGCTTCCTAGGTCTAGGTGCTGCACCTAAGCATAGAAGGAGATACAAGCTGCTAAGGGCAGAGATCACTATAAATAAGACAATCAGAAAGTAGGACACCCAAAGCATTTCTAAGCAAAATTTTTGGAAGTATCTAAACCTCTGAGGACTGGTGGATGACACTAAAGTTAGATTCCATGACCAGCCATAGGTAGTGTTAATTTACAATATTGGTTATCAAGAAGCAACAAGACAAACAGTCCAGTTTATGGCATTTCAGTCTCTAGCTCCCAGTCAACAACTGCATCCAATAAAGAGAGAAGTTATTTCAACTCTATTCCCTTTAGCAAAGCGTTCTCCTAGTCCCCAAGGATCAGCCACAGTGCCAGGTCAGTAAAACAAACAAAGAGTCTTGTGGCACTTAAAGATTGACAAATAGATTTATTTCATGAGCTTTTGTGGGAGAAAATACCACTTTGTCAGACACTTTGAAGTGAAAAGTTCATGCAATAGATATGTGTTAGTCTTTAAAACTGCCACAGGACTCCTTGTTTGTTTTACTGAACTAGACTAACATGGCTGCCCCTTTGGAAAGTGCCAGGTCCATATATGTTTGAATTTTACACAAAATGCCCTTGCTGCTGACCAGTCATTTAGTAACTGAAACTAAAAGTTTATTATTAAAGTAAAGAAGAAAAACAAACAAGAGCAGTGTTAATTGATCAAAGCAATGAGATACATATGGACTGTGAATTCATTTGACTGTATCAAATTCTCAGCAGAAGTGTGGAGTTTGCAGGCTTTTACAGTTCTTCCAGTGTGCATTTAGCACCTGAATGGGTCTCAGTTCTGTGTCACACAGCTTTGGGTGTGTAATAGATGATCCGGAGACAGGAAGTGGGAATGAAGGCAAGATTGAAATGGTGCCACTGCATTTTATAGGTTCTGCCATGAGGATTGTACTTTCTTTGTCCCAAACACTACCACAGAGTATTTGGTATGGAAAAACCTCAGAAGTGCTTGTTCAGTGGTATGTTCTTACATGTTCTAGTGACTCATAAGATGCAGTTCGTGGCTTTATGACTTTTTCACTAGATTTATTGTAGATTTGAGTTACCTTGATGGACTATAAAGCAAACTCAGTGCTACTGCCATCTTGCCTGGGGGTTTGAAATACAAATTTTTTTTTAATTTAATATACCAACTGATCTATACACATGACTGTGCTTATCAGTCTTAGAAAATCATGACCTCTTCAGCAGGAGATTGTGTGGTATGGCCCACATGATATTTCTTGCAATTGCTATCAGTAATATTATAGAATGTCATGCCTAATCCAGACAGGATCACATACATTGGCAATGGAAGTTCTGAAGACTGGGGGTAAGTGGGTGGTATTGTTCTTTTTTAAAACACACTTGGGTCTTCATTTTCTGAATTTCCCCATGATTTTACTACCACTAACTAAGCAAAGAAAAAAGTCACATCAATTTTTGTACAAATGTACATGTAGTATAAATATTTAGGTGTACAGAATAAATTAGTTGGCATAAAGTAGGAATTTTAATTTTGACTTTTCCCTTTAGCAGTTGAAGTCAGAGATGAAGATGCAAAATCATCACTGGAGTACCCAAATGAAAATTTGGGCACCCACTCACAAATACCTGCTTCGGCATCAATATATGGAATTCACTCATTGCACTTTGGCCTTCAACCCTACGGAACTTGTGCACATAGGGACTACTCATTATATGTAAAGATACTTGCATGTAAGCAGTTGCTGATTGGAGGGTTAAAATTTGGGATAGTAGGCTATTTCTATATTTTAATATAGGGTATGAAATTAAGTTTTAGTGAATTATCTCTCTAGCTGTGCACATTTTTCATCATTTCAATTCTGTGCAAATGAGGAAACGCAGGACAGTGCAAAAACCCCTGGAAGAAAGCTATTCAGTCATGTGAGCATCTTGTAATGAAGTCTGAAGCTGGCTAAAATTAGATCTTAAAGAGTATGAATATGCAGTAGTATTTTGTATGCCAAAGTGGGTTTGTTTTCTAAAAGTAACACTAGTTAACTGAGGGTTTGTCTATATAGGGAGCTGTTCCTGATTAACTATATGTGAAAGCTCCTTGAAAGTGTGTTAAATTGATTCAGAATAAGGCACTTTTCCAGAATATGAGTATCCACATAGATCAGTCACAAATACCTAATTCTCTTTAGTACCACATCATAGTCTGGCTTAATTTTCCTGTATAGACAAGCTCTAAATCTTACTAGATTGGTAGATATTATTCATTCTGCATATTTTCTGTCACATCTAAATTAATTTATGCAAAATATGAGTTAAGAAGATCTGGAAAAATAAGGATTGGTCCTGCATAAACATACATTAGCACCTTGCACCAAAATGCACTGTTTCATATGTGCAGCTAGAATGTCATTTGTCACACTCTCCCGCTAAAATTTCTGAGTTAGTGAAGTTGGAAAAAAGAATTAGCATTTATCAGATTAAGGAAGCCCTGACTCTTACTTAAAATAATTTAAAAAAAAACAGCAGCAACCAGCAAGCTCTCAAACCTTGCAATGGGTTGATGCATTCATGCATAGCAAACAGCATTGTGCAAGGGCATCATGCACTTGTATTTTTCAGACAGCATTGTAAGCTATGAAATTCCTCAGCTATTAAGAATGATTTGTAGATTCTGACAACCACCAATTCTAATGAAGCTGGCACACCTTCTTGTATTACTCAAGTAGATTCTAGTAGGCCTAAGAAGGGGGGGGGGAACACACATCTGGTGGCACTTTTAAGAACAAATTTATTTATTGCATAAGCTTTCCTGGAACAGAATCCCACTTTGTCTAGTAGGCCTTGGTGTGCATGAAACTCAAAAGAAAAAGCTTGAACTTGATTCTCCTCTAACTCAAGTGTGAAGCAGAAGTAGCTATGTGGAATTAGTTGGGCCCAATTCACTATTGCCCTGCTCCTTGTGCACCAGTGTAGAGTATAAAACAGATGTGGCCAAACTGCAGCTTGGGAGCCGCATGTGGCTCTTGAATGAAAAGGTGTGGCTTGCAGAAGAACATCAGCAAATCAATTTAGTAGGTAAAAGTATATGGCTATATGCCTCAGTGCAGCTCTTGAAGGTTTAATAATCACCTTGTGTGGCTCTTGAGTTCCATAAGTTTGGCCACCCCTAGTATAAAACACTATCAGATTAGCATGGTGACATTTTACACGTTAATGAATAACTACCCAATGTGCAGGGCAACCTCCAATTGAGCTCAACTAGTCTACATTGGCATAAAACTAGTGAAAGTGAGAAGAGATAAATAAGGCCTTCAAGTTAACCTGACCTTCCTTCCCTTGATCTAAGGTTAAACTGTTTTCTGACCTCAGTGTTTGTAGTGATGGAATTTTCTTTTTTAAAATCAGTGAGGCCATCAATTGGGAAAGAAACTAACAAGTAGGATAGGAAATCAATAGGCCAAACAGAGCTTTTAAATCAAAGTAACAATGCATAACAAAGATAAGTGTAAATAGTCATCAGAATTCAACAACTCAGTAAAAGGATACATTTGGCGGTGGGGTGGGGGAATAATCTAGGCAATGGACAGATTTTCATTGACTTTAAAATACTCTGGATCAGGATTTACAGGACCCAGACAAAAAACAGCTACATCATATTCAACCATCTTCTGCATTGCTTCTTATGCCTATGCCTCAACCATTGCAGGCTTGGTTTATGGTCATCACTACAGTTCCAAGACGCCAAGTAGGGAATCATCTGAGATGAGAGAACCCTCTCAAAGGTTATGTGAGCATGAACAAAAAAGGATGGGGCACTGAAAATCATGCATATGCAACTCTCAGTTTGCTATCAGAAATGCAAAGTATGGACTAAAACCTAAATTCGGCAACCAGAATCCATTCAATGTACAAATGTACCCCATAATGCATAAATAACTAAAGATTGCAGAGGTTTGTCCTATCTCAAAACTCTTTAAGATAAAAATGCAGGGCCACACTCAAGTAGATGCTGCCAGCCTCATGCCAATTCAGTGATGCAAGTCAGTCATAAGCCTGGCTAGCCAAGTCAATTAAGCTGTGTTTGAAGCTGCTGTGTAATACTGGAGTGATGCAAAGAAACTGGAGTATTTTGGCGCATCTGGATCCACATTTTAATTATTTGATTTGTTTCCCTTCTATCAGACTCGAATGGAGCTCATGAACCTGACTAAGAACTTTCTATTCCTTAAAACACACACAACACACACAGAGGCAGGAATCAACTCTGCAAGACTGGTTCTCCCATTCCTTCCAAGCTCTAGGTTTATCATGTTGGGCCTTAATTACACAGGATGTTTTAGTCAGAAAACTGTGTGATTATGCCATTAAAAACTATGCTGATGTTCACGACACATATTCCTATTATGCATTCAAAGGCAGCATATTAGAAATAGCAACATGAACGCAATTCCCCAAGCTCTCAATTTTCTTCAGGAAGCGAAAGCTATGATGATTCATAAGCAGAAAAGTAAACAAAAGCTCTATTTGAAAAGAAAAAGATTTAAATTTTAATTTAAACAAGGAGTTGTAGCCATAAATGCTTTCAAATTAAGCCTCCTCGATCAAATTACATTTTCCCCATCCTCCTGTTAAGAGTCAGTGTAGTGTGGAAGAAGAGCAGCAAAGGGCTTGGGCCACATCTGTTTGTCTTCATTTTCATTTCACATGGGACCATAAATCCCCCATTTTCTTCACTATTTCAGACTTAGGCAGAGCTAAAAGCTACAAGCAAAATTCCAGCCAAAACTCCTAAGGCTGATGTGGCCTTGCACAAATTCTTTATGATTTAGGCGGCACATTAACCCCAATTACAGTCATTGTCGGCTTGTCACACGTTGGTCAAGATCAGGAATGTGAGTGTCCACAAGTAGCAGTTGTGTCTGAGTTTGTCAGTGGTTGAAGCAGGAGCTATTTGCCAAGAATAGGAGCCAGAGGTGAGAGGCCTGAGTCAGGAGTTGGAGTTGAGACTTAGAGCTAGGTTATCTGGAATGAAGCAAGGCAGAGGCAAAGTTTTCTCTGAGACAGGAGCCATCAGCCTACTGTAAGCCAGCTGTCTTTTTGCTTGCCTAAAGACTGGCTCTACTCTGTGCCCTGTTCCCTGACACACATGTACACCTTAGCATGGACAGACATGATAGCTATTTGCAGTGATGGCTTTAGGGGTAGGTAAAGCAGGCCAGCTGCCTAGGGCTGCAAGGAATAAGGGGCCCCATCCTCAATTTGGTGGGCAGAAATGAAAATATAGAAATTGTTCCCATCTAGAAGAGCTACTAGGGCTGGAAGCCTCAGCACCTTCAAGCTTGGCTCATCAAGGCAAAGTATCATTAGGAGCTGTGCTTCATCTGAAATACAGATTTCATCATTATCTGCCCCTCATCTTCACACTGACATGCTAAAAAAGCAAGAGCAAGCTCTTTGTGACACCAATAGACAGCACAATACCACAAACTTTTTCAATGGTCTCATCTTTTAGTTCCTGGGGTGGCCATTTATTCTGACATTTTTTAATCCCACTTATGAAATTTTGCCTTTTTTTCCTTTTCTTTTTAATCTGTTCTCTTTTGCCTTTTCCTTTGTAACATTTTTTCTCCCTTTGGCTAGTTCAGGTTAGTCCATATAGGTTGCTACATATAAATACAGTGCTGCCCTCAAGCAATCATTACAGCTGTGTATGTCTGTGGTGTATGTCTTTCTTTTGGTAAATAATATTGTAGCTTCTTTTGCACTTACTGTGTAATATTTTTGAGGGGAGTCAGTCTTATAAACTTGAATACTTCAGAGAATTTCACTGAAATTTGGTGTTTTTCCTTTATAGTTACTCACTAGAAACCTTCTTTTCACTTTTATTTTAATTATTTATATTAACTTCTACTGCACATTAACCCAAGCCTATTTCAAAAATTTGTAAGATTTGACGTGTTTTTTTGCTGGACTAGACTAACACAGCTATCCCTTTGGAAATTGACAGTTATTTTTGATCCATCATTAATTTTATCACTTAGTTGTTAATTAATGCACACAAACATTTAAAAATTTTTAAATGTTCAATTTAAATGAGCTAATGCTGAACTACAAAGTTATGTTAAGTGAAAGATGACCAACTTACAAGCTTCATGATGGAAAGATCTTTAAAAATATCATACCCAAGAATAATTTACAAGTTCCAGAGGGATAATCATGTTAGTTTGGTCCAGCAAAACAAACAAGGCCTCTGGGGGGCAGGCCTGGGGCAGCAGTTGGGGGCCTATAGGAGGCCCTTTAGAGGGCCCTACAATGGGTCTTTGCTTAGGGCCCCCAAATGCCTAAAGCCACCTCTGGCTATTTGTAATGGTGTATTGAAACCAAGATAAAACACTACCAGTGCAAGTGGATTGTATGTTTGGGAGTTGCAATGCTGCAGCTACACCTCCAGAAATTCAGTGTAAAAACTGCAGACGATGACATTCAGGCCAAGGTCTCACCAGATCTGGCTGCAGTTTCCTCGAAAGATCAAGTCTTTGGATAGACCTAGTCAGAGTTTCAAGCATTTAATGCAATTCCAAACAAAAGTGAACATTACTCAGTTTGGGTTTTCTTATGTACATTTCAGTATGGCACTTCCTGTTGGGGGGGGAGGGGAACAGGAAACAGCCTACCCCTACCATGGCTTCCCATCTGCTTACATATGGTCCTGGAACACTCAACCAGGATGCTGGCAGTACTTGACTTGTAACTTCTCCTAAAGAACCAGCACTCCTTACCACAGTTTTTACAGAGGAGAAGCCAGGTCAGCTTTGCTATGTTGTTTTTTGACAGTGCTAACCTGACTATAACAAAGTTACAGAGCAGGCAGGAAAAGGAGAGCACTCTTGTCTACATGATGGTAGTCACATCCTGCTGTGGACTCCAGTACAACCTCTCAGAAACCACCTGAGAAATGTGACCTTTAGGAAGAGATGGCAAACTTTGAACTTCAAGACCTTATCCTCACTGTGCTCATCACCAACCTTCATGTTTAATTCCAACTGTTCTGCACTGCTTTATTAATTTTCCATTAAACTCCCTTCTATTGAAATCTATTATTCACTGTTAAGACTAAGTTTCTACTCTACTACAGCCACATTAACCTCCATAAAATAATTAAAGGCTGGATTTTCAGCAGGAGACCTTGTGTCACCTCTTTGGAACCTAATATGTCTTTCAATGGCACAGATTATAATGAGATGTTCAAATATAGAAAATTGAGTTACTGCTTGTTTCAGTTATGACATTTATCCAGTTAAAATGATCCTTCACTTTTGACCTTGGTAGTTGAAAGTAGTCTTTAAAAGGAAGCTCTCTCTCATTTTATTAGCATTTAATTACTGTAACAAATTTTCAGACATACAAATTCTGTAAGGTTTTAATTCACTCCCCCCCCCCCCAAAGTACAATATATTTGTTTGAACCTTCTTCATATTCAGGATTAGCAGAGCATTTATATCTACACGTTTGTTCTTCCTGCCTCCCCTTATGTCACCTGTAAAATATAGTCTAGTTATTTTTAATTAAATGGTTTCTAGTGTCAGGACTTGTTCATAGCTCAGTACTCAGGTCTGTATTTACACAGTATAGTCCATTTATCTATTAAGTTTCTCTCTAATGCCATTCTACCTGTCGAGTAACTTTCACAGTATGGGTTCAGGAAAGTTAGAGAACTATTGGAAATTAAATCATTTCTAAATGCATGGCATGATCATAATTAATGGATCCTTATTTTTGTCCAAGGCATATTATATCTATCCCTAAGAGCAGCAAATAGAAGAATTTTTCATGTAAATGGAGTTACACATTCCTATAAATGAAGAGATAGGCAATTAAAGTGCACAATTAAAATGAAAGTTTTATGCAACAGAACTGTTAAAGTTTTTTTTAAATATTTGAAGTAATGATTTTTTAATTTTTTCTTCCACATTTCATTTAAACTTCCAGTACTTTGTTCTTTTATTTGAGTCATGTGCTGCTCTACCTTATTCAGTACAAAGGAGGATGGACAACATGAGACTGAAAATTCCTTCTAGGTGAAAAAAATCAATCCATGTTCAAAAGGTGCAACACAAGGTGTATGCACTGCTTCAGCATCCAAAGTAGGCCTTTCATTAAGTACAGAGACTTTCATGCATTGCACTGGGATTAATTTCCCTTCATGGGATGAGGGAACTACTCACCACTCTGTAATGGGACAAAGATAGAAAACAATCCGACTACATGCATCCAAGTAGCTAATGTGATGTTCCCATAAGGGATTCATGCCCAGCACGCAGCAAAGATTACAAATGAATACATCTTTTTTTCCAACTTGGGAAGCAAACCAAGAAATTCCAAACCACACATTGGTTTGTTTTAAACAAAACAAAAAAAACCAAAAACAAAAACAAAAAACCACACAGGAGTTTTCCTTTTCTCACTATAACTAACAGAAGTAAATTTTGCTGTGGATTAAACACACTAGACATTACTTATTTCCTATTGTTTTTGAAGCATTGGCAGGTGGATTAAGTTAAATACAACTAAATGTCCAAAGGAAAAAACTTTGGTTCATTTCAGCTATTGAAATAAAAATATAAAAATTCTGACTTTTTTGGAGTTGGGGAAGACAAAACAGAAAGACTGCCATACAAAAACAAAACTGACCATATTTTTGCCTAGAAGCAGCCGCCATCAAATTTGACCTCACTTAATAAATAGTCTTGGTGCACCTGAAATATTTTTTTCTGTAAATTTGTATTTCACCAATTTTTCCCCTCAGTTCTATTAATGGTCAGTGTATAGCTCTATTGCCTTATGACACATGTAACAATTCCTGTCTGTTTCAAATGAGTAGCTATGTTAGCTAGTTCTGCAAAACTAACAAATTTATCATTCCTATATGACTACTTTGTATTTACCCACATGGTAAAGACTAAGAAAACATTCAAGTTATTTTATATCATTCAGGTAGCAAATTCAAAGAGAAAAAACTATTTACATTTGAACTCATTGACAGAATGTGCAGTTCATATGGGCTAAAAAGCCTGAAAATAATTTGGCAGATTGTAAAATTGGGTTTAGAACATTCTGTAAAACTCAGCTTGGAACAACTCAGTCCTGGGGCAGTGGAAAAGAATGCTGGAAAATGAAATTTTGTTCTCGATTGTGTCTGCTGTGAAAATCTAGACTCCCTGGAATTGTTTAATAACACTGGAAAGCCAAGAGCCCTTCAGTCACATGAATCTCCCATGGTTTACTGTACTCACAGGAGGAATGGTAGGGTTTTCTCCCCCCCCCTCCCCGCCCTGTGAAGCCTTGTAAGCCCAAGGTAGAATTTTGATATTTTAAGTCAGAAGTAAATTAACTGAATCAATGGAGTTCTTTTCTTTTAAAACCAATGTAAGGTGAGAATCAAGCTCCCGTTCTGTGTAGTTTGGACAGCTTGATATCCAAGAGCACATGATCATTTTCATAAAATTAAAACTTTGCCAGGGACTGGAAATCTTCCTCCCATGCTGCTGCTGTTTGATTGCATCTGGCTGTTCACCCAATGGTAGTTCCCTTTTGGTGATGCTGCTTATAAAAACCTTAGCACCTTTATTCTGAAAACTGCTATATTTCTGCAAATGGTTATTAAAAAGGGAGCAACAATTGTTTCCTGCAAACTTAAGTCAAAAGACCTTTCATAATCACTCTTCCATCAGTATGGTATGTCCAGAGAAATACCTTGGAACTGGGACACTTGTTATAGGATGACTTGATTACAATCAATTACCATAAAACCACTGCAAAGATGAAGAAACAATCCTAGTTCCCCATGCCCCCCCCCACTTTTTTTTTTTTTGCATTAACCCATAATGCTTCTAAAATGAAGCTCTTAGCAATTACTTAGTCAATAATACAGTTCATTTGATAGGATAAAATTTGTCACAATGGATAAGAAAATGGATGGGAAAATGATTTAAAAGGAAGCACCTTGCCAGTGACAAGACCATTTCCTTGACATGAAGTAAAGCTCTATCCTTCATGAAGCATCAAATATGCCAGAAAATAAACCGGATCATGCATGCGGGCTTACTTTATTAAAATGACAGACATTCTGGAAAATTGTAAAATGCATGTGTGTGCACACACATCTTCTTTAACTGTATCTTCATCCCTTATGAAAGGGACTGATGCTATGAACCACACATCACGGGTGTAAATCACCAGGAGTCCATCTTTTCCATAACCATTCAGGGTTGTAATGTGCAGACCCTGCCCAACCCTGAAGCAGACAAGAGAACAATCTAACCCTTCCTGTTTGTTTAGACAAGGGGCCACACCTCCTGGTACTGAGTGCCTAGGGTAGCCCACCTGGAAATGCCAAAGTCAGGGCAGGCTGAAAAAGGAGGAGATTCCCCACAGTGGTTATCAAGAAGCTGAAATGAGAAATACTCAGCCCACTTTATAGCATTTCAGGCTCTGGCTTCAGCTCAGCAGCTAAGTCCAGTAAAGAGATAAGATATTTAAAAACTTCATTCATTTTACGAAAACATTCTCCTGATCCCTAGAGTATCAGCCATGTGGCCCAGCCAATATTGGTTTTGATCTTACCCAGAAACTACCCTGCCAGCCAACCCCTTGCAAACTAAAACTACAGGTTTATAATAAAGAGCAAGAAACAAAACAGGATGAGAGACATTTAAGGGTCAAAGTAATCAGATACATACAAATTACTTCACAGTTCAGATGTATTGGATCTTTAGCAGTAGGAATTCTTATAATTGAAGTTTGCATATTTGTACCCTTTGTCTGCTGTACATTCAGTATCTAAATGGGTCTCAGACCTTTCACAGTTTCCAACGCATAGAAGTTGATTCAGATATAGAAAGCGAGAATAAAGACAAAACAAAGATGGTGAAGCAGCCGTTTATAATTTCTACCATGAGACTTGTACTACTTTTGTCCTAGACAACAGGGAAAAGCACTTGCATTCCCTCGACCACAGGAATATCCCTATGAGTCCTGATGACGCATAGGCACGGCCCTTGGTGGCTCTTCCCTACATTCATTGTATAGTTGATGGCCCTTGACTGGAATTCAGCCAGTTTGGTGTTCATCTTTGTTGCAGCACAGCACAAGCTGAAGATACAGAAATATCACACATTCATAGTTTACAATACAAAAATGATACACAGCTACAGATGAGTATATCCTATTCAGTAAGTCTTAACTTTGCCAGTGATACCTCCCATGGCTTATTTGATGAGATTTCTTGTTGTTTTGCTATAGTGATACCAACAACATTACAAATGGTCACGCATATGGCAAACAGTACCACACAGACTATGGCCAAAGCTGAACTGGGGTCCAAATCTGACAGAAGAATCAATCAATCCAAGGTCATTCAGCAAGTCAATGGCAAACCAAAGAAATGGGTTGTATTTCTGAAGATGAATGCCTAGCACATTAATATGAAGTTTAAGTCCTTAGTCATTCAACAACATGTGGAATTCTAAAGAGCATTCTTCAAAGGAGAGAAAGATGTTCCCCATCTCTATGGCTATGTTCAGATGTGAGTTTTATTTCAAAACAGCTGTTTCAAAATAAAATTTGTCATGTCCACATGATGTACTGTTATTTCGAACCAACGGGACCCATTGTTTCAAAATAACAGCCTTTGTTTTGAAACCATTAAACCTAGCAGGAAATTGAAATAGCTGTTTCGAAACAACAGCGTTTGGACATGTTTTGAAACACCATTGTTTTGAAACATGTCTGAATGGCCTTATTTCAAAACAACAGCCGTTTTGAAAAGCAGGCTTTCCCTGAATTCAAACAAAAACTGTTAATTCAAATTAACTTATTTCAAAATAAGGATTTTATTTCAAAATGAGTTATTTCAAAACA